>JAVHZZ010000012.1:88740590-89940590 GCA_036250195.1 Mixophyes australis
GATAGGATGTGTGGTACTGTGATAGGATGCGTGGTACTGTGATAGGATGCGTGGTACTGTGATAGGATGTGTGGTACTGTGATAGGATGTGTGGTACTGTGATAGGATGTGCGGTACAGCGTGGTACTGTGATAGGATGAGTGGTACTGTGATAGGATGTGTGGTACTGTGATAGGATGTGTGGTACAGCGTGGTACTGTGATAGGATGAGTGGTACTGTGATAGGATGTGTGGTACTGTGATAGGATGTGTGGTACTGTGATAGGATGCGTGGTACTGTGATAGGATGCGTGGTACTGTGATAGGATGTGTGGTACTGTGATAGGATGTGTGGTACTGTGATAGGATGTATGGTACTGTGATAGGATGTGTGGTACTGTGATAGGATGCGTGGTACTGTGATAGGATGCGTGGTACTGTGATAGGATGCGTGGTACTGTGATAGATGCCACCTTTGTAATAACACGGTTCGTGAAATGTCATCCCAACTGCTGATATTCCATGGTCAACTGGAAGTGATATTATTAGAAAGTGGAAGTGTTTAGAAACAACAGCAACTCAGCCACGAAGCGGAAGACCATGTAAAAGTCGCCAACGCTCTGCTGATTCAATAGCTGAAGAGTTTGAAACTTTCACTGACATTAATGTAAGCACAAAAACTGTCTGGCGGGAGATTAATGGATGGGTTTCCATGGCCGAGCAGCTGCATGCAGCCTCACATCACCACGACCAATGCAAAGCGTCAGATGGAGTGGTGTAAAGCACACCGACACAGAACTGTGGAGCAGTGGGAGCGTGTTCTGTGGAGTGTAGAATCACGCTTCTGTTTGGCAATCAGATGGGAGAGTCTGGGATTGGCAGATGCCAGGAGAACGCTACCTTCCTGACTGCATTATGCCAACTGTGATGCTTGCTGGAAGGATAATGGTATGGGAATGTTTTTCAGGGTTTGGGCTAGGCCCCTTATCTCCATTAAAGGACAATCTTAATGCTTCAGCATACAAAGTCATTTTGGACAATGCTACGCGTCCAACTTTGTGGCGAGTTTGGGGAAGGCCCTTTTCTATTCCAACATTACTGTGTCCCAGTGCACAAAGCAAGGACTACAAAGACATGGTTTGATGAGTTCTGTGTGGAAGAACTTGACTGGCCAGCACACAGCCCTGACCTCAACCCACATCAAACACTTTTGGGATGAACCAGAACGGAGATTGCGAGCCAGGCCTTCTCATCCGACATCAGTGCCTGACAACATAACAAATTAATGGGCAAAAAGTCCAACAGAAAGACTCCAACATCTTGTGGAAAGCCTTCCAAGAGTGTGAGCGGTTACAGCTGCAAAAAGGGCGACCAACTCCATATTAAAGTAAATGTAATTGAATACAATGTCATTACGGTCCCTGTTGGTGTAATGGTCAAGAGTCCGAATACTTTAATTTAGTGTATTATTTGTGATTATTTATATGAACCTATATGTAAGTTATAAATAATTTATTTTATTCCTTATTAGTATCATTGTGAGATTTTATTACCGAACTGTACAGATATCTAGTAACTTGCTTTCTACTCTCCAGTACAGGTCCATTGATGCTAAAAGTGCCTCCC
Source organism: Mixophyes australis (assembly GCA_036250195.1). Classification (NCBI taxonomy): domain Eukaryota; kingdom Metazoa; phylum Chordata; class Amphibia; order Anura; family Limnodynastidae; genus Mixophyes; species Mixophyes australis. The sequence goes on from JAVHZZ010000012.1 coordinate 88,742,196, forward strand.
CTATAAATCTGAGGTTACCGGAGACAAATGGGTCCTGCTATCATCAACTTCCCTGGCTATAGCCTCCCTGGGTATCGTGACAGCAGAGATCACTCTTGAAACATTTACTTACAATGACGCAAAGTCAATTATATCATCATTTCAATATGGGATCAATCAACTAAAGTTAACTGGCTTGCTAAGACTAATGAAAGACTGATGGTTACTGGCAAAGGGTAGGTAGCCAGTATACATGACAATATAGAATTCCAGGAAATGACACCACAGGAACCTGTTAGCGGACCTCTATAAGGAATAGCTTAAAAATTAAATATATTGTCAACCAACATCTAGCACATGGGACTTCCCCTACACACACATATAATTGGTCACTCTCCCTCAATATTTTATACAGGGTATTCCTTTATCAGGTGCTCCCTTCTTACATTTTCTTTTCTCCTCTTTAAATAATCTTAAAGAGGTCAACTTGATTGGTAATAACAGATTTTATTACCTGATTTATGTACTGATCACATAGTTGTATGAACTGTCTATGTATGAACTCTCATTTCATCTAGATTCAATATATAATAATAACTTTAAAAAATTAGGTACAAAGTAAAATCAGATTGGACCTAAACAATTAATCGCTGTGGAAACTACATCACACATCATAGGAGGTATTTGAAATCAGACCAGTATGTACTTGCATAGCAAGAATGGCAGCACAGTGGCTTAGTGGTTAGCGCTTCTGCTTTACAGAACTGGGGTCATGAGTTCAATTCCCGACCATGGCCTTATCTGTGAGGAGTTTGTATGTTCTCCCCGTGTTTGCGTGGGTTTCCTCCGGTGCTCCGGTTTCCTCCCACACTCCAAAAACATACTGGTAGGTTAATTGGCTGCTAACGAATTGACCCTAGTCTGTGTGTCTATATTAGGGAATTTAGACTGTAAGCCCTAATGGGGTAGGGATTGATGTGAGTGAGTTCTCTGTACAGCGTTGCGGAATTAGTGGTGCTATATAAATAATAATAATAATAATATAAGACTATTCTAATGTTTAAGCTATTACATATATTTTAATGTCACATCAATTAAAGCACAATTGTTACAGACACATAGTGCAGGCAGCCGTTCTGGGGACATTCTTTAGCATGCAGCCGATCTATCCATTAAGTACCTCCATGATGTCACTGGATGTACACCCATCATGTGGTACATCCCACAAATCAGCTGCCACGACTGTGTTCTACTGTACATGCTAGAAGAACCATCATACATTTAGTGCTATATATACAGTAATGGTAAAGTCAACGCACACTATGTCAGATGTGTGTGTGTGTGACGTGACCCCCAGCTGAGTGCAATGGTGATCTAGACTGCTAAAATGCTCATTGAAGTTATTCTTTTGAATGTATCACTTTCCACAGTAATAAGTAGTGTGCACAAAGTTCCACAAAGAGCTCTCTGTTCCAGGTTTATGTTTCTGGCCCACATACTATGTATGTGGATGGTAATTCAATTCTAATGTTAATATAAACTGTATGACTGGAGATTTACATTGCCCTCCATAAGTTAGTGATGTCAAAACTACCTTAGAACATAACTATGTAAATATATTTATGCCTATTTTAAAATTTACATTAATAAAATACTTAATGAAAATCACAGCAACCTTGTTTCATGTTCACTTGCTTTTGTCATGTGTGAATTTTCTGATGTTGAATAAGATCCTATTTGTTTGTAAACCATTTCCCACACTCATGGAAATGGTTTCTTATTTCTGTGAGTTCTCTGATGTCTAATAAGCTTTGACTTGTCTGTAAAACATTTCCCACTCAGAACATGGTAATGGTTTCTCACCTGTGTGAGTTCGCTGATGTTCAATAAGATTTGATGTCTGGGCAAAACATTTCCCACATTCAGAACATGGAAATGGTTTTTCACCTGTGTGGGTTCTCTGATGTGTGATAAGTGTTGATTTCCGTGCAAAACATTTCCCGCACTCAGAACATGAAAACGGTTTTTCACCTGTGTGAGTTCTCTGATGTCTAATAAGTTTTGACTTGTCTGTAAAACATTTCCCACACTCAGAACATGCAAATGGTTTATCACCTGTGTGAATTCTCTCATGTCTTATAAGCCTTGATTTGTTTATAAACCGTTTATCACACTCCAAACAAGGAAATGGCTTCTCACCTGTGTGAATTCTCTTATGTGCAACAAGACTTGATTTCCGAGCAAACCATTTCCCACATTCAGAACAAGGAAATTTTCTCACACCTGCATGGATTCTCTGATGATTCATAAGATTTGACTTGCCTATAAAACATATCCCACACTCAGAACAAGGAATTTTTTTACCTGTGCGGCTTCTCTTACGTTTAGGAAGAGATGATTTAACTAAAAAACTTTTCCCAACCTCAGAACATGGACAGATGTTATCACATGTATGAGCTACACTGTGTGTACGAATATCTGAGTTATCAGGAGAACATTCCTCATGATTAGCAAGATCAGATGATTTATCTCCACTGCGAAGTATTGGATCTATATTTAAGGTAATGGGGTATACTCCTGGAGAATCTTCTGTGATGATGTTGTGTTTTTCTTCTATTACAAAATCTGTAGATAAAAGAAGTCGATCCTCTGAGATATTCCTGCATTTGCATTCATCTGGTGGAAATAAAATAAATGTATAGATTATGATGCCCAACATTTTCATATTATGAGGCAAGTTCAGACTTTGGCAAGTAACATTTCCCAGGCACACACACTGCCCAGCCAGCAACATAGGACAGGGAAGCCTCATTAGTCAGTGACATTGTCCAACTAGACACTGCCCTCACACACAAACACTGGAGCCTCGGAAACAGAGCGGATGGGAGAAAACAGAAAGTCCGGGCCATGGGTTTAAACTAATCTTAGGTCTCACACCCTTACCCAGAGCAGAGAAGACAATCAGGATATTGTAGGAGAATGGAGCAGAGCACAGATGGTTAACAGCATAAAGTTTAAAAAAGCTGAAGGCCAAAGAATGGTATAGAGACAGATCAGCAGATGAAGAGCATCCAACAGCATCGACTGGAGAGATGTTGTGCAAGATGGGTTTGTGGTTGTACTTGCATATCTGCCAGAAAGTAAAGTTTGTGTGACGTGTATGTTGTGATATGGTGTGTGTGATAATCTGGTATTTTGCATTAGTATCCCAGTGCTAAGCTGGGTACACACTACAGGTTTTTCACCCAATTATCAGGCAGATAACACGCTAAACGACCGCTAGGGTCGACATCACATTAGTGTGTACGCTCCCACGATCATTTTATCGTACCAAAAAACATTGTATCGTTTGATTTGATTTAGTAAACTGCCTAAAATTTGCCCACCAACGATGGAACGATGTCGGGCAAATTTGGAAGTGTGTATCCACTCACAAACAGCAGTGTCGACAGATCTCTATAGAGTCACGATCTTTTCAGCACATAGTTATGACAGATTAAGATCATAGATCGGAAGGTATGTTTTGAAGGTGTGTACACATAAATCGGCATGCCCATCGGGACTTTCAATCGTTGGTAATGATATGATGTGAGGTGGAGAACAGGAGTCTAATAGGGGCTGATGGCTCCTAACTCCCCCCCCGCCCCACTGGACAGATACATTTTCCTCATTAGTTTGTACTGGCAGAGGAGGGTGTAGAATAAATGATTGTTTTAATCACTGAATAAGCAGAATATGTGACTCTTCTGTAATAAGTGTTTACTACTCACCTGTGCTGATATCTGTAGGGATTTCCTCCTCCTTACACTGCTGATCACCCCTCACATACGTCTCTTCCTCTCCCTCTATAATATCTACTTTAATATCAGTCATGACATCATCCTAAATAGCCCACACAAAAAAAATATCATAATTAATATCTGATTTAATAAAATGATATGAAACTGAAGAATATCAGTGTATAAGATCCACACAGCTTTTTTTTACAGATCATATAATGAAAAGTAATTTTGGGATTCGGTGAGACCCTAAAATCTACCTGATACTCCTGTGGGATACTGGGATTTTCCTGTGTACAATCCTGTGAATAAAGAGGACGGAGATATCTCTCTGGGGTATTTCTGTTACTGGATCCATCTGTTGAAAACACACAGTGACTGATTACATTGTTTATATAAGCAGAACATGTGACTCTTCTGTAATAAGTGATTATTACTCACCTGTGCTGATATCTGTAGGGATTTCCTCCTCCTTACACTGCTGATCACCCCTCACATACGTCTCTTCTTCTCCCTCTGTAATTTCTACTTTAATATCAGTTAGGACATTATCCTACATAGCCCAGAAAATAATAAAAATATCATAATTAATAATATCCGATTAAATAAAATGATATGAAACAGAAGAATATCAGTGTATAAGATCCACACAGCTTTTTTACAGATTATATAATGAAAAGTCATTTTGGGATTCGGTGAGACCCTAAAATCTACCTGATACTCCTGTGGGATACTGGGATTTTCCTGTGTACAATCCTGTGAATAATGAGGACGGAGATATCTCTCTGGGGTATTTCTGTTACTGGATCCATCTGTAGGGAACACACAGTGACTGATTACATTGTTTATATGTGATTATCAGATCATGTGTGTATCCAAGTTGCTCTCAAAACGGCTCTCTCCTTTTACAATAAATGAAAGTCTCCTCTTACCCAGTGATGTGAGGATCTGGAGATTCTTCATCCTCATGACATCGTACAGACCTTTGGGCCCTTCTAAATTCTCCCACTCCTCCTGATACTTTATAGGACCCTGAAATACACAATGACACAGTCATCATCCAGACACATCCCCTAATGATACTGTATAATGTCCCATACCCAGCAGTCACCTCTCCAGTCACCAGCTGAATGATCTTGTTGGTCAGTTCCAGGATGTTCTGGTCATTGTTTCCCTCACGTATTAGTGAGTGAGGTTCAGGCACCGTGATGGGGATGGGGCTCTGGGTCCTACTCAATCCTCCTGACACACAGGGGCGGATCCTGGGTGTCACACACTCACCAGAGTGGGTTAATTGTGCAAAAAGAAGATTTCTGTACTTACCATAAAATCAATTTATCTAAACACAGTTGGGGGACATTGCGAAGCATAGGGTATAGAGGGTGCTGTGGAGTCAAGGCACTACAAACTTGTCTAGCCTGCTTCCTCCCCTCTATGCCTCTCCTTTCTCTGGCTGGAAAGCTTCAGTTTATTTTACTAACCAAGTCGCAAGAGAGGGAGAAACTCAACCAAACAGAACACACAACGAGCTTTCAGAACCAACAAAAAGGGTGGGAGCACAGTGTCCCCCAACTGTGTTTAGAGAAATAGATTTTACGGTAAGTACAAAAATCTTCTCTTCTCTAGCACAAACAGTTGGTGGATACTGCAGACCATGGGGACATTCCAAAGCTGCTGCTAAGGGTGGGAATGCTCAGACCAAGCGGCATGGAAAACTTTACGGCCAAAACTTGCGTCTTTAGAAGCAAAGATTTGAAAACTGTAAAATTTTGTGAACATGTGAATGGAAGATCAAGTAGCAGCCCAGCACACCTGCTCCACCGAGGTCCCATGCCGCGCCAAAGAAGCACTAACTGACCTAGTGGAATGGGCAGTAAGACCAACCAGAACCGGCGCATCCGCAGAAACATAAGTCTGACGAATGGCAGCCGTAATCCATCAAGAGATCGTCTGTTTAGTGGCTGGCCAGCCACGCTTCTGTACATCATACAACACCAGGAAGCTGTCAGTCTTCCTGACTGACTGCAACCGATCTACAGAAATCTGAAGAGGACCTTGTGCGACAGTCTGGACGGAGAGGCAATCTGAATGGGAGGCTCTATCGCCATTCCCAGAAGGTCCAACTACCAGGCTCGGCGTGGCCAGTCTGGGCCCACCAAGATGGCCGTCACTCCTTCCCTTTTTAATTTCTTCAGAACACTCAGGAGCATAGGAAGAGGGGTAAACAAGCAGACCAGGTGAAACCACCTCAGAATCACCATAGCATCCATAAATCCTACAGCGGGATCCCTAAATTTTGTGCAACCGTGATGTAGACCAGATTTACCTCCAGGCGACCCGAACGTTGAACTAGGACAGGGGTAGGCAACCTGCGGCTCTCCAGGTGTTGTGAAACTACAAGTCCCAGCATGCTTTGCCAGTAGATAACCAGCAGATAGGTGGCAAGGCATGCTGGGATTTGTAGTTTCACAACACCTGGAGAGCCGCAGGTTGCCTACCCCTGAACTAGGAGATCAAACACCTCCTGATGTAGGGAGCAGTCTCCTAGATGGACCTTGTTGCGACTTAGATAATCGGCCTCTCAATTGTTTATTGGGATGACAATTGTTGAGATCAATGGCATGTGTCGCTCCGCCCACAACATTATCCTGGTCGATTTCTTTATTTCTAGGTAGTGATGCTTGTAAGGGTTTCCACTTTATATTTTTGAGAAGTTCTCTTGACATGTAATCTATGCTAATTCTTTGAACCTCAATTCAAGGAGGTTTTTTTAAATAGATTATCTGGCAAATTATTATTGCCGCCTTGATGGTTTATGTATGTGACTGCTGTTGCATTGTCCGACTATATTCTGATCGTTTTCCTTGCAGAAAAATCTGTACCTGAACTAGTACATTGTAAATTGGAGAAAGATGTCTCCAGAGAATTGAGAGGAACCCTTCCCAGCCCAACAAACTGCCGTTTGTGGTCATAATTATCCACTCCCACGTTTGGAACAATCGACCTATGGGGAGGTGCGACCTGTCCAGCCACCAAGCAAGGAACAGGTGCACAGGAGAGGACAGTCTGATCATCTTCTTGTCCAGATGCAGATGGGAGTTGGTCCATTTGCGCAGGAGTTCCCACTAGAACGCTCAAGAGTAGGGCAGTGCCTTGAAGACTGAGACCATGGTGCTCAGTAGCTTCATGCGCTGCAACAGATATAACTCTCTTTTCCTCAAGAGGTCCCTGGTTTTTGACTGAACTGACTGAATCTGTCCTCTGAGCAGGAACACTTTGACACCTGGTGTCGAAATCCAGACGTAAAAAACACATTGTCTGCGCTGGGATGAGAGAAGATGATGTTGGCAGGTTGAGTATCCAACCATAAGCCTCCAGGAAGGACATGACTTATCTGGATGTGATGGGACAGGGTCTGAGAGGATGACGCTTTTAGAAGAAAATCATCCAGACTACTGTGATATCCTAAGAACGGAGAAGAGCCACCATTACCTTGGTGAAAACCCAGGAGGCTACCGCCCTGAACTGTAATGGTTGCCTCTTATTGCAAAGCGCAGTAAGCACTGATATCCTTGCCATATGGGAATGTAAAGGTATGTGTCCAGAGAAGCCATGAATTCTCACTATTCCATGGCCACAATGACCGACCTGAGAGACTCCATCTTGAAACCCAAGACTCTGACCTGCAAGTTGAGTCTTGAGATTCAGAATAGGTCTGAAAGAGCCGTCTGGGATTTGAGCTGGTCTAACCTAGCTCCAAAAAGGGCGATTCCGTCAAATGGGACCGCTTCATGAGTGGGCTTAGAAACCGCGTCTGCGGACCAAGTGCTCAGCCACAAGGAACACCTGCCTGCTATAATAAACGCAGAAAGTTTTGCGACAACTGAGTTAACATACAAGGATGCCTAACCGACAAAAGTCAGAGGCCTCTATGATATGATCTGACAAGAGTAATAACTCGTCCGTGTCGGAGCCGTCAGTGGGGGAGCTGTCCTGGAGTCCCCTGGCTAACTGCTCTGCCCATGCTTGAATTGCCTTATTGACATAGGCTGTGGACATGCCCGGCCTAAAAATACTGCACGCAGCTTCATATGCAGAACGGAGCAAAAACAAATTGAAAAAAAAAACACATTTCTTGTTCATTGCATCTTTAAGTGAAACTCCCCCTTGTACTGGCGAGGTAGATGTTCTAGTCAAAAAACAGAAAAAAGTCCTGCGCTGGGCTAAAAACTGTGATCCAGATGAATAAAACCGCTGTAGTAAATAGGGGCAATTGCTAATCCCCGAACAAGGATAACCAAAACAGCAGGAACAACAGCGCTGAATAACACTCCGGAATCAGTATTGTAAGAAGAGGTCAAAAACCAAGGTTGAAATAAAATTCTTATATTATATATTTAATTAATATGCATACATATAATAATATGGATCCAATATAAAACAAGGAGATAATACTCCTAAATGTTACATGTAAAAAGGACTCCTGACCACCTATCATATAGGCATGTACAGCAACAGCATGTACCCTTAGATTGTACGCTCCTTTGAGCAGGGTATTCTCTCCTCCTGTCTTCACCACTGTTAACTCTGCTCTCCAGCTACTTAGCCCTCCTCCTTGAGGACCTTCTTTCCCGCGTCCCCTCTCGCTCCCTCCTCTCCCCTTGGGGGTCTCCCTGTCATCCGTGCCTTCCCTCTTGGACTCCGTCGTTGGCGGACCTTCCCCTCTACCCTCCTCCGCCCCTCTAGCTGTGCTTTGAGCTCACTGAGTTACTGTGATTATTGTTTACTGTACTGTGCTGTCTCACCTCGTATTGTAATCTCGTTTGTCCCTGTACGGCGCTACAGACACCTAGTGGCGCCCTATAAATAAAATTTAATAATAATAATAACAAGCAATACTAGTCTAGAGAATGAAATCCACAATCACATATATGTAAAAGTCGATGCCTAGGAGCATAGGATGGAGGTAATAAATGCACTTGAATCAGTAATATCCGGATTAGTAAGCCTATTTTCAAGTCCAGCAATAAGTGGGAACAGTGAAAACCGTCAGTACTCACGATCCCCTTTCTTCCTTCTTAGTTCACGGCTCCCTGGAGTAAGTTGTATTACAGCTATCCGCTGTTATAGATATCCACAGTGTGCTGTACACGGAAATCCTCCTAGCGATCTTAGACCACAGCTCTCCCGCCACTCCCAGCTGTCAGCACGTGACAATGTGTGCTGGAAAACAGCTGCCTGGGCAGAAACAAATAATAGTGTTAAATCGTTCCTCAAAAGTTTGGTCCGTCTATCAGGTAAATGTCCAAACTCCAAATAACTTGCGGTAGGTATATCACACAAAGCTAGGCGACGCGTTTCGTCTCTAGAATGAGACTTTTTCAAGCCAAGGGTGAGTGATGTGAGGTTACAAGAGGAAGAGCGTCCCATTTTTCAAATTCTTCTACCGGTAGTGGATAAAGAGCTCTAAACTTACCAGGCATGTGGAAACGGTGGTCAAGCTTTTTCCATGCCTCCGCAATCATGTGCAATAATTGGGGGGATGGAGGGAAAGAAATAAGCTGTTTCATCTGTCTTTTGAAGAGCGAGAAACCAGCCTCAAGTGAAATCCCTGGGTCAGCGAAACCTAAACCCAAGGACTCCACTGTAGTGGACTATTCGGTATGTGAACCTGACTGGTGTGATGCAGAAGTAGAAGCGGAAGATTGACCTACCTCGCGGTGTGATATTATCCTCATGAGATCTGCTACGGTTGATGTCAGAGGACGCAGCCAAGCAGGCTCTCCCGCGGACGTAGGCAGAGACTGATTCTGGCTCCGATTCTCCGCCTCACAGGCTGCACACAGGGCCTCCGGATCAGAATGTCCACAAGATAATTTTGCATTACATTTTGCAGTTATAACAGACCTTGCAGCAGTTCCCTTCTTAGAGGTCCCTTTGTCCGTCATGGTGTGTGTATATATATATATATATACACACATATATTAGGGGCAGCACAGTGGCATAGGTGTTAGCACTTCTGCCTCACAGCACTGGGGTCATGAGTTCAGTTCCCGACCATGGCCTTATATGTGAGGAGTTTGTATGTTCTCCCTGTGTTTGCGTGGGTTTCCTACGGGTGCTCTGGTTTCCTCCCACACTCCAAAAACATATTGGTAGGTTAATTGGCTGTTAACAAATTGACCCTAGTCTGTCTGTGCCTCTGTCTGTCTGTGTTAGGTGATGTAAACTGTAAGCTGCAATGATTCAAGTGCATCCTTGATGTGAGAGTTCTCTCTACAGCGCTGCGGAATTAGTGGCGTTATATTAAATAAATGATGATGATGATGATGAATATATATATATATATATATATATATATATATATATATATATTGTGGCAAGAGCCCGCTACGGCAGAAGCACACGCATACAACTTCTTCCTTTTTATGGTTCTTTATTGTCAGGATGGTAATAATGTTTTGACACCGTATACTTACACAGCAACTATGGAAACCCTCAACGCTTACTATACATAGTCCAGCTCTCAGTCCAGATCAGCCAACTAGCCCAGCGTTGATCTCTCTGAACAATGAAACAAGCAGAGTTTTATACCCGACACTCCTCCCACAGGCCTAGTTTGATGGACAGGTGAAACACCCACCTTCTCTTTAAAAGGAAACGCCCATCCCTGGCTCTGTTTAGACTATCAGACCCACCCTGTCTGTTTGCTGAGAGGAAGCAGCTTTCAAATCATGTAAGTAAACCAATTTTAAACTACACATATGTTTTTACCTGGTTTAATCTCCACCTAGGTACATAACTGTGCCAATGTTTTACTCTACTTCCCTGCTTTCTCTGCATATTGCCAGCTAAATGCCTCCTTTTGTTACAATATATCACCAGGGTCTGCAGATAGCAGCTATATATGTGCTCCTTGAGATAAAAAAGTAGTATGTAGGCTTGCATGCGGGAGGAGAAAGAAGATCAGAAAATAGGGCTCGGCGCAATAACTTGCGCATCAGAGGCATCCTTGAGGAAATTGACCAATCCCTCCTTGGCCAATACCTGAAAACACTCTTTGCGCATATAACTCCTGCTACACCAGAAGACCAACTTCTCCTGGATAGAGCACATAGAGCTCTACGCCCTAGGTCTCAGGAACCTTCTCAGCCTCGGGATGTCATCCTTAGATGTCATTATTACACTACTAAGGAGGCGATCCTGCAGGAATCTCGGAAATCTGACGCAATCTACTTCGATAATGCCTCCCTGCAAATCTACCAGGACATTGCCCCGATCACCCTCCTCAAGAGGCGCGAGTTAAAACCGGTGACAGCGATTCTCAGAGATAACAACATCCGATACCGCTGGGGATTTCCGTTTCGTATTCTCGTCTGGCACCATAACAAGCTCCACTCGGCTCGGACAATGGCGGACGCTGTCCGTCTTCTTGAGACTTTGGGACTTTCTGCCCCCGTCCTCCCTCACTAACCCTTCGACACAGGGCTCAGATCCTGACTCCTTGGTCTCACCCTCCTCATCAAGAAAGCTTCCAACTACTGAGTGGACGACTGTGACAAGAACCGCCAAACCTCCGGCCTCTGTTCCACCGCCCTGATACGTTATTGTGTTTTGCTTACTAGAAGTCATCTTGTTTACTGTCTCTTCTCTCTACACGACGGACCGCTGGTTTTCGGCCCTTCTCATGTAGATAAGAAGGAGTGATGTACCACTAAAAATAGATTGTTGGTTTTACTTAGTTTCTCACTGATTCTGTGTTTTTGCTGTGTTATTTTTTTGTTTTTCTGGGTTTTTGTTTTTTATTTTTCTTTAACTGTTCTGGAATTTGGCCCTCTGCCCTATTCTTTGCTGCCTTATTGGATTGCGAGGCAAAATAAGTTACTTCTTATCTCTCACGACATTCCCCTTCCACATACCTCTCCTTCTAGCTGACCTGACCCTGGCGTGGGGGTAGCGTGGTCGTCCACCTCTTCCAGTTGGGATCACAGGACCTTTAACCGTATCCCTGACCGCGTCCCCGTAATGGGGTTACTACCCTTGCCCGGCCTTTACGTGCCATTGGCACATTCCCCTATTTTTCCTGGCCGGCATTGTGGCCCAGATGTGTTCCCACACACTGGTCCAGTCCACTTCCCTACCACCCTTTTTTCCTACCCTCAGGCACTTTTTGATTTTATTTGTACTTATTACTGCAATGCTAATGCCATGTATCTGGTTTGTTCTCTCCTAGCTCGTCTGACTCTCGCTGGAGGACCTGAGGCGGCCCATTCTTCTCCTGAGTGATGACTTTTAGGATTTTCTCCCTGAACATCAAAGGTTTGAACAGCCCACAAAAACGCACGACACTCTACCTCACACTTAAACAACACAAGGCCGATGTAGTCTTTATTCAAGAAACACACTTTACTCGTCACTCCCACCCAGAATTGAAGTCCAGACTATATCCCTTTACTTTCCATGCTTGCGATCCTAGACAGAAAAAACGGGGCGTAGCAACTCTTTTTGCTTCTCAAGTAACGTTTGAGATGTTGACATCCCACTCTGACCCGGATGGCCGTTTTTTTAATCCTAGTGGGAAAACTTAACAATACCCTGTGTACTTTAGTTAATTTCTATGCCCCGAACCAAAACCAACGTTCATTTTTTGCTTCCTTAGACTCCCTGCTCTCTCAGGTCCGCCAGGGAGAAGTGATTATGGCCGGGGACTTTAATGCTGTAATAGATGACACTGTTGATAGATCTTCTAACGCGACTGCCCCCACCGGCAGCTCTGAGTCTCGTAAATCTAAAGCCTTGGCATCCCTCCTCTCTCATCATCTTCTCTTTGACTCCTGGAGAATTAGAGAACCCTCGTCCCGAGACTATACGTTCTATTCTTCGGTTCATGGATCTTATTCGCGAATAGACATGATCCTCTTCAGCCGCGATCTATCCCTAAAACTTCAGGCAGCTCGCATCCATCCAATGGTCTGGTCTGATCACTCCCCCATATCTGCTGATCTCGCTGATATAGTTTCCCGCCCCCGCCCTGCTCCGTGACGCCTCAACGACACCATACTGCATGACCCGCAACTCACCCTTGATTTGCGGAATCTTTTAGATGAATATTTTCTCCTAAATGGCCTTCCAGACATGCCCCCCGCATCCCTCTGGGAAGCCCATAAGGCGGTGATACGGGGTCATTTGATTAGCATGGCTTCACGCCGTAGGAAATTAACAATTCATAAGCGCACCTCATTAGCTATCCAACTTCAGACTCTGGAGCGACAACATAAACTCTCCCCAGATGAAGCTACTTTGAACAAACTTCTAAAAGTACGTTCTGATTTGAATCTCCTCCTCTCAGAATCCACAGCCGCGGCCCTGAAACGGCTGAAGCAAACGTTTTACGAGAAGGGAGACAAAGCAGACAGGATCTTGGCCACTTGTTTGAGGGCTCAAACTTCCCAAAATAATGTTATGACCGTGAAATCGGCCTCGGGCTCCCCCATACACAGCCCTGATCAAATAGGACAAGAGTTTCAGAAGTTTTACTCTGCCCTATATAATTTAAATAGCTCAAATCCTGGAAGTACTCCCCCAGCTGAAATCATAAAAGCTTTTCTAAAACAAGCAAACCTCCCCACTCTCTCCCGCGATTCGGCCCAACAACTAAATGAGAAAATCTCGTCAGAGGAAATACTGGATGTTATTAAAGCACAAAAGGCCTCTAAGGCCCTGGGCCCAGATGGCTTCATCGCAGCCTATTATAAAAAAAATTCCCAGACCCTGGTCCCCCACCTCCGCACCCTGTTCAATGCTGTCTTGCAAGGAGCTCCATTCCCTAAATCAATGTTGGAAGCACGTATAGTAGTTATACACAAGGAGGGGAAGGACCCTAGTGACTGTGCGAGCTACCGTCCTATTTCCCTCCTTAATGTAGATGTTAAGATCTATGCAAAATTATTAGCCACTCGTTTGAATACAGTCCTTCCGGATCTGATCCATTATGATCAGGTGGGATTTATCCCAGGTCGTCAAGCCAGAGATAATACCCGTCGAGCAATAGATATAATTCAAATAATTAATCAGAGACGTCTCCCAGCCCTGATGCTCTCTTTGGACGCAGAGAAGGCATTCGATCGGATTTCGTGGGACTTCATGTTTCACGCTCTGAAGACGTATGGCTTCTCGGCTGAATTCCTGACGGGAGTCTCTGCTCTTTACAATTCTCCCACCGCTAGGGTATTGGTTAATGGCTTGCTTTCTGATCCTCTCTCCCTTTCCAATGGGACGAGACAGGGATGCCCCCTATCTCCTTTAATTTTTGCATTGGTTATAGAGCCCTTAGCAGCAATGATTAGGCAGTCGGCTTTAATAACGGGTGTGGAGGTGGGACCCCGGGAATTCAAGGTCTCTCTTTTTGCGGATGATATATTGCTCTCTCACGAACCCCCAAGACTCTTTACCCGCCCTATACAGGCTCATCGATGAATATGGTCTTCTCTCAGGCTATAAAATTAATTTTGCTAAATCAGAGGCCATGCTGCTGCACGCTCCCCCTCCCCTCTGTGCCAGCCTACAGGCTAATTTTGCTATGCGCTGGCAGACGAACAAGATCAAGTATCTTGGGGTCTATATCACCTCTTCCTATGACCGATTATATAGAGAGAATTTTCCTCCCCTTCTCATTAAAATCAAAAAAGACCTAGAAGTATGGAGGAGCTATATTATATCGTGGCTGGGGAGGATCATTGCTGTTAAGATAAATCTGATCCCCAAACTCCTTTACCTCTTCCAGACTCTGCCGGTGAAGGTGCCAGATCCTGTGTTTCGGGACATACATTCCTCTTTCCTCAAATTTGTCTGGCGTGGCAAGCCCCCTAGAGTCTCAGTAGCAGTAATTAAAGAGCCCAGGGCCCAGGGAGGAAGAGGCTTTCCAGATGTTAAACACTATTACTTGGCGGCCCATCTGACCCAGGTTGCAGTTATTTATGTCCCTTACCGGACTGTAGCATGGGTGGACTTTCTGCAGACTGGACAGGCCACAGGGGGCCCCTTACTCCAATCGCTCAAATTTTGTTTCTCCCTATGGGACTCGTCCCGGCTCAAGCACAAACTATCCTCCCTTATTTCACCTCTAACTCCCCTCTAAAGCAACCCACATTTCCCCCCAGATGGCCACCCACAGCAATTTAAACTCTGGAAACGTGCGGAGATACGTGTGGTCTCGGACCTGGTGGTTAACGGAACTTGGGCCTCTATCTCAGATCTTCAGCATAAGTTTGAATCTTTTCGCCCGCTTTTCTTTGAGTACTTCCAGGTCCGACACTTCGCTATGTCGTTGCCCGCCTCTGACACTCTTAGGCCCCTCACTCCCTTTGAGTACATGTGTTTGCATTCCCCACTCATCAAAGGGATGGTGTCGAGGATTTATAACTGGCTAATAGAGATATCCTTTGACACTCCAGGACGCCATGAACGTGAATGGGAGAGGGATCTGGGACCCCCTCCAGATGAGTCTTGTTGGGAGGAGGTCAGAGAGGGGATTGCCAAGAGCTCAATATCCACACTTATTAAAGAAACTGCATACAAGTTGTACAATAGGTGGTACTATACCCCAGCTAGGTTGTCTAGAATGTTTCCCACTGCTACTCCGAGCTGTTGGCGGGAATGTGGTCAGAGAGGCACGATGCTTCATATATGGTGGACCTGTATAATCCCTTATTGGAACATGATCCTTGCACTTATTAATTCCGTATCTGAACAACAGATCACTAAGGATCCCTGGTCGTTCCTTCTCTCTCGCCCTATCCCTGATGAGACCGCCCCTTCCAACAAGCTGATATCCCACATACTAGCTTCTGGCATATTGCAAGCATGGAGAGTATTACATGCTACCTTCACGATAAATCTTACAACTTTGACAAGGTTTGGACCCCGTGGTATCTCCAGCAAAGCCGTAGCTGTTTACCTCCTTTGGCTCTCTCGTCCTCTAATGGTACATAAACTCTGGGCCATCTCTGGATCCTCCAGGTTGGTTGTCATGCACCATGGGTAAGAGATCCATATATCTTGCCGTCTACTTTTTATTTTCGTATTTATTTTATAGGTCGTTATTCTGTAAATATGTTGCTTACAACCTCCTTTGTAAAAGGTATGGTGATATACGTGCCTGTCCTTCCCAACCCTCCCCCCCCCCCGTTCCCCCTCCTTAACCCATTTTGTTTCCTGTCTCTTTCCTACCCCTTTCTTCTACTATAAAAATCTAAAATAAGAGGAGACATCTTGTTGTCTTAAAACAGTTGGTTTTTACTTGTTGTTTGCTCTTTTCTATGCTGTTTCCTCTTGTAACAAATAAAGAGTTTAAAAAAAAAAAGTAGTACGTAGACAAAATGCAGTATTTTAAAGACATAAAAGCGCTGAAAAGATAAATATACTATATATATATATATATATATATCTCTATCTATCTATCTATCTCACACACACACACTATATGGACAAAAGTATTCGGACACTTGACCATTACACCAACAGGGACTGTAATGACATTGTATTCAAATACACATACTTTTATATGGAGTTAGTCCCCCTTTTGCAGCAATAACAGCTTCCACTCTTCTGGGAAGGCTCCACAAGATGTTGGAGTGTTTCTGCGGGAATTTGCCCATTCATCCTGTAGAGCATTTATGAGCTCAGGCACTAATGTTGGACGAGAAGGCCTGGCTCGCAATCTCTGATCCAGTTCAGCCTAAAGGTGTTCGATGGGGTTGAGGTCAGGGCTCTGCGCAGGACAGTCAAGTTCTTCCACACCAAACTCATCAAACCGTGTCTTTGTAGTCCTTGCTTTGTGCACTGGGGCACAGTGATGTTGAAATAAAAAATGGCCTTCCCCAAACTGTTGCCAGAAAGTTGGAAGCATAGTATTGTCCAAAATGCCTTAGTATGCTGAAGCATTAAGATCGCCCTTCACTGGAGATAAAGGGCCTAGCCCAAACCCTGAAAAACAGCCCCATACCATTATCCCTCCTCCACCAAACTTCACAGTTGGCATAATGCAGTCAGACAGGTAACGTTCTCCTGGCATCTGCCGAATCCACACTCGCCCATCTGACTGCCAAACACAGAAGCGTGATTCTTCACTCCACAGAACACGTTTCCATTGCTCCACAGTCCGGTGTCTGTGTGCTTTACACCACTCCATCAGACACTTGGCATTGGTCTTGGTGAAGTGAGGCTGCATGCAGCTGCTCGGCCATGGAAACCTATTCCATTAAGCTACCGTCGCACAATTTTTGTGCTTACATTAATGTCAGTGCAAGTTCGGAACGCTTCAGCTATGGAATCAGCAGAGCGTTGGCGACTTTTATGCACCATGCGCCTTAGCAGTCCTTGAGCCCGCTCTGTGATTTTACATGGTCTACTAATTTGTGGCTGAGTTGCTGTTGCTCCTAAACGCTTCCACTTTCTAATAATATCACTTACAGTTTGAGCTATCACAGTACCATGCTTGAAGTCTCTGAGCTCTTCAGAACGACCCATTTTTGTAACACAAATGTTTGCAAATGGAGACTGCATGGCTCAGTGCTTGATTTTATACACCTCTGGCAACGGGTCTGATTGAAACACCTCAATTTAATAATTAACAGTTGTGGCCAAACACTTTTGTCCATATAGTGTATGTATGTCTGTCTCTCTCTCTCATATATATATATATATATATATATATCTCTATCAACAAGGGACCAGAATGTATGTAACATATAAAACTGGTGACTCTTTAAATATTTGTAACAGCTCCCGTCAACCTATACAATATATCAACTTTTGAAAGATGGATATAATTGTAATTTCCTCTGAAATAAGACGCAAACAATAAGCCTCACACACACACTCTTATAAACAATTAAATTGCAAAAAAAGAGCATTTTAGGAAAGTAAAAACCTGTCCTGTTGGAGGGGTACAGCAGATTTCAGTTCTTACGGTGAGAGATATGGCACAGAAAGCTCCATATGGCTCCAGGAAGAAGGGGAGGAGTCCAGGACCTCACCTTCCTATACAGAAAATGGCTGCCCCCGTGTCCAAAACGTAGATCTTCTCCTTTAACCTGTGCACCCTGTGTGAGGTGCAGCTCTGCAATTCAACAGAGATCTGCTGTGGCCGTTTCTGGTCCGGCATTGCTCAATGACTAGATGGGACGGAACGCCACCGCAGCACCTGTCTGCGTGCCGAGGTCCCAGCGGTCAGCACTAACAGCTCAGAGTGACTATCACTTATAAAGAACTTATGGTATAAGTTTATTTCAAGGAAATAGCGCAAGGCACTTATGTATATCATTGCAATGTACTGATTTTACTATATCATGTGGCACTTTGTAGAGGAATTGCATTCATTTTTTAGGTATTCATTTCACATACAATAAGCATTGTTTGAGGAAGTCATTTGTGTATTTTGGTATAGAAAATGTCTTGTTTAGGGTTTTGTAACTTTGTTAGAGGAAATCTCCAATTAGGCATATGTGAGGAGGGAGTCTGTTTTGCGGATAGCAGGAAATGCTAAACAAGTCTACTCAATGTGAGTGACCAACACTTGGATGCACGGCAGGGAACCGTGGCCTGTATCTTGGCTAAAGTGAAAGGAAATCTCTAATCAATGGGATTCAGGATATCGCAGAGAAGTGTCAATTTTGTTAAGTATAAATAGCATTTAAATCCATGTTTGGGTAAACATATTGCATCCTGTTACTAAAAATAACTCACTTCAGGGGGCTGGCTTACCCTGTGAGGCTGTGTCCAAAACTGTATAAAACAGCCCTGGTTTGTACTGAATGTATCATTCTCGTTTCTTCTGACCTCTGCATCACTGGTACCTTAAACCGGTGTGAAAGCAAATAAACATCACTTGCTTCAAAGACCTGCTTGACAACATCTTCCATGCCGAAATCCTGTGACCTACAGATTAGACCCAAAATCGAATCCATTCCCGGCTGTCTGAGGTTTGGACCCAACTTTCCAGCACCACTGCTCTGCCCGCTACCCAGCAGCTCTGGCCAGTGTGATAGGCCAGGGGGGATCCATCCACAGCAACCCTGATCCATAGGAAGAGGTCAGGGGTACCAGCCCAAGTACACCAGCAACGGAGTACATTCGCAGCGTCAGTTACCCAGAAGGAGTCCAGTGGTGGCAGCATTTGTAAGCCCCTCCTACTGCGGTTAGAGGGCGCACTTGGGATAACGAAAGGGAACGGTGGCAAAGTAAGCCCAGCCGGTTCACACCAGCAACAGATAGGGTGATATAGGCGGTCCATCCTGTCACACTCACAAAGCTATGAATGAACTAAATAGTAGCCGGCTATGCTGTGGGGTGAGAGAGCTGTCAAAGCTACTCAACCTGCCTCAGGGTCCCGGGGTGGAGGAAGACCGCAGGCTGTCCACCCCTTGGGAGGCATCCCTGAGCCCAGGAAGGTTTCCCCCTAAATAAAAAGTAAACTAAATAAAATAAATTGAAATTAATAACGTAAAATCCAGGGCTGGAAAACATGCCTGACTCCTGAGGGCACTAAAACTAAATTAAGTACTCCCTCCTGTGGGAGGGGTATAGTAGGGGAGGAGCTACATACATATTTAACTGTATAAGTGCCTGGACTCCCGGGACCACCGACTATACCCCTATGTCTAGCAGTGTCCCCCAATAGGATGTAAGATAAATAAAGCATTTCTTGTCTATTTTGCACATATAAAAAAAAAGTTCAGGAAAATGGAAATCATCCCATAATTGTAAAAATTAGTTACAGCTAAAATTTTAGGAAAAACTGAAAATATTAAAGTCTCCGATAGTGATAGGAAAAAAAATAACACACTGTATCTAATGCAATATATCCAACATCTGTGAAGATTGTGGGACTGATACTTCTATCTGAGACTGTCTACCTGCTGCTCATTTACAGCTGTTCAGGGGGAGACGACTGAGGCAGAGCAGAAAGTACCAGAGTGAGAATGGTCACCTGAGCCAGAGAGGCTCATGGGAAGAATAAACTATAACATAAAAACGTTTCTATAGAGGATCTCACAGAAGCTAATGGCCACAAATAATATTGTGGGCTACTTCCTAATGCACACTTCTGATATACAAAGTAGATCTGGAAAGTGTCCTAGTATTTCTCCAAGGCTGGAGTCATGTGGGTCTCGGTAGCCAGGGTCATGAAGCCTCTCTCCCAGAATCCCTCACCTCTCCAGGCATGTCCCTGTTTTATTTATAGCAGTAAGAATGATGTCACTGTGACATTCCCAGAATCCCTCACCTCTCCAGTCATGTCCGTTTTATTTATAGCAGTAAGAATGATGTCACTGTGACATTCCCAGAATCCCTCACCTCTCCAGTCATGTCCGTTTTATTTATAGCAGTAAGAATGATGTCACTGTGACATTCCCAGAATCCCTCACCTCTCCAGTCATGTCCCTGTTTTATTTATAGCAGTAAGAATGATGTCACTGTGACATTCCCAGAATCCCTCACCTCTCCAGTCATATCCCTGTTTTATTTATAGCAGTAAGAATGATGTCATTGTGATATTCCCAAAATCCCTCACCTCTCCAGTCATGTCCATGTTTTATTTATAGCAGTAAGAATGATGTCACTGTGACATTCCCAGAATCCCTCACCTCTCCAGTCATGTCCTTGTTTTATTTATAGCAGTAAGAATGATGTCACTGTGACATTCCCAGAATCCCTCACCTCTTCAGTCAGCAGGTAGATGATCTCCAGGGTGAGATTTAATATCCTCTCACTCCTGTCCTTGTCCATCCTCAGGGAATCAGTGATTTACACAGATCGGGTTTCACCTTCAGTTGACTTCTAGTAAAAGATTCTCTGGTTCCTCTCGGCTCAACGGTCTAGGAATAAATATAATAATCATTATAAACATCACAGAGCAGACATGTCACATAATAAAATAAGAAACACTGAGGGCCTCATGTAGAGTTGGATGCACGAGCATTTTCTTTGCGTAAAATACGTATTTCTGTACTTTGCGCAAGAGTAAATCCGTATGTAGAGTGAGACACATATTAATGTTAGAGAGGCTGAACAGGAATGGGGGGAGTGCAGAACAATTTGTCCTTAATGTAACACCCCTCTATAATAAATCCTTCATGTCCATAAGTAGAGATGTAGGCAGCCTCGTACTGGCCTGCCGGGGAGACGGGCTATCCACCGGTAGGCCCTGCCGCATTGAAGCTCCGCCCCCTCCGTTGTAAGGGCAGAGCTTCAATGCGGCCAACTCCCGACTCTTCCGACAGCGAAACACTTCGGTTAAACACACTACAGTGCAAGTGCAGAGACCCGCGTCTGGGCGTTCTGCACTTGTGCAGTAGTGTGTTCTTCAGTTTCAGGGGAATGAAGAGATGGTGACGCCCATGGAGGAGGAGGTCCTGTAATCCAGCCGCCCAGAGGAGCAAGAATGAAGGACGCTGGAGCTTTGCACAGGTAAGGGCGCGCCCAAGGCAGCAGGCATGAAAGAGTGTGAAGGGGGCCAAGGCTGCTTGGCAGAGTGTGAAGGGGGCCAAGTCAGCATGGCATGAAAGAGGGAGAAGAGGGGCCAAAGCAGCATGGAGGGCGCAGTGTGATCATAGAGAGGCACAGCATGGTGATGCAGGTGCACAGTAATGTGTGTGTGATGATACAGTGGGCTTGTGGCAATGTAATGTGTGTGTGGTAGGTGGTGGCTAACTAATGGGTGCTATTTTGTTTGTGGGGTGATATTGGGGCAATTTAATTTTATAGTGGGGACTATTAATTTAAGATGGGGTGGTTTGGGGGCTAATAATCGAATGTGGGGCTGAGTTTGCGGAGCATGAGGTCTATTTATTAATTGGGAATATGAATTATATAATGGCAGTGACAGTTGCAGGAAATAGGTATATTTATCATACATAAATGCTATTTATTGCTGGGCTTGTTTGGAGGAGGGAAATAGATTTATTAAATGGGAATACTCTTAGTTTAATGTTGGGGCTGGAGGAAGGCCTAAGTATTAATCGTGGGTCCTATTGATTTAATGCCGGGGCTGGTTGGAATTTTCTAAATGTACCCATTTTTTTTTTTCTAAATAGGGGCCCCCAAGATTCCAGGAGCCAGACAAGCTGCAACTAAAGAAACCAGCAGCCACAGGGGCTAACAAGAACAGGTAGGACAGTCTGTCAAATGTTATGATTCTAGTGGGACAATCCCGATTTTTGGTGACTGTTCTGCCCAATCTAAATTGCAGATCAAGATTGTGTACTCTTTATATACACACTGCATTCTTTATATACTACACTATGGTGCTAGCTGTCCTTTGTGGGCTGGCCACTCCCCCTCTGATATCTGGTCTCGCCTCTTTGATGGCTGGCCACACCCCCTCTGGTGGGCCCCTAGCATTGCAGTCCGACACTGGATGTAGGATAGGGACTGTCTGCGGTGTGAGGATGTATCAGTGGAGCTGTGATTGGTTGCTGCCCTGCGGAGAACATAGTGGTACCGGCCCTAAGGGGAAAGCGAACGGGGTGAAGCCTGGTGGGATCTATAGGTAGTGGGGTGTTGTAGGTGTTTGTCACTTACTTCTTAATCCTTTAGATTGATGACATTGTTGAAAGATGTTCCTCTCGTTTGGTTCTCTGTCTTCCTGTTCTTAGTTCGGTGCAGCAGTCCCAAAATAAAGTGCTTGATAATATTGCTCTTGTTGAGTATTGGTGCACTTGTTTCGTGGATAAGTCCTGAAGTAGTTTGTCCTGTTGTAGAAGCAGATGGGAGATGAGTCACAGAATGTGGGTGAAGTATTGGATCCCCCTAAAAAAAGGATGGAAGTGCTGATATTTCTTTCTCTATCTTAACAGAGCAGTTGAGACTCAGGGAGATGTGTTGAGCAAACGTGGTGGATAATGGGAGCTATCTAAGCAGTGGGAAAAACAATAACCTGGTGATGGTACCAGTAGTAGGACACAATCTATAATGGTTAGGTATGTGTATATGTTGTGGGGGCAGCTATAGTACAGGTCACATGGGGTGAGTCTGTTGTCTGTAGGGTGAGCTCCACCGCTGTGTAACCTATATAGGAAATTTGGTGTCGCGTGGCTGCGCTCAACAGAGCTCCTGAAGTAATGGGGAGGCCAGGAGCTGGGTGACACAATGCTGCTGGTTGTGGGTGTCTTCAAATTCTACGTGTTTCGTCCTGTTTGTGGACTTCATCGGGGATATAGTTTAAGTGATTGTGTAGTAGGAATGGCAATGTATAAATAACTTGTAGAAGGAGGAGGGAGGCGAGTGTGGGAGGGGTAGAGGGGGGTTCCGGACACTCTGTATTGAAGAGTAATGGAGGGGATCCTGATGATGTAGATGTCCGTGTATGGTGAGGGGCAGTATCTAAGGGACTCCATAGGTGTCTATGGAAAGGGCAGGTGGGTCGCTGCTGATGTAAGCAGAGGACTAGGACCTGCTCAATTCTGATAGCATGTAGGAAACACTGTCAGTCATAACCTGCACACTGTGTAATAACGTGTATTAGGGTATATGAGGTGTGAAAGCCCTGTAGGAGAATACTACACAAGGAGTAGGAGCGGCTCCTTACATTGCTAGGATTAGGGGGACAGATCTGGACCTACTGGTTCACAAATTACAGATCATACTATCCAAGTGATCATCATCACCATTTATAAGGTGTCAGAGATTCTGTAGCGCCGGACAATCATCGTACAGATATGACAAACATGACTACAATAAGTATTATGACTGATACAGATAACAGTGACATGAATACAATTAAGCATAATAACATTTCTTGGATGGTGTCGAGCTAGCATTACTGGAGGATTGACAATACGACATAACAACAAAGTTGTACGACGGGGGCTACTCTCCAGCACTAGACAAGCTACAGTCATGGCCAAAAGTTTTGAAAATGACACAAATATTATTTTTCACAAAGACTGCTGTCTCGGTTTTTATGATTGTAATTTGCATATTCTCCAGAATGTCATGAAGGGTGATCAGATGAATTGCAATTCATTTCAAAGTCTCTCTTTGCCATGACAATGAACTTTATACCAAAAACAACATTTCAACTGCATTTCAGTCCTGCCACAAAAGGACCAGCTGATATCAGGTCAGTGATTCTCTCGTTAACACAGGTGAGAGTGTTGACGAGGACAAGGCTGGATATCACTCTGTCATGTTGATTGAGTTAGAATAACAGACTGGAAGCTTTAAAAGGAGGGTGGTGCTTGAAATAATTGTTCTTCCTCTGTTTACCATGGTTACCTGCAAGGAAACACGTGCAATCATCATTGCTTTGCACTAAAAAGGCTTCACAGGATACTGCTGCTAGTAAGACTGCACCTAAATCAACCATTTATCGGATCATCAAGAACTTCAATGAGAGAGGTTCAATAGTGAACAAGGCTTCGGGACGCCCAAGAACATTTAGCAAGCACCAGGACATCTAAAGTTGATTCAGCTGCGGGATCTGGGCACCACCAGTGCAGAGCTTGCTCAGGAATGGCAGCAGGCAGGTGTAAGTGCATCTGAACGTAGAGTGAGGCGAAGACTTTTGGAGGATGGCCTTGTGTCAAGAAGGCCAGCAAAGAAGCCACTTCTCATCCACCAATTGGCTTCCTCTGCAGACTATAAGAGTCTCCTCCTACACTCAGCGAATTGCCAGTGCAACACTTTCCTAGTTTCAGACTCCTGCTGCTTCAATCCTGTCTGTTGTATACAGATCTCAACCATCATCCTTCATGTAAATTCAGCTTCACCCTGTTTGCTGTTCTATGGATTTCTACCATTAACTCTCTGAGTGAGTTTAGATTCATCGTGTATGCTGTTATATGAACTGCAGACCATTAGCTCTTTGTGTAAATTTAGCTTCATCCTGTTGCTGAAATAAATACTTTGGTTATTTATTCCTTGTGTGGATTCACCTTCATTCTATCAGCTTGTGTACAGACTCCAGCTGTTATCTTCTGTGTGGATCCTCCTCTCATCAATCTATTCCCGTCTCTCCTACTGGCTATCTAGGGTAGTAGGTTGTTCATCCACCTTCTGGAGCCATCTCTGTGTCTCGGGGTACTGACTTCCAGTTCCAGGCCTAAAACAGGTTCTGAGTTGTCCAGGGCCAGTTCCAAGCTTAGTCTGTTCAGGAGGTTACCACCCGTGTACATCCTCTGCCTGAGTTCTGAGTCTTCCCATTCCTAATTATGGTACTATATTTGCCTGAGTCTCTGAGTTCTTGGAGGTACTGAGTCATGGGTCATGTGTTCAGGTCCACCCTGTTCTTTCATCCAGGTTCCAGTCCATCAGCTCCGGATTCCAGGCATTTATTTCAGTACAGCATTCCTCCTCCTAACCTCCATTATATGGGATTAGAGAAAGCTCTATGAGCAAGGCAATCATCCAGCCTCCCAATTTCCACTACGTCCCTACCACAGCTAGCCCCAGGGGTCCTGAGACGGATCTCAGAAACACTATTGCAGTGACAGACTCTTTGTATAAACTTAATGTAATTGTCAATAAAAGCCTTTGACACTTATGAAATGCTTGTAATTTTACTTCAGTATACCAT
Source organism: Mixophyes australis (assembly GCA_036250195.1). NCBI lineage: Eukaryota > Metazoa > Chordata > Amphibia > Anura > Limnodynastidae > Mixophyes > Mixophyes australis. The sequence goes on from JAVHZZ010000012.1 coordinate 88,767,531, forward strand.
AGCAACATCTGACAAAAAGGTCTAAAAACACTGAAGCAGCAAACTTTGTGAAAACCAATACATGTGTCATCATCAAAACTTTTGGCCATGACTGCATGTGTTGGTACTTGGTGAGGGGTGGTTGGGTAGGAGGTGATAGTAGGGGGATGTGGGGTAGTGGGGGTAGAAGGAGGGGGATGGGGGCTAGTCTCCAGCACTAGACAAGCTATGTGTTAGTGGTACTTGGTGAGGGGTGGTTGGGTAGGAGGTGATAGTAGGGGGATGTGGTGTAATGGGGGTAGAAGGAGGGGGATGGGGGCTAGTCTCCAGCACTAGACAAGCTATGTGTTAGTGGCACTTGGTGAGGGGTGGTTGGGTAGGAGGTGATAGTAGGGGGATGTGGGGTAATGGGGGTAGAAGGAGGGGGATGGGGGCTAGTCTCCAGCACTAGACAAGCTATGTGTTAGTGGCACTTGGTGAGGGGTGGTTGGGTAGGAGGTGATAGTAGGGGGATGTGAGGTAATGGGGGTAGAAGGAGGGGGATGGGGACTAGTCTCCAGCACTAGACAAGCTATGTGTTAGTAGCACTTGGTGAGGGGTGGTTGGGTAGGAGGTGATAGTAGGGGGATGTGGGGTAATGGGGGTAGAAGGAGGGGGATGGGGGCTAGTCTCCAGCACTAGACAAGCTATGTGTTAGTAGCACTTGGTGAGGGGTGGTTGGGTAGGAGGTGATAGTAGGGGGATGTGGGGTAATGGGGGTAGAAGGAGGGGGATGGGGGCTAGTCTCCAGCACTAGACAAGCTATGTGTTAGTAGCACTTGGTGAGGGGTGGTTGGGTAGGAGGTGATAGTAGGGGGGATGTGGGGTAATGGGGGTAGAAGGAGGGGGATGGGGGCTAGTCTCCAGCACTAGACAAGCTATGTGTTAGGGGCACTTGGTGAGGGGTGGTTGGGTAGGAGGTGATAGTAGGGGATGTGGGGTAATGGGGGTAGAAGGAGGGGGATGGGGGCTAGTCTCCAGCACTAGACAAGCTATGTGTTAGTGGCACTTGGTGAGGGGTGGTTGGGTAGGAGGTGATAGTAGGGGGATGTGGGGTAATAGGGGTAGAAGGAGGGGGATGGGGGCTAGTCTCCAGCACTAGACAAGCTATGTGTTAGTGGCACTTGGTGAGGGGTGGTTGGGTAGGAGGTGATAGTAGGGGATGTGGGGTAATGGGGGTAGAAGGAGGGGGATGGGGGCTAGTCTCCAGCACTAGACAAGCTATGTGTTAGTAGCACTTGGTGAGGGGTGGTTGGGTAGGAGGTGATAGTAGGGGGATGTGGGGTAATGGGGGTAGAAGGAGGGGGATGGGGGCTAGTCATGGTGTGTGAGCCCCTCTGTGGTGTATGGGGTGTAGCTGGTCTGGGTATTAAGTCTCTCAGCCGCATGTATGAAGCCCTGATGGCCGGGAGGCTGCACATAAACATGGGGTAACTCTATGGGGGTAATTCCCGCTGTCTGATATATTATTATAAGGAGATATTACCTCCGCCTTATAGAGGACCCGGATGTAGCAATCCAGATCCGAAGATGGCGTCTGAGTAGGATGTGGCCCCGCCCCCTGTGCAGTGTAAGGCGTTGTCTGGGGCGGAGATAGATCTGTAAGACCAATAGTGTGTGGGAGACTACGGGAAAATGGCCGCCGCTGTCCTGTACTGAGGACAACACAGAGATGGAAACTTTATTTTACTCATATTTAAACCTGCAGAGCCCCCCCCCCCCCTCTTCACACTTCTCGGTATAACCATCCCCCGTTGCCCATATTAGATGGATGTCTATTAGATACATAACCTACATCTGTTTGGTAACAGTCGGAAGAGAAAGTTTCTATAACTATTGTCCTCAGTGCAGGGGAGCGGCGGCCATTTTCCCTTAGTCTCCCACACACTATTGGTCTTATAGATCTATCTCCGCCCCTGACAACAGATTACACAGCCCAGGAGGCGTGGTCACATCCTCCTCAGCCGCCATGTCAGAGCCTGGAGCGCCGCCCTCAGTCTGTGCAACATCCGGGCCCTGTACAAGGCTGAGGTAATAATATAGTTCCCCCATGTTTATGTGCAGCCTCCCGGCCATCAGGGCCTCATACAGAATCCATCCCCTTATACATATCACATAGACTATTAGTTTATGTCCCTTCCCACCCTACATGTCAGCACCATCAGTCCCCACAGCCAGTGTCTGACTGGGTCCTGCTGCAAAGCCCCCAGTGGTTATTCCTCAGACCACCTCCCATGAGATCCACATCCATAAACACCTCCATATACACACACAGTTCTTACTGAAGGACACAGTGACCCATGTCTGCCCATCCACAGTCCCCCTCGCACCATCCACTATACTGTGTTCTATCTATGTGTAATTGTCACAGTATAGACCCCATTCCATGGTAGGTACAGCGTAGGGTCTACTGCCCATGTGACATTGTCACATTCCCAGTCTCCTCTTACACTCAGTACTCAGGGGTCCCACCGCCTACAACGTACTAAGCCCAAGAGTCCTCCTGCAGCCACACAGACCCCATATGTTACATTATACTATGTATTATACATTTATATCACAACCTTAAGTCACTGTTCCCAGTCTCCCTCTGACACGTAGACAGAATGATCTCTAAGACGTGAACCACAGACGAGGGTCAATTTGTTAGCAGCCAATTAACCTGCCAGTATGTTTTTGGAGTGTGGGAGGAAACCAGAGCACCCCGAGGAAATCCACACAAACACGGGGAGAACATACAAACTCCACACAGATAAGGCCATGGTCGGGAATCGAACTCATGACCCCAATACTGTTAGGCAGAAGTGCTAACCACTGAGCCACCGTGCTGCATCATCACCACTTTCATCTTTTTATTTGGGGGGGGGGTTCAAAACACACCACCCACATTCTGTGACTCATCTCCCATCTGTTTCCTCAATAGGACGAACTATATCGGACTTGCCACATAACAAGTGCACCAATACCCCAACAAGAGGAATATAACCTAGCAACCGCTTCACCCCAGAGGAACACCAAATATTATCCACTCCAGGACCACTCTACTGAACTAAACAGGAAGACAAAGAACAAAGTCACTAATAATCCATGGTTGTGGGTTTGATTGCTCTGGTCTTCTGCTCTTGGGTTATTACATTTTTGGACACCACGTGAGGCAAAAAGCTCCTCCCCATTTAGTGACATTCTGAAGTCTGTTAACAGGTACGTTCTTTTCAGCCCATTGAGTTATTTGTTACCCAGCTCACTGCCAACCCTATGGTGTATGCAGTCTGTACTTTGATGTCACTCATCTGCTACCTCCTAGGTACATGGTGTGTACCATACAACTGTTATACATATTATTTATGCTCGTCTATATAAATGGTTAAACGACCTCACACACAATTATTGGATGCTGTGATGTGTTATTAATGAAACATAGGGACTTGTTACATGCACTTTAGATGTGGTTTGTGTAATTCTACAGACATCTAATCCGTGGGGGCGGATAATGAGAAATTGTGCGATGTATTAAAGGCAGAATCATCCTGATTTCTCCTGCCGTGTGTTATCTTTCTAGCCATGCTGGCCACTGCCTGTGAGATTATTCACCTGCACATTAAAGTGCAGCCAGGGATACTTGGTAATTACTGGCCTCCCTAAAATCGTTTCTCTAAAATGATGGTATTCCATCCTCATTGTTGTGTACACCAACTGTCCCTACGTTCCAGGTACAGTGCAGAGTTTTGAAGGTTTGTACCTGGAAATGTCCTTGTTTTTCCAGTACAGACAAATTACACAATATATTTCTTATTTATCTGCATGTTAGATGTATTTCTTACAGTCTATTCTTATTCTGAATGCTTTAGAAGCTAATATTTATTTAAGAGGAGTATTTAAAATGTAATGCTCCATTGATACAGTATTGCCTATATTCCCAGGCCTACCATCAAAATTTAGGCAAGTGTGCATGGTAGCACAACACCAACAGAACTGAGTATCCCATAGAGTTGTTAGTTGTGTATCCTGGTAGTCAAATACTTCTAGTGTTGTGTACATTATGCTGGTTTGCATTGGTGGCAGACCACCTCCAGTGTTCAGTGCACTGACACTGGACACATCGGCGACTGAACACCCCCAGTGCTGTATACACTGCAAATGTGCTCTCTGGTGACTGCACTGTTCTGGTGTGCTCCCTGGTGACTGCACTGTTCTGATGTGCTCCCTGGTGACTGGACCGTTCTGGTGTGCACCCTGGTGACTGGACCGTTCTGGTGTGCTCCCTGGTGACTGCACTGTTCTGGTGTGCTCCCTGGTGACTGCACTGTTCTGGTGTGCTCCCTGGTGACTGCACTGTTCTGATGTGCTCCCTGGTGACTGGACCGTTCTGGTGTGCACCGCACCCTGGTGACTGCACCGTTCTGGTGTGCACCGCACCCTGGTGACTGCACCGTTCTGGTGTGCTCCCTGGTGACTGCACTGTTCTGGTGTGCTCCCTGGTGACTGCACCGTTCTGGTGTGCTCCCTGGTGACTGCACTGTTCTGGTGTGCTCCCTGGTGACTGCACTGTTCTGGTGTGCTCCCTGGTGACTGCACTGTTCTGGTGTGCACCCTGGTGACTGCACTGTTCTGGTGTGCTCCCTGGTGACTGCACTGTTCTGGTGTGCTCCCTGGTGACTGCACTGTTCTGGTGTGCTCCCTGGTGACTGCGCTGTTCTGGTGAGCTCCCTGGTGACTGCACTGTTCTGGTGTGCACCCTGGTAGCAAAATGCCTCCATTGCTGTGTATTCTATAGTGACTAGAAAAGGGTTTGTGAATATCCGCACACAAACACAAACTAAGAAATATCTAATATGGACTACCTGTTTTATCCATATGTAATGATAATGGAGAAAAATATCTTATTATTATTTAAGGATATTTCAAACGGTAATCCCCAAGACAATGACATGGGACAGCACGGTGGCTCAGTGATTAATACTTCTGCCTCACAGCACAGGGGTCATGAGTTCAATTCCTGACCATGGCCTTATCTGTGTGGAGTTTGTATTTTGTATGTTCTCCCCGTGTTTGCGTGGGTTTCCTCCCGTAATCCAAAAATATACTAGTAGGTTAATTGGCTGCTATCAAAATTGATCAATCTCAGGGTACTCATTGAACGCATTCAATTATACTCACAGTGGCTGTTGTTAGCATATCTGTCTTTTGTTAATGTGTTCTCCGCTATTGGAATCAATTCCATCTTGCCCACTACCATATAGCCCAGATATGTGCTCCTGACAGAAATTCCTGCAGCTCTATTAATGTTGCCATAGGGCTCTTGGCAGCCTTCATATTGAGTTTTCTCCTTGTCCTGTCATCAACTTTGGGGGGTAAATGGATTAACTTTCGCTTTTTGCAAGTCGCCAAGATATATATATATATATATATATATATATATATATCATGCATTTGCAAATATGTGTAACAGAATTCTTTCAGTAAAGTGCTAGCCACACCCCCACATTAGGTTGGCCACACCCACTTGGAAAATGTCACTCCCACTTAGATGGGGGGGCGCCGGTGCCCTGTCTCGCCTAGGGCACTAAAAGGTCTAGTTACGGCACTGATATATATAGCCCAAAAATCCAGAACAACAGCAGTCCACATAATATCAAAATGTAGAGCACTAGATACAAATACAGTTTAGAACAGCATGCTCTATATTATATACTTGATATATGTATGATTAATTTTAGCCTTTATTGCACATTATTTATATAGATTAGCAGTACTATTACAGATATGACTCCTACATAAATCTCACTCCGCTTGCAACCATGGGCGGAAAGGATGACCCTAACGACTTGAAGGTTACTCCAAAGAGGTATAATTGGGAAGGGGGAGGGTAAACACTTGGCGGCATAGTCTCCGATTGATAGAGAAAAGAATATGGCAGGGTCTAGATGAGGGGGGTTCAGTCTTGGGAGCCAGTTGGAAAGATAAAGCATTGGGACTTTAAGGGGGGTATTTAATTGTTAGCGTTAACGAAAAAAAATGAGCGCTCAAAAAATCATAGCGTTACTACGATAATTACTCGCGGCGAGCTGAAATTCTGCGAGTAAACTACCGTATTAACGCTTTTCGCGCGCAATATTACCGTATAAACGGTAATATTTTTTGAGTGCTCGTTTTTTTTCGTTAACGCTAACAATTGAATACCCCCCTAATGGTCTTTTCAGTACTTTATCAGAGGGTGGAGCGTTCCACTGCACACAGTGAGTAACTTGCTGAGCCATATAATATCTCCTAAAGTGTGGGACACCCAGACCCCCTACGTGCGCTGCCCTTTTTGTATTTTTATTAAAGCATGTCTGAATACAAATCGCAAACATAAGGTGATGCGTATGAAGATTACAGTATACAGCGGAGAAGGAACATAAAGGGTCGCATAGACAGCTCTGAATTAGAATGACAAAAATGACCTGCGATGTCCATGTCATATAGATCTTAGTGACAAGAAAACAAACAAACAAAAAAAATATAGAAAATATGATACATATGGGAACCACCCTGGTTATAATGGAAACGAAAAAATCAGATTATGAAAGAGTGATTGGTGGACCATGGATACATATTCTAGTCTGTTACCAAACACTGTCCTTAAACCAATTTCGGATTTGCTGTTTGAGCGGGTCCCACAAAGTGTCATTGAATGTTTCCCACACCTGGAAGAAGGCCTGAATACTCTTTTACTTTGTCATGAAGGTCTTTACCCAATCCATACGTAAAATATGATATAACTTTCCCCTGAATAGTGACGGAGCAGGAGACATTCTCTGGATCCACATCTGGAGAATACTTTTCCTGGCAGCCATTTTCTACAGCCTTTGGAGACCTTGAAACCTTTAGGCCAGGCCTGTCCAACCTGCGGCCCTCCAGGTGTTGTGAAACTACAAGTCCCAGCGTGTCCTTCCAGCTATCAACTGGTTGTCTACTGGCAAAGCATGCTGGGGCTTGTAGTTTCACAACACCTGGAGGGCCGCAGGTTGGACAGGCCTGCTTTAGGCAATATACCAAGATGGCCCATTCAACCATTAAAGGAACATAATGCACCAAATAGTCATTTGTGATTCTTCAGAAACGTTTTGTGTCCCATGTGGGTCCCATGTCCCATTGTATGTGGGTAGTCCCACATACATTGAGTGATGTACGTCACGGCGGGTCATATTTAGGACATGTGTGGTGTGATGTTAGGACTGTGTTGAAGCAACAGGACGGGGACAAGTAAGTTCTATGGTAAACGTTGAGTGACATTTAGACACAAGTGGTAGCCGGCAAAAGTCTAGTAGTCGCCAGGGAAGTTAGTAAGGACTTTGTCGTTAAATTAGGAAAGCGCTCCCTCCATTATCCGAGTCCTGTACACAAAACGTCACAATTTAAGACGGGTTGAAGAAATTTGTAATATGTGTATATAGCACCATGGGGGAGCGGTTTCTGAATGAGTAAGGTGTCCAAGGGACTATTCCAATCCGCCTGGGAAAAGGATCTATTCACTACACTTGCGTAATGTTGGATTTGCAGAAATACCAGGTTAAAGTGCCGGGTTAAAAGATGATTAGGGTTTGTAACCAAAACCTGGACTTCATAGGCGTAAAGGCAGATTTTGTGTTCCGAGTGGCCAGAGTTAATTCCGGAGATGCAGAAATTTGTTTGGATATTGATAGAAATGGGTTTGATATAGAACGCAAATATCAAAGGTGGGGCAGCCTTGTCTCGTGCTATTAGATATGATAAAAGATGGGAACGCTACTCCATTTGCAGAAACTGAAGGGTTGCAGTACAAAGTGGCCACTGCTAAGAAAATAATTTTCCGGTAAAATCCATAGATAACGTGAGGAACATAAATCTACATGAAATGCGATGAGACGCCCAGGGGCAGCAGGAGGGGTGGGCGTTTCTGGCTATGGGTATTTTATACGCGATAGATCGTACATCTTATGTTGTTCAACACCTTCCCTGGGAAAGCGGCTAATTTGTTCTGGTGAACCAAGTGGAAAAGGACCGAATTCAGATGGGTGGCCAAAATTTTAGCATAGATTTTTAAATTGATGATAAGAATTGACATGGGCTATAGTTACTACATGAGGTTAGGGTCATGCTCTGGTTATGGAATGACAACTAAATCGGCCTTAGTTTTTATGGAGTGAAAGGCTGCCCCCTAAAAATTGTGTTTTTAACAAGTTGATGAATTTGGGGGTTAATTTTTTAAATATAATTGATAAATTTAACTGTCAAAGCTGGGTGCTGTGGCCGGTTTCATGGGTTTAATTGCTTGAAGGGCCTCTACTACAGTTATGTCATCATTAAGCAATGCCAAGTTCTCTGGAGACACTTTGTTAGGAAGTTTATCTGGTGAGAAGTAGGCGTCTATAGCCCTGCCGATGGCTTTACATGAGAGGCAGATTTTTGAGTTGTAAAATCGTGAAGTTCTGTGTGATATCTGCCCTTTTTTGAGAGCAGAGTGTTAAATTGATCATTATGCATATTAATTTGTGCAAAAATCTCAATAGCGGGTTGTTGCTTGTGTTGTGTGTGGAGAGACTCTATTAGTGTTTCCAAATTAGAGCTTTTCAGAGCAGATATTTTTCCAGTGAGTGGAAATAGAGAACCAGTAATACTGGCTTTTTCAGCCTCCTACACTATTCTGGGCTCTATTTCATATGTTACATTTAGGCTAAAGTACTCAGTGGTAGAGTCCCGATCTTCTGGGTTATCAAGTTGTTGAGTAGAGTTGTCTCTGTTCCAATGAAACTGATGTGGCTTATGTTTTATGAAAGCAGTAGATAGAGTAGAGTGTGAAGGGCCAATAGGGATGCCATGTGCTTATACTCTCTGGAGGGCTGAGATTTATCTAGCTTTAGATCTTGGGTTACATTAATATCTCCTAGGATCAGATGACACTTCGCATAATGTGGTTAAACATCTTATTGAGGAAGGTGACTGGTTCTGATGTGGAACGTAGGCAGATACTACTGTCTTGGATCAGAGAGAACCTATAACTATAAGGTATCGTCCCTCTGGGTTAGCTATATAATGGAGTGTGGGAAAAGGAACATTTCTATGGCTCCCAGGACAATGGAGCGCAATGGAGAGTTTTTCCTTCAGTTTTGAAGGGCAGACGACATAATTAGGCCTTTGTCCTATTGGGAACTGGATAGCAGATCCATTCTTGCGCCTGTGAAACAGGAAAAAATTAATAATATGTCTCTCATGTTAAAAAGATGATTCTGACAAGGAGGCGTCCTGGATGAGATTTGGAGGACCGAGTTGTCCACAATAGGTGGAGTTATTCAAGTGGGGAGAGACATTTTGCAAAGTTCTGCGACCCACTATTTGCCATTCAGACTGTGGAGGCTTTTGGTGTCTCATTGATGAAGATCCTCGCTAAAGGCTGCTGACATGGGATCCAATTTAGAGAGGATGGTTTGCTTTTGAATTTCTGACTTACCATACAGAGTTCTAGTGTGTGTTAGCACTTGAAGAGTTGCTAAGAGAACCACCATTTATATTTGTAGTTAGAAGCTCTTAGGATTTTGGTGATCCTCTGCAGTTCATGTCTCTTGAATTGTTAAAGGTGCCAGATCTTGGAAAATTTGCATCTGGGAGTCCTTCAAGTCAATGAAAGGGCTGTCATGGTCGGCCATCATGATTCTTTTTTTATGCAATCAGGCAATAATTTCTCTGGGATTTTGTTCTGGGGTAGGCCTTGCTCTCAGAGTTCTGAGACCTGTCTAACACAACCGTTGTCTCAGAGAGATCAGGGAGCACATGTTTAAAGAGGCCTACTAAAAATGCAATGAGAGACTATGCATCTATGGATTCTGGGATGCCTCTAATCCAGAGATATTTCCTCCTGGACCTACTTTAGAAGTCCACATGATCTTGAATGGATCATCTTAATTTCCATGTCAGTAATAACTTGTGAGTGACACAGCTTGTCCATTTTATTTTCAAGGTTGTTGTTTCTTGATACAAGAAAGGTAAAAAAATGTGACCGTGTCTGGTTGAGTGCTTTTCTCGCTGTGTTGAGACATGGCCGTTTAGTAAGAATTGGGATGCTCAGGTTGTGTCCTGTCTTATACAGAATCTCGTTTTCTGACCGATTGATATGAGGATCCCTCTCCTGGGAATGATGAATAAAATGAACCCCTGAATATCAAGGGTTATGTGTCTGTAGTTTGCTACAATTGAGGGAAATAAGGGCAGGTCATATAATAAGATTTTTTTTATTACAGTTATTATATTCAAGTTAATACCCCATCTTATATGTATGAGATTATCAGATTGTCCAATCATTACATCCAATTACGAATATACAACTTGTTAATATGTTTATGCGCTAAAGGTAATTGAAAATACAAAACATAAAGCCATCTCTTTAATGCCACGCTACATACGGCAGTCATGTGATGTTTCCGATTGATGGCTAGCAGGATATATAAAGATACATCTCTAAGTAGAGAATCTACCTCTGATGAAACCGCCCAGTCTGGAGGCGGAGAAACGCGTCAGGCTGACGTGGATGAGTTTGGACACACCCACTTTTTTTGACTTACGTGTATACACGTGTTTTCTAGTCCTAGTTCTTTATGGAGACATAGAGCCATTATATCCTATTGAGATTATCGATTTCCTCACAGCGGCATAGGGAGGACCTGATACAAGAGAGCGTTGATGAGAACTCGGTTCTCTACCAGTATATTGTGGATGTATGTGACTTTCAGCTGCACTCCATGTGCTAGGAGCATATGAGCTTCATTGGTCGGACTTTTTTACCCACAGCTGGTTGTATACAACCACCTCTCACCTACAGGAGGAACTGCTCTAAAAGCAATTTTGTTATATCTTACCATCTTCCCGCTGGGTAATACCCGTGTGCCGCTATTTACAGATTTCTCATATATGCCTATGTTTGTATATGCTCACAGAGCTCTGTCGGCTATTAAGGTGTTTCAATGTCCAGCTCGATCCACAGATACTATATTACATTTATATGTATATAACATTATTTTATTATATGTTTTAATAAATTAGATCTATTTTATACATCAGCGCTGCCACTTTTTCAATTTTCTTTTTGCTTGTACCATTGTGTGACGAGATCAGTACTCGTCACTTGTGGCTGGCTGCAGGTATATATTATATTGCCTTTTATGGTTTATATCCTGCTATTACGATTATAATACGGTATATAAAAATTATCCAGACCAGCGCTGGGTTTACATCTTTTGCTTTTTATAGTCCAGACCTGGAAACTCCCAGCCTCCCCAGCAGCAGCAGCGTGTGTGTGGTGATTCACCACACACACGTGGAGCTTCCTGTGTGTCCAGGGGTGATGACATCATCACCCCTGGCGATTCTTCCCATCGTGTGTCGGCACACACAGTGGGGATTCTACTAGAGTCGCGCATGCGCAGTTGTACCCGGTACGTGCGCGCCTGGCTGTAACCCGCGGCTCCCCCTTCACAGTAGTCTCACTAAAGAATTATTAAAGGAAGTGTGAAAATAGGTAACAAGGGAATGCAGAAGCAGCCCAGTGCTGGACACCAGGAGAAGAGACCGTCTGGTTAGGTTCAGTAATTTAAGAAGTTGTACTATGTGTACACTTTACACTGTTCACATATTTAAGGTCAGTAATATGAACATATCCGAAACAAAGTGCATAAAAAAAAGACTTTAGTAACAGTCTGCTTACAGAACTTGTATTGTGTCGGATGTTGATGATGGTTCAATGTTTGGCCGGCTACTACATTTTCTGAGTACATTTTTTTTACATATTTTTTCCTTGATTCCTTTTTACAGTTAGGACTGTATATGAAAGACAATCCCCTTATACTTCTAGTAGTCAGATTTGGACTTCTAGTAGTCAGATATGGACAGCTATTACAGGCTTATTAGTGTACAATATGGCTGCTTATTGCTGACTGTTTGGTTCTTGGAAACCCCGTGATGAGGAGGACGGGTAACCGCTTGTATTTTTGAGTCCGTAGTATAAAGAACAAACGCCCACCGTCCAGATGGCTGCCAGGTGTGCTCCAAATACACGTTTAGGTTTCCTTTAAGTTATTTCTCTTTAGAGTGTGTGCAAAAAAACTAGAGATGGTCACTGACCCCTGTGTTTTGGTTTTGGATTCGGTTTTGGATCTGGATTACCGTCGTGTTTTGGTTTTGGTTTTGGTTTTGCAAAACCGCCATTGCGTGTTTTGGTTTTGGTTTTGGTTTTGTTTTGCTATTTTTTTGGAAAATCCATGTTTTTGGGCCTAAATTAACCCAATTTAGTGCTCCAACTGTTTTAGAGACAAGTAATCTAATTGTTGAGGTAATAAATCATCCAAAAAAACAGTTTAATTCTTCGTTGGTAGGCCTATTCTACACACAAAACAGATTGTCTTCCTCTCCATCTATGCATATTGGCAATGCAGCCATCGTCTTTGAATGTATATTACACCCTACACTTATAGTTAAATATGTAAAGAAATGGAAAAAGCCAGTTTGGTTTCTGTCTCTCAAGGCCCCCCTCCACTTGTATAAAATACCAAAAAATTCAGCCATTATAGACTGTACAATATTAATTGACATGGAGAAAGCCAGTTTGGTTTCTGTCTCTCTAGGCCCCCCTCCACTTGTATAAAATACTAAAAAATTCAGCCATTATAGACTGTACAATATTAATTGACATGGAGAAAGACAGTTTGGGGTCACTCTGTCTCTCTAGGCCCCCCTCCACTTGTATAAAATACCAAAAAATTCAGCCATTATAGACTGTACAATATTAATTGACATGGAAAAAGCCAGTTTGGTTTCTGTCTCTCTAGGCCCCCCTCCACTTGTATAAAATACCCAAAAATTCAGCCATTATAGACTGTACAATATTATGAAAAATGGACAAAGTCAGTTTAGGGTCACTCTGTCTATGACACCCTACCCTTAAGGATAAATTGCCCTAACAGCAGCCTTTCAAGATGGTATGTGATATGGAAATGCCACAAGTCCCTTTCCTCTTTGGGGGTAGATTGCACCCTACACTTTCATAGAAAGTTTTAAAAAGATGTTATCGGCATCATCTTCAGCTTAATCCTCACCCTCATCAGTGTGTACGTCATCATCACAGACTATCAATTCATCGCCGCTTGAATCCGCCATTAGAGAACAGTCAGTGCTTGGATGTCTTGGATGGTGAAGGCCTTCCTCGTGGAAGATGTAGTTCATTTTTATAAACATCATTTTCTCCACATTTTTGGGAAGTAACCTACGGCGATCACTGACTAAGTTCCCTGCTGTGCTGAACACTCGTTCAGAGTACACACTAGAGGGTGGGCAGCTTAGGTATTGCAAAGCAAGTTTGTACATGGGTTTCCAAATAGCCTGCTTTTCTTCCCAGTAAGGAAAGGGACTGTCTGACATTTCCATATCAACTACCTCTTGAAAGTAATCCTCCACCATCCTTTGCATGTTTATACTCATATTGGATGGAGTTATGGGCAAAGTGACACATTTTTTTGAAAAATCCTTCAAACCAGCCCAGATGTTAAATTGTTCTGGTCTGCCCCCTGTGTCTTCCCTGCTTCTTTTTTGGAAATTTAATTTTTTACGAGCAACAGCTTGAGAAAGTGAAGGAGGACACGTCGTCAAGCCGAGGCCCAGTTCAGCGGCCAACTTGCTGAGCAATAGCTCCTTGCAAAAGTTCACATCTCGCTCATTTACAAGTAAAGACTCAATGTAGGTTTTAAACCTTGGATCAAGCACAGTGGCCAAAACGTACTGATCCGAGTTCAAGATCTTAATAACTCGAGGATCATTGTGAAGCGAATTAAGTACTTGATCGACAAGGCCAACATACTTTGCTGAATTGCTTGCTTTCAGCTCCTCCTTCATTTTCTCAAGCTGCTTTTCCAATAGTCTAATTAAAGGAATGACTTGGCTCAAACTAGCAGAGTCTGCACTGACCTCACATGTCACAACTTCAAATGGTTTCAGCACCTTGCACAGCACTGAAAGGATTCCCCACTGTGCAAGAGTGAAATACATCCCCCCTCCTTTCCCAATGTCATGACTTGTGCAATATGCTTGGATGGCTTTGCGCTGTTCCTCCATCCTCTGAAGCATGTACAGGGTGGAATTTCACCGAGTTACCACCTCTTGCTTAAGTTGGTGGCAGGGCAAGTTAAACTGCTCTTGGAGCTGCTGTAATCTCCTACATGCTGTGGCTGAATGCCTGAAATGGCCTGAAATTTTACGGGCCACCGAAAGCATCTCCTGCACCTCACGGTTATTTCGTAGGAAGCTCTGCACCACCAAGTTGATGGTGTGAGCAAAACAGGGAATATGTTGGAAATCTCCCAGCTGTAATGCTCGCACTATATTGTTGGCGTTATCTGAAATGACATACCCTGAGGAGAGTCCGAGTGGTATAAGCCATGCATCAATCACATCTCTCAGTTTGCGTAACAAATTGTCAGCCGTATGCCTGTTAGTGAAGCCGGTGATACAAAGAGTGGCCTGCCTGTGACAAATGTTACGTAGTGGTGTACATGCTGCTGCTGTTCCTGCTGGTGAAGGTGAATGACCAACCCAGTGGGCTGTCACAGTCATATAGTCTTTGGTTTGGCCACTTCCACTTGTCCACATATCTGTGGTTAAGTGAACAGTGGGCAGAATGGCATTTTTCAGTGCAATCTCTGCATTTTTACACACTTTTTGGTATAGTTGTGGAATAGCTTTACGGGAGAAATGGTGTCGCGATGGAATTCTGTAACGCGGACACAAAACCTCAATTAACTGTGAAAAACCAGCTGCGTTTATTGTGGAGATTGGACGCAGATCTAACACTAACATTGCAGCCATGGCGTCTGTGATTCGCTTGGCGACTGGGTGACTGCTGTCATATTTGCTTCCCCTCGCAAATGATTGTTTCACAGTTAATTGCTGAAATGTAGGACTGCTCATTTTATTAACCTGCCTCTGGGATGACGATTCACCCCCAGCAGCAGCAACAGCAGCAGCAGGACTAACGCTTTCTTCAGAGGAATCAATAATAGTGCCGGAGTCATCCAGCCTTAAGTGGGATGCCGGGCTAACTCCGAGCGCTACTGAGGATATTGATGAGGATGGTGTGGTGGGTGTATTTTGTAGCCGTCGGTATGTCGGTGAGCGGAGGGTCTTAGCTGATGAGGGAGTGCTTGTATTCTTTTGGGAAGAACTTTCAGCTTTTCCCAACACTTTGCCATGAACTCTCGTTAAATGGCGTAACATAGACGAGGTTCCAAGATGGTTAAGGTCCCTCCCTCGACTGACTGTGGCTTCACATACACTACAAATGGCTATACAATTGTTGTCTGGATTTGGGTAGAAATAATTCCACACATAAGAAGTGGATTTTTTTGTTTTATGCCCAGGCATGACAATGGCCTTTTTCTTGTCACGTGCCAGAACTGCTGCCACTGGTGCAGGACTTACACAAACAACCTCATCCTCATCAACATCCTCATTAGCGCCCTCGTCGCCTACACAAATCTCCCCCTCATCCTCTTCTAATTCCAAAGTGGCATCCTCAATTTGGGTATCACCGGCTACACTCGGGCTATTAAGGCACACATCAGCAGAATGCTCACGATTAGACATCCCACTGTTGGATGGACTCTCCACAGGGATTGTTGTCATTTGTGAATCAGAGCAAATATTCTCCTGTAATGCCTCACTGTTATCTTGCAGCTCGGCTTTGACGCGTAACAGTAGTTGTGCACCAATTGTAGGCTGGGTAACTTTTTGGGATCTGCCACTAATAGCCAAAGGTGAAGGCCCCATTCTCTCTTTGCCACTGCGTGTGTAGAATGGCATGCTTGCAATTTTTTTTTTATCGTCACCTAACTTTTGCTCAGTTACACTTCTTTTTCGCTTCAATACAGTAAATTTTTTTTTGGTTTTTGTTTTTTGCACTAATTTGAAAACACTCTGTTGTTTGACATCGCCTTGGCCAGATGACGTACTGGGAACACTAACATCAGGACTGGTGACAGAACCTGGTTGCTCATTCAGATCATATGTGGACTGCTTTGAATCCATTCTGAGCGCAAACCACTGGGGAGTGCTAAAAATTATTTAGTAGATTCTGCTGACAGTTATGACTTTTGACAGCCAGAAATATTAATGCACAATTAGGGAGGACACCCCAAAAGCACTGAGGAGTGCTAAAAATTATTTAGTAGATACTGCTGACAGATATGACTTTTGACAGCCAGAAATATTAATGCACAATTAGGGAGGACACCCCAAAAGCACTGAGGAGTGCTAAAAATTATATAGTAGATACTGCTGACAGATATGACTTTTGACAGCCAGAAATATTAATGCACAATTAGGGAGGACACCCCAAAAGCACTGAGGAGTGCTAAAAATTATTTATTAGATACTGCTGACAGATATGACTTTTGACAGCCAGAAATATTTATGCACAATTATGGGGGACACCCCAAAAGCGCTGGGGAGTGCCAAATATGAAGAAAAAATAATAAACCTCTATCCTCCTCTCTGCACTAGCGATTTTGGTTAGAGCAATTGCAAGAACAATATTGTATTCTCTGTCCCTGCTCTAATTAGCCTATGACTACACCCTGCTCTCTCCCTCTGTCAAATGGCGATGGATTGCTGTGGAGGCGTGTATTTATAAAGTTGAAGTATCGCGAGAACCGAGCTCCGAGATCCGATGACGTCACAATGACGTTCGGCCTCGATTTGGATTCGGAATGGGCGGGAGAGTACCGAGCTGCTCAGCTCGGTACTCGGATACCCAAAGTTCGGGTGGGTTCGGTTCTCGGAGAACCGGACCCGCCCATCTCTAAAAAAAACACAGTAAGCTCTCAGTTCCACACTCAGTTCCGATAGTTCGGCGTGCTGTGATATGTCTTTCATGGGGACACTGTAATTGTGGCTTCATGGGATACAGCTCACCAGAGCTCCAGTGTGAGTCACTGAGTGTGTGGCTTCACCACGGCGCTGAGGGAGTTCTTCCTATATTCTCCTAGGAGATAATGAGACTGGAAGGGATGAAGAAGAAACTCTTCATATGTCGCCTTTTCTATGAAGCTTTGCCGGGGGTGGTTGGTTCTTTACTGATGCTCAGCGCCCACTTATAGAGGTTCAGGTTTGGGATCTGGGGAACACATCTCAGCTCCACAGATGGATGAAATAAAGCCTTGCAGAGATTCTGCTTGCACCTTGCTCTGCAATATCGGGTCTGAATGGTGAAACAGGAACAATGTGTCTTGCCAGGTTCGGAGGTCCATAGGAGGATGGGAGCAGGGTGAAGGCAGGTTTGCCCCTTATCAGGCTGGAACAAGATCAGTACTTCCTAACCACAAGCTGATGTAGCTCAATCAATTTTTTTTTCCAGCAGCTGGTGAGTTAGGACACAAATCAATATCCAATAGTAACCGAAACTCTGTTTTTCGGTGCTTAGAAATCACCGATAGTTTCAGGTTGCACTGGGAGGTAGATGTGTCAGTGAGTAATGGAATCCAGTCTTATCTCAAGTCACCAGGCACCCTTTCGGTGTGCACCAGCTAGGTATAACCGTAGCTGGGCCAAGTCACGTCTGCAATGCTCAATTTCGTCCACTCTTGCTGGTGGAAGCGGAAATGTGGGATTACACTGTTGGGCTTTCCCAATGACTCGGGCAAGGTTTTTCAAGCACCCAACTTTCTTTATATTACACCAAGTTGTGGTATAATTCTGATGGGTTTTCAGGTCTGATGGGTTTTATTTTTTAACACACGAGCACATACCTAGACTGGCTTTCCTTCTGGTGCTTCACATTTGTGTTTATTTGGGTGTAGCCCGCACTATCTATATGTATATTTATTACAGTTTTTATAGCATCTGGCTCATTTTGTGTTTGTGAGTACAGCAATATCGCCTTACAGGTGTTACACAGGGCGTTTTCTGTTACATGAGGACATCTACAACATATACACACTGGTATTCTACATAAAGTTTACCTTTATATAAGTTTTATCACACTATATACAAAGTGTTGTAGTGGGTAAAGAATGTTTAATTCTTGGTATGTTTTTATATTACAGTTTATTCTTCCCATGAGCCTCTCTGGCTCACAGGATGGTGACCATTCTCACTTTGGTACTTTCTGCTCTGCCTCAGTCGTCTCCCCCTGAACAGCTGTAAATGAGCAGCAGGTAGACAGTCTCAGATAGAAGTATCAGTCCCACAATCTTCACAGATGTTGGGATATATATTGAATTGTCCACTGTATGTTGTTTTTTGGTATCACTAAATGAGACTTTAAGGGGGGTATTCAATTGTTCGTCCGGACGGCTAAAATACTCGCGCTTTAAAACTATTACCGTTAACACGGTAAAATTGCGCATAAATACTGTTCATACGGTAATTCACTTGCTGAATTTCAGCTCGCAGCTCAGGGAGTAATTACAGTATTAACGGTAATAGTTTTAGAGCGCGAGTATTTTAGCCGTCCGGACGAACAATTGAATATGCCCCTAAGATTTACAGCTCTTGCTGAATGTTTAGATGTCACAAAGTTTTACAATTTAGGGATCTCCATTATCCTGTAGTTTTTTTCTGAATGTGCAAAAAAGACAAGAAGTACTTATTTTATAAATATAACCCCTGTCCTACATGCACGGTCTATTAGAGTGTATATAGCGCTTACCTCACCTACTATCTTCCATAGGTCCATTCTGGGTCTTCTGTCTACTTTAAGCCCTCACTTCAAACTGCATTGATTTGTTCAAGCAGATGATACATCCATGGAGGGGCTGCAGATAGAGAACTCAGATAGGTGGGCCCACGGATGTCTGGAGCTGCAGGAGATGTGTACACTCTACTTTCCTGTATATAGGAAACAAGCCCCCCCAAAATTTCTTAAATGTGGAGCTTCATTTACCTTGATGTATCTCTCAGTGCTCATGATTACACAGTAGTGATAAAGAGATCTACTGAACGTGTGACGCCGATACTGTGTTTTTCAGGAGTATTAAGTAGGACCCAGAACCCCATCACAGTGCCTGAATCTCTCTCGCTGATTTATCAGAAAGTCATTGACCAGAATGTCCAGAAACTGACCACACAGATCATTCAGCTGCTGACTGGAGAGGTGACTGCTGAGAATGGGACATTATACAGTAACACCAGGGGATGTGTCTGGATGATGACTGTGTCATTGTGTGTGTTAGGTTCCTACAAGGTGTCGGGTTGAGTGGGAGAAGTCTGAAAACGTTTTTAGGAAGACGCAAGGATGGAGAATCACCGGCCCGTCACATCACTGGGTAAGAGGAGACTTTTATTTCTTGTAACGGAGAGAGCAGTTTTTAGGACAACCAATATACACATCATCTGTTAATCACATATAAGCAATGTAATCAGTCACTGTGTGTTTCCTACAGATGGATCCAGTAACAGAAATACCCCAGAGAGATATCTCCGTCCTCATTATTCACAGGATTGTACAGGGACAAATTCCAGTATCCCACAGGAGTATCAGGTAGATGACATTTTAAGGTCTCAACAAATCCCAAAATTCCCAAATGAATTCTTCATATATGATCTGTTAAAAAGCTTTGTGGATCTTATACACACAGCAATTTCATAGCAATTTAAATAATCATATTATTAATTTTGATATTATTATTGTTTTGTGGGCTAATAAGGATGATGTTCTGACTGATATTAAAGTAGAAATTATAGAGGGAGGAGAAGAGACGTATGTGAGGGGTGATCAGCAGTGTAAGGAGGAGGAAATCCCTACAGATATCAGCACAGGTGAGTAATAAACACTTATTACAGAAGAGTCACATATTCTGCTTATTCAGTCACTAAAACTATCTCTTATTCTACACCCTCCTCTGTCATTGTAAACTAATGAGGATAAAGTATCTGCCCAATGGGACAGTCAGGAGCCATCAGCTCCTGTTAGACTCCTGCTTACATCATCGTTTTGTGTCTTACCAGCCCAGAGATCTGACCAGTCTCCTCCTCACATCATATCACTGTGTGCTACCAGCCCAGAGATCTGACCAGTCTCCTCCTCACATCATATCATTGTGTGCTACCAGCCCAGAGATCTGACCAGTCTCCTTCTCACATCATATCACTGTGTGCTACCAGCCCAGAGATCTGACCAGTCTCCTCCTCACATCATATCATTGTGTGCTACCAGCCCAGAGATCTGACCAGTCTCCTCCTCACATCATATCATTGTGCGCTACCAGCCCAGAGATCTGACCAGTCTCCTCCTCACATCATATCATTGTGTGCTACCAGCCCAGAGATCTGACCAGTCTCCTCCTCACATCATATCATTGTGTGCTACCAGCCCAGAGATCTGACCAGTCTCCTCCTCACATCATATCATTGTGTGCTACCAGCCCAGAGATCTGTACAGTCTCCTCCTCACATCATATCATTGTGTGCTACCAGCCCAGAGATCTGACCAGTCTCCTCCTCACATCATATCATTGTGTGCTACCAGCCCAGAGATCTGACCAGTCTCCTCCTCACATCATATCATTGTGTGCTACCAGCCCAGAGATCTGACCAATCTCCTCACATCATATCATTGTGTGCTACCAGCCCAGAGATCTGACCAGTCTCCTCCTCACATCATATCATTGTGTGCTACCAGCCCAGAGATCTGACCAGTCTCCTCCTCACATCATATCAATGTGTGCTACCAGCCCAGAGATCTGACCAATCTCCTCCTCACATCATATCACTGTGTGCTACCAGCCCAGAGATCTGACCAGTCTCCTCCTCACATCATATCATTGTGTGCTACCATCCCAGAGATCTGACCAGTCTCCTCCTCACATCATATCATATTGTGTGCTACCAACCCAGAGATCAGACCAGTCTCCTCCTCACATCATATCATTGTGTGCTACCAGCCCAGAGATCTGACCAGTCTCCTCCTCACATCATATCATATTGTGTCTTACCTGCCCAGAGATCTGACCAGTCTCCTCCTCATATCATATCATTGTGTGCTACCAGCCCAGAGATCTGACCAGTCTCCTCCTCACATCATATCATTGTGTGCTACCAGCCCAGAGATCTGACCAGTCTCCTTCTCACATCATATCACTGTGTGCTACCAGCCCAGAGATCTGACCAGTCTCCTCCTCACATCATATCATTGTGTGCTACCAGCCCAGAGATCTGACCAGTCTCCTCCTCACATCATATCATTGTGCGCTACCAGCCCAGAGATCTGACCAGTCTCCTCCTCACATCATATCATTGTGTGCTACCAGCCCAGAGATCTGACCAGTCTCCTCCTCACATCATATCATTGTGTGCTACCAGCCCAGAGATCTGACCAGTCTCCTCCTCACATCATATCATTGTGTGCTACCAGCCCAGAGATCTGTACAGTCTCCTCCTCACATCATATCATTGTGTGCTACCAGCCCAGAGATCTGACCAGTCTCCTCCTCACATCATATCATTGTGTGCTACCAGCCCAGAGATCTGACCAGTCTCCTCCTCACATCATATCATTGTGTGCTACCAGCCCAGAGATCTGACCAATCTCCTCACATCATATCATTGTGTGCTACCAGCCCAGAGATCTGACCAGTCTCCTCCTCACATCATATCATTGTGTGCTACCAGCCCAGAGATCTGACCAGTCTCCTCCTCACATCATATCAATGTGTGCTACCAGCCCAGAGATCTGACCAATCTCCTCCTCACATCATATCACTGTGTGCTACCAGCCCAGAGATCTGACCAGTCTCCTCCTCACATCATATCATTGTGTGCTACCATCCCAGAGATCTGACCAGTCTCCTCCTCACATCATATCATATTGTGTGCTACCAACCCAGAGATCAGACCAGTCTCCTCCTCACATCATATCATTGTGTGCTACCAGCCCAGAGATCTGACCAGTCTCCTCCTCACATCATATCATATTGTGTCTTACCTGCCCAGAGATCTGACCAGTCTCCTCCTCATATCATATCATTGTGTGCTACCAGCCCAGAGATCTGACCAGTCTCCTCCTCACATCATATCATTGTGTGCTACCAGCCCAGAGATCTGACCAGTCTGCTCCTCACATCATATCATTGTGTACTACCAGCCCAGAGATCTGACCAGTCTCCTCCTCATATCATATCATTGTGTGCTACCAGCCCAGAGATCTGACCAGTCTCCTCCTCACATCATATCATTGTGTGCTACCAGCCCAGAGATCTGACCAGTCTCCTCCTCACATCATATCATTGTGTGCTACCAGCCCGGATATCTGACCAGTCTCCTCCTCACATCATATCATTGTGTGCTACCAGCCCAGAGATCTGATCAGTCTCCTTCTCACAATGTCTGAATGAAAAGACTCCATAAATTAACCCATGAACCTCCTGTACAGTACATCCAGTGGTACTACCCATAATTCTCTCTATAAAACCACGTGTCATTAATCATTATCTTCCGTGTAATAATCCAGGAATAATTTATCCTCGGCTGTATATTAACACTATAATAATTCAAAATATGAGATTATTCCCCTCCCTCTAGGATCACAAAGTACACTTCACCCAAACTCCACCTTCTGACACAAATGGAACTATAAACACACACCCGTCATTGCACAGTTAGACCCCTCCAATCTATTTGCTTGGATGCTCTTCAACTGCTGAGCTGACTCTTTACCCTGCTCTGCCATTGTACTTACTGTGCTGTTACCCATCTGTGTCCTGCTCCATTCTCCTACTGTGTCCTCATGTTCTCTGCTCTTTGTAATGGTGTGAGACCTAAGTCTGGTGTAAACCCATATCGAGGACTCGCTGCTAATTTAACCCAAGTCTACCCTACTTTTGAGGCTCCATTGTATGTGTGTGTGAGGGCAGAGTCTAGCTGGACAATGTCACTGGCTAATGAGGCTTCCTGTCCTAGGATGCTGGCTAGGCATTGTGTAAAGTCTGTATTTTGGCTGGAGTTGTCCAATCTGGATACAATCTGCGTGTCACTGTGGCTGGGTCTATGCAATGTGCTCGGTATTGCATTTTTTTTTTTTTTTAATCTCTTTATTTTCGACAACCGGTACGGTAAGACTGGTAATGCAGTTTTTAATCGCAATTAATTATTTGTGGTTTTTAAATTGAAATTAAACAGATGAACATTTTAACTCACTCATATGAAAATGTTGGGCATTATAAAACTTTTAATTAGTGTAAGATAACATCTGTTTCCATATATTTATTCTATTTCCAGCAGATGGATGCAAAAACAGGAATATCTCGGAGGGAAAATGTATTTTATCTACAGCTTGTGAGATAGAAGATAACATCACACAAGATTCTTCAGGAGAGAACCCAATTACCCTAAGTATACATCCAATACTTCACAGAGCAGATAAATCATCTGATCCCTCTAATCATGAGGAATATTCTCCTGATAACACAGATATTGTTACACATAGTACAGCTCAAACAGATACTATATTTCTATGTTCTGAGGGTGAGAAATGCTTTATGGTTAAATCATCTCTTCATCAACATCCGAGACCTCACTCAAGTATGAAACCATTTCCATGTTCTGAGTGTGAGAAATGTTTTACAGACATATCAAAACTTATTAGACATCGGAGAATTCACACAGATGTGAAACCATTTCCATGTTCTGAGTGTGGGAAATGTTTTACAAATAAATCAAGTCTTCTTGATCATCAGAGAATTCACACAGATGTGAGACCATTTCCATGTTCTGAGTGTGGGAAATGTTTTACACGGAAATCAAAGCTTCTTGAACATCAGAGAACTCACACAGGTGTGAAACCATTTCCATGTTCTGAGTGTGGGAAATGTTTTACACAGAAATCAAATCTTCTTGAACATCAGACAACTCACACAGGTGTGAGACCATTTCCATGTTCTGAGTGTGGGAAATGTTTTACACGGAAATCAAGTCTTATTGAACATCAGACAGCTCACACAGGTGAGAAACCATTTCCATGTTCTGAGTGTGGGAAATGTTTTACAAATAAATCAAAACTTATTCGGCATCAGAGAACTCACACAGGTGTGAAAGCATTTCCATGTTCTGAGTGTGAGAAATGTCTTATAAATAAATCAAGTCTTTTTGAGCATCAGAGAATTCATACAGGTGTGAAAGCATTTCCATGTTCTGAGTGTGGGAAATGTTTTACACAGAAATCAAAGCTTCTTGATCATTGGAGAATTCACACAGATGTGAAAACATTTCCATGTTCTGAGTGTGGGAAATGTTTTACAAAGAAATCAAAGCTTCTTGAACATCAGAGAACTCACACAGGTGTGAAACCATTTTCATGTTCTGAGTGTGGTAAATGTTTTACATATAAATCAAGTCTTCTTGATCATCAGAGAATTCACACAGGTGTGAAAGACTTTCCATGTTCTGAGTGTTGTAAATGTTTTACATATAAATCAAGTCTTTATGATCATCAGCGAATTCACACAGGTGTGAAAGCATTTCCATGTTCTGAGTGTGGGAAATGTTTTACACAGAAATCAAGACTTGTTGGACATCAAAGAGTTCACACAGGTGTGAGACCATTTCCATGTTCTGAGTGTGGGAAATGTTTTACAAAGAAATCAAATCTTCTTGAACATCAGACAACTCACACAGGTGTGAAACCATTTCCATGTTCTGAGTGTGGGAAATGTTTTACATATAAATCAAGACTTATTTTACATCAGAGAACTCACACAGGTGTGAAACCATTTTCATGTTCTGAGTGTGGGAAATGTTTTACAAAGAAATCATATCTTGATGGACATCAAAGAATCCACACAGGTGTGAAACCATTTCCATGCTCCGACTGAGAAATGTTTTACACAGATCACGTCTTGTTAAACATCAGAAAATTCACACAAGAGAAAAGCATGGGGCAGGGACTGATGTGAATGTGTTCGCTGTAGAGCGCTGTGGAATTAGTGGCGCTATATAAATAAATAGAGGATGATATGAAACAATGCTCGCTGCAATACTTCAAATATTGGAAACACAATTGATATTAATAATTAAAATTTAACAAATGGACAGTAAATATATATATACTTTCATACGGTTTTATCAATCAACTAATTAAAATGGGTGTAACAAAACATTGTGTTGTCTAAGTACATAAAATGCCATATCAAAGGTATTTTTCTACATTTGTCATAAGTATACATATATTATAAGTAACATACAACATCTCAATTGTTCAATACTTTTGTTACTGAATGTAGTGTAGGTGCGCTCATGCACTTTGTATTGTGCCAGGATGTGAAAAAGAGATTTTGTTTTGCAGTGCGAGGTGTTTAAATGAGGTTCCAACGTTGTGGAGTCTATATATTCACTGGGGCCTCCCCACTGTAGCAGGTGGTTACAGGGCCTGTAGCTTTCCTACAAAAGGATTTTACTTTTAGGCATGTTTAGAGGTGATGGAGGTCAGGCTTATATTTTTAAATGGTTTTTTTTCGCACCCTCCAGTGTGTGTTTATATATTGTGGCAAAGAGGGATATTTGCCACAGTTCCCTGTAAGGGAACAGGTAGGAACACAGTTAGTCTGCAGAAGCAGGCTGCAGACAGGGTTAAGTTTTCCTTAGGTTCCTCTCTTAGCACACACACACACAGGTGTTCCACATGGGTCTGTGTGGGATGGGACCACCGATGCCAGTAAGTGGCCGGCGAGCAGACATGGAAGTAATGTCTAGCCAGATGTAGGTGGTGGGGATTTTCATATACTGATACTGGATACGGTGCATATATAGACATGACATGTAATTATGTGGTCAGTGCACAAATCGGGTAATAAAGTCTATAATTACCAATCAAGCTGACTTTTTGTTTTTCTTTAGATTATTTAAACTAAAGGAAAGAAGGGAACATCTGGTAAGGGGGATATCCTGTATAAAGTATGGAGGGGACAGTGAGTGTGTTGGGGGGGATGTTGGTTGGCAATATATGATCTATAATTTTACTATTCTCTATAATGGTCTGCGAACAGCTTTCTATATTGTGTCATCTCCTGTTGTCCACCTATCCTCTGCCATTATCACTTAGGGGGGAATTCAATTGACATGTTATGACAACCAGTGCGGCATAAACTTATAGAACAGGGAGCTGAGGGCTTCACCTTTAGCAGCCGCCTTTCCCATAGAGACTGGTTATGCTCACAGGTACTCGGATGCCCCCAGGTCTTAAACTCAAAGTAGTATAAGTTTATACTCACACGGCTGCGCACAGGTACAGGAGGTAACACACGGAACAGGTAGGCCAGCGATCTGCAGACTGGACGGAGCACCGGAGATGTCAGGTACCAGCAGGGTCAGGGTCACAGGCAATGGTACAGAGTCCGGGTACAGGCAATAGGTCAAGGTCACAGGCAATGGTTCAGAATCCGGGGACAGGCAAGGTCATTCACAGGTAATGGTACAGAGTCCGGGGACAGGCAATAGGTCAAGGTCACAGGCAATGGTTCAGAGTCCGGGTACAGGCAATAGGTCAAGGTCACAGGCAATGGTTCAGAATCCGGGGACAGACAAGGTCATACACAGGTAATCAATCCAAAGGTTTAAACACTTAACAATAGCTGGAGCAGGCAGCAGTACTAGAAACAGGACGCTATAACCGGCAGGGAGGCTAAGCCCTCCCTGCCTTTTACACTGGAGCCAACCAATCAGGGCATAGCCCTGCAACACACAGGTAGGGTAAATTACATTAAAGAGACCTAATTAGCCCGCAGGCTATAGTGCGCGCCCGGCTGTACTGAGTGGCCGGGGCGCGAAAGTGGTGATTTCGGCGTGGCCGTGAAACAGGAAGTGACGTCCCGGTCATCATAGCGACGGCTGGGACGCCAGAGGGAGCAGGAAGTGAGTCACGGCGGTGCCCGTGGTCGCCGCGGCTCGTAACATGACAGCAGTGTTTTATTTATTTTTTCCAACGTTAACAAATTAAAATTATCCGTGTGAGATTGGACCCGTGGGCGCAACCATTTTTAGGTACCTCAGCGTAAAAAAAAATTGTGCTATTCAATTTAAATACAGGTAATGGCCCCCCTGCTGAGTGAAGGGGAGGGTTTAACGTGGTCATCTATGATAAGAAAAAATGCATTGGAATACATTTGTATTGCATTACACAACCTTCTATTTTATAATTACATATAGTACTTTTTTTTACTATACAATTATCTATACCATGACAAAACACATTAGTACATACATATATCAATTAGTGATTATTGTTTTTTTACATGCTTACATAATTTCAATAGTTTTCTTATGTTTTTATTTGTTTGCACAGCGATGAGAGGTGTGAGATAGAATTGGCGATTTGACAGGTTACCGCGCCGCGTTAAAAAATAATTGAATAACCTTTAATGCTTCTCCCTCCCTATACTTTCAATGGATCATCTACTTGTCCGCGATGGTCCCGTTTTCGCAAAAAAAAACGGTGCGTTTTAAATAGATTTGAGTAAGGGGTAAAGTTAACGTGCTCCAGAATAAGCGAAAACCACTTTAAAAATATTTACTGCGGGGTTAAAAGAAAAAAAATACAGCTGAGAATTGAATTCCCTGCTTAGTCTTTCATTAGTAATCCAGCCCTTAACCTTAGTTGCTTATTGTTCCCATATTGAAATGTTGAAATAATGGACTTTTTCACTCAATAAATGTTTCAAGAGTGATCTCTTTGTAGCTGTTGTCACGATACCGGGGGAGGTGATGATACCGGGGAGGTGACGATACCGGGGAGGTGATGATACCGGGGGAGGTGATGATACCGGGGGAGGTGATGATACCGGGGGAGGTGATGATACCGGGGAGGTGATGATACCGGGGGAGGTGATGATACCGGGGAGGTGATGATACCGGGGGAGGTGATGATACGGGGGAGGTGACGATACCGGGGGAGGTGATGATACCCGGGGAGGTGATGATACCGGGGGAGGTGACGATACCGGGGGAGGTGATGATACCAGGATCCAGTTACCTCCGGTAACCTCTGATTTGTTGTGGAGGTAACACTGACCCCTATTAAAGACTAGGAGGCAAGTTACTGGATATATGCGCAGTTAAACACTGACACAGATAAGAAATAAAACAGATTGATTATAATCTAAGAGGTTTATTGAAAGACTCAACTCGGATACATGGATGTCCGACCAGTGAGATCACTCTCCACCTGCAGTAGGTAAACGCTCCGTAATTGTGCCCCAAACAGTCCAACCTAATGAGAATAGCAATCCCTTGTTATTGATGTATGTGTACTAATAGGGGGAATCTTCACCTACATATTGCTCATGAGACGAGTGGATTACATTCATTGTACACAACTCCCCCTATTCTCCCAACCACATTGAACCAGTTTACACAAATGCTGAAAACCAGCTGTATGGGATAAGAATAGAGATGGGCGGGTCCGGTTCCCCGAGAACCGAACCCACCCGAACTTTGGGTATCGCTTGGTACTCTCCCGCCCGCACGGAATCCAAATCGAGGCCGAACGTCATTGTGACGTCATCGGAACTCGTGGCTCGGTTCTCGCGATACTTGAAGATTATAAATACACGCCTCCACAGCAATCCATCGCCATTTGACAGAGGGAGAGAGCAGGGTGTAGTCACAGGCTTATTAGAGCAGGGACAGAAAATACAATATTCTTATTCCAATTGAGCTATCAAAAATCGCTAGAGAAGTGTTAGGAACTCCCAAGTCAGTACAGTGAAACTCAGGAACTACTCTGAAGGCCAGGTGTTCGCTGAAGCCCCTAGTGGTGGGGACAGACTGGGCTGCGGGCCGACCGAGGATCGAGTAACGTATACTGACTTAAAGGAGTTCCCAGGAGTGGAGTGATTGGTGGACTGTAGTATAAGAAGAATCCTAGGTTAAAAGGTCACAGGCACAGATGCAATATCCAAGGGCAAGCGAAGGGTCAAACTCACAGGCAGAGAAGCAAAATCCGAATTCCAGGCAAAAGGTCAAGGTCAGAAGAGAAGGGTCACAGGTCCAATAACAAGCAGGGGTCAAAACACGGGTAGTCAAATCCAAGGTAGCAGGAACCAAAGCGGATAGCACAAGCAGGCAGCAGAACTGAGGACAGAACGCTATAACCGGCAGTGAGGCTGCAGACCTCACTGCCCTAAATACCACAAGCCATCAATCAGAGCCTAGCTCTGAGTCTCGCACAGCCCCCATGATAATTACATTAATCAGCCCACAGGCTGTGTTAAATTGCGCGCATGCGCCCGGCCATTAGTACCGCCGGGACGCAGCGCTAGATTATCAGCGTCAGACCGTTGCCTCGGCAACGGCCGACCAGGAAGTGGAAATGACGTCTCGGTCATCAAGGCGACGGCCGGGACGCTAGCAGAACCAGGAGACGAGCCGCGGCGGCTCGTAACAGTACCCCCCCCCTTGAGGAGGGGTTAAGGAACCCCGACACCCCGGTTTAGTAGGAAATTTCCTGAAAAATTCACTAATGAGTCTCCCAGCATGGAGACGCCTCCGCGGTATCCAGCATCGCTCCTCAGGGCCATAACCCTTCCAGTGCACCAGAAACTGAACTTGGCCTTGGACTCTCCTTGAGTCAAGGATTCTTTCAATGATATATTCCTGGTCTCCATTCACATCCAACGGCCGGGGCCTGCTAGAGGAAGGCTGACTGAATCTGCTGGGAGCAGCGACTTTCTTCAGAAGCGAACAATGGAAAGTAGATGGTATTTTTAAAGACGTGGGAGTTTCAACCTGAAAGCCACTGGATTTATCTTTTTCTCAATTGAAAATGGTCCAATGTATCGGGGCCCCAGTTTTTTGCAAGGTTGCCTCAACTTGATGTTTTGTGTGGACAACCAAACTCGATCTCCCACCTTCAGAGAACATGGCACACAATGGCGATCAGCGAAAGCCTTGGATTTTTGCGAGGCTTGACCCAGGGCAGAGTGCACCTTTTTCCAGATAGATCTCAACCTAGCCGTAAAAGCAGGTGTTCCAGAATCCCCACTGGGAACAGCAGTAGAGAAAGAGTTAGACTTCGGGTGAAATCCAAGGTTGCAGAAGAACGGAGATGTGTGTGTTGTGGAATGGCAGGAATTGTTGTAAGCGAATTCCGCCCAGGGCAAGAGAGAGGACCAGTTATCATGAAATTTTGAAACATAGATGCGTAAAAACTGTTCCAAGGACTGGTTGGTTCTTTCAGTCTGTCCATTCGACTGCGGGTGATACGCTGAGGACAAACTGATAGTGATGCAAATGGACTTACAAAAAGATCTCCAGAATAGTGTAATAAACTGAGATCCTCTGTCCGAGCAGATGTCTTCAGGAAGACCATGGAGACGAAAGATGTGGGTCAGGAACAAGGTAGCCAAAGTCCTGGCATCTGGTAGTTTGGGTAAGGATATAAAATGTGCCATCTTACTGAATCGGTCCACGACTACCCAAATGGTGTTATGGCCTGCAGATACTGGAAGGTCCACAATAAAATCCATCGAAAGATGGGACCAAGGTCTGCTTGGAGCAGGCAAGGGTAGCAGTAGACCAGCAGGACGGTTCCTAGCAGATTTGTTTCTAGCACACTCAGGACAGGCACGAACGTAAGTCTCCACATCATCCGATAAGGTGGGCCACCAAAGCCAGCGAGAAAGGATTTCAATAGTCCTACGAATTCCCGGATGACCAGCAGAGCGGTTGTTGTGACCCTCTATGAGGACAGGTCTCCTTAGATGAACCGGGACAAATAACTTGTTGAGAGGTGTCTGAACGGGAGCAATTTTCTGGAAGTGTTGGATAGTGGCTCCCAGATCCTGGATGAGTCCGAGATGAATTGAAGTGGAAGGAATAATAGACTGCGAGTCAGGAGTTTGCGGATGCTGAGCCAAAAAACTTCGGGACAAAGAATCAGCCTTAATATTTTTTGCACCTGGACGAAATGTGATGATGAACCTAAATCTGGTGAAGAATAGGGCCCAGCGAGCCTGCCTGGGATTCAGAGTTTTTGCAGTCTGAATATATTGGAGGTTTTTATGGTCTGTGAAGATGGTAATGGTGTGTGCAGCCCCCTCCAACCAATGTCGCCATTCCTCCAATGCCAACTTAACAGCCAATAGTTCCCGGTTTCCGACGTCATAATTACATTCCGCTGGCAGAAATTTTCTCGAGAAAAATGCACAAGGATGTAGTTTTTTACTCTGTAAGTCTTTCTGAGAGAGAATGGCACCAGCACCGACATCCGAAGCGTCCACCTCCACAATAAACGGAAGTCCTGGGTCAGGGTGTCTAAGGACTGGAGCGGAAATGAAGGCAGCTTTGAGAGCTGAAAAACTCGCCAGTGCTTCTGCGGACCACTCCGCTGGGTTTGCTCTTTTTCGAGTGAGGGCAGTGATAGGAGCCACTAACGAGTAGAATGAGCCAATAAACCTACGGTAATAATTGGCGAAGCCAAGGAATCTTTGGATCGCCTTCAAGTTAGTAGGTAGGACCCAATCCTGAATTGCCTGCACCTTGGCGGGATCCATAGCGAATCCTGATGAGGAGATGATATAACCCAGGAATGCCACTGTGGACACCTCAAATTCGCATTTCTCCCGTTTTGCGTACAGATGATGTTCTCGTAATCGCAATAAAACCTGGCGGATGTGCTGACGATGCTGAGATAGGGATTCAGAATAAATTAAGATGTCATCCAAATAAACAACCACTGTTTTTCCCAAGAACTCACGTAATACATTGTTAATCAGATCCTGAAAGACTGCCGGAGCGTTGCACAAACCGAATGGCATTACGAGATATTCGTAATGTCCCGAGTGGGTATTAAAGGCATTCTTCCACTCATCCCCCTTCCTGATTCGGATAAGATTGTAGGCCCCTCGGAGGTCAATTTTAGAGAATACAGTAGCTGTTTTTAATTGATCGAACAGAACAGAGATCAAGGGTAACGGATACATATTCTTAATCGTGATGCTATTTAGTCCACGGAAATCGATGCAAGGCCTCAGGCTGCCATCTTTTTTAGAAACGAAAAAACAACCAGCGCCAACCGGGGACTTAGAAGGGCAGATGAACCCTTTCTCCAGGTTTTCTTTTACGTATAATTCCATGGCCTGAGTTTCAGGAAGGGATAGTGAATATAAACGCCCTTTGGGCAACTTAGAACCGGGTACCAATTCAATGGCGCAGTCGTATTCCCGGTGTGGTGGAAGTGAATCAGCTTTCTTCTTGCAAAAGACATCACTGAAGTCCTGATAGGGTACCGGCAACAATTCTGGACTAGGCTGTATAATTCTAAGAGGCAAAGTCAAGCAGGACGTAGAGGACCCGGGACTCCAACGGACAATCTCCCCTGAGTTCCATTCAATAAGGGGGTTATGACTGCGAAGCCATGGATACCCCAATATCAAAGGAGCAGAGTGACAAGAGATGAGATAAAAGGAGAGCTCCTCCGTATGGAGGACTCCTACAGACAACCGAACCATTGGAGTCCTGGCGAGAATCCTTCCGCCAGGCAAGGGGTTACCATCCAAACCACATGTGGTGATGCTTGATCCTAACCTGATATGTGGAATATCAAGTGTCTGAGCCAAATGCATATCCAGGAAATTACCAGCCGCACCACTGTCAAGAAAAGCTTTCAGGTCGATGGATCTCTCGCGGAAAGTTAGACGTCCAGGGACTAATAAGGAATTGTCTGAAGAGGTAATCTGAAGACCCAAGCGCACCTCTTCACCTGCACTTAGGCTTTGGAGTTTCCCGGCTTGCTGGGACATGAACGGACTAAGTGGCCTGGTTGACCACAATACATACACAAACCTAGTGAGCGTCTTCTGGAGCGTTCCTCCGGAGGCAAGCGATAAGCGCCCAATTGCATAGGTTCAGAGGAATCGGGCAAAGTGTTATCAGAGCTTGTGAAAATATCCATCGGAGCAGCGGACTCCCGTTCAGCCTTTCTCTTTCTGATCCGACGATCAATTTTTATGACAAGTTGCATCAGGTTCTCCAGCGTGTCGGATATCGGATACTGAACTAAGGAATCCTTAATCTGCTCAGTAAGTCCTAAGCAAAATTGGCTTCGCAATGCTGGATCGTTCCAGGCGCTATCAGTGGACCATCGCCAAAATTCCGCACAATACTCTTCCGCTGAGCGACGTCCTTGCCTTAGCGTACGGAGATGAGCCTCAGCTGAGGCTACCCTGTCCGGGTCATCGTACAATAACCCCAGAGCTTGAAAGAAGGCATCCACAGACTGTAAGGCTGAAGGCTGGACTTGTGGAAGGCAAGGAGAAGGCCCAAGACTGCGGGTCGCCCTGGAGTAATGAGATGATGATCCCTACCCTCTGCTGTTCGGAACCGGAGGAACGTGGTTTCAGACGAAAGTACAATTTGCAGCTCTCTTTGAAATTATGGAAGGCTGGCCTGCTTCCAGAGAATCGGTCAGGCAAATTCATCTTAGGCTCCGGTGTGTCACCAGCGGGAACTTGCTGGAGCTGCCGGTCTCTGGAAACCCCTTCTTGGACTGCCAGACGCTGGGATAAGGTCTGCACCACTTGGGAAACCGCCTGTATCTGGTTTGCCAGAATCTGGGCCGGGGACAGATTCGATTCTTCTCCGTCCATGGCCGTATGATACCAATCTTCCTTGGCCGGTTATAATGTTAGGAACTCCCAAGTCAGTACAGTAAAACTCGGGAACTACTCTGAAGGCCAGGTGTTCGCTGGAGCCCCTAGTGGTGGGGACAGACTGGGCTGCGGGCCGACCGAGGGTCGAGTAACGTACACTGTCTTAAAGGAGTTCCCAGGAGTGGAGTGATTGGTGGACTGTAGTATAAGAAGAATCCTAGGTTAAAAGGTCACAGGCACAGATGCAATATCCAAGGGCAAGCGAAGGGTCAAACTCACAGGCAGAGAAGCAAAATCCGAATTCCAGGGAAAAGGTCAAGGTCAGAAGAGAAGGGTCACAGGTCCAATAACAAGCAGGGGTCAAAACACGGGTAGTCAAATCCAAGGTAGCAGGAACCAAAGCGGATAGCACAAGCAGGCAGCAGAACTGAGGACAGAACGCTATAACCGGCAGTGAGGCTGCAGACCTCACTGCCCTAAATACCACGAGCCACCAATCAGAGCCTAGCTCTGAGTCTCACACAGCCCCCATGATAATTACATTAATCAGCCCACAGGCTGTGTTAAATTACGCGCATGCGCCCGGCCACTAGTACCGCCGGGAGGCAGCGCTAGATTATCGGCGTCAGACCGCTGCCTCGGCAACGGCCGACCAGGAAGTGGAAATGACGTCCCGGTCGTCAAGGCGACGGCCGGGACGCTAGCAGAACCAGGAGACGAGCCGCGGTGGCTCGTAACAAGAAGAGAGGAGGATAGAGGATATTTTTTTTTACAATATTTGGCACTCCCCAGTGCTTTTGGGGTGTCCCCCATAATTGTGCATAAATATTTCTGGCTGTCAA
The DNA here is from genome assembly GCA_036250195.1 of Mixophyes australis. Taxonomy (NCBI): domain Eukaryota; kingdom Metazoa; phylum Chordata; class Amphibia; order Anura; family Limnodynastidae; genus Mixophyes; species Mixophyes australis. The sequence goes on from JAVHZZ010000012.1 coordinate 88,802,020, forward strand.
AATTACTATCTGTCAGCAGTATCTACTAAATAATTTATAGCACTCCCCAGTGCTTATGGGGTGTCCCCCATAATTGTGCATAAATATTTCTGTCTGTCAAAATTACTATCTGTCAGCAGTATCTACCAAATAATTTTTAGCACTCCTCAGTGCTTTGGGCTCAGAATGGATTCAAAGCAGTCCACATATGATCAGAATGAGCAACCAGGTTTTATCACCAGTCCTGATGTTAGTGTTCCCAGTACGTCATCTGGGCAAGGCGATGTCAAACTACACAGTGTTTTGAAATCAGTCCAAAAAACCAAAACAAATTTTTTTTTTACTGTGTTGAAGCGAAAAAAGAAGTGTTACTGAGCAAAAGTTAAGTGTCGATAAAAAAAAATTGCCAACATGCCTTTCTACACACGCAGTGGCAAAGAGAGAATGAGGCCTTCACCTTTGGCTATTAGTGGCAGATCCCAAAAAGTTACCCAGCCTACAAGTGGTGCACAACTACTGTTACGCGTCAAAGCCGAGCTGCAAGATAACAAACAGTGAGGCATTACAGGATAATGTTTGCTCTGATTCACAAATGACACCAATCCCTGTGGAGAGTCCATCCAACAGTGGGATGTCTAATCGTGAGCATTCTGTTAGTGTACCCATAAAGAAGGGCCGTTTCAGCAGTTCTGCTGATGTGTACCTGAACAGCCCGAGTGTAGCCGGTGATACACAAATTGAGGATGCCACTTTGGAAATAGAAGAGGATGAGGGGGAGATTTGTGTATGCGACGAGGGCGCTAATGAGGATGTTGATGATTATGATGCAGACAGATACCAAATTGCCTTTCTCAATTTCTATTTATATTCTAGATTATATAACGGCTGAATAGTTTTCTATTTGACTCCTAGTGGAGAGGGGATCTGATGCAGACAGATACCAAACTGCCTTTGTCCATTTCTTTGTATATTCGAATTTGTAGTTCCACAGTCTGTGCAGGCTGCTTTTTTTAATATTCAACTACAAGTGGAGGGTGTAATATACACCCAAAGATGATGGCTACATTGCCAATAATCAAAGATGGAGGAGGTAGACAACAAGGTTTGTCTGTATAATTTGCAGACAAGTGTTCGAATTAAGGACGGCCTACCAGGGATTATACTTTTTTTTTCATAATTTATTAGCTTTAGAATTACCTCGCTTATCTAAGAAACTGATGGAGCACTAAATTAGGTTATTTTAGACCAAAAAAATTGTATTTTTTTCAAAAATAGCAAAACAAAGCCAAACAAAACCAAAACCAAAACACGCAAGGGCGGTTTTGCAAAACCAAAACCAAAACACGCAAGGGCGGTTTTGCAAAACCAAAACACGAAGGTAATCCAGATTCAAAACTGAATACAAAACCAAAACACGGGGGTCAGTGACCATCTCTAGATAAGACTCCATCACAATTTACATATTAATGAAAGTCACTGCCTACACACACACACAGCTAAACACAACCAGGACACACACACACACACACAGCTAAACATAACCAGGACACACACACTCACACACCTAAACACAACCAGGACACACACACACAGCTAAACACAACTAGGACACACACACACACACAGCTAAACACAACTAGGACACACACCTAAACACAACCAGGACACACACACACACAGCTAAACACAACTAGGACACACACACACACCTAAACACAACCAGGACACACACACACACACACACCTAAACACAACCAGGACACACACACACAGCTAAACACAACTAGGACACACACACACACACACAGCTAAACACAACTAGGACACACACACACCTAAACACAACCAGGACACACACACACACAGCTAAACACAACTAGGACACACACACACCTAAACACAACCAGGACACACACACACACACACCTAAACACAACCAGGACACACACTCACACACACACACACAGCATGGCAGACAATGGTAACACAATATGTAATGGGGGCCAGGATACACAATAAGGTTGAGAATGGGAATACTGAGATTAAGTATATGCTGAAATGTATACGATTGTGATCTGAGATATTGATATGATTGTGATCTGAGATAATACTGAGATATTGATAGGATTGGGATTGAAATGTGATAAATTCAATATATGTTGAGATTTAGATGATCTGAGACTGATATGATTGGGATTGTTATTGGTAGATTGAGTCTGAGATGTAATACTGAGAAAATACTGAACAACATGGGAATTATACTATACAAGGAGAGATCAGTGATGGAAGTTAATTTACCTACACACAGATATTGTATCATCTATGGTAACTCGGTGGCGGTCATGTTATCTGCGTTGAATATGCCGACACTTATCTTGTCAACATGAAAATGTCGACAGGCTAGATGGCAACTTTTTTAGTTTGTCGACAAGCTTAAAATACACTCAAGTGTGACTGTCAACAGTCACAATGTTAACATTAAGCGAGCAATGTCGGAGGGTCTGCCGGCTATGCGTCAGCACAAAACACACTAAGGATTAAATGGTGTCTTCTCTATTATAAATACTTTTATTACCCCACCCCCATGGGTGTGGAAAGAGCCCTAGTGCTTTCAGCACTTGGCTGGGGGTCCGCACATTTTTGGGATGGTTGTCATTATGGCAGGGAGACCCCACACTGGGTTCCCCTGCTATAGTGCCACCAGCCCTGGCTAGCTAAACCCAGTGTTGGTTGTAGTAAAAGCAGGGAGACCCCACGTTTTGTGCCCCCGCACTATGGTTAATCTAACTGGGGGGGGGGGGGGAGGGGCACACTTTTTTAAAAAAAAATCTTTTAACCCTTTGTGTTCCAGTGGGTCCAGCCGTTTGAGTGTGTTTTGGGAAGGTGAGGGGTAGGGAGGAGCTTTTTTAATGTTCTGTTTTTTTTTACTTATTTTAAAATAGTTTTGTATCAGCGGCTCCGACGTTGTGACTGTCAACATTACTAACCGTCAACAGTCACACTGTCTACATTGTAAGCTTGTCGACAAAATGAATATGACATTTTCGTGTCGACAGGATAAGTGTCGGCATATTCAACGATAGTAATTCGTACCCAACCCGTTGAACTGTTATTTGTACTGTGTGTGAGATAATGTTACTGAAGGTACACATTTTAACATCGTTGTGCAAGTCAAAGATATTAATTTATAAATATATATCTACACTGTGATTCTGGGTTTTCTATAGTATAGATGACTGCCACATAAACACAATGCTATGGACACCAAATAGACAGATATAGCAAGAGAGGAAACATTAATGTGTGTGTGCAATCTCTCTTTCCCCATGTAGCTGGACTACTTGGTTGTGATCTCTTCTGTGCATCCATATTAACAACATGCTTTCTGCGCACTCCACCAGCTAGTTTTGATCTCTGGAAGTTAGAAGTGTGCTTATGTGGATTCCTCTCTTGCTATATCTGTCTATTTGGTGTCCATAGCATTGTGTGTTTATGTGGCAGTCATCTATACTGTATTTATATTACTATTTAAAGTGATTGTTAGAATTTTATTAAATACTATTTACTGGATATAGCGCCCCTTTTTCTGGTTGTTTACTTTTTGTATATTGACAGATTCAGATATGTGTTTTAGGGAGCGGCGGTCCTTTATTATACGCTTTTATTTATGATTCTTAGCGCCTGAGATTATTTGTATTTTCTATAGTACATACAGCCTTGCAGCAATAACTACTGAGAAAGGAACTGTGTGAGGTTTGTATGTTATTTAAGTAATGAAAGACTTGAGATAGTGTGGTCTAAATAACACAGGGTTTAGCTGTGGAATATGATTAAACTGTGACTTACCATAGGAAGAGCACAGAGGAAGTAAGTGTATAGTGGCGTTAATAATTAAAGAAGCTGCGTCTTTTGGTTGCTTGGTACCGCCTTATTTTCCTCTCCTTCTGGGCATCCTCTTTATATTTGTATCAATGGTTTAGATTTATAGATCATCATAGGGAAAATTATTGGGGCAGATAATGGGTTAACATTGTTAATTAGAGACCGTTTGTTTTCGAGTTTTAATTAGTAATTTTAGAGGAGGATATAGTTTTAAAAGTTGAATTATCTGCTGCCCCAGTTCTCCTTCTGAAGAAATCACACAATAAGTGGAGAAACGCGTTAAGATTTATAGATCACCTAATTCAGCGGTGCGTCTGAAAGTGTTACTGCTATTCTGTGGGTTTCTCATGTGTACTATTGATATCGCAGTTACTGCTGCATGTTACAATGATAGAACATCATTCTGGGAGTTCTGTCCTTACTCAGGGTGACTTGTGGAAGCTGGAGCACACACATTTTACTACAGCAGGCTGCACACTGGTGAGAAACAGTTCATTTCAAGGATCCGTTCACCGGGTTGAGAATGTTTTCTGGGCTAACTGGATTTACACAATTTAATACATCCAATAACAGAGGGTCAAGGCATAAATATTACTTGTTGGAGGGGAACATGTAGCACACCTTGGGTAACAGTAGTGACATGATACCTAATGGGACAGAGTGGGGACGGGTGTGGGTGTTATTACATGACCTTGTACCCCTATTTTACAACAGATGTTTTATATCCTGCTGTAGTAGAATAAATGCTGGATATAAGGGAACCGGGTGTCCCTGACATTTGTAATGAAAGATAAACCCTTTGTTTAACAGGGCATCACACAAATTAGGGCAGTTCTGAAATGTGGGAAGTAGGAAGTGTCATTATAACAAAGGGACCATAGGCAATCCCAGGGGGTTTTCTTAGATCCAGCTCTTCCTGCCGAGACCGTCCATCCGCATTGCTGTGAGCCTTTCCTTGCTTGTGAATTATGTCAAAGTCATCATTTTGAAGGGCAAGGCTCCAGCGCAACAGTTGGCCATGTTCCCCTGAGGTGTGTTGCAGCCACTTTAAAGGATTATGATCAGTCACCACAGTAAAATGTTGTCCATACAAATAAGGTTGCAGTTTTTTCACTGCCCACATAATGGCCAAACATTCCTTCTCAATTGTGGCATACCCCACCTCCCAGTTCAGCAGTTTTCTGCTCAAATAGGCCACAGGGTGCTCCTGCCCATCTGGCCCCACCTGGCTCCACCTGGCTAAGTACTGCTCCCAGTCCATACTGTGACGCATCAGTTTGCACAATAAAGTCTTTGTCATAATTAGGCACCAACAGTACTGGAGCACGAACTTCCTTTAATGACTGAAATGCCAGCTCACAAGCGGGTGTCCAGTCAACTACTTTGGGGAGTTTCTTCTTATTGAGATCTGTCAGGGGCTTCGCTACAGTGCTAAAGTCTGGGACAGAGCGTCTGTAGTCCCCTGCAGTCATTAAGAATGTTAGTACATGTAACTGGGTCGTGGGCTGGGGCAGTCTCGGATTGTCTCTACCTTAGCTGGTTCTGACCTAACCCTACCTCCCCCCACTTGATGACCCAGGTGCTGTACCTCTGACATCCCCATCTGGCACTTCTCTGCCCTAACAGTCAGACATGCCCACCCAATCTTCCCTAACACCAGCCCTATTTGCTCCAGATTATCTTCCCATGTCTTACTGAAAATGGAAATGTCTTCTAGGTAACCCAGAACTCTGTCCAACTCATCTACAAAAGCATTAATACAGGGAAAGGGGTAGGTGTCAGACATGGGAGCATTATACAACTGGCGGAAGTATACGCAAAACCGCGGTGCCTTATCATTCGTGGGAACCAATACACCAGAGGAAGCAGATGGACTGCGCAATGGGTGGATCACACCTAGCCCAATCAGTCCCCACATCTCCCTGTATAGACTCTCCTTGGCCGTTGGTGAGACCCGATAAACGGGTTGCCTAACTGGCCTATGCTCACCAGTGTCCACATGATGCATTACCAAGGTTCCTACTGAACTGAGTAGCAAAGAGCCACAGCACTGCCTCAAGATGCTGCTTCTTGCGGGCACTCAACTGCTCATCCCAGCCCCCTTCCTCTACATCACCTTCATCTCTGGCATCAGCGAAGAGGTCAGGTAGTGGGTCACGTCGTGGTTCCTCAGTTGGTAAGCAGCAAACCGCTGCTACCGACTCCACATGCTTGTGGTATTGCTTTAACATATTTACGTGGTAGGTCCGTTGCCACCTACCGTCGCTATCAAATGACACCACATAAGTGATGTCACTCAGGCATTTTGAGACCGTGTACGGTCCAGCCCCGGCAGCCTGGAGCTTAATCTGGCGTATAGACATCAGAACAAGGACCTTCTGCCCTACCTCTAACACTCTGGCACACGCGCCCTGGTCATACCAAGTCTTCTGTTTCACCTGCACTTCCGCTAGGTTAGCCTGCACGAGCCCTATGAGATTCTCTAACCGATCTCTGAGCTTCAACACATACTCCACCACAGAGTCATCCTGGGTGGGTAGCTCCCCTTTCTAAGATCCCCGGAACAGGTCAAGAGGTCCACGGACCCTGCGGCCATATAGTAGTTCAAAGGGGGAGAAAACGGTTGATTCCTGCGGCACCTCCCGATAAGCAAACAGGAGGTGAGGCAGGCAGTGTTCCCAGTCCCCCCCCTCTGAAGTTACAAATGCCCGTAGCATGTGCTTCAGAGTGCCATTGAACCGCTTGCACAGTCTGTTAGTCTGGGGATGGTAGGGGGCAGTACGGAGTTGCCGCACTCCGCACTTTGCCCAGAGACACTGGACCGGTTCACTCATGAACTGTGTCCCTTGATCGGTTAGGATCTCACTATGGAACCCTACTCTGCTAAATACTCATAGCAACGCGTCTACCTTTTCTGCAGTTATGGAGGACAGAGCTACAGCCTCTGGATACCGGGTAGCGTAGTCCACCACAGTGAGTATGTACCTCTACTGGTACATCCCCTCCTGGCCTATCACACTGTCTACAGCTGCAGGATGCAGATCGTGACAGGGAGTGCCTAGTTCATGGCAGTGTCTGATCTTTAGTACACACAGTCAGGGAGGGGAGTGCAATGATGCTGCTTGGGCCTGCACCTCCCCCAGTTATAGACCTCTCTTTATCCCCATAAGGAAAAGAGCAGGTTAAGAGGCAGCAGGTTGCTGGCAAAGTGACTGGTTTAGACTGATCTTCAGAACACAGCTGAAATTTGTCAGGGAGGAGGTGAATGATATGGTGCAAGGATCTATTTTACACTCCCCTCCCCCAGTGCCCAGCACATCAGCAGCCAGCGTCCTAGAGGACAGCCCCCGTGCTGCGACTGTTACTGTTGCGGACCTACCTTTGATGAGGTGGCCTCACCTGACCCTGCTTCCCACTTGGAGCCCTGGCTCTGCAGCAGCCTTGCTTAGCAGACTCCAGGCCCTACCAGACAGAAGCTGTCGTTTTAACATCCCCTTCCCGATGCCGGGTAGGAGGACTTACCTTGCCGATTTACCGGAGCGGTCTGGTGCTGCTCTACCTACCCGATGTTGCGGTGACAGCACCGGACCCCAGTTACAACCCGCGGTGGAAGAGGTGCAAGATCCCGGGAGACATCCCACGTCGGGAAGCGGGGTTGGGGCTTACTGAGCCTACACGCCACTAGTGCTGGGATATCTTGTTCATTTTGGAGATTAGTTCATTCTGATTTAGTTCACACAAAGGATTAGTTCAAAAGATTAGTTCATTTATCTCAGTTAGTTCAGTTAGATCACTAGCTCTGGAACACTCCTGAGCAGGGCCGGATTTACCGCTAGGCAACCTAGGCACCTGCCTAGGGCCTAGCGGCTCTCTGGGGGCCCAGATGGGGGGGACAAGGGAGTAAAAAAAAAAATGTAAAAAAAAAATTTGGCCCCTCCCCCGATTCGCGGCAACCGCGAGTCGCGCGGAGGGGGGGGGGGGGGGTTGAGGGGGCGGTGCCGCGACTCACACTGCACCAGGAGGCAGTTCCTGATTCGGTAGGGACTGGGAGCCCATTGACGTGGGGGGCTGGGGTGAGGCGGCGTGAGGGGCTGAGGGGGGCGTAGGGGGGGCTGGGGGGGGGCCCAAACCAATATCTTGCCTAGGGCACCATGAGGTCTAAATCCGGCTCTGCTCCTGAGAGAAGTGATTGGAGACAGAGATCTAGTCGCTAGGTTCCCAAACTGCGCCGCGGCTCCCAGGGGTGCTGTGGACAGGAAGAGGAAATAACAAACGAAAAAAACAAAACTTACCAATCCGGCGGCGCCCGGAACCCAGCATCCTGCTCCCTCCTCACTGAATATCGGGCGTGATGACGTCACGCCCGACATTCAGTGACAAGCGGCAGGAGAGAGGATGCTGGGTCCAGGGCGCCGCTGGATGGGTAAGTTTTGTTTTTTTTCTCTCTCTTCCTGGCCATGGCGGGATGGAGAGGTGGCAGAGGCGAAGATGCAGTGGGGGGCAGAGTGAGGGGGCAAAGTGGGCAGAGTGAGGATGCACAGGGGGCAGAGCGAGGATGCAGAGTGAGTAGATGCAGAGGGCACAGAGTGTGTGGATGCAGGGGCCACAGAGTGTGTGGATGCAGGGGCCACAGAGTGTGTGGATGCAGAGGGGGCACAGAGAGTGTGGATGCAGGGGCCACAGAGTGTAGAGATGATGCAGGGGCCACAGTGTGAGTTAGCTGTAAATGATTCTTTGACAGAAATATAATTTACAAAAATATATAAAAATATTATTTTCCTTTGGATTTATGTGTATTTTTGCATACAACTAAATAAGATTTCTGTCCTGACCTAAATACTTATTACGTTTTTTGACCCAGCTACTTATTAAATAGGACCTGCTCAGTAATTATTTTGGAGGGGTGCCTTGAAAAAATTTGGAGACACTAAGGGTGCCGCGAACTGCAAAAGTTTGGGAACCACTGTCCTAACCTATTACACATACTGTAGGCATATCTACTACTACCTCATTAGATGAGTTACAGTCCTGTTAAAATAATCGAATAATTTTAATGTCAGATCATTTTTAATATTTTAAAAAGGGCAATCACTTATACAAAAACTAGTAGTGACATGTTGAGCTCTGCAAAGTTAATTACATTTTCATTATTATTTTTTACTTCTATAATATGCAAATGAAAAAGACCCAGATTCAGAGTATTATAAAGTGTCACTTTTTTGCTTTTAAAATACAGTGTTTAGATATAAAAAAAACTTAACTTTGACCTAATCTTATTTTTCTAATCTCAACCATTAATGTCACTGAATGCACGCTGTAAAAATACCCAAAACAGGCATCACGTCACTGGGGGAGGGGCCAAAATGGAGCAATTCACGAAGCCCCACCCCCTACGCCAATACCCCACTCCAGGAACTCCCAGACGTAACCAACATAATGTTGGCAATTATGACTAAGCAGCTTCTGTCATTTATCTAGCAGAGTCTATAAAATGACAGAAAATAATTGGTTGCTATGGGCAACGCTTCCACTTTATCTCTCTTGAAGGTTTAATACATCTCCCCTGTATATATGGTGGAGTAAACAGAACTACAGTATATAGCATGCAGCACTCAGCAGTGCAGTGTCTTCCGCTGACAGGGAAGGGGGAATCTATCCTGTGACTCATGAGCTAAATGAGTCACAAGAGTGAAAAGAGTTAGAAGACTCGTATGAATCAGAAGACTCGTATGAATCAGAAGACTCAAATGAGTCATTAGAGTGAAAAGAACTATATGAACTATTGAACTCCTGAGCCAGGAGAATGACTCATAGTTCAGTGATCAGCTCCACAGTCTCACACAATGTCTGAGCACAGCAGCGCCACCTTTGGTAGTTTAGAGGTACTGACTCATGAGTATTATATGAGAAAGCTGAATAGCAGTGCTGCTTTATTGACACCTACAAACCCAGTAGCATATTTAGCAAAGATAGGAAATGTAGGGAGAGGTGAGTTCAAGACCCAGTACCAAAGCCAGAATTCAGGCTAATAGGACAGTGATTTTATCACAAAAACGTGAGTAGCTCGAATATTATTATTATTACCATTTATTTAATACAGACAATCACACATAGGCTTTAGCTAGTCAGTACAATTTCAGATGGTTTTTTTTTTCAATTAGATTTGTATTTCATGGACTGTGTTGTGCTTTCTACTTTACTTTTAAAGTTAAAAACTAAAGAGCCAGTGTGAGCGAGACAGTGAGTGAGGCTGCTGGAGCTGCTCGACTTTATATCTAACTCCTCCCACTTGTTTTACTTCCTGGTGAACTAATCTTTCGTGAACTGCCCATCACTACACGACACTTCTTCCCCGCTCCCGTTTGCAGACAGCTCCGCAAGACCGGCTGCCCTTAAAAACTCAAAGAAAAATAAATAAATAAAAAAAGGCAGCCCAGCAGAAGAAAAAAAACACCCTGTAATAAGGGCACTCTAAAAAGTGACTTCACTGCAGGATGGGGAGGTATAAGGAGGAGGAGCATTGAATTGTTAGATTTAAAGTGCCCATGTCCTGAAGGAGGCTCTATACCCCATGGTCCAGTGTCCTCCAGTGGATGATTGAGAAATATATATTGTAACATTGTTGTGAGTAAATATGCTTTTTCATACAAATATCTGCATTTTCATTATGGGTTTTATACTGCCTTGAGACAGTAAATGTTATATAGAGAACTGTGAGATCTGGATGTTACTATAGTATAAAGGACTGGAGTAGTTGTGTCTTATGGAATATAAAAGTGTGTGGTTATGTAACGAGACTATCCAGGAACAGGACATGAAGATAGCGTGTGCACGGTGACACGGGTAATACACAGCATATTAATACTTCAATTCTACTTCATAATACTTGGAGGATAACAGAATTGAAAAACTAGGACATTGTATGTTACATAAAATGTCTGTTACACTCATAACAAATGTAGAAAAATACCTCTGATATGGTATTTTAAATAGACAACACAAAGCTTTGTAGTACCCCTCTTGATTGTTTAATAAAAACAGTACAAAGAAAATTCTATACATATATACATATATATATATATATATATACACACCTATTTTTAAAATTAATATAATCAACTGATTTTACAATATTTGAAGTATCACATTAAACTTGTTTCATATCCAATTGCTTTTGTCCTATGTGCATTTTTTGATGTTCAACAAGTTTTAATTTGTGTGTAAAACATGTCCCACACTCAGAACATGGAAACAGTTTCTCACCTGTCTCACCTGTGTGTGTTCTCTGATGTACAAGAAGATTTGATTTAAATGTAAAACATTTCCCACACTCAGAACATGGAAACGGTTTCTCACCTGTGTGAGTTCTCTGATGTACAACAAGATGTGATTTACATGTAAAACATTTCCCACACTCGGAACATGGAAACAGTTTCTCACCTGTGTGAGTTCTCTGATGTACAACAAGATGTGATTTACATGTAAAACATTTTTCACAGTCAGAACATGTAAACGGTTTCTCAGCTGTGTGAGTTCTCTGATGTCTAACAAAAGATAATTTATGTGTAAAACATTTCCCGCACTCAGAACATGGAAATGGTTTCTCACCTGTGTGAGTTCTCTGATGTACAACAAAAACTGTTTTACGTGTAAAACATTTCCCGCACTCAGGACATGCAAACGGTTTCTCACCTGTGTGAATTTTCTGATGTTCAACAAGATGTGATTTACGTGTAAAACATTTCTCACACTCAGAACATGGAAACAGTTTCTCACCTGTGTGAGTTCTCATATGTGCAACAAGATTTGAGTTCTGTGTAAAACATTTGCCACACTCGGAACAGGTAAACGGTTTCTCACTTGTGTGAGTTTTCTGATGTTGAACAAGATGTGATTTACGTGTAAAACATTTCTCACACGCAGAACATCGAAGCAGTTTCTCACCTGTGTGAGTTCTCTGATGTTGAACAAGAGATATTTTATGTGCAAAACATTTCCCGCACTCAGAACATGGAAGCAGTTTCTCATCTGTGTGAGTTCTCTGATGTTCAACAAAAGATAATTTATGTGTAAAACATTTCCCACAGTCAGAACATGTAAACGGTTTCTCACCTGTGTGAGATCTCTGATGTACAACAAGAGATAATTTATGCGTAAAACATTTCCCGCATTCAGAACACATAAACGGTTTCTCACCTGTGTGAGTTCTCTGATGTTGAACAAGATGTGATTTCCGTGTAAAACATTTCTCACAGTCAGAACATGTAAACTGTTTCTCACCTGTGTGAGTTCTCAGATGTCTAACAAGAGATGATTTATGTGTAAAACATTTCCCACAGTCAGAACATGGAAATATTGTATCATCTGTATGAGCTATAATTTGTCTAACAATATCCATGTTATCAGGAGAATATTCTTCATTATTAGAAGGATCAGATGATTTATGCGCTCTGTGAAGTATTGGATGTATATTTAGAGTAGTGGGGTTTCTTCCTGGAGAATCACGTGTGATGTTATAATCTTCTATTTCAAAATCCGTAGACAAAATACATTTTTCATCTGAGATATTCCTGTGTTTGCATCCATCTGCTGGAAATAAAATTAATGTATAGTTATAGACATTTTATTTTACATTGATTAACATATTATAATGCCCAACAATTTTATACTATGAGAATGTTGAAATGTCCAGCTGTTTAATTTCAATATGCGAACTACAAACTCTTCATTATAATTAAAAATCTGCATTACCAAGCACACTGCATAAAACCAGACACAGTGATACATAAAATGCATAAGGTTAGACAATTCCAGCCAAAATGTGGTCTTCGGCAAGTAACATTTCCTAAGCACACACATTGCCCAGCCAGCATCCTAGAACAGGAAGACTCATTAGCCAGTGACATTATCTGGGCTGGTACCACACAATGATATGATGTGAGCAGGAGACTGGTCAGTTCTCTGGGCTGGTAGCACACAGTAATATGATGTGAGAAGGAGACCGGTCAGATCTCTGGGCTGGTAGCACACAATGATATGATGTGAGCAGGAGACTGGTCAGATCTCTGGGCTGGTAGCACACAGTGATATGATGTGAGAAGGAGACCGGTCAGATCTCTGGGCTGGTAGCACACAATGATATGATGTGAGCAGGAGACTGGTCAGATCTCTGGGCTGGTAGCACACAATGATATGATATGAGCAGGAGACTGGTCAGATCTCTGGGCTGGTAGCACACAATGATATGATATGAGGAGGAGACTGGTCAGATCTCTGGGCTGGTAGCACACAATGATATGATGTGAGGAGGAGACTGGTCAGATCTCTGGGCTGGTAGCACACAGTGATATGATGTGAGGAGGAGACTGGTCAGATCTCTGGGCTGGTAGCACACAGTGATATGATGTGAGGAAGAGATTGGTCAGATCTCTGGACTGGTAGCACACAGTGATATGATGTGAGGAGGAGACTGGTCAGATCTCTGGGCTGGTAGCACACAATGATATGATGTGAGGAGGAGACTGGTCAGATCTTTGGGCTGGTAGCACACAGTGATATGATGTGAGGAGGAGACTGGTCAGATCTCTGGGCTGGTAGCAGACAATGATATGATGTGAGGAGGAGACTGGTCAGATCTCTGGGCTGGTAGCACACAATGATATGATGTGAGGAGGAGACTGGTCAGATCTCTGGGCTGGTAGCACACAGTGATATGATGTGAGGAGGAGACTGGTCAGATCTCTGGGCTGGTAGCACACAATGATATGATGTGAGGAGGAGACTGGTCAGATCTCTGGGCTGGTAGCACACAGTGATATGATGTGAGGAGGAGACTGGTCAGATCTCTGGGCTGGTAGCACACAGTGATATGATGTGAGGAGGAGACTGGTCAGATCTCTGGGCTGGTAGCACACAGTGATATGATGTGAGGAGGAGACTGGTCAGATCTCTGGGCTGGTAGCACACAATGATATGATGTGAGGAGGAGACTGGTCAGATCTCTGGGCTGGGAGCACACAGTGATATGATGTGAGGAGGAGAACAGGAGTCTAATAGGGGCTGATGGCTCCTGACTGTCCCACTGGACAGATACGTTTTCCTCATTAGTTTGCACTGACAGAGGAGGGTGCAGAATAAGAGATTGTAATAGTGACTTTTTTCTCTGTTTATTACTCACCTGTACTGATATCTGTAGGGATTTCCTCCTCCTTACACTGCTGATCACCCTTCACATACGTCTCTTCCACTCCCTCTATAATTTCTACTTTAATATCAGTCAGGACATCTTCCTAAATAGCAAACATAAAAAATAATAAAGTCATATTTAATAATTTGAGGTGAAACAGAAGAATATCAGTTTATAAGATTTACTCAGATTTAATTGATTCAGTGAGACCCTAAAAACTACCTGATACTCCTGTGGGATACTGGGAATTTCCTGTGTACAATCCTGTGAATAAAGAGGACGGAGATATCTCTCTGGGGTATTTCTGTTACTGGATCCATCTGTAAGAAACACACAGTGACTGATTACATTGTTTATATGTGATTATCAGATGATGTGTATCTAGGTGGCCCTCAAAACTGCTCCACTTTACAATAAATGAAAGTCTCCTCTTACCCAGTGATGTGAGGATCCGGTGATTCTCCATCTTCACATCCTCGTACAGACACGTAGGCCCTTCTAAATTCTCCCACTCCTCCTCACACTTTATAGGAACCTGAAATAAACAATGAAACAGTCATCATCCAGACACATCCCCTAATGTTATTGTATAATGTCCCATTCCCAGCAGTCACCTCTCCAGTCACCAGCTGAATGATCTTGTTGGTCAGCTCCAGGATCTTCTGGTCATTGTTTCCCTCACGTATCAGTGAGTGAGGTTCAGGCACCGTGATGGGGCTCTGGGTCCTGCTCAATCCTCCTGACACACAGGGGCGGCTCCTGGGTGTCACACACTCCTCAGATCTCTTTATAACTACTGTGTAATCCTGTGTATGGAGAGAGATATCAACGTAAATGAAGATCCACATATTTGGAATTTTATTTAGGTATTAATTGTGCAAAACATACAATAATGTTCTATTTTATAATTGTGATCCATATCCTACATGTAACTGATTCATATATACAAGGAAGTGGAGTGTATATAGCATTTACCTCTCCTGCAGCTCCAGACACCTTCAGTGGTCCCACCTATCCGAGTCCTCTATCTACAGCCGGCCCCCACGGATCTATCATCTGCTTGGATAAATCAGTGCAGACAGTAAGATGAGTTTGAAGTGGGGGCTTGTAGCAGACAGAGGACTCAGAATGGCCGACCTATGGAAGATAGTAGGAGAGGTAAGTGCTGTATACACACTAATAGACACTGCATATAGGAAACTGTTACAGGTAGGACATGGGGCTATATTTGTAAAATTAAGCATTTCTTGTCTATTTTGCCAATTTAAAAAGAAACTCCAGAAAATGGAAAACATCCCATTATTGTAAAAATTAGTTAAAAAAGTCTGTTATTGATAGGAAACAAAAAAAAACCAACAACACACTGTGGTCAATGCTGTGAAGATTGTGGGACTGATACTTCTATCTGAGACTGTCTACCTGCTGCTCATTTACAGCTGTTCAGGGGAGACGACTGAGGCAGAGCAGAAAGTACCAAAGTGAGAATGGTCACCATCCTGTGAGCCAGAGAGGAGGCTCATGGGAAGAATAAAGTATAAAATAAAAACATTTCTATAGAGGATCTCACAGAAGCTAATGGCCACAAATAATATTGTGGGCTACATCCTAATGCACACTTCTGATATACAAAGTAGATTTGGAAAGTGTCCTAGTATTTCTCCAAGGCTGGAGTCATGTGGGTCTCTGTAACCAGGGTCATAGAGCCTCTCTCCCAGAATCCCTCACCTCTCCAGTCATGTCCCTGTTTTATTTATAGTAGTAAGAATGATGTCACTGTGACATTCCCAGAATCCCTCACATCTCCAGTCATGTCCCCGTTTTATTTATAGCAGTAAGAATGATGTCACTGTGACATTCCCAGAATCCCTCACCTCTCCAGTCATGTCCCTGTTTTATTTATAGCAGTAAGAATGATGTCACTGTGACATTCCCAGAATCCCTCACCTCTCCAGTCATATCCCTGTTTTATTTATAGCAGTAAGAATGATGTCACTGTGATATTCCCAGAATCCCTCACTTCTCCAGTCATGTCCCTGTTTTATTTATAGCAGTAAGAATGATGTCACTGTGACATTCCCAGAATCCCTCACCTCTCCAGTCATGTCCCTGTTTTATTTATATCAGTAACAATGATGTCACTGTGACATTCCCAGAATCCCTCTCACCTCTCCAGTCAGCAGGTAGATGATCTCCAGGGTGAGATTTAATATCCTCTCACTCCTGTCCTTGTCCATCCTCAGGGAATCAGTGATTTCCACAGATCGGGTTTCACCTTCAGTTGACTTCTAGTAAAAGATTCTCTGGTTCCTCACAGCTCAACTGTCTAGGAATAAATATAATAATCATTATAAACATCACAGAGCAGACATGTAAGATATTAAAATATTAAACACTGATGGTCTCATGTACATTTGGGTGTAAGAGAGATTTCTTTGCGTAAGATACGTATTTCCCTACTTCCTAAGCACACAAAAGGATATAAGACTAAGCGCTAGATTTACTAAGCTGCAGGTTTGAAAAAGTGGGGATGTTGCCTATAGCAACCAATCAGATTCTAGCTGTCATTTTGTAGAAGGTACTAAATAAAAGATATGTTCTGATGACGGACCTTGTAGTGTGTTATAAAATAAATAATTATTTTTTTTATAACACATATAATTATTATCAGATACGGGGCGTCTGAGGCGGCTGTTTTTTAGGACAGCTCTGTGCTTGTACTGTTAATCTGCACCCGTCCAACACGAGCCTCAGAATGTTTCGTCGCTGCTGGACGGCTTCCTCGGGGAGTGAGTCTCATTCAACCACCTACTTCAGGAGGGAAGGCAGAGCGACATTAGAGCTTAACTAGGGGTCCGGAGATCACAGGAGAACGGGAGCAGCAGCCCCCCCCCCCCTCCCATGTGACGGACATGTAAGTGCACCAACAACAAGGCAGCAAAATACACTGTTAGTTCCCATTGTGGCCAACTGCAGAGATAAACGGAGAACATATATCAAGACTTGTTTTTAACAACCTTTAAGTAGACTAACCCATGAACATTGCAGATACTTACGCTGAACATAACATCATTCTTATGTACTGTGGCTGCATCATCTGTATAAGGACCTTGGCTGTTGTGTTATGTAACTGATCATATATATATAAAACCTGAACACATTATAAAGACCTTATATTGTTGTTTACTCATCAATATAAACTGAACATTTGGTATAACTGTGGTATACCTTTGTCACCCCAAAGGGGCACACAACCTGTTGGTTTCATCCACTTAGCACTGACCCGCAGATTATCTTAACAACAAAGCCACAAATAGGGCTCTATTTTCCAAAATAACCACTATAAAAGTGTGTAAGACCCCCGGATAACTGAGACACACTAGCCCTAGAAACGAGGTACAGGAGGTGTAATCGTAGCGCTGGGTACCATCCTTTTAAAGAGACCTCAAAGCCTTCACCACCCTACTAACACATCAAATACCGGATGTACAAACCCAGATCCCCCACCGAGGACCAAACCCTTCTCCCTATTTCAGCTCAGTGTGACCAGTGTAATAACACATACCATGCCAGTCAGTGAGATATAACATTGCAGTGCCCCCATCACTGGACCTGTAGGGGTTGCACCAACCCAAACAAACACAAAAATAAGATGATGTTAATTATATAAAATACAAAAGCTATTTATTGTAAAATGCCACCAATAGAAGACCCTACAGCAGGGATCAAGAGCCCACTTGTCATGGGGGCAGATTTACCTACAATTTGTGTTTCATGTAACACCCCTCTATAATAAATCCTTCATATCCATACGTGGAGATGTAGGATAGGGACTGTCTGCGGTGTGAGGTTGTATCAGTGGAGCTGTGATTGGTTGCTGCCTGCAGAGAACATAGTGGTGTAACCTGGTGGGATCTATCGGTGGTGTAACCTAGTGGGATCTATCGGTGGTGTAACCTGGTGGGATCTATCGGTGGTGTAACCTGGTGGGATCTATCAGTGGTGTAACCTGGTGGGATCTATCGGTGGTGTAACCTAGTGGGATCTATCGGTGGTGTAACCTGGTGGGATCTATCGGTGGTGTAACCTAGTGGGATCTATCGGTGGTGTAACCTGGTGGGATCTATCGGTGGTGTAACCTGGTGGGATCTATCGGTGGTGTAACCTGGTGGGATCTATCGGTGGTGTAACCTGGTGGGATCTATCAGTGGTGTAACCTAGTGGGATCTATCGGTGGTGTAACCTGGTGGGATCTATAGGTGGTGTAACCTGGTGGGATCTATAGGTGGTGTAACCTGGTGGGTTCTATCGGTGGTGGGGTATTGTAGGTGTTTGTCACTTACTCGTTTGGTTCTGTGTCTTCCTGTTCTTTGTTTGGCGGAGCGATCCCGAAGTTGCTAATTTTTGGTGTTCCTCCGGAGTGAAGTGGTTGCTTGGTGATATTCCTCTTGTTGGGTATTAGTGCACTTGTCCCGTGGATAAGACCAGAAGTAGTTTGTCCTGTTCAAGAATCAAATGGGAGAAGAGTCACAGAATGTGGGGGAAGTATTGGATCACCCTATAAAAACGATGGAAGTGGTGATATTTCATTTTCTATGTTACAAGAGCAGTTGAGACTCAGGGAGATGTGTTGAGCAAACGTGGTGGATAATAGGAGCTATCTAATCAGTGGAAAAAACAATAAAATGGTGATAGTACCAGAAACAGGCTCGACCTATAATGTTTAGGTACGTGGGCTGGATAGTGTAGGGGGGCAGCTGTCTGTGGGGTGAGCTCCACCGCTGTGTAACCTGCGCAGGGAATCTGCTGCCGAGTGGCTGCGCTCAGCAGAGCTCCTGAAGTAATGGGGAGGGCAGGAGCTGGGTGACACAATGCTGCTGGTTATGGGTGTCTTCCAAACCAACGCGTTTCATCCTGGTTGTGGACTTCATCTTGGATATGGTGTAAGTGACTGTACAGAAGAAAACTACCACCGCACCGGGTCCCACTATCCCAGGTTATAGTATTAAGATCAAAAAGATATATCAGATATTGTTACATATCTCTGGTGGTGCACTCACATATCAATATTCAATTAATCCAAATTAAAGCTCAAAAGAGAGAATATGATCCAAATGGTGCACTCAGTGATAAAGTACTGTATAAAATCATGTCTTTTTTGTTTCAATTTAAAAAATCTTAAAGATCTCTACTTATACTCCATAAGCCAGCGAAATATTTAAAAACAATGTTTATGAAGAAGAGTGCAAGTAGTGGATTAAAATAGCAATGGGTAGGGGGGATGTGGGGTAATGGGGGTAGAAGGAGGGGGATGGGGGCTAGTCTCCAGCACTAGACAAGCTATGTGTTAGTGGCACTTGGTGAGGAGGTGGTTGGGTAGGAGGTGATAGTAGGAGATGTGGGGTAATGGGGGTAGAAGGAGGGGGATGGGGGCTAGTCTCTAGCACTAGACAAGCTATGTGTTAGTGGCACTTGGTGAGGGGTGGTTGGGTAGGAAGTGATAGTAGGGGATGTGGGGTAATGGAGGTAGAAGGAGGGGGATGGGGGCTAGTCTCCAGCACTAGACAAGCTATGTGTTAGTGGCACTTGGTGAGGGGTGGTTGGGTAGGAGGTGATAGTAGGAGGATGTGGGGTAATGGGGGTAGAAGGAGGGGGATGGGGGCTAGTCTCCAGCACTAGACAAGCTATGTGTTAGTGGCACTTGGTGAGGGGTGGTTGGGTAGGAGGTGATAGTAGGGGGATGTGGGGTAGTGGGGGTAGAAGGAGGAGGATGGGGGCTAGTCTCCAGCACTAGACAAGCTATGTGTTAGTGGCACTTGGTGAGGGGTGGTTGGGTAGGAGGTGATAGTAGGGGGATGTGGGGTAATGGGGGTAGAAGGAGGGGGATGGAGGCTAGTCTCCAGCACTAGACAAGCTATGTGTTAGTGGCACTTGGTGAGGGGTGGTTGGGTAGGAGGTGATAGTAGGGGGATGTGAGGTAATGGGGGTAGAAGGAGGGGGATGGGGGCTAGTCTCCAGCACTAGACAAGCTATGTGTTAGTGGCACTTGGTGAGGGGTGGTTGGGTAGGAGGTGATAGTAGGGGGATGTGGGGTAATGGGGGTAGAAGGAGGGGGATGGGGGCTAGTCTCCAGCACTAGACAAGCTATGTGTTAGTGCCACTTGGTGAGGGGTGGTTGGGTAGGAGGTGATAGTAGGGCGATGTGGGGTAATGAGGGTAGAAGGAGGGGGATGGGGGCTAGTCTCCAGCACTAGACAAGCTATGTGTTAGTGGCACTTGGTGAGGAGGTGGTTGGGTAGGAGGTGATAGTAGGAGATGTGGGGTAATGGGGGTAGAAGGAGGGGGATGGGGGCTAGTCTCTAGCACTAGACAAGCTATGTGTTAGTGGCACTTGGTGAGGGGTGGTTGGGTAGGAAGTGATAGTAGGGGATGTGGGGTAATGGAGGTAGAAGGAGGGGGATGGGGGCTAGTCTCCAGCACTAGACAAGCTATGTGTTAGTGGCACTTGGTGAGGAGGTGGTTGGGTAGGAGGTGATAGTAGGAGATGTGGGGTAATGGGGGTAGAAGGAGGGGGATGGGGGCTAGTCTCTAGCACTAGACAAGCTATGTGTTAGTGGCACTTGGTGAGGGGTGGTTGGGTAGGAAGTGATAGTAGGGGATGTGGGGTAATGGAGGTAGAAGGAGGGGGATGGGGGCTAGTCTCCAGCACTAGACAAGCTATGTGTTAGTGGCACTTGGTGAGGGGTGGTTGGGTAGGAGGTGATAGTAGGAGGATGTGGGGTAATGGGGGTAGAAGGAGGGGGATGGGGGCTAGTCTCCAGCACTAGACAAGCTATGTGTTAGTGGCACTTGGTGAGGGGTGGTTGGGTAGGAGGTGATAGTAGGGGGATGTGGGGTAGTGGGGGTAGAAGGAGGAGGATGGGGGCTAGTCTCCAGCACTAGACAAGCTATGTGTTAGTGGCACTTGGTGAGGGGTGGTTGGGTAGGAGGTGATAGTAGGGGGATGTGGGGTAATGGGGGTAGAAGGAGGGGGATGGAGGCTAGTCTCCAGCACTAGACAAGCTATGTGTTAGTGGCACTTGGTGAGGGGTGGTTGGGTAGGAGGTGATAGTAGGGGGATGTGAGGTAATGGGGGTAGAAGGAGGGGGATGGGGGCTAGTCTCCAGCACTAGACAAGCTATGTGTTAGTGGCACTTGGTGAGGGGTGGTTGGGTAGGAGGTGATAGTAGGGGGATGTGGGGTAATGGGGGTAGAAGGAGGGGGATGGGGGCTAGTCTCCAGCACTAGACAAGCTATGTGTTAGTGCCACTTGGTGAGGGGTGGTTGGGTAGGAGGTGATAGTAGGGCGATGTGGGGTAATGAGGGTAGAAGGAGGGGGATGGGGGCTAGTCTCCAGCACTAGACAAGCTATGTGTTAGTGGCACTTGGTGAGGGGTGGTTGGGTAGGAGGTGATAGTAGGAGATGTGGGGTAATGGGGGTAGAAGGAGGGGGATGGGGGCTAGTCTCTAGCACTAGACAAGCTATGTGTTAGTGGCACTTGGTGAGGGGTGGTTGGGTAGGAAGTGATAGTAGGGGATGTGGGGTAATGGGGGTAGAAGGAGGGGGATGGGGGCTAGTCTCCAGCACTAGACAAGCTATGTGTTAGGGGCACTTGGTGAGGGGTGGTTGGGTAGGAGGTGATAGTAGGGGGGATGTGGGGTAATGGGGGTAGAAGGAGGGGGATGGGGGCTAGTCTCTAGCACTAGACAAGCTATGTGTTAGTGACACTTGGTGAGGGGTGGTTAGGTAGGAGGTGATAGTAGGGGATGTGGGGTAATGGAGGTAGAAGGAGGGGGATGGGGGCTAGTCTCCAGCACTAGACAAGCTATGTGTTAGTGGCACTTGGTGAGGGGTGGTTGGGTAGGAGGTGATAGTAGGAGGATGTGGGGTAATGGGGGTAGAAGGAGGGGGATGGGGGCTAGTCTCCAGCACTAGACAAGCTATGTGTTAGTGGCACTTGGTGAGGGGTGGTTGGGTAGGAGGTGATAGTAGGGGGATGTGGGGTAGTAGGGGTAGAAGGAGGAGGATGGGGGCTAGTCTCCAGCACTAGACAAGCTATGTGTTAGTGGCACTTGGTGAGTGGTGGTTGGGTAGGAGGTGATAGTAGGGGGATGTGGGGTAATGGGGGTAGAAGGAGGGGGATGGAGGCTAGTCTCCAGCACTAGACAAGCTATGTGTTAGTGGCACTTGGTGAGGGGTGGTTGGGTAGGAGGTGATAGTAGGAGGATGTGGGGTAATGGGGGTAGAAGGAGGGGATGGGGGCTAGTCTCCAGCACTAGACAAGCTATGTGTTAGTAGCACTTGGTGAGGGGTGGTTGGGTAGGAGGTGATAGTAGGAGGATGTGGGGTAATGGGGGTAGAAGGAGGGGACGGGGGCTAGTCTCCAGCACTAGACAAGCTATGTGTTAGTGCCACTTGGTGAGGGGTGGTTGGGTAGGAGGTGATAGTAGGGCGATGTGGGGTAATGAGGGTAGAAGGAGGGGGATGGGGGCTAGTCTCCAGCACTAGACAAGCTATGTGTTAGTGACACTTGGTGAGGGGTGGTTGGGTAGGAGGTGATAGTAGGGGGATGTGGGGTAATGGAGGTAGAAGGAGGGGGATGGGGGCTAGTCTCCAGCACTAGACAAGCTATGTGTTAGTGGCACTTGGTGAGGGGTGGTTGGGTAGGAGGTGATAGTAGGGGGATGTGGGGTAATGGGGGTAGAAGGAGAGGGATGGGGGCTAGTCTCCAGCACTAGACAAGCTATGTGTTAGTGGCACTTGGTGAGGGGTGGTTGGGTAGGAGGTGATAGTAGGAGATGTGGGGTAATGGGGGTAGAAGGAGGGGGATGGGGGCTAGTCTCTAGCACTAGACAAGCTATGTGTTAGTGGCACTTGGTGAGGGGTGGTTGGGTAGGAAGTGATAGTAGGGGATGTGGGGTAATGGGGGTAGAAGGAGGGGGATGGGGGCTAGTCTCCAGCACTAGACAAGCTATGTGTTAGGGGCACTTGGTGAGGGGTGGTTGGGTAGGAGGTGATAGTAGGGGGGATGTGGGGTAATGGGGGTAGAAGGAGGGGGATGGGGGCTAGTCTCTAGCACTAGACAAGCTATGTGTTAGTGACACTTGGTGAGGGGTGGTTAGGTAGGAGGTGATAGTAGGGGATGTGGGGTAATGGAGGTAGAAGGAGGGGGATGGGGGCTAGTCTCCAGCACTAGACAAGCTATGTGTTAGTGGCACTTGGTGAGGGGTGGTTGGGTAGGAGGTGATAGTAGGAGGATGTGGGGTAATGGGGGTAGAAGGAGGGGGATGGGGGCTAGTCTCCAGCACTAGACAAGCTATGTGTTAGTGGCACTTGGTGAGGGGTGGTTGGGTAGGAGGTGATAGTAGGGGGATGTGGGGTAGTGGGGGTAGAAGGAGGAGGATGGGGGCTAGTCTCCAGCACTAGACAAGCTATGTGTTAGTGGCACTTGGTGAGGGGTGGTTGGGTAGGAGGTGATAGTAGAGGGATGTGGGGTAATGGGGGTAGAAGGAGGGGGATAGAGGCTAGTCTCCAGCACTAGACAAGCTATGTGTTAGTGGCACTTGGTGAGGGGTGGTTGGGTAGGAGGTGATAGTAGGAGGATGTGGGGTAGTGGGGGTAGAAGGAGGGGATGAGGGCTAGTCTCCAGCACTAGACAAGCTATGTGTTAGTAGCACTTGGTGAGGGGTGGTTGGGTAGGAGGTGATAGTAGGAGGATGTGGGGTAATGGGGGTAGAAGGAGGGGACGGGGGCTAGTCTCCAGCACTAGACAAGCTATGTGTTAGTAGCACTTGGTGAGGGGTGGTTGGGTAGGAGGTGATAGTAGGGGGATGTGAGGTAATGGGGGTAGAAGGAGGGGGATGGGGGCTAGTCTCCAGCACCAGACAAGCTATGTGTTAGTAGCACTTGGTGAGGGGTGGTTGGGTAGGAGGTGATAGTAGGGGGATGTGAGGTAATGGGGGTAGAAGGAGGGGGATGGGGGCTAGTCTCCAGCACTAGACAAGCTATGTGTTAGTGGCACTTGGTGAGGGGTGGTTGGGTAGGAGGTGATAGTAGGGGGATGTGGGGTAATGGGGGTAGAAGGAGGGGGATGGGGGCTAGTCTCCAGCACTAGACAAGCTATGTGTTAGTGCCACTTTGTGAGGGGTGGTTGGGTAGGAGGTGATAGTAGGGCGATTTGGGGTAATGAGGGTAGAAGGAGGGGGATGGGGGCTAGTCTCCAGCACTAGACAAGCTATGTGTTAGTGGCACTTGGTGAGGGGTGGTTGGGTAGGAGGTGATAGTAGGAGATGTGGGGTAATGGGGGTAGAAGGAGGGGGATGGGGGCTAGTCTCTAGCACTAGACAAGCTATGTGTTAGTGGCACTTGGTGAGGGGTGGTTGGGTAGGAAGTGATAGTAGGGGATGTGGGGTAATGGGGGTAGAAGGAGGGGGATGGGGGCTAGTCTCCAGCACTAGACAAGCTATGTGTTAGGGGCACTTGGTGAGGGGTGGTTGGGTAGGAGGTGATAGTAGGGGGGATGTGGGGTAATGGGGGTAGAAGGAGGGGGATGGGGACTAGTCTCTAGCACTAGACAAGCTATGTGTTAGTGACACTTGGTGAGGGGTGGTTAGGTAGGAGGTGATAGTAGGGGATGTGGGGTAATGGAGGTAGAAGGAGGGGGATGGGGGCTAGTCTCCAGCACTAGACAAGCTATGTGTTAGTGGCACTTGGTGAGGGGTGGTTGGGTAGGAGGTGATAGTAGGAGGATGTGGGGTAATGGGGGTAGAAGGAGGGGGATGGGGGCTAGTCTCCAGCACTAGACAAGCTATGTGTTAGTGGCACTTGGTGAGGGGTGGTTGGGTAGGAGGTGATAGTAGGGGGATGTGGGGTAGTGGGGGTAGAAGGAGGAGGATGGGGGCTAGTCTCCAGCACTAGACAAGCTATGTGTTAGTAGCACTTGGTGAGGGGTGGTTGGGTAGGAGGTGATAGTAGGGGGATGTGAGGTAATGGGGGTAGAAGGAGGGGGATGGGGGCTAGTCTCCAGCACTAGACAAGCTATGTGTTAGTGGCACTTGGTGAGGGGTGGTTGGGTAGGAGGTGATAGTAGGGGGATGTGGGGTAATGGGGGTAGAAGGAGGGGGATGGGGGCTAGTCTCCAGCACTAGACAAGCTATGTGTTAGTGCCACTTGGTGAGGGGTGGTTGGGTAGGAGGTGATAGTAGGGCGATGTGGGGTAATGGAGGTAGAAGGAGGGGGATGGGGGCTAGTCTCCAGCACTAGACAAGCTATGTGTTAGTGGCACTTGGTGAGGGGTGGTTGGGTAGGAGGTGATAGTAGGGGGATGTGGGGTAATGGAGGTAGAAGGAGGGGGATGGGGGCTAGTCTCCAGCACTAGACAAGCTATGTGTTAGTGGCACTTGGTGAGGGGTGGTTGGGTAGGAGGTGATAGTAGGGGGGATGTGGGGTAATGGGGGTAGAAGGAGGGGGATGGGGGCTAGTCTTCAGCACTAGACAAGCTATGTGTTAGTGGCACTTGGTGAGGGGTGGTTGGGTAGGAGGTGATAGTAGGGGGGATGTGGGGTAATGGGGGTAGAAGGAGGGGATGGGGGCTAGTCATGGTGTGTGAGCCCCTCTGTGGTGTATGGGGTGTAGCTGGTCTGGGTATTAAGTCTCTCACATCTCTACCATTATAATAACCAGCTCTGCTATTACTAACAGCCTTCTGCTGACTGCAGCACAATGAGGATTATGTAGCAGCTGATGTGAGAGCTCAGCCGCATGTATGAAGCCCTGATGGCCGGGAGGCTGCACATAAACATGGGGGAACTCTATGGGGGTAATTCCCGCTGGCTGATATATTATTATATGGAGATATTACCTCAGCCTTGTACAGGGTCCGAATGTAGGGATCCAGGTTCTAAGATGGCGTCTGAGAGAATATGTGGCCCCGCCCCCTGTGCACTGTACGTTGTTGTCAGGGGCGGAGATAGATCTTCAAACCCAATAGTGTGTGGGAGACTACGGGAAAATGGCCGCCGCTGTGTTCCACTGAGGACAAATGAGATGGAATCTATTTTATTCATAATTAATGCCACAAAGCCCTCTCATCTGTGTCAGACTTCCCTCTGTAACGCTCCCCCCTCGCTCATATCAGATGGATGTCTATTAGATACATAACCTACATATGTTCGGTAACAACTTAATCGGTAGAGTAAGTTTCTATAACTATTGTCCTCAGTGCAGGGGAGCGGCGGCCATTTTCCCGTAGTCTCTCACACACTATTGGTCTTATAGATATATCTCCGCCCCTGACAACAGATTACACTGCCCAGGGGGCGTGGCCACATCCTCCTCAGCCGCCATGTCAGAGCCTGGAGCGCCGCCCTCAGTCTGTACAACATCCGGGCCCTGTACAAGGCTGAGGTAATAATATAGTTCCCCCATGTTTATGTGCAGCCTCCCGGCCATCAGGGCCTCATACAGAATCCATCCCCTTATACATATCACATAGACTATTAGTTTATGTCCCTTCCCACCCTACATGTCAGCACCATCAGTCCCCACAGCCAGTGTCTGACTGGGTCCTGCTGCAAAGCCCCCAGTGGTTATTCCTCAGACCACCTCCCATGAGATCCACATCCATAAACACCTCCATATACACACACAGTTCTTACTGAAGGACACAGTGACCCATGTCTGCCCATCCACAGTCCCCCTCGCACCATCCACTATACTGTGTTCTATCTATGTGTAATTGTCACAGTATAGACCCCATTCCATGGTAGGTACAGCGTAGGGTCTACTGCCCATGTGACATTGTCACATTCCCAGTCTCCTCTTACACTCAGTACTCAGGGGTCCCACCGCCTACAACGTACTAAGCCCAAGAGTCCTCCTGCAGCCACACAGACCCCATATGTTACATTATACTATGTATTATACATTTATATCACAACCTTAAGTCACTGTTCCCAGTCTCCCTCTGACACGTAGACAGAATGATCTCTAAGACGTGACCCAGTAAGTCCCCAACCATCGCCCCCTAATCCCAGGAACATAGTGAGTCCCTCCTGCTCCTCATATAACATAGTATGCAACATAATATTCATTAGGTCAACTAAGCAATGAAATGTAAAATAATATCATACACACATTTTTAATCAAGTAAAAAAAAATAATGACATCAGTTTTTACATTGGTGTCTAGCTGCTTCTAGGCTTATACATCATGTATGTTTATCTAATGTATTTATATGTTTGTGTGTTATATATTTATGTGTATAGATAGATATCTAATGTGACTGTACAGATGTATGTGACAGAACAGATAGGTGAACATGTTAGAAATGGCTGTGACACTATGTGACAGATACATCCTGTATATGGCACCGTCTCTTACCTGGCAGCGGGGCTAGAAGCACCAGCACATCCATGTGGGCAGCTGAGGGTCACGTAGAAAACAGGATTTATTGCTAAGTGAAGGCGAGAGCCGTACGGGAGTTATCAGCTGGTATATTCTACCCTGCACTTGTATCTAATACTGTATTATGCACTTCATCATCATCAGCTATTTATATAGCGCCACTAATTCCGCAGCGCTGTACAGAGAACTCACTCACATCAGTCCCTGCCCCATTGGAGCTTACAGTCTAAATTCCCTAACACACAGAGAGAGAGACAGACTAAGGTCAATTTTGATAGCAGCCAATTAACCTTCTAGTATGTTTTTGGAGTGTGGGAGGAAATTGGAGCACCCCAGGAAACCCACACAAACACGGGGAGAACATACAACTCCACATAGATAAGGCCATGGTCAGGAATTGTACCTATGACCCCAGTGCTAACCACTGAGCCACTGTGCTGCCCATGCTTATGTATAAGCATGAATACCTCCATAATACTGATCACTGTGTATAGCTCCTCTCACACCAGAGAGACACTGACAGACTGAGGACCTGCTGTATGAGGTGCGGCATAGCTGCAGATGGTCTCTACAGATCTCCCCTGTTACTACTGACCTGTCCAAGCAGGAGGGAAGAGAGAATGGGAAGGAAACATAGAGAATATGATCTCTAGCTCTTCTTGTCCTATTTGCAGAAATATGTATTATATTAAAGCAGGAAGTGCACAGTAAGAGCAGGCAGTGTGAGGACAGCAATCTGAAGAACATTTACACCAGAGTAACGGAACTTGCACACAACAATATAAACTGTTGCATGGTAATTTCAATTACTTTATAGCAGACGGAGCACCAGAGGAAACCCACGCAAACACGGTAAAAACATACAAACTTCACACAGATAAGGACATGGCAGGGAATCGAACTCATGACCCCATTGCTGTGAGGCAGAAGTGCTGGCCACTAAGTCACTGTGCACATGCGCGATGTAATTGAATGTCCATTTACACAACACTTAGACCTTATTAAAGTGACCTTGTAAACCGAACGAGGTCGACCAAACAGACGACCACGATCTACTGGTAGATTTGCGATCAACTGTTTGAGTCCACCGCTTACAGCTGCAGCGCGGTCCGACAGCCTTTACCATAGCCACCTATAGGGTCCTCTAGATACTCCCCCTCAGCATTCATGGACATCTATATCATCAGGTCCTTCCCCGCTTACACCTCCCACACGCTTACACCTCCCACAAGCTTACACCTCCCACACGCTTACACCTCCCACACGCTTACACCTCCCACACGCTTACGCCTCCAACAAGCTATTTACACGCCACCACTCCTACTACACAGTCACTTACACTATATCCGTGATGAAAGTCCACAACCTGGACGAAACGCGTTGGAGTTTGAAGACGCCCCCACAGCCAGCAGCATTGTGTCCCCCAGCTCCTGCCCTCCCCATTACTCCCAGAGGTCCACTGAGTGCAGCCGCTGGGCAGCAGGTTTCTTACACAGCGGAGGAGCTCAGACAACAGGTGCACCGCATCCCACCTGTACTATAGCTGCCCCCCCCCCCACCTCACTCTACCATGCATCACATTCCTAACCATAATACTCTGTACTTTATTACTCTTACTGTGGTATATGTAGATTATAATAAACACGCTGACCGCTTGGATAGGTTATAGGATCAGCAGCCGCTGAGCCGTGTACTTCTGAGCTCATGTATATAATACAGAAGGGGAGAGTTAAGCACATGATATAATACATTTCTCAGAACACTCTCCTAACGTCTCCCTCTGCAGAACTACTAAGTAGTCCACATATACTACTATTACTAATATAACTATTGTATTGTTCTTCCCACTGGTTAGATAGCTCCCGTTATCTGCCACGTTTACACCTCACATCTCCCTGATCCTGAACTGGCCCCAATCAGGCGGAACTGACTGTGTTTAAGTGAAAATATAATCATGTAACACAATGTAACAGTAAAGGTAATAAGAGCTACTAAACCAACGCAAAGAGCTAACCAAGCTGTAAATGCAAAAGAGATAGAAGAAAAAAACTAGATAAAAAGGCAAAGAGTTGTAAATGCTTGAAAGAAGAACATAGAGAAAGTACTTGAACATCACCACTTTCATCTTTTTATTTGGGGGGATCCAAAACACACCACCCACATTCTGTGACTCATCTCCCATCTGTTTCCTCAGTAGGACGAACTATATCGGACTTGCCACAAAACAAGTGCACCAATACCCCAACAAGAGGAATATAACCTAGCAACCACTTCACTCCGGAGGAACACCAAATATTATCCACCCCAGGACCACTCTACTGAACTAAACAGGAAGATAAAGAACCCAACGAGAGGAACGTCTACCGACAACTTTGTCACTAAAGAATTAAGACGTAAGTGACAAACACCTACAACACCCCATCACCTATAGATCCCACCAGGTTACACCACCTATAGATCCCACCAGGTTACACCACCTATAGATCCCACCAGGTTACACCACCGATAGATCCCACCAGGTTACACCACCTATAGATCCCACCAGGTTACACCACCGATAGATCCCACCAGGTTACACCACCTATAGATCCCACCAGGTTACACCACCTATAGATCCCACCAGGTTACACCACCTATAGATCCCACCAGGTTACACCACCTATAGATCCCACCAGGTTACACCACCGATAGATCCCACCAGGTTACACCACCTATAGATCCCACCAGGTTACACCACCTATAGATCCCACCAGGTTACACCACCTATAGATCCCACCAGGTTACACCACCTATAGATCCCACCAGGTTACACTACCTATAGATCCCACCAGGTTACACCACCGATAGATCCCACCAGGTTACACCACCTATAGATCCCACCAGGTTACACCACCGATAGATCCCACCAGGTTACACCACCGATAGATCCCACCAGGTTACACCACCTATAGATCCCACCAGGTTACACCACCTATAGATCCCACCTGGTTACACCACTATGTTCTCCGCAGGGGAGCAACCAATCACAGCTCCACTGATACATCCTCACAGCGCAGACAGTCCCTATCCTACAACACCACCTTTTATTATAGAGGGGTGTTACATGAAAGACTAAAATTCAGGGAACTCCGCCCTCTTGTCATATGATCTCTTGATCCCGCTGTCAGACATGCTATGGGGATATAGAACTAGAACCGCTTTGCTGACCCCAGCTGTATTTCATCTTCCAAGAAATTCACTTTCTTCCATACGGACGGGGTTTCTCTTAGACACTCAACCCCCACATGTGACTGGTCTTACTGTGTTTCTGTGTCCAGGTGAATTATATATATATATATATATATTGATAGAAAGTGTTTTCTATTGTTTATTTTCTATTCTATTCTATTCTTTTATTTAGATAACCTAGGAAAGCAGTAACTAAAAGGTTTATGTTTCTATTATACACACCAGGGTTTTTAAAACAATTAATGCACCATTGATGTCTATCCTAAAATATAACTCTTGGATGTAAGAATATCTCTCTTCATACAGTTGTCGAGGTTGAAATGAGTGTTCTTTATATACTATTGGTGAGTGGGATCTAAATTATTTATATATATATATATATATATATACACAAGTTAACCCGTGCATGATACTCATGCATTCTAGTCAAATCAAGCTACTTAAGGTCTTAAAAAGGTTCTTGTCATGCATTTGGGCCTAGCCCAGGCCTCCTCAGGGGAAGAGCATTACTTCCCGACGCAAGCGCCCTTTTTAATGTGTGTTCATGAGGTAAAATTACCTCACGAAAATGAGTTTGAGCCCTCAACTCGTAAATTTAGCCTTTACTACCCCTCCCACAGGGGGAAGGGGGGATGATGGAAGTTAACTGACTTCACTATTCTAATTTTTTTGTCAAATAATGTCAGTATACCAAATTTCAGGTCAATTGAATGAGTGCTTTCTGAGAAAATAGTCTTTTCCACACACACTAACACACGCCGCTACACATGTGTGTTGATGAGGTAAAATTACCTCACGAAAATGAGTTTGAGCCCTCAACTCATAAATTTAGCCTTTACTACCCCTCCCACGGGGGGAAGGGGGGATGATGGAAGTTAACTGACTTCACTATTCTAATTTTTTTGTCAAATAATGTCAGTATACCAAATTTCAGGTCAATTGGATGAGCCCTTTCTGAAAAAATAGTTTTTTTCCACACACACTAACACGCGCCGCTAGGCTTTTACTTTTATATATTAGATAATGCTAAGAATTTAGTAGGTCAGTGTATAACTCCGCCCAGCAGGTTGCGCTGCAGCTTGTTTTTTTTTTTTTTTTCACACACAGACTAACACACGCCGCTAGGCTTTTATATTATAGCTATAGGGAGGCTGCCTACTCTTATGAAGAATAGTGTATACCAAGATTGGTTATTCATATTATTATTTACTAACCTATTTCGAGTTTGAGCGCCAGTATTTATTATATCTATTACTACATATATATATATATATATATATATATATATATTTATTATGTTCAGCCAATGACCGTCGCCTCTCCTCCACTCTGATCACCTCATCCCACTCCAGAATTCAAGACTTCTCCCGAGCTGCCCCCCTGCACTGGAATGACCTCCCACGCTCCATCCGTTTGTCCTCTAAATTGTGCTCCTTAAAACGGGCACTCAAAACTTGTGGATTCTGGATCCACAGGGAACTTCATGTCTGCCACTCTAGTATCGAAGCTTGGCATACCCCTCCATCCGTTGCCGCAGCCTTTGGTTCTCACCGCAGTAGATGGTAATCGAGTTGTCAACGGTTCCATCACCTGTATCACCAGTCCAGTTTGGTTGCTGGTAGGGGTTCTTCATCAAGAGTGGATCAAGTTCTTGGTCATTTCTCAATCCGTCAACTCCATAATTCTGGGTTTACCCTGGCTGAGGACTCATTCTCCCCAGTTTGACTGGCTCCACGCCCAGGTATCTTCGTGGGGTGCTTCTTGCTTCAACAAGTGCCTCTCTAAGGTGCACCCACCAATCCATGTGCCTTGTCTTTCTTTGGCTTCCCGAAGTGGGCTTCCGGAATCATATCTAGAATTTCTCGATGTGTTTAGCAAATCTGCTGCGGAGACCTTACCTCCTCATCAAGCATGGGATTGTCCCATCTAACTTATGCCAGACAAGACCATTCCTAAGGGTAGGGTGTATCCATTGTCCCTACCGGAGACTGAGGACATGTCACAATATGTCTCTGACAATCTCCAGCGAGGTTTTATCAGGAAATCTCACTCTCCTGCAGGGCCTGGATTCTTTTTTGTTAAGAAGAAAGACGGTTCCTTAAGACCCTGCATCGAATACCGTCGCTTGAATGCAATCACTATCAAGAACCGCTACCCGCTTCCCCTTATTACGGAACTGTTCGACCATATCCGGGGTGCAAAGATCTTCACCAAACTCGATGTCAGGGGAGCATATAACTTGATACGGATTCGTAAGGGTGATGAGTGGAAGACGGCATTCAACACCCGCGATGGGCACTACGAGTACCTAGTGATGCCGTTTGGGCTCTGTAATGCCCCGGCCGTCTTTCAAGACTTTGTCAACGAAATCTTCAGGGATCTTTAATACCAATCTGTGATTGTTTACTTGGACGATATCTTGATATTTTCTTCTGACCTACATTCCCATCGTCTCCATGTCAAGACTGTTCTCTCTTGTCTCCGTCAACACTCCTTGTACTGCAAACTGGAGAAATGCCTCTTTGAATGTTCCCAGGTTCCATTTCTTGGTTATCTAGTATCTGGTACTGGCCTCCAGATGGATCCAGAGAAAGTTGAAGCAATTCTCAACTGGCCACTTCCTTCTGGTCTGAAAGCTACTCAACGCTTTATTGGGTTCTCAAATTATTATCGCCAGTTCATTAGAGACTTCTTGTCCATCATCAGTCCTATTACGGCCTTAACCCGCAAAGGATTCTGCTGTAAATCATGGCCCCAAGAGGCAGTTACAGCCTTTAAAACACTCAAGAAGGCCTTCATCTCCGCTCCCATTCTGAAACAGCCAGATCAAGAGAGACCATTCTTTCTTGAGGTGGATGCATCTTCTGTGGGAATAGGGGCCGTTCTGTCCCAAAGATCTTCTTCCGGTTCTTTGGATACATGCGGATTTCTCTCCAAAAAAAATTCCGGCTGCGAATTGAACTACGTTATTGGAGATAAGGATCTACTGTCGGTGAAGATGGCCTTAGAAGAATGGCGTTATCTCCTCGAAGGGGCATTACATCCTGTGACTGTAATGACCGATCATAAAAACCTTACTTACCTTCAGGAGGCACAGTGTCTTAATCCTCGCCAGGCCCGCTGGTCCCTTTTCTTTTCCCGGTTTCAACTCATTCTTACTTCCCGTCCTGGTTCTAAGAATTGCAAAGCCGATGCACTATCAAGATCGTTTATCGAGGCTGATTCTCCGGTTCTTCCAGATAACAAAACTATTCTTAATCCTATTCAAGTAGTTGCATTGACAAACTCCACCACGGTTACTCCTCCTCCCGGATGTTCCTTTGTGGTTCTACATCACCGTCCCAAATTGCTGTTCTGGGCACATGAGTCTAAATTTGCAGGACATGCTGGCTACAAAAAGACCAAAGAATTCCTTTCTAGATACTACTGGTGTCCTTCTTTGGGTCCAGATGTACGCAAATTTGTGTCTGCCTGCTGCATATGCGCTCGAAATAAGACTCCCAGGCAGAGTCCTCCTGGCCTTCTTCTCCCGCTTCCCATCCCTGATTCCCCCTGGATCAGCATCACTATGGATTTTATCACCGATCTTCCTCTAAGCCATGGCTATAATACCGTCTGGGTCGTGGTAGATCGATTCTCCAAAATGTCTCACTTCATTCCCTGTAAAGGACTTCCCTCAGCATCTGAACTTGCTAATCTATTTCTGAAGAATGTCTTCCGGCTTCATGGATGTCTTTAGGAGATCATCTCCGATCGGGGTGTACAATTTGTGGCGAAGTTCTGGAGGGCTTTCTGTGCCAAACTAGGGGTCAAACTCAAGTTCTCTTCGGGTTATCATCCCCAGACGAACGGACAGACGGAACGGGTTAATCAAGATCTGGAGTGTTTCCTGCGTTGCTTTTCCTCGGAACATCAAGCTGCTTGGAGTGACCTTCTCTACTGGGCTGAGTTTGCTCATAACAACCTTTCACATTCCTCCTCGGGACACTCTCCCTTTTTCATTGTTTACGGAAAACACCCTACACCTCCTCTCTTATCTGAAGTTCCAGCATCCACGGTGCCTGCAGTTGAAACCCTCGCCCACAATATGTTACAAATTTGGTCCAAAACTCAAGCAAAACTCACTATGTCTATGCAACGGTACAAGTCTGCTGCTGACCGTCACCGAAGAAACCTTCCTGTACTAAAGGTAGGGGACCGGGTATGGCTAGCTACCCGGAATCTCAGACCGCGACCTGCGTACCCTGTGCAGCGAAGCCCATACCTCCTTGCGGGGGTCCCTGGTGAAAACCAGGGGTACGTTAGACTCCGCACCTATCTGCTCAGTAGTGCTAATACTGGTTAGTGTTCCTCTCAAATCCGTGCCTGACAAGGGGCCTCTACTACAGTTATGTCATCATTAAGCATTGCCAAGTTCTCTGGAGACCTTTTGCTAGGAAGGTTATCTGGTGAGAAGTAGGCGTCTATAGCCCTCCCGATGGCTTTACATGAGAGGCAGATTTTTGAGTTGTAAAATCAGTGAAGTTCTGTGTGATAGCTGCCCTTTTTTGAGAGCACAGTGTTAAATTGAAGTTTACTCGCGGAATTTCAGCTCGCAGCTCAGGGAGCAGCGAGCTGAAATTTCGCAAGTAATTACCGTATTAACGCTAAGATTTTTCGAGCGCTCGTTTGTTAGCGTTAACGCTAACAATTGAATACGCCCCTATTTGTGTTTCCAAATTAGAGCTTTTCAAAGCAGACATTTTTCCAGTGAGTGGAAATAGAGAACCAGTAATACTGGCTTTTTCAGCCTCCTATACTATTCTGGGCTCTATTTCACATGTTACATTTAGGCTAAAGTACTCAGTGGTAGAGTCCCGATCTTCTGGGTTATCA
Organism: Mixophyes australis; assembly: GCA_036250195.1. Lineage (NCBI taxonomy): Eukaryota > Metazoa > Chordata > Amphibia > Anura > Limnodynastidae > Mixophyes > Mixophyes australis. Next base: position 88,837,611 of record JAVHZZ010000012.1, read on the forward strand.
AGTTGTTGAGTAGAGTTATCTCTGTTCCAATTAAACTGATGTGGCTTATGTTTTATGAAAGCAGTAGATATTCTCCAGAGTAATCCGCCCTTGGAGAATGACGTAACCCCAGTACTGTGGTTTTTTTCTGCGTGAGTAAGCCAGAAACATACAGCATGTCAATACGAATAGAGATACGATGTTGACGGAGTCGTGTGTGCAGTCTCTGGCTGTGGAGTTCTAGAGGCGCCATGTTTCATAAAGAGTGTGAAGGGCCAATAGGGATGCCATGTGCTTATACTCTCTGGTGGGCTGAGATTTATCTAGCTTTAGATCTTGGGTTACATTAATATCTCCTAGGATCAGATGACACTTTGCATAATGTGGTTATACATTTTATTGAGGAAGGTAACATAGTAACATAGTAACATAGTTGATGAGGTTGAAAAAAGACACCAGTCCATCAAGTTCAACCTATTTTGGATCTCCTGCGATCCTGCACTTATATTTGAAATTAATCCAGAGTAGGCAACCGCCCATCTGTTTAAATTTTGAAAATCCCTCCAGACTCAATATTGCAATCCAATTTTTACCCTATATCCACTACTATCCTTTATTTTAAATTAACGGTCGTATCCCTGGATACACCTTTCCGCTAAAAATTTGTCTAACCCGTTCTTAAACATATCTATTGAATCTGCCATCACAACCTTCCCTGGCAATGAATTTCATATCTTGACTGCCCTTACTGTAAAGAACCCCTTCCTTTGCTGGTTTGGAAATTTCCTCTCCTCTAACCTTAGGGAGTGACCGCGTGTCCTGTGTATAGTCCTTGGGGTAAAAAGTTCCCATGAAAGTTCTCTGTATTGACCCTTAATGTATTTGTACATAGTAATCATATCTTCTCTTAGACGCCTCTTTTCTAAAGTAAACATGTCTAAACTGGCTAACCTTTCCTCATAACTTAATGGCTCCATACCCTTTATCAATTTTGTCGCCCTTCTCTGAACCCTTTCTAGTTCCAAATTATCTTTTTTATAGAGTGGTGCCCAGAACTGTACTGCATATTCAAGATGAGGTCTTACCAACGATTTATACAGTGGCAAAATTACACTGTCTTCCCTTGCATCTATGCCCCTTTTTATGCATGCCAATACTTTGTTTGCCCTTGCAGCTGCTGCTTGACATTGAGCACTATTGCTAAGTCTACTGTCTACGAGCACTCCCAAATCCTTTTCCATTATAGATTCTCCCAAATTAATTCCATTTAATTTATAGATTGCGTTCTTGTTTTTGATCCCTGAATGCATAACCTTACATTTATCTGTGTTAAACCTCATATTCCATTTAGCCGCCCAATCCTCCAGTTTATTTAAGTCCCTCTGTAGAGAAGCTACATCTTGCTTTGATTTTATTACCTTACAGAGTTTAGTGTCATCTGCAAAAATAGAAACTTTACTCTCTAAACCATCACCAAGGTCATTAATAAATATATTAAAAAGGAGTGGTCCCAGCACGGAACCTTGAGGTACTCCACTTAAGACTTTTGACCAATTAGAAAATGTTCCATTTATCACAACTCTCTGTTCCCTATTCTCTAACCATTTTTCGATCCAAGTACAAATTTTGATTTCTAGACCCAGTTCCCTTATTTTGTAAACCAACCTCTTGTGTGGCACTGTATCAAAGGCCTTTGCAAAATCTAAGTAGACCACATCTACTGTCCTGCCCTGGTCTAAGTTCCCACTAACTTCCTCGTAGAAACTAATTAGATTAGTTTGACATGACCTATCCCTCACAAATCCATGTTGATTCCCACTAATAATTTTATTGCGTACCAAGTAATCCTGAATACTGTCCCTTAAAATATCTTCCAGTAGTTTCCCCACTATTGATGTCAGGCTTACAGGTCTATAATTCTCTGGTTGTGATCTCGTCCCCTTTTTAAACAACGGCACCACATCTGCTATTCGCCAATCCCTTGGTACTGAGCCTGATGAGATTGAATCTCTGAAAATTAAGAATAGCGGTCTAGCTATTTCCGAGTTTAACTCCATAAGGACCCTTGGGTGTATGCCATCTGGACCTGGAGCTTTATTTATCTTAATATTCTTTGGACTTCTTCCTCTGACAACCAAGTATTAATTAATGGCATGGTTTCATTTCCATTTTTATGTATTACTCCTGCCATTTGTTCCTCTCTGGTAAATACTGAAGAAAATAACGTGTTTAATATCTCTGCTTTTTCCTTAGTATCATTTATCAATTCACCCATCTCACTTCTTAGGGGTCCTATATTATCTTTTTTTAATCCTTTTCCCATTTATATACTTGACTTGAAGGTGACTGTTTCTGATGTGGAACGTAGGCAGATACTACTGTCTTGGATCAGAGAGAACCTATAACTATAAGGTATCGTCCCTCTGGGTTAGCTATATAATGGAGTGTGGGAAAAGGAACATTTCTACGGCTCCCAAGACAATGGAGCGCTTTTTAGGGGAATTTAAATCATTCAAATTGATGAATAAAACCTTCAAAGTCATGACATTTTGAGCGTGAGAAGCCTGTCAAAAGCTCTGCATGAGTGACAAAGTTGGGAGGGCAGAAGAAATGGGAGTGAAGGAAGGACTTAATAAAATTAGGAGATTGGAAGGAAGAGAGTTCCCAGAGGGGTGATAGTGTGACCTAGGTAACACATTAGAGGGGCCTGTAGGGTCTGAAAATTACAAAGACAATAGAGGTAGGGAAGGAAACAAAAAGGTTAGGAGGAAAAGGCTGTGGGTGGCAAAGAAGTTTTCCTAAGATGGAATTAGGGATTTAGAGAGAGAGAAGTCAATCAAAGAGGAGGTGAGCAACAAATGATTCACAAAAACCTCTACAACTTGAAGAACCACAGTCAAAACTGCAAAAAGAGTCATCTAGTCTGATAAAGTCTTCATTGGGTGATAAGGGGTCAATCTGCAATGAATAACAAGAAACAGTAAACACAACAATAGAAAAGTAGCTCGTCTAGCTTCCGAAAAGTGCCACTGAGCTCTAGGATGGACACATCCTGAGAGTTTTTCCTTCAGTTTTGAAGGGCAGACGACAAAATTAGGCCTTTGTCCTATTGGGAAATGGATAGCAGATCCCTGCTTGCGCCTGTGAAACAGGAAAAAATTAAGAATATGTCTCATGTTAAAAAGATGATTCCGACAAGGAGGTGTCCTGGATGAGATTTGGAGGACCGAGTTGTCCACAATAAGTGGAGTTATTCAAGTGGGCAGATTCGTTTTACAACGTTCTGTGACCCACTATTTGCCATTCAGACTGTGGAGGCTTTTGGTGTCTCATTGATGAAGATCCTCGCAAAAGGCTGCTGACCTGGGATTCAGTTTAGAGAGGATGGTTTGCGTTTGAATTTCTGACTTACCATACAGAGTTTTAGTGTGTGTTAGCACTTGAAGAGTTCCTAAAAGAAACACCATTTATATTTGTAGTTAGAAGCTCTTAGGATTTTGGTGATCCTCTGCATTTCATGTCTCTTTTGAATTGTTAAAGGTGCCAGATCTTGGAAAATTTGCATCTGGGAGTCCTTCAAGTCAATGAAAGGGCTGTCATGGTCGGCCATCATGATTCTTTTTTATGCAATCAGGCAATAATTACTCTGAGATTTTGTTCTGGGGTAGGCCTTGCTCTCAGAGCTCTGAGATCTGTCTAACACAACCGTTGTCTCAGAGAGATCAGAGAGCACATGTTTAAAGAGGTCTACTAAAAATGCAATGAGAGACTATGCATCTATGGATTCTGGGATGCCTCTAATCCAGAGATATTTCCTCCTGGATCTACTTTAGAAGTCATCATGATCTTGAATGGATCATCTTAATTTCCATGTCAGTAATAACTTGTGAGCGACACAGCTTGTCTATCTTATTTTCAAGGTTGTTGTTTCTAGATACAAGAAACGTAATTTCCAATATTTTATTGGTTTTTTTTTAAGAAATTTGACCGTGTCTGGTTGAGTGATTTTCTCGCTGTGTTGAGACATGACCGTTTAGTAAGAATTGGGATGCTCAGGCTGTGAGAGACAGGAACAGAAGGTGGGATTTTCGTGATGAGATGGAATGTATGGTAACTATTCCTCAATAATGTCACACTCTCATCGGTCATAGCTTAACTAATCTGAAGCCAACCTTGGGCTGTGAGCAGGTAAGAAGATGATCAGCTTTGTGGATTTATAGAACTTGGTGTTTGTAGTGCCGGCATCCTAAGTGCAAATGCCTTTAACATGACTCTGGTTGTTGATGGTTATAAACTGTTATACATGAATAGTTGAGCCTTTACATATATGTAGAACACGTTGAATTAAGGGAGTGTATTGCTGTCGTGTAAGTGCCCAGCTAATGTGGAAGCCTTGCTCTGATGAGCCCTTGTCCTAAATTTAGATCCATCAGAAATGCATCTACAGGGACAACGTTAGGGGCATGCTTAGATCTTTAGAAGTGCTCTGCTGCCCCAAGAAGTAGGGTGTTGTGTGAAAGTCACTTATCGGTCTTATGAAGCTGGATCAGAGAAACTGCTGAGAAACACTGAATAGGGCTCTATGGCCCATTCACTAGGGGCCTCATGTAGAGTTGGACTCACCTTGCTTCCACAACTCAGATGTAAAATACTCCTGTCATGAGCCTTGACGGTACGCCGCATCCTGGCGCAATCTAGCAGCCTGGCACGTGCATTGGTTACAATGTACTGTTTTTTTTCCCTTGAGCTTATCTTTGTGGCATAGAGTAGAAGGATGTAGGGACATCCTCCAACACCAGGGGGAGCTCTCCTATGATTTAAATTGGTTGATTAATATATTTATACATGTTCCTGGTTTATGTTATTATCTATGCCAGTTCTAAGCTAGTAAATTATTTAGCAGCCTCCTGAGGCTGATTGTCAGCCCTGTCCTCCTCTTTTCTGATTGGCCCATCAAAGTATTTAAGGCAGGGAGTTCTTAGCCTCACTGCCGGTTATAGCTTCCAGTTCCCTGTCTGCTAACCTGCTCCTGTGCTGTTTGGTGTATACCTTCTGGATTGAATTTCTGTGTATGACCCCTGCCTGTACCTTGGACCCTGCCTGTGACCCTGACCTTTGGCATGTTACCTGAGTTTTCTGCTTGCTAGTGACCAGGGCTGCCAAGAAGAATTCAGGGCCCGGGTACAACAAATTCATGGGGCCCCCCTCATATTCAAGTAAGCCCCAAAAAAACAATTTAGGTGTATGATCATACATTCAGGGGCGTTGCTAGCCAAACGGCGGTGCAAAAATTTTGGGAGGTGTGGTCATGCATTTGGGGGCGTGGCAAACGTGCCATTGGGGCGTGGCTAACATAAAAACCACTAGGCTCTCAATTCGCCGGAGCGTCACATATGTTCAAGCACTCCTGACTTTCAGGACATCTACCACCACAGTGTAGTATACAAACAATGCAGTGTGTACACAAACAGTTCAGTCTTGGCCTACACCTTACATTGGGCACAACATTCACCAAAAATTGGTATTGTCCCTACTAGAATCACAACATTTCACACACTGTGCTGCTCTCTCCTACCTGTTCTTCTCACTTTCTCCACCTGTGGCTGCTGGTTTCTTTAGTTGTGGCTTGTCCGGATCCAGGAATGTTGAAGGACCTATTTTGAAAAAAAAATGGCTACATTTAGAAAATTACAGCCAGCCCCGGCGTTAAATCAATAGCACCCACAATTAATAATTAGGCCTTCCTCCAGCCCCAACATTAAAATAATACTATTCACATTTAATAAATAAACTTCCTGCAAACAGCCCCAGCAGTACCTATTTCTTGCAACCATCACTGCCATTAAATAATTCAGTCACATTTAATAAATAGACCTCATTCTCCCTAAACTCACCCCAACATTCAATAGCCCCCAAAACTTTTTTTCTCCTCTGTTCCTCTCTCCTTTTTTTCCTCCACTGTTCCTCTTTCCCACTTTTTTTCCTCATCTGTTCCTCTTTCCCACTTTTTTTTCTCCTCTGTTCCTCTCTACCACTTTTTTTTCCTCCTCTGTTCCTCTTTCCCACTTTTTTTCCTCCTCTGTTCCTCTTTCCCACTTTTTTTCTCCTCTGTTCCTCTCTCCCACTTTTTTTCTCCTCTGTTCCTCTCTCCCACTTTTTTTTTCCTCCTTCCCACTTTTTTTTTCTCCTCTGTTCCTCTTTCCCACTATTTTTTCCTCCACTGTTCCTCTTTCCCACTTTTTTTTTCCTCCTCTGTTCCTCTTTCCCACTTTTTTTCCTCATCTGTTCCTCTTTCCCACTTTTTTTTCTCCTCTGTTCCTCTTTCCCACTATTTTTTCCTCCACTGTTCCTCTTTCCCACTTTTTTTTCTCATCTGTTCCTCTCTCCCACTTTTTTTCCCTCCTCTGTTCCTCTTTCCCACTTTTTTCCTCCTCTGTTCCTCTTTCCCACTTTTTTTTCTCCTTTGTTCCTCTCTCCCACTTTTTTTTCCTCCTCTGTTCCTCTTTCCCACTTTTTTTCTCCTCTGTTCCTCTCTCCTTTTTTTTCTCCTCTGTTCCTCTTTCCCACTTTTTTTCCTCATCTGTTCCTCTTTCCCACTTTTTTTTCTCCTCTGTTCCTCTTTCCCACTATTTTTTCCTCCACTCTTCCTCTTTCCTACTTTTTTTTCTCATCTGTTCCTCTCTCCTTTTTTTCCTCCACTGTTCCTCTTTCCCACATTTTTTTCTCCTCTGTTCCTCTCTCCTTTTTTTTCTCCTCTGTTCCTCTTTCCCACTTTTTTTCCTCATCTGTTCCTCTTTCCCACTTTTTTTTCTCCTCTGTTCCTCTTTCCCACTATTTTTTCCTCCACTCTTCCTCTTTCCTACTTTTTTTTCTCATCTGTTCCTCTCTCCCACTTTTTTTCCCTCCTCTGTTCCTCTTTCCCACTTTTTTTCCTCCTCTGTTCCTCTTTCCCACTTTTTTTTCTCCTTTGTTCCTCTCTCCCACTTTTTTTTTCTCCTCTGTTCCTCTTTCCCACTATTTTTTCCTCCACTGTTCCTCTTTCCCACTTTTTTTTTCCTCCTCTGTTCCTCTTTCCCACTTTTTTTCCTCATCTGTTCCTCTTTCCCACTTTTTTTTCTCCTCTGTTCCTCTTTCCCACTATTTTTTCCTCCACTGTTCCTCTTTCCCACTTTTTTTTCTCATCTGTTCCTCTCTCCCACTTTTTTTCCCTCCTCTGTTCCTCTTTCCCACTTTTTTCCTCCTCTGTTCCTCTTTCCCACTTTTTTTTCTCCTTTGTTCCTCTCTCCCACTTTTTTTTCCTCCTCTGTTCCTCTTTCCCACTTTTTTTCTCCTCTGTTCCTCTCTCCTTTTTTTTCTCCTCTGTTCCTCTTTCCCACTTTTTTTCCTCATCTGTTCCTCTTTCCCACTTTTTTTTCTCCTCTGTTCCTCTTTCCCACTATTTTTTCCTCCACTCTTCCTCTTTCCTACTTTTTTTTCTCATCTGTTCCTCTCTCCTTTTTTTCCTCCACTGTTCCTCTTTCCCACATTTTTTTCTCCTCTGTTCCTCTCTCCTTTTTTTTCTCCTCTGTTCCTCTTTCCCACTTTTTTTCCTCATCTGTTCCTCTTTCCCACTTTTTTTTCTCCTCTGTTCCTCTTTCCCACTATTTTTTCCTCCACTCTTCCTCTTTCCTACTTTTTTTTCTCATCTGTTCCTCTCTCCCACTTTTTTTCCCTCCTCTGTTCCTCTTTCCCACTTTTTTTCCTCCTCTGTTCCTCTTTCCCACTTTTTTTTCTCCTTTGTTCCTCTCTCCCACTTTTTTTTCCTCCTCTGTTCCTCTTTCCCACTTTTTTTTCTCCTCTGTTCCTCTCTCCTTTTTTTTCTCCTCTGTTCCTCTTTCCCACTTTTTTTTTAATTCCTCTGTGGCTCTCTGCTTTTTTTCCCTCCTCTGTTTTTCTCTCCCCTTTCTTTATAGTACTGTCCATCTCTGTTTTCCTCCCCTTGCCTCTCCGTTTCTTTACTTACCTTTTGTCAACTTCTTTCCTTTCTTTTCTTCTCTTCTGTCAACTTCTTTCCTTTCTTTTCTTCTATCTCCTCTTCTGTCTTCTTTCTTCATGCTGGCTGCAGCGTTCCTCACTGACTGACGGGCGTGACTTGATGACGTCACGCCCGGCAGTCAGTGTGAATGGAGAAGAGGAGAGGAGGGACACGGCGCCGCGCGATCACGTGAGTATCGTTTTTTTTCTTTTTTTCTTCCAGCTCCCCCCACCAACGAATAACCCCCCCCCCCCCCCCCCCCCCCCCCCCCGCGGGGAAAAAAATAAAAATAAATAAAAATCGCAAAAAAGAAAATTATAAAAAAAAAAAAAAATTTAATTAGCGGATTTTACCCGGGCCCTGGCATGGCCGGGCCCGGGTAAAATGTACCCGCTCCCCCCCCCTCTCGGCGGCCCTGCTAGTGACCTCTGACCGCTACTTTCGTCTGACCATCCGCTGCCATCTATGCTGCCTCCTGGCCTGCCGCTACGGTTTTGTATTACAAACTTACACTACATCTGAAGTTACGTCCTGGGGGCATCTGAGTACCGGTGAGCGTATAAAGCTCTATGGGAAAGGTGGCTGCTAAAGGTGAAGACCTCCGGAAAACTAGTTCTGTGAGTTTGTGAACAGACCGTCAGCGTAACAACTCCCCCCAAAAAAACTTATTTTACATTGTATGAACAGCTGAAAGTGTCATGAAATACTCTGCATACTACTTAAAATGCAGCTCTTTATCATACCCAGATGGTTGTACCTCTTTCAAACCCTGCCAGTTTCTGTCCCTGCCACCCTCCTATCCAACATCCAGAAGGCCCTTACTCGGTTTATCTGGAATCATACGCCTCCACGGGTATCGGTTGCTGTCCTGAAGAAACCTATCCCCGGTGGTAGTAGGGGCCTACCCGATATTAAGATGTACTATCTGGCTTCCCACTTCTCCCAAATTGTTGCATCATATGCCCCCTCAGGTTCTATGTCATGGCTCGACCTGGAGGCGGCGCATACTGCCCTCCCTGATTTGACCCCACTCTGGGGCCTACCCCCTATACATCGCCCCTCGCCCTCTAAACTCCTTCCCACCACTAAATTTGACATTAAGATTTGGGATTCCTATTCCTTCAAATTAAAGCTTACATCTGCCCTCTCTCCCCTGACCCCCATCTGGTTTAATCCCATATTTCCTCCCGGCCTCTCTAGATTGAGACACCGTCTCTGGACTGAGGCTGGACTTAGATTTCCATCAGACTTTTCGAAACAAGGCCCGTGGCTTCCACTGGCTGAGCTCCAGTCCCACTCCCCAGACCGGACGCTTAGCCCCTTTGAGTCCTTTCAAATCAGCCATTTTTTGTGATCCCTGCCACCCAAATTTACACTGCGTCCCCTCACTCCATTTGAGAACCTATGCAAACTCCACCCCATGTCCAAAGGCATGATATCACAGCTTTATAGTATCTTTCTTGACTCCACTCGTCACCTTCAGCTCCCCCATGAGATTGAATGGGAGAGAGATCTCGGCCCTCCGCCAGATGAGGAAGCCTGGGAGGACATGAGACTGGGGATAGCTAAAAGCTCTATATCGACCAGACTAAAAGAAACATCCTATAAAATTTACTATCGCTGGTATTATACCCCCACTCGACTTCATGCAATGTTCCCCTCCTCGTCGCCTGACTGCTGGCGGGGATGTGGCCACAGGGGTTCTATGATACATATCTGGAGGACTTGTCCAATTATTACTCCCTTCTGGGATGCGATCCATGGCTTCATCAATACCTTATTTGAGACTCCCGTTGCGAAAGACACTTGGATCTTTCTCCTTTGTTACCCTCCCCCGGATCTTGATAAATTCTCAAAAAAACTGACAGCGCTCATCCTCACAGCCGCCAAATCTCTCATTGCCCTCAACTGGAAGCGCAGCACTTCTCCTTCTTTATCGGCCCTTAAAAAACAAATTTGGAATGTGGCAGCAATGGAAGAGATTACTTACCACCTACACGAAAGAGGTTACGCTTTTAGCCAAGTCTGGGCTCCATGGCAAATGGCAGCAAGCGCGTTTCCCTCTGACACTTAAGTTCCACGCGGAGGCCCATGTGTGGCGAGTGTGGCCCTGCTCCTGCTCTACCAACCTTTGACCTTCTAACACACGTTCATTACCTTTTCTCTGACCGCACTCTTGTCTATCTTTTGTGGTCTTCCTTCTTCCCTTACCCCTCCTACTCCTATCTCCCCCCCCCCCCCACCCAAACCTATTTTAACATTGTCTGGTTTATGTAAGGTTAAGCCAAAAAAAAAAAAAAAAAATCTGGTCAGTTTACATCTTAAGTTCCCTGTGGATGTCATTCCTGAACTTCATTACAATGTAAATGTCTTCTTATGTACACATTGTAACTTTCAGATTTTGTATCCTGTATGCCTTGTATTGCTTGACCATTTAAAATAAAGAATTATAAAAAAAAAAAAAATGCAGCTCTTTAGTTAGAGCAGTAATAGCTGAGGATGGATTTTTGGGTAATTTTAACCTCTAAGTACGTAATGCTCCATTTTACCCATTCAAAGGGTGTATTTCTACTCCAGGAGGGATGAGCAATACTTGGTACAGGGCTACTGACTTTTCTAGATTCCCAGAGAGGCCAGATATTATGCCGTACTCCTTGATTTTGTTGAGGATGCAGTGATTGAGCCAGGTTTGATATGGAAGGACGTTGTCTGCAAAGGCAGAAATGTTCATTTTTGCGGTTTCCTATACAGATGCCTTTAAAATGATATCATTGTTTTAAGATAAGTGGTAAAGGATCAATGACAATTTCAATAAAAGTGGTGACAATGTGTTCCGCTGTACATATCTAACCTATCACTTGCAGTCTGGAGATTCTCTGATTTTTTGCCAATCATAGTCCTGATTATCTTGAGAATTCTTTAATTTCTTCCATGCAGGTTGGGAACATCACAATGAGTTGCTCACTCTGCTCTGAGATGTCATGGTCCCGAAGAGGGGGTGAATAATGTGCAGGATTGTTGGTAGTTTGCCTCTGCATGTCCATCTTAGAAGGAGTTTATTGAAGTGAAGCTCTGGACGAGGAAGGCTTGTCAAGGAATTTTCCCATAATCCTCGTCTCTCCAGGGCCAGTGAATTTGTGGTCACCCAAGCAAATATCAATGATAAAGTGTGTGACATATAAAAGATATAGTAGGAAATAAACCTGGAATAGACCCCTTGTAGGAAAAAGATAATGTTACATTTCAAATGCTTTTTATTACATTTTAGAATTACATCTCAACTGATAAAATATTTAATGTTAGTTGTAAAAGGATCTATGGGAGCGCCTTACATGCGCACACTGTCCTCTTATTCTGTTCTTAGATACACTCGCTATAAAACTCGCACTTTTATGCACTTTTCCTTACACAGTGTTGCCTTACTCAGTCTTTTGACCACACTAAATAACACAAGCTTTACACAACTATTTATCCAATAATCACTGTATCTCAGCAGTACTTCACAGTATATATATGTTATAAATACTCACAACGTATGTATGTATTTAAATCAAAGTATTTACTGTTAACACAGATTAGCTTGTATTCACAGTTCACACATATATCATAACGTTGTTCAACATAACATAGTATATCAATATAACATTATCCCTAGGTTCACCACCTTTATTCCTTACACTATCCTTGATTTGCATAAATATATCCTTGATAAGAATCAGTATTTATAATATTGATTTAACTGTCGCAGATATCAGACAATAGCTACACAGTTATATGTATATAAATAGTTAAATCCACATTACAAATACATATATAGCTTTATGGATATATAGATTAACAATACTTATCAAGTCCTTGTATCCTTGATCCGATTCTTTATCTACAGTGTAGGGAACATTCCTGTAGCATGGAATCCTTTCTTGTAGCTTATCGTATGTTTTCTGTAGTATAATGTGTATATATATTTTCTGTAGTGTAGTGTAATGTATCTTTTCTGTAGTGTAGTGTAATCCTATAGAATAGTATAGTGTAATATATATATCTTTTTTGTAGTGTAGTGTGTCCCTATTAGTGTAGTGTTCCTATTAACCCTTTCCTGTAGTGTAGTGCTCATTGTCCAGGGGCAGGCAGGCAGCAAGAGAGAGGGGGGAGTCCCGGGTCTGGACTTTTATAGTCCAGACCTGGAATCTCCCAGCCTCCCCAGCAGCAGCGTGTGTGTGGTGATTCACTACACACACACGTGGAGCTTCCTGTGTGTCCAGGGGTGATGACATCATGGCCCCTGGCGATTCTTCCCACCGTGTATGTGCCGACTTGAGTCAGCACACACAGAGGGGATTCTACTAGAGTCGCGCATGCGCAGTTGTACCCTGTATGTGCATGCGCACCCCATACGTGCACACGCACCCCATACGTGCACGCGCCTGCCTGCAACCCGCGGCTCCCCTTCACAGTAGTCTCACTAAAGAATTATTAAAGGAAGTGTGAAAATGGGTAAGAAGGGAATGCAGAAGCAGCCCAGTGCTGGACACCAGGAGAAGAGACCGTCTGGTTAGGTTCAGTAATTTAAGAAGTTGTACTATGTGTACACTTTACACTGTTCACATATTTAAGGTCAGTAATATGAACATATCCGAAAATAAAGTGCATAAAAAAAAGACTTTAGTAACAGTCTGCTTACAGAACTTGTATTGGGTCGGATGTTGATGATGGTTCAATGTCTAGCCGGCTACTAAATTTTCTAAGTACATTGTTTTTACATATTTTTTCCTTGATTCCTTTTTACAATTAGGACTGTATATGACAGACAATCCCCTTATACTTCTAGTAGTCAGATTTGGACTTCTAGTAGTCAGATTTGGACAGCTATTACAGGCTTATTAGTGTACAATATGGCTGCTTATTGCTGACTGTTTGGTTCTTGGAAACTCCATGATGAGGAGGACGGGTGACCGCTTGTATTTTTGAGTCCGTAGTATAAAGAACAAACAACCACAGTCCGGATGGCTGCCAGGTGTGCTCCAAATACACGTTTAGGTTTCCTTTAAGTTATTTCTCTTTAGAGTGTGTGCAAAAAAAACCACAGTTAGCACTCACCACACTCGGTTCCGGTAGTTCGGCGTGCTGTGATATGTCTTTCATGGGGACACTGTGATTGTGGCTTCATGGGATACAGCTCACCAGAGCTCCAGTGTGAATCGCTCAGTGTGTGGCTTCACCACGGCGCTGAGGGAGTTCTTCCTATATTCTCCTAGGAGACAATGAGACAGGAAGGGTTGAAGAAGAAACTCTTCATATGTCGCCTTTTCTATGAAGCTTTGCCAGGGGTGGTTGGTTCTTTACTGATGCTCAGCGCCCACTTATAGAGGTTCAGGTTTGGGATCTGGGGAACACATCTCAGCTCCACAGATGGATGAAATAAAGCCTTGCAGAGATTCTGCTTGCACCTTGCTCTGCAATATCGGGTCTGACAGGTGAAGCAGGAACAATGTGTCTTGCCAGGTTCGGAGGTCCATAGGAGGATGGGAGCAGGGTGAAGGCAGGTTTGCCCCCTATCAGGCTGGAACAAGATCAGTACTTCCTAACCACAAGCTGATGTAGCTCAATCAATTTTTTTTTCCAGCAGCTGGTGAGTTAGGACACAAATCAATATCCAATAGTAACCGAAACTCTGTTTTTCGGTGCTTAGAAATCACCGATAGTTTCAGGTTGCACTGGGAGGTAGATGTGTCAGTGAGTAATGGAATCCAGTCCTATCTCAAGTCACCAGACACCCTTTCGGTGTGCACCAGCTAGGAATAACCGTAGCTGGGCCAAGTCACGTCTGCAATGCTCAGTTTCGTCCACTCTTGCTGGTGGAAGCGGAAATGTGGGATTACACTGTTGGGCTCCCCCAATGACTCGGGCAAGGTTTTTCAAGCACCCAACTTTCTTTATATTACACCAAGTTGTGGTATAATTCTGATGGGTTTTCAGGTCTGATGGGTTTTATTTTTTAACACACGAGCACGTACCTAGACTGGCTTCCCTTCTGGTGCTCCACATTTGTGTTTATTTGGGTGTAGCCCGCACTATCTATATGTATATTTATTACAGTTTTTATAGCATCTGGCTCATTTTGTGTTTGTGAGTACAGCAATATCGCCTTACAGGTGTTACACAGGGAGTTATCTGTTACATGAGGACATCTACAACATATACACACTGATATCCTACGTAACGTTTACCTTTATATAAGTTATATCACACTATACACAAAGTGTTGTAGTGGGTAAAGAATGTTTAATTCTTGGTATGTTTTTATATTATAGTTTATTCTTCCCATGAGCCTCTCTGGCTCACAGGACGGTGTCCATTCTCACTTTGGTACTTTCTGCTCTGCCTCAGTCGTCTCCCCCTGAACAGCTGTAAATGAGCAGCAGGTAGACAGTCTCAGATAGAAGTATCAGTCCCACAATCTTCACAGATGTTGGGATATATATTGAATTGTCCACTGTATGTTGTTTTTTGGTATCACTAAATGAGACTTTAAGGGGGGTATTCAATTGTTCGTCCGGACGGCTAAAATACTCGCTCTTTAAAACTATTACCATTAACACGGTAAAATTGCGCATAAATACTGTTCATACGGTAATTTACTTGCTGAATTTCAGCTCGCAGCTCAGGGAGTAATTACAGTATTAACGGTAATAGTTTTAGAGCGCGAGTATTTTAGCCGTCCGGATGAACAATTGAATATGCCCCTAAGATTTACAGCTCTTGCTGAATGTTTAGATGTCACAAAGTTTTACAATTTAGGGATCTCCATTATCCTGTAGTTTTTTTCTGAATGTGCAAAAAAGACAAGAAGTACTTATTTTATAAATATAACCCCTGTCCTACATGCACGGTTTATTAGAGTGTATATAGCGCTTACCTCACCTACTATCTTCCATAGGTCCATTCTGAGTCCTTTGTCTACTTTAAGCCCTCACTTCAAACTGCATTGATTTGTTCAAGCAGATGATACATCCATGGAGGGGCTGCAGATAGAGAACTCAGATAGGTGGACCCACGGATGTCTGGAGCTGCAGCAGATGTGTACACTCTACTTTCCTGTATATAGGAAACAAGCCCCCCCAAAATTCCTTAAATGTGGAGCTTCATTTACCTTGATGTATCTCTCAGTGCTCATGATTACACAGTAGTGATAAAGAGATCTACTGAACGTGTGACGCCGATACTGTGTTTTTCAGGAGTATTAAGTAGGACCCAGCACCCCATCACAGTGCCTGAATCTCACTCGCTGATTTATCAGAAAGTCATTGACCAGAATGTCCAGAAACTGACCACACAGATTATTCAGCTGGTGACTGGAGAGGTGACTGCTGAGAATGGGACATTATACAGTAACACCAGGGGATGTGTCTGGATGATGACTGTGTCATTGTGTGTGTTAGGTTCCTACAAGGTGTCGGGTTGAGTGGGAGAAGTCTGAAAAAGTTTTTAGAAAGACGCAAGGATGGAGAATCACCGGCCCGTCACATCACTGGGTAAGAAGAGACTTTTATTTCTTGTAACGGAGAGAGCAGTTTTTAGGGCAACCAATATACTCCTCATCTGTTCATCACATATAAGCAATGTAATCAGTCACTGTGTGTTTCCTACAGATGGATCCAGTAACAGAAATACCCCAGAGAGATATCTCCATCCTCATTATTCACAGGATTGTACAGGGACAAATCCCAGTATCCCACAGGAGTATCAGGTAGATGACATTTTAAGGTCTCAACAAATCCCAAAATTCCCAAATGAATTCTCAATATATGATCTTTTAAAAAGCTTTGTGGATCTTATACACACAGCAATTTCATAGCAATTTAATAAATCATATTATTAATTTTGATATTATTATTGTTTTGTGGGCTAATAAGGATGATGTTCTGACTGATATTAAAGTAGAATTTATAGAGGGAGAAGAAGAGACGTATGTGAGACGTGATCAGCAGTGTAAGGAGGAGGAAATCCCTACAGATATCAGCACAGGTGAGTAATAAACACTTATTACAGAAGAGTCAGGTATTCACTTTATTTAGTCACTTTAATAGTCATAAATGTTGCATCCTCCTCTGTCATTGCAAACTAATGAAGAAAAAGTATCTGCCCAATGGGACAGTCAGGAGCCTTCAGCTCCTGTTAGACTCCTGCTAACATCATCGTATTGTGTCTTACCAGCCCAGAGATCTGACCAGTCTCCTCCTCACATCATATCACTGTGTGCTACCAGCCCAGAGATCTGACCAGTCTCCTCCTCACATCATATCATTGTGTGCTACCAGCCCAGAGATCTGACCAGTCTCCTCCTCACATCATATCATTGTGTGCTACCAGCCCAGAGATCTGACCAGTCTCCTGTTCACATCATATCATTGCGTGTTACCAGCCCAGAGATCTGACCAGTCTCCTCACATCATATCACTGTGTGCTACCAGCCCAGAGATCTGACCAGTCTCCTCCTCACATCATATCACTGTGTGCTACCAGCCCAGAGATCTGACCAGTCTCCTCCTCACACTGTCTGCTGTATCTCATGGGATTTTAGAATGAAAAGACTCCATAAATTAACCCATGAATCTCCTGTACAGTATATCCGGTGGTACTACCCATAATCCTCTCTATACCACCACATGTTATTAATCATTATCTTCCGTGTGTAATAATCCAGGAATAATTTATCCTCGGCTGTATATTAACACTGTAATAATGCAAAATATGAGATTATTCCCCTCCCTCTAGGATCCACCTTCCGACACACATGGAACTATAAACACACACCCGTCATTGCACAGTAGGACCCCTCCAATCTATTTGCTTGGATGCTCTTCATCTGCTGATCTGACTCTTTACCCTGCTCTGCCCTTGTACTTTACTTTGTGCTGTTACCCATCTGTGTCCTGCTCCATTCTCCTACTGTGTCCTCATGTTCTCTGCTCTTTGTAATGGTGTGAGACCTAAGTCTAGTGTAAACACATATCGAGGACTCGCTGCTAATTTAACCCAAGTCTACCCTACTTTTGAGGCTCCAGTGTATGTGTGTGTGTGAGGGCAGAGTCTAGCTGGACAATGTCACTGGCTAATGAGGCTTCCTGTCCTAGGATGCTGGCTAGGCATTGTGTAAAGTCTGCATTTTGGCTGAAGTTGTCCAATCTGGATACAATCTGCCTGTCACTGTGGCTGGGTCTATGTAATGCATTTTTTTTTAATCTCTTTATTTTCGACAACAAGTACGGTAAAACTGGTAATGCAGTTTTTAATCGCAAATAATTATTTGTGGTTTTTAAATTGAAATTAAACAGATGGACATTTTAACTCACTCATATGAAAATGTTGGGCATTATAAAACTTTTAATCAGTGTAAAGTAACATCTGTTTCCATATATGTATTCTATTTCCAGCAGATGGATGCAAAAACAGGAATATCTCGGAGGGAAAATGTATTTTATCTACAGCTTGTGAGATAGAAGATAACATCACACAAGATTCTTCAGGAGAGAACCCAATTACCCTAAGTATACATCCAATACTTCACAGAGCAGATAAATCATCTGATCCCTCTAATCATGAGGAATATTCTCCTGATAACACAGATATTGTTACACATAGTACAGCTCAAACAGATACTATATTTCTATGTTCTGAGGGTGAGAAATGCTTTATGGTTAAATCATCTCTTCAACAACATCCAAGACCTCACTCAAGTATGAAACCATTTCCATGTTCTGAGTGTGGGAAATGTTTTACACGGAAATCAAAGCTTCTTGAACATCAGAAAACTCACACAGGTGAGAAACCATTTCGATGTTCTGAGTGTGGGAAATGTTTTACATATAAATCAAAACTTATTCTGCATCAGAGAACTCACACAGGTGTGAAACCATTTGCATGTCCTGAGTGTGGGAAATGTTTTACACAGAAATCAAGTCTTCTTGAACATCAGGCAACTCACACAGGTGTGAATCCATTACGATGTTCTGAGTGTGGGAAATGTTTTACAAAGAAATCAAGTCTTGTTGGACATCGGAGAATTCACACAGGTGAGAAACCATTTCCATGTTCTGAGTGTGGGAAATGTTTTACACATAAATCAACTTTTATTCTGCATCAGAGAACTCACACAGGTGTGAAACCATTTCCATGTCCTGAGTGTGGGAAATGTTTTACACGGAAATCAAATCTTCTTGAACATCAGGTAACTCACACAGGTGTGAAACCATTTCGATGTTCTGAGTGTGGGAAATGTTTTACAAGGAAATCAAGTCTTCTTGGCCATCAGACAACTCACACAGGTGAGAAACCATTTCCATGTTCTGAGTGTGGGAAATGTTTTACATATAAATCAAAACTTATTCTGCATCAGAGAACTCACACAGGTGTGAAACCATTTGCATGTCCTGAGTGTGGGAAATGTTTTACACAGAAATCAAGTCTTCTTGAACATCAGGCAACTCACACAAGTGTGAATCCATTACGATGTTCTGAGTGTGGGAAATGTTTTACAAGGAAATCAAGTCTTGTTGGACATCGGAGAATTCACACAGGTGAGAAACCATTTCCATGTTCTGAGTGTGGGAAATGTTTTACATATAAATCAACTTTTATTCTGCATCAGAGAACTCACACAGGTGTGAAACCATTTCCATGTCCTGAGTGTGGGAAATGTTTTACATTTAAATCAAATCTTCTTGTACATCAGAGAACACACACAGGTGAGACAGGTGAGAAACTGTTTCCATGTTCTGAGTGTGGGAAATGTTTTACACGGAAATCAAATCTTCTTGAACATCAGGTAACTCACACAGGTGTGAAACCATTTCGATGTTCTGAGTGTGGGAAATGTTTTACAAGGAAATCAAGTCTTCTTGACCATCAGACAACTCACACAGGTGAGAAACCATTTCCATGTTCTGAGTGTGGGAAATGTTTTACATATAAATCAAAACTTATTCTGCATCAGAGAACTCACACAGGTGTGAAACCATTTCCATGTTCTGAGTGTGGGAAATGTTTTACAAAGAAATCAAAGCTTCTTGAACATCAGAGAACTCACACAGGTGTGAAACCATTTCCATGTTCTGAGTGTGAGAAATGTTTTACACAGAAATCAAATCTTCTTGAACATCAGAGAACTCACACAGGTGTGAAACCATTTCCATGTTCTGAGTGTGGGAAATATTTTACACAGAAATCAAAACTTATTCTGCATCAGAGAACTCACACAGGTGTGAAAGCATTTCCATGTTCTGAGTGTGGGAAATGTTTTACACAGAAATCAAATCTTGTTGCACATCAAAGAATCCACACAGGTGTGAGACCATTTCCATGTTCTGAGTGTGGGAAATGTTTTATACGGAAATCAAGTCTTCTTGAACATCAGACAACTCACACAGGTGTGAAACCATTTCCATGTTCTGAGTGTGGGAAATATTTTACACAGAAATCAAATCTTCTTAAACATCAGACAACTCACACAGGTGTGAAACCATTTCCATGTTCTGAGTGTGGGAAATATTTTACACAGAAATCAAATCTTCTTAAACATCAGAGAACTCACACAGGTGTGAAACCATTTTTATGTTCTGAGTGTGAGAAATGTTTTACACAGAAATCACGTCTTGTTAAACATCAGAAAATTCACACAAGAGAAAAGCATGGGGCAGGGACTGATGTGAATGTGTTCTCTGTTGAGTGCTGTGGAATTAGTGGCGCTATATAAATAAATAGATGATGATATGAAACAATGCTGCTGCAATGCTTCAAAATATTGGAAACACAATTGATATTAATAATTAAAATTTAACAAATGGACAGTAAATATATATACTTTCATACGGTTTTATCAATCAACTAATCAAAATGGGTGTAACAAAACATTCTGTTGTCTTAGTACATAAAATACCATATCAAAGGTATTTTTCTACATTTGTCCTAAGTATACATACATTATAAGTAACATACAACATCTCAGTTTTTCAATACTTTTCATGCTGAATGTAGTGTAGGTGCACTCATGCGCTTTGTATTGTGCCAGGATGTGAAAAAGAGATTTTGTTTTGCAGTTTGAGGTGTTTAAATGAGGTTCCAACGTTGTGGAGTCTATATATTCACTGGGGCCTTCCCACTGTAGAAGGTGTCTACAGGGCCTGTATCTTTCCTACAAAAGGATTTGACTTTTAGGCATGTTTAGAGGTGATGGAGGTCAGGCTTATATTTTTAAATGTGCTTTTCTCACACCCTCCAGTGTGTGTATGTATATTGTGGCAAAGAGGGATATTTGCCACAGTTCCCTGTAAGGGAACATGTAGGAGCACAGTCTGCAGAAGCAGGCTGCAGACAGGGTTAAGTTTTCCCTAGGTTCCTCTCTTAGCACACACACACAGGTGTTCCACATGGGTGTGATTGGTTTGCCATGATTTGTTGTAGTGCTTGGGGTGGAGGATAAAGACACTGTCTGTGTGGGTGGGACCACCGATGCCAGTAAGTGGCCGGCGAGCAGACAGGGAAGTAATGTCTAGCCAGATGTAGGTGGTGGGGATTTTCGTGTACTGATACTGGATATGATGCTGTACCAGCATTGGAGCTGTTTTACCATCCTGACAACTGCTAATAAACAGCTAAATGGTTCAGCATTCCTGTGTCTGATTCCTGTGAATGGTGCTCTTTCTCACAATATATTTATATAATATTTGTTCAATATATAATAAAAACTTTCAAACACACGTAGTAATTATAGCCCTGATGTCCCTTAACTGATGATTTAGGCCATAGATGAGGCAGGCATGAGTAGTATTTTTGGAGGAAAATGTAAAAGTTGACTTTAACTAAGTGTGTGGTCTTAAAACAGAAGGCAGAAATTAGAGTTGTAGGACAATCACGCTTAGCTGGACGAAGACCGTGTACTATGACAGTGCATATATGGACATGACATGTAACTATGTGGTCAGTGCACAAATCGGGTAATAAAGTCTATAATTACCAACCAAGCTGACTTCTTGTTTTTCTTTAGATTATTTAAACTAAAGGAAAAAGGTGAAAAGGAAAGAAGGGAACATCTGGTAAGGGGGATATCCTGTATAAAGTATGGAGGGGACAGTGAGTGTGTTGGGGGGATGTTGGTTGGCAATATATGATCTATAATTTTACTATTCTCTATAATGGTCTGCGAACAGCTTTCTATATTGTGTCATCTCCTGTTGTCCACCTACCCTCTGCCATTATCACTTAGGGGGGAATTCAGTTGACATGTTATGACAACCAGTGCGGCATAAACTTATAGAACAGGTAGCTGAGGGCTTCACCTTTAGCAGCCGCCTTTCCCGTAGAGACTGGTTATGCTCACAGGTACTCGGATGCCCCAGGTCTTATGCTCAGAGTAGTATAAGTTTATACTCACACGGCTGCGCACAGGTACAGGAGGTAACACACGGAACAGGTAGGCCAGCGATCTGCAGACTGGACGGAGCACCGGAGATGTCAGGTACCAGCAGGGTCAGGGTCACAGGCAACGGTTCAGAATCCGGGGACAGGCAATGGATCAGGATCACAGGCAATGGTACAGAGTCCGGGTACAAGCAATAAATCAAGGTCACAGGCAATGGTTCAGAGTCCGGGTACAAGCAATAAATCAAGGTCACAGGCAATGGTTCAGAATCCGGGGACAGACAAGGTCATTCACAGGTAATCAATCCAAAGGTTTAAACACTTAACAATAGCTGGAGCAGGCAGCAGTACTAGAAACAGGACGCTATAACCGGCAGGGAGGCTAAGCCCTCCCTGCCTTTTACACTGGAGCCAACCAATCAGGGCATATCCCTGCAACAACAAACAGGCAGGTTAAATTACATTAAAGAGACCTAATTAGCCCGCGAAAGTGGCGATTTCAGCGGTCGGGGCCGTGAAACAGGAAGTGACGTCCCGGTCGTCATAGCGACGGCTGGGACGCCAGAGGGAGCAGGAAGTGAGTCACAGCGGTGCCCGTGGTCGCCGCGGCTCGTAACATGACAGCAGTGTTTTATTTATTTTTTGCAATGTTAACAAATGAAAATTATCCGTGTGAGATTGGACCCGTGGGCGCGACTGTTTTTAGGTACCTCAGCGTAAAAAAATTGTGCTATTCAATTTAAATACAGGTAATGCCCCCCCCCCCCCCCTGCTGAGTGAAGGGGAGGGATTAATGCGGTCATCTATGGTAAAAGAAATGCATTGGAATACATTTGTATTGTATTACACAACCTTCTATTTTATAATATCTACATGTAGTACTTTTTTTTTTTACTATACAATTATCTATACCATGACAAAACTAATTAGTACATACATATATTAATTAGTGATTATTGGTTTTTTTACATGATTTTTGTAAAAAAAAAAAAATCACCTTTTCCATGTTATGTATTACTGAGAAACAATTTTTTTTCTATTACATTATTACATAATATCAATAGTTTTCTTATGTTTTTATTTGCACAGTCATGAGAGGTGTGAGATAGAATTGGCGATTTGACAGGTTACCGCGCCGCGTTAAAAAAGAATTGAATAACCTTTAATGCTTCTCCCTCCCTATACTTTCAATGGATCATCTACTTGTCCGCGATGGTCCCGTTTTTGTTACAAAAACGCTGTGTTTTAAATAGATTTGAGTAAGGGGTAAAGTTAACGTGCTCCAGAATAAGGGAAAACCACTTTAAAATTATTTACCGCGATGTTAAAAGAAAAAAAATACAGCTGAGAATTGAATTTCCTGCTTAGTCTTTCATTAGTAATCCAGCCCTTAACCTTAGTTGCTTATTGTTCCCATATTGAAATGTTGAAATAATGGACTTTTACACTCAATAAATGTTTCAAGAGTGATCTCTTTGTAGCTGTTTTCACGATATCGGGGAGGTGACGATACCGGGGGAGGTGACGATACCGTGGGAGGTGACGATACCCGGGGAGGTGACGATACAGGGGGAGGTGACGATACAGGGGGAGGTGACAATACCCGGGGAGGTGACGATATAGGGGGAGGTGACGATACAGGGGGAGGTGACGATACGGGGGAGGTGATGATACCCGGGGAGGTGATGATACCGGGGGAGGTGACGATACCCGGGGAGGTGACGATACCGGGGGAGGTGATGATACCGGGATCCAGTTACCTCCTGTAACCTCTGATTTGTTGTGGAGGTAACACTGGACCCTATTAAAGACTAGGAGGCAAGTTACTGGATATACAGTTAGGGATTAAACACTGACACAGATAAGAAATAAAACAGATTGATTATAATCTAAGAGGTTTATTGAAAGACTCAACCCGGATACCTGAATGTCCGACCAGTGAGATCACTCTCCACCTGCAGTAGGTAAACAAACAGTCCAACCTAATGAGAATAGCAATCCCTTGTTATTGATGTATGTGTACTAATAGGGGGAATCTTCACCTACATATTGCTCATGAGATGAGTGGATTACATTCATTGTACACAACTCCCCCTATTCTCCCAACCACATTGAACCAGTTTACACAAATGCTGAAAACCAGCTGTATGGGATAAGACTCCATCACAATGTACATATTGCTGTAAGTCACTGCCTACACACACACACACACACACACAGCTAAACACAACCAGGACACACACACACAGCTAAACACAACCAGGACACACACACACAGCTAAACACAACCAGGACACACACACACAGTTAAACACAACCAGGACACACACACACACACACACACACAGCTAAACACAACCAGGACACACACACACACAGCTAAACACAACCAGGACACACACACAGCTAAACACAACCAGGACACACACACACAGCTAAACACAACCAGGACACACACACACACACACAGCTAAACACAACCAGGACACACACACACACACAGCTAAACACAACCAGGACACACACACACACACACACAGCTAAACACAACCAGGACACACACACAGACAGCTAAACACAACCAGGACACACACACACACAGCTAAACACAACCAGTACACACACACACACACACACACACAGCTAAACACAACCAGGACACACAGACACACAGCTAAACACAACCAGGACACACACACACAGCTAAACACAACCAGGACACACACACACACACACACACACAGCTAAACACAACCAGGACACACACACACACACACACACACAGCTAAACACAACCAGTACACACACACACACAGCTAAACACAACCAGGACACACACAACTAAACACAACCAGGACACACACACAGCTAAACACAACCAGGACACACACACACAGCTAAACACAACCAGGACACACACAGAGACAGCTAAACACAACCAGGACACACACACAGACAGCTAAACACAACCAGGACACACACACAGACAGCTAAACACAACCAGGACACACACAGCTAAACACAACCAGGACACACACACACAGCTAAACACAACCAGGACACACACACACACAGCTAAACACAACCAGGACACACACACACAGCTAAACACAACCAGGACACACACACACAGCTAAACACAACCAGGACACACACACACACAGCTAAACACAACCAGGACACACACACACACACACACACAGCTAAACACAACCAGGACACACACACACACACAGCTAAACACAACCAGGACACACACACACACCTAAACACAACCAGGACACACACACAGACAGCTAAACACAACCAGGACACACACACACACACAGCTAAACACAACCAGGACACACACACACACACAGCTAAACACAACCAGGACACACAGACACACAGCTAAACACAACCAGGACACACACACACAGCTAAACACAACCAGGACACACACACACAGCTAAACACAACCAGGACACACACACACACACAGCTAAACACAACCAGGACACACACACACACAGCTAAACACAACCAGGACACACACACAGCTAAACACAACCAGGACACACACAGAGACAGCTAAACACAACCAGGACACACACAGCTAAACACAACCAGGACACACACACACACAGCTAAACACAACCAGGACACACACAGCTAAACACAACCAGGACACACACAGCTAAACACAACTAGGACACACACACAGCTAAACACAACCAGGACACACACACACAGCTAAACACAACCAGGACACACACACACAGCTAAACACAACCAGGACACACACACACACAGCTAAACAACCAGGACACACACACACAGCTAAACACAACTAGGACACACACAGCTAAACACAACCAGGAGACACACACAGCTAAACACAACCAGGGCGCACACACACTGTTATGGACTGGAATAATATCAGGCCTAGTGGGTGGTTCCCAGGAAGGCCTGGGCATGTAACTTAGCTAAGTCAGGATCATACGATCCTTAGAGAATAACACACAGCTAAACACGTCCAGGACACACACACACACACACAGCTAAACACGTCCAGGACACACACACACAAAACTTTTCTCTCTCTTCCCTCATTGATCTGTGAAGAGATCAGTAATGCTTTCCATCCCCTCTACTATTTCCCACTCTTCCACATGCAGATAGAATGTAACCAGGAGGAAGACACACAACACACAGCATGGCAGACAATGCTAACACAACATGTAAGGGGGCCAGGATACACAATAAGGTTGAGAATGGGAATACTGAGATTGAGTATATGCTGAAATGTATATGATTGTGATCTGAAGTAATGCTGAGATATTGATAGGATTGGGATTGAAATGTGATAGATTTAATATATGTTGAGATTTAGATGATCTGAGACTGATATGATTGGGATTGTCATTGGTAGATTGAGTCTGAGATTGTAATACTGAACAACATGGGAAATATACACATGCACATGAAGATACGAGTTGTTGTAAGACACAGGAAGAGATCAGTGACGGAAGAAACGCTGTCCCTTTTTCAAGGTCCATAATAGAGGATCGAAACGCGTTGGTAATTAGTGTTGTATTTTTCCAAAAGGACCTCCAGTTGGACGAGATTTCCATCTATGAGGACTTATAGCACTTCATTCCGCGGCTTTTACATCTGTTATGCTATTTGCCTTCTTCGTTCCGATAGCAGTAACTGTGTACTGTGATTTTATTTTATTAAAGTGTTTCCATACATACTACCTTAGATCTTCTTCTGTCTTCTATTATATGATGGCCTTGATGTGACATTGTGAAGGGACAGAGTTTGTTTGATGTGCCGATATTAAAGAAACCAGTCTGTAAGTAGGGCCCCATAGGGGGGTAACCGTATCTTGTGGAGTGATTTTATGGACACCTTTTCTGGATACACAGCTGGTTGGTGGGACCATTGGGTGACAACATAGTATACTATCCTTTGCACTGGGGGTTCTATATATTCCACTATCTTCCCAATTAAGACTCTACCATACAATATTGCACCACTATTATTTGTCTGCTTTTTTCATATGGTATTACTGTGAATCGAGAGAAGAATCTGCGTGTCAACAATTTTGAATTTAAGTATTTTATTATTTTGTTTACATTTTATTAATGACATCTTTCATGCTGTTATTTACATATTTATTGTAGTGTGATCTCAGTGCAGAAATAATTATCTATTTTTTTATTGTATCCTATAGTTATTTGGGACTTGGGTGTTTAGTCCTCAGGTGATTAGATCTGCTGAAGGAAATTGCCCCTATCATATTTACATTTCACAATTGTGTGCTTGAATGTTTTTATTACAAGTGTATTTATATATAAATAATGTACTGGAAGGTGCAAATAAAAAAAAAAGCACCTTTAAAAATATAGGTGGAGGCCTGACCTCCATCACCTCTAAGCATCCCTAAAAGTCCTTCTGAAGGACAGCTACAGGCCCTGCAGCCACCTGCTACAGTGGGAAGGCCCCAGTGAATATAGAGACTCCACAACGTTGGAACCTCATTTAAACATCTCGCCCTGCAAAACAAAACCTCGTAATCACACCCTGGCACAATACAAAGTACATGAGCGCACCTACACTACATTCAGCATGAAAAGTATTGGAGATTAGAGATGTTGTATGTTACTTATAATGTATGTATACTTAGGACAATTGTAGGAAAATACCTTTGATATGGTATTTTATGTACTTAGACAACACAATGTTTTATTATACCCATTTTGATTGCTTGTTTGCCACAACAATATAAAAATAAATGTATTGCCTATTTTTAATTTAAATGAATGAAATAAACTGTGTTTGCAGTATTTGAAGTATTGCAGCAGCCTTGTTTCATATCCAATTGCTTTTATCCTGTGGAATTTTGTGATGTGTAACAAGATGAGATTTCTGTGCAAAACATTCCTCACACTCAGATCATGGACATGGTTTTAATACTTTTTTTTTTTTTTTTTAAATTCTTTTTTTTTATTGAAAAGAAAATTAAACAGCTTTTACAAATATATCTGTTTTGAATTGAACGATGCATTAAAGTCATTAATAAACATTGCATAGATAACAGTTACACGAATGAGGTGTGTCATTGCACCAGTATAAAAAAACAAAGTACCATTTAGTATACTATAATACATCATGTAGGGATGGGGGAAAGGTCAAGAGGAATACAGACAGGGAAGGAGGGATAGATCAGAGATGAGAGAGAGGGGAAAGGGGGGGGGGGGGTTCACCTATTCCACTGAGAATATAGTGGCGAATCCTTAAATTCAAGCCACTTGAACCATATATAGTAATACTCCCTATATTTGTCTCTTGATGAATAGAGTAAGTCATCCATTATTCTGTAGGATTCTAGACGGGCAAACCATTCTTTGATGGTAGGAATATTCTGTGATCTCCAATGCACCGGGATCACGGCCTTTGCCACGTTGCTAAGGTTTTTAATTGTTGATTTTTTATATTTTGAGATGGTCAATTTATTAAGATTCAATAACCAGTATTTGGGGCAATTAGGTGGTTCAACGCCCATTATTTCTTTTGAAATCAAAAGAACTGCGTCCCAAAAAGTTCTAAGAGCTATGCACTCCCACCATATATGCAACGGAGTACCTGGTGCCGACATACATCGCCAACACATGTTTGACATCCCAGGCACCATCTTAGCCAGCAGGTTAGGGCATCTATACCACCTAGTCAAAATTTTATATTGTGTCTCCACCACCCGTACACTGACCGAGCTTGACTGAGTGCGTAAGAGGATATTTTTCCAATCTTGCTCAGGTATCTTGCAAGCCAGCTCCCTTTCCCACTCTCTAATGAAGGTAGGTTGTTTGTTATAAGCATGTTCAATGAGAATACTGTAAATGAGAGACAAAGTATGATTAGGATATAATGCAGTGGTACATATAGATTCAAACTGGGTAAGCGACCTCCCCACCGACTCTCGGACCTCCGAAGACCCCAGAAAATGGCGGAGCTGTATATATCGCCAAATCTCCGCATTTGGTAGTTCCCATTTAGCTTGGAGAATGGTGAAGGGTAAGACCCCAGACGCGTCCACCAGCTGGCCAGCCCTGCGGAGTCCTGCCCCAATCCAACATCTGAATGTCTGTCTAGTAAGTCCTGGAGGAAACTCTGGATTGTCAAATATCGGGGTCAAAGGCGAGTGTCGTGAGGAAATATGAGGGGCCGCGCGTAATTTGGCCCATCTAGCTAGGGTTGGCAAAACAGTCGGGTGGATGATTTTAGGGAGTGAGTGTAGCCATGGTGAGAACTTAAGGGCCTTGCCTGCGACGTAACTCTCTATCCAGACCCACTGCTTGTCCAGTCTCTGCCTTGTCCAGTCCACCACTCTATTTAGTATGACCGCATCGTAGTATAACGCAAAGTTGGGTAGTTGTAGCCCCCCAGCGTGTTTCCGCATATATAAAATGTCATGTTTAAAACGTGGGCGCCTCCCATTCCAAACAAAATCCCTAACTGCTTTATGTAGCGTCTTGAACCAGGAGGTGGGAAGGTGTATAGGGAGAGTTTGAAGCAAGTAGAGAATCCGTGGTAATACATTCATCTTGACCACGTTGACTCTGCCTATCAGAGAGAAGCCTTTTGGACACCAGTTTTTCAGGTCTCTACTAATTGTATTGGTGATGGGGATAAAATTGTCCTCAAAAATCTTTTTGTTATCCTTATTGATAAACACCCCCAGATATTTAAGTCGTGAGGAATGCCACGTGAATGAGAATGCTGGCTTCAGGCCTTCAACCACTGCCTCGGGCGCAGAGATGTTGAGTGCTACCGATTTTGAATAGTTTATTTTTAAAGCCAGACAACTCGCCAAACTGCTGAAATTCTGACACTAAGTTAGGAATTGAAACCACAGGATTAGTGAGGATTGCCAGGAGGTCATCCGCGAAAAGTGCCAATTTAAAGCTTTTGTCTTCTAACCGTAGACCAGAGATATCAGGGTTTGCCCGGATGGATCGAGCCAATGCTTCCATACACAAGATAAAGATCAACGGAGACAGGGGGCATCCCTGTCTGGTACCGTTGGATATTACAATGGGTTCTGATAGTTCCCCGTTAACACGGACTCTTGCCGTTGGTTTCATATATAAAGCCTCTATTCGGGCCATACTCAAAGGGCCTAAACCCAGATGACTAAGGACCCCCCTCATAAATTCCCAGTACACTCGATCAAACGCCTTTTCGGCATCTGTGGATAGTAAAACCGTAGGGATGTTGGCGGTGTGTGCGTATTGTACCAAATTAATTATCTTAGTGGTATTGTCCCTTGCCTCCCTTCCCGGAACAAACCCCACCTGATCAGAATGAATGATTTGGGTCAGATATGGTTTTAATCTATTTGCAATCAGTTTAGCGTAAAGTTTAATGTCCCCATTAAGTAGAGAGATGGGCCTATAACTAGCACATGAAGCTGGATCTTTCCCTTCTTTTGGCAATACAGTAATCTGGGCAGCTAGTGTTTGAGGGGAAAAGTGTTTCTGGGCAGAGACAGAGTTAAAGGCCTGCAGCAAAAGAGGTACTAATTGTGTTTTGAAAGTTTTGTAGTAAAGAGTGGTAAAACCGTCCGGCCCCGGGCTCTTCCCTGATGGCGTCGTCTTGATCGCCTCCTCTAGTTCCTCAGTCGTAAAGGGTTCTTCTAACAGTTGTACAGAATCCTCATCTAGCGTGGGAAAATCTATGCGTTCAAGGTATTCTGCTATGCGGGTCTGTTTGGTCGGGAGGCTAGATGTGTTAGATGTGTCAAACAGATTATAAAGCTTGGTGTAATAGTCCCGGAACGCCCCAGCGATATCAGAAGTGTGAACTAGTGTGGACCCTGCGTCTGTCTTGATCTGGGGAACATATAGTTGAGCTCTCTGTTTGCGCAGAGCACGGGCCAGAAGCTTCCCTGGCTTATCTCCCCACTGATAAAATTGGTTCTGACATCTACGGAGGTCATATTTAATCTTATCTGACATTAGTTGATTTAAGGCCTTCCTGGTTTCTGTCAGTTCTGTCATAACAGAGGGATCCAGGTCTGATTTGTGTCGCGTTTCAAGTGTCTTTATTATTTCTAGGAGCGAGTCCCTATGGACAATTTTTTCTCGCTTTCTAACCGCACCCATTTGAATAAGTTTACCCCGTATAACGCATTTATGAGCTTCCCATAAGGAAATCTTCGAAATGTCGGGTGTGTCGTTGGTTTGGACATAATCCGTGATGGCCTCTTCTATCACTGTCTTGTTATGCGCTTCTTGAATTAGGAGTTCGTTTAGTCTCCAGGTGAAAGGTCTCTTAACTGTCTTAGAAATAGAGAGCGTCAGGTACACCGGCGCGTGATCTAACCATGTGATCTGGCCTATAGCTACCTCTGAAATCAGGGGCAAATGGTTATGGGTAAGGAAGAAATAGTCCAGTCTCGAATACGTGTTATGTGGGTGCGAGAAGAAAGTATAGTCACGGTCTGTGGGATGTTTAAGACGCCACGCGTCAACCAGCTGGTGTTCGTGCATAGTACGTCTCACCCTTCGATACAGCTTACCGGCCAGTCTAGCGGATCCCGAAGATGAGTCCGTCGGAGGATGTAGAACCCAGTTGAAATCTC
Source organism: Mixophyes australis (assembly GCA_036250195.1). Taxonomy (NCBI): domain Eukaryota; kingdom Metazoa; phylum Chordata; class Amphibia; order Anura; family Limnodynastidae; genus Mixophyes; species Mixophyes australis. The sequence continues at coordinate 88,868,651 of JAVHZZ010000012.1, forward strand.
CGCCCATTACAGTGATGCCCTTCTTTATCGATTCCACTTTGTCCAGAAGCTTTTCTAGAAATACAGGTTGATTAGAGTTTGGACCATAAATATTAACAAAGGTATACATTTGGGTGGATATCATACATGTCACTGCCAAACCTCTGCCTTCCTGTAATGTATGTGTGTCTTGTCGAAGTCAGTAAATTGGATAAAGTCATTTCAATTAAAGTCTAGCAAACTTGGTTGTCTTTGTTTGAAAAGATGCGTACGGTACGCATCGACGTACAAGGGCACGCTACGGCGTGAAAGGGCGTACGCATCCACTACACGTGGCAGCAACAGTAATTGGTCTTTTACCATACATTCGCACAAACACGCATACTTATAAAATAGTACACATTAATGGTAGTTGCAACACATAGTCAGTTATGTCGAAATATAGTAGTATTTATATGTTATATCAGAGTTACATGCATATTAGTGAAATACACGGAACGGGTTAAAGGAATAACATCATGAGTGGTATCATAATGAACCTTGTTACATATCCTACTGTTTGGTTCACTCTGCGAGGGAATCGCAGAGTGCATACGCAAGTTATGAATGATAGGGAATTATGAACTACTTAAGACTAAGGAATCCTGGCGGGAAGAGCAGAGCATACCCCCTGCAGAGATGACCCCCTCCTTTGGATTCCTTAGGATGAACCAGCCAATGATTGACGACCCCTTGGACATTCCTGAGACCCGGACCAATAGATGCAAGCCATACCATCTTCATTGTATTACTGTATTTGATTGTGTATATAAGCAGCAGCTTGTGATCCAGAGTGCAGACATCTTGTCCCCAGACTTCAGGATTGAATGACTGCACTGGATCCAGAGCGCCTGCGATAAGTAACGGCTGTATTTACTATTACTTCGCTTGAGCATATTTTTCCACTTATTGCGAATAAATCTTTGTGCTTTGGAAACACAAATCGAGGTTCGACAATCGTTATTGGTTAGCGACGATACGCACATAACAATTGGGGGCTTGTGAGCTTTGGAGGTTTCGTTGCCGATGATACGCAAGACCAACGGATTTCGGTTCCTCAACAAAGGGTGGAGACGCGTCATAAACGGGTAAGAACGCATGGTGTTCAAAACCTGAATTTTACTCTGTGTTGCGAAACCGAATGTCCGTTTTGCATTATCTAGGGCACGCTAACTAGAACCTAGGGACAAAAGAGAAAACTGTTTCTTTTTTCTGTCATTGTGCGTTTTAACTGTATTGCATTGTTTAGCGTATGTGTACTTCCTGCTGTGCGTACGCGAACTTCCGGTAAACTTGCCACGTGGTTAAACAATAGTTTTGATAGTTATTATACATGCATAGTATAATTACTTGTGAAAGCCTCTGAGACATTATTACTATTGTTGGGAACTTTTGATTTTCTGCGCAGAAAAGGTGTATAGTGTGTGATGTTGTAACGTAGATACACTGTTTTATTGTTGAGGTGCTCAGTTGCTGTCTGACGAGGCGGATTGCCCAACTGAAGGACGGTATACAGGGCAGGTATACCGAATGCGAAAACTGGGTTTTCGCAAAGCGCTACCAATAGATCGCAAGGTTTGCTAATAATTAGTATTGGTAGGCAGTGCGATCCGGTCGCACCATTAGTGCGAATTGGTGAAGCAGCTAGGAGGAATTATACTGGAAAGGCAGGTTGATTGTATCGACTTTGCGCTCCCAGCGATAATAAACTCAGCAGATTTTTGTGGTTGAGCCAGGGTATCGAGTAGCTGATAGCCCTTGGGGCCCACAGTGATATTTCTGTAATAGGGACCCTCGCCAGGGGCGAGAAAAGCGAGTGAGCGCGGCTAAAGGAAATACGTTCACCGAGCATTATAGATCTCTAGCGGTGAGTATAGCAACAGAGTTGAAATTATTAGGTGGAAAGAACAGAGCATTGCGGTGTGTCTGTATTTCACATTTGGCCGGAAGGAACAGAGCATTGCGGTGTGTCTGTGTTCCGGGTAGAAGGTGTATTGTTCAACATGGGTGCTAAGCATACGCTAGAGATGGTCAGTGTACTGCCTAAGGAAGGCCCTATTGGTTCAGCGAGGTTTCTCATGTGTAAGAAATATGGTGCATATGCAACTGTGTATTGTGACACGTGGGTCGGGATGACCAAAGATTGTGATAGGCCTTTCCCAACAATAGGGAGTTTTAATGCAGAGGTACTAAATACTGTAAAAGATAAAATATGGTTGATCAAGTCAACGAAAAAGAGAAATAGACATAATGATTGTTTAAAATTGTGGCAAATGGAAGGTAACACGTGGCAGAGCAGCGAATGCAAACAGCTATAACAGCGATCGCACGATTTTCTGGGATATCCAACATAAGTGAGGACCCACATCACAGAGAAGTAGCTGTAGGGGTACTGATGGATGGCCTTAGGGAAAATTTAAAGACGAGAGTACAAACCACATTACCTAATTGGAGAGGCGTCACGGTAGACTTCCTTAGGGAGTCTGCTGTGGAGCATGACAAGAACCTTTTTAGAAAAAGGGAAGAGAAAAGTGATAAGTTAATGACGGTAAGTATACAGGCTCTAGAAGGGGTGCACACACGACCACCAGCATACAACCCATATAACAGGAAACCTAAAGTGATCAGGTGTTTCAACTGTAACGAGGAAGGACATTACAGGAGAGATTGTAATAAAGAAAGACTCAATACACATAGGGGTGGGTCACATAGATATCCTCCAAGAAAGGATTCATATAGACTAGAAGACTCACATCTACCCGCGCATATTACGGCAGCAAATGCTGCGCGGGAAATCAATAGTCAGCGCTAGGGGTCAGGTCATACCTGTAGTCTACAGCCAGTAAGGTTAACTGAGAGTCAGAGTGAAGAACCAACAATGATAGTTGACATAGCTGGCAGGAAACAAACTTTTCTTGTAGATACAGGGGCGGCCCGATCTGTGATAACCTCTCCTTTCAATCTACAGGTGACCAGCAAAACTATTCCAGCTATGGGGGTGATGGGAAAAGTGTTACATTATCCTCTAACTAAACCCGCCGAAGTTACTATCGGGCCTCTGCATACTAAGCATTCGTTTCTCTTGGCTGCAGCGGCTCCTACTAACTTGCTAGGGAGAGACTTGTTATGTAAAATGGGATGTGTCATATACTGTACTTCAGATGGTGTGTTCCTAGATATACCCGAGAAGGTTGCACATGAGGTACAGGACATATTGGACACCCCTCAAAGGTTAATGTTACACTCTCCTGTTATAGAACAAAGTCCATCTCAAGTAAAGGGGATGTTGCTGGAAATACCAGGTTCCCTATGGACCAGAGATGGACAGGACACTGGACTGATGGCAAACGTAGCCCCTGTCATGGTCAATCTAAAAAGTGGTAGGATAGCTCCAAAAATCCCACAGTATCCATTAAAACCGGAGGTGGAACTAGGGGTATATCCTGTTATTGAGAGGCTGTTACAACAAGGGATTTTAATTCGTACAGCCAGTACAGCAAATAGTCCCATTTTCCCTGTGAAGAAGAGTGGGGGGAGGGGCTATAGATTAGTCCAGGACTTAAGGGGAATTAACAAAGTTGTTGAGAGCCAATTCCCCGTAGTGCCGAATCCAACTGTCATCCTCATGCAGATTCCACCGTCTGCCAGTCATTTTACTGTCATTGATCTATGTTCTGCTTTCTTCTCAGTCCCTCTTCACCCTGACTGCCAATACCTTTTTGCATTCTCCTACAGGGGAGTGCAATACACATGGACCAGACTACCCCAGGGGTTCATTGACAGCCCCAGTATTTTCTCCCAAGCCTTACATGACTGTTTGCAATCCTTTCAACCCCACAATGGGTCTGTTCTAATTCAATATGTGGACGATTTGTTGTTGTGCTCTGATTCTTTTATGTCATGTTTACATGATACTAAATTGTTGTTGCTTCATCTTTCACAAACAGGGCACAAGGTGGCAAAGGATAAATTACAGCCATGTCAGACTAAGGTCAAATACTTAGGACACTGCCTCACTAAGGGGCTAAGACACCTGACAACCGACAGAATTGAGGCCATACAACACATGACCCTGCCGCAGAGCCAGAAGCAGATTCGTACTTTCTTGGGGATGTGTGGATACTGTAGGTCCTGGATCCCAGGTTTTTCTATTCTGGCATTACTATTGCAGGAGCTAGTCTCCTCCTCAAAACCAGAACGTGTCGTACACACAGAAGAGTCAGAGCAAGCGTTCTTTAATCTTAAAGATAGTCTGACAAGAGCACCTGCATTGGGAATACCTGATTATGAAAAGCCTTTTGAGCTATTTTGTACAGAAGCTGATGGCTGTGCAGCAGGTGTCCTCGCACAGAAACATGGTGACGCTAGTAGACCGGTAGCATACTACAGTGCACAATTAGACAATGTGGCAAGGTCACTCCCAACATGTCTCAGAAGTGTAGCAGCAACGGCCCTTCTAGTAAGTAAGAGCGAGGATGTAGTATTAGGACATAATTCAACCATCTATACACCCCATGCTGTATCAGCTCTGTTAAATTCAGCCCAAACCAGACATGTTTCTTCAGCTAGATTCACAAAGTGGGAACTAGCCCTGATGGCACCCTCAAACATCACCATCAAACGATGTAGCACCCTAAATCCAGCTACATACCTTCCGTATGTGTCTCAAGAGACACAAAGGGTGGGAGGTGAGAAGACCCTGGTTGATGATGAGTTAGGCAAGAATACTGACACGCATGACTGTATGGAACACCTGAATCAGACCTTTACTGCAAGGCCCGACATACGTGACACCCCCTTAGAAAATGTAGATTTTACGTTTTATACAGACGGAAGTTGCCATAGACAGACAGAGACAGGAGAGCTATGTACTGGTTACGCTGTTGTAGACGATCAGGATGTGGTAGAAGCTGAACCCCTTGGTCCACCTCACTCAGCCCAGGTGGCGGAACTAGTAGCACTAAAGAGAGCGTGTGAACTGGCAGAGGGTAAATCAGCCAATATATATACTGACTCTAGGTACGCCTTCGGGGTAGTGCACGATTTTGGGGCCCTTTGGCGTCTTAGAAACTTTACGACAGCAGCAGGTACACCAGTGGCACACTCACAACACATAAAAGGACTTCTGACAGCGATACAGTTACCCAGAACAGTAGCCGTCATAAAGTGCAAAGCCCATACCTTTGAAGAAGACCCAGTGTCATTGGGCAACAACAGGGCAGACGAAGCTGCTAAATGGGCAGCAGGGCAACCTATGAGTGTATCAACCGAGACTATGATGGTTTTTCAGACATTAGACACGCAGAAATTAATTGAAATGCAAGATTTGTGTTCCCTGCAGGAGAAGGCGGTCTGGAAGGCGAAGGGATGTGGTCAAGAGTCCTCAGGACTCTGGAGGGATGGACAAGGTAAGCCTGTAGCTCCCCGAACATACTATCCAAGCCTGGCTGAAGCAGCACACGGCCTGACTCACCTGGGTAAAGAAGGTATGTGCAAACTGGTGAGAGCATACTGGTGTGCTCCCGGATTTTCCTCTCAAGCTGGTAAGAAAGCAATGTCATGTCTTACTTGTTTGAGGAAAAATGTTGGGAAAACTATTCCAACTGAGCCATCCCACATCCCTCCTACAGACGGACCTTTCCAGGTAATACAAATTGACTATATCCAACTACCACCGTGCAGGAATCTAAAGTATGTGTTAGTCTGTATTGATGTGTTTTCCGGTTGGGTAGAAGCATATCCGGCAGCCACTAATACTGCTGTGTTCACTGCAAAGAAAATCGTACAAGACTTTGTGTGTAGGTTCGGTATCCCTAGAATCATTGAAAGTGATAGGGGTACCCATTTTACTGGTGATGTCTTCCAAAATATGTGTAAACTCATGGGAATCAGTAGCAGACTTTACACCCCTTACCGACCACAAGCCAGTGGTAAGGTGGAGAGAGTAAACGGTACTATCAAGAACAAACTAGGTAAGATAATGGCTGAAACTGGGTTGGCATGGCCTGAGGCTTTGCCGTTGGTCCTCCACAGCATTCTAACCACTCCTAGACCTCCTCTTAATCTGTCCCCCTTTGAGATACTGTTCGGACGACAACCTCATTTGATCGTGAGTCCACAAGACGACTTAAAGTGTAATAATGAAGTGACTGTACAATATCTTATAAGAATGAGTAGACAGCTGAAACAACAACAACAAAAACTAAAAATGCTGTCACCTGGTATGCCAGAAACGAACTGTCATGATGTTGAACCTGGAGACTATGTTATGATCCGCAATTTCTTACGTTCAGGTTGTTTAACAGACCGTTGGGAAGGCCCGTACCAAGTGCTGCTGACCAGTACTACATCACTGAAGGTTGCAGAGAGAGACACTTGGGTCCATTCCACCCACTGCAGGAGAGTCCATAATCCGGAGAAAGCGCAAGACAAGACTCAGACCGACGACATAGAGCTGTCACTTGTGAGCCTGTTCCGGGAGACCTAAAGCCTGCAGTTGAGACACCTGAACCAGAGACGTTGCTTCAGAACTATCTTTCCAGCGATGGAGTGGCGGTTTTTGTTTTTCTTTTGTTCCAGGATTTTCCTTGTTTTTACTTTTTCTAGGACATTCTATTTTTGTGAAGGAGGATGGAGGACGGAGGAGAGTTCTGGGAGTGATACGGATGAAATAGAGGCCGAAGAAAAGTTAATAGAATATCCTGAGCAGCCCATTATCAAACTTGGTCCAGGGGTTATGAAAAGGTCTGCTAGCTCAGGAACTCGGAGGCAGTGTGAGGGGCTATTGTCTGATGAGTATTGTATCTGCAAGTTCTGCAACTCCCTAGTTGACGAGAGATGCATCCAACGATGCCAGTCCCCCAGTACTCTGAATATAGGCGGGCATCCTTTAGAGGATTATCACTCCCTGGTGGGTAAGGTGCTAAACCAAACTGAATGTTGGGTGTGCTCTCACGTGCCTCAAGGGCAGCATAACATAGGACTAGTGCCATTCCCGCTAAACATATCCGAAGTACTCGAATTAAGGGGTGGGAGGCCCATAGAAGGGAGGTACAATAACACTAGGTCCCCTAGTCTGAGGCTTCGACAATACTCCATAGGCAGATCTTTGCTGTGCCTAAACATATCTCATGCAAAGCGCCTGGAGAATTGGGAGGCTGACCTATCAGATCAGACATTGGCTCGCCACACTCATTTTAGAGAGAGACTCACAAGGTCACTACTAGGCAGGAATGCTGATGGAAGTCACAAGTTAGGGCGTATAACCAAACATAAGAAGGTATCCATTGGAAAAGTCTCTACAGATAAATGTGAAAATATCATTAATGCCGACACATGTCTAGAGCAGATGGAGACACTAGGCATGGGTAGTTTTATCAAAACTCTGTGTGACATAATTCATGGGCATACCGTCCCTTATGTTCTCCCTGAGGATGTGTATTTTGTTTGTGGAAGAAAAGCTTATTCCTGGGTGACTCCGAGTTCCAAGGGCTTGTGTTTCTTAGCTAAACTGGTTCCTGAAATCATGACTATTACTCATGAAGAAATGGTAGATATTCACAAGACTACATCACCACCATACGTACACACACAGTATGAACACTGTGGCAAGAGAAATATGATTCCTGGTGAGGAACCCATAGCTACAAAATTGATTAGTGAAACTGCTGGTTTCCAAGTTATGGTTGCTCTAGATCTCACCAGGACCGCTCGGGGAACATTAAACTTTAAATATATCCAAGACCTAGCTAAATTAATAGATAATATCACCGAGATGTGTGATGACAGTTTCAGGTATACTGGAAGGGAGCTACAAGCGTACAAAAAGGAGTTGGTGCAACATAGACTGGTACTAAATTATCTCACCTCTATTACTGGTGGGTACTGTGTGACACTGGCCACCCAGTTCGGTGTCAAATGTTGCACGTACATTACTAATAATACTGATGACCCTAAAGAGGTTATAGACCGGAAGATGGATGAAATTTTGCAGCTGAAATGGGAATTTCGAAAGAGCCATAATTCTTCGTTATATGAGGTCGGGGAAAAGGTGGCGGGTTGGTTCTCATGGTTGAACCCAGCAAAATGGTTCTCCGGTCTGGGGGAGTGGGTACAGGAAATGATTGCGAGTGTAGGTAAGCTCCTTCTTCTTATACTGGGTGTCATCTTAGCAATTGGTTTAGTTGTCAAATGTGTTCCTACTGTGTTGAAGTGTGGAAAACGGTCTCATGGGAGTAACACTGAGAAAGAGACTGAAAGGGTGGTACCAGATACCGAGATCATGGTCTGTGGAGAAGTATTGTACAATCCTGAACTTGAAACGGTGATTGGGTGATAGTTTATTACACTATTAAAGGGTGGAACTGTCGAAGTCAGTAAATTAGATAAAGTCATTTCAATTAAAGTCTAGCAAACTTGGTTGTCTTTGTTTGAAAAGATGCGTACGGTACGCATCGACGTACAAGGGCACGCTACGGCGTGAAAGGGCGTACGCATCCACTACACGTGGCAGCAACAGTAATTGGTCTTTTACCATACATTCGCACAAACACGCATACTTATAAAATAGTACACATTAATGGTAGTTGCAACACATAGTCAGTTATGTCGAAATATAGTAGTATTTATATGTTATATCAGAGTTACATGCATATTAGTGAAATACACGGAACGGGTTAAAGGAATAACATCATGAGTGGTATCATAATGAACCTTGTTACATATCCTACTGTTTGGTTCACTCTGCGAGGGAATCGCAGAGTGCATACGCAAGTTATGAATGATAGGGAATTATGAACTACTTAAGACTAAGGAATCCTGGCGGGAAGAGCAGAGCATACCCCCTGCAGAGATGACCCCCTCCTTTGGATTCCTTAGGATGAACCAGCCAATGATTGACGACCCCTTGGACATTCCTGAGACCCGGACCAATAGATGCAAGCCATACCATCTTCATTGTATTACTGTATTTGATTGTGTATATAAGCAGCAGCTTGTGATCCAGAGTGCAGACATCTTGTCCCCAGACTTCAGGATTGAATGACTGCACTGGATCCAGAGCGCCTGCGATAAGTAACGGCTGTATTAACTATTACTTCGCTTGAGCATATTTTTCCACTTATTGTGAATAAATCTTTGTGCTTTGGAAACACAAATCGAGGTTCGACAATCGTTATTGGTTAGCGACGATACGCACATAACAGTCTATATCCTGAACAGGCAAACGACTGGACATGAGAATTGCCACTCCCAGGGACTTATTTTCCGCATTGTTGCTCATAAAGACATGTGGGAATTGGCGGCTGCTCAACCTAGGAGCAGAACCTTGCTTGAAATGAGTTTCCTGTAAAAAGGCTACGTCAATTTTTTTGGCCTTAAGGTCGCGCAATAAACGGGACCGCTTTTCCGGGACATTTAGACCCTTAACGTTAAGGGTAACGCATTTAAGTCTACCCACCATTACCAAGCAGTTCTAGGTATTTACCTGTGTACCACCACAAGGGGAAAGTGTGTATGAACCCATAGGTGAATTGTAGTGGGGGGGAATTGAAGAAAGTAGGAATGAAGGGGGAGGGGAGAAGGTCAGGAAGCCATAAGTGCTTAGACTGAAGTATCAGTATCAGCAAAGAGCTACTAATCATTGGCAATTTTGTAAGACTGTTCCGGCATACCATATAGGATCGTGATCCAAACATGGTCCGGAATATAGCACTCGGTCTTGGAGCCCTGAGGAGGGCAGTAAACAGCGACAATCAAACAAACATAGATAGATGGTCCGCATCTCGTCCTCAGCAGGGTCCCGGGTATTCTCAGCCCAGGTCCCTATCTTCCAGGGAGGTGTAGGACCTCTGTTACTTATATGTACTAACATATTCAATTTTTGTAAAGAGAACAACAAACAACTATGCATGAACACACAGCTAATCGAAAATACTTGAACATTATAATATTGGAAAACATTATAACACTATAACCTTAGAAATCTATAGAAAAACTTTTAGAAAAATATTGATGAGCTAGGCAGATCTATATTGGACACTAGCAGTTGTAAATAGCATATCAGAGATGAAGGGGATAAAGTAGGCAAAGGTAGGATAGGAATATTCTCGCCCAAGGGAAGCTATTCACGGTAGCAGGTCTTTAGTTGGGTCTTATGAGAGGTTCTCCTCCTAAGGGTGAAGTCTCGCACTCATTTGTGCGTATTCAAGTGTTCCCTTGTGCCTGCTGATTCAGACGCTTTTGGGGTGACCGCTTGGATCTACTTGGAAATTGGAACCTATCATCGTGTTGGGACTCCATTACCGGATACAAACGTTGATGGGACTCCTGCCATTCAGCTAGAGTGATTAAAGGAATGTTCAGAGTGGTACAGCAGTCTGGCAAGTCTGGTGGAATCCTGAGGACCGCCAGTTTCCCTTCATGTGTAACTTGCAGTTGGAGCGGGAAGCCCCATCTGTATTTAATCGATTTTTTCCGGAGCTCCTCCGTAAGGGGTTTAAGTAACCTCCGAAATTGTAGGGTTTGCCAAGATAGATCTTGGAATATGTGGATTTCCTGACCGTTGAACTCCACTCCTTGGAGACCCCTTAGCTTGCGGACGATTTCATCCTTCTGTGTGTAATAGTGGAGACGGCATATAACATCTCTAGGCCTTTCCGTTGGGGACCCCCTTGGGCGTAATGCTCTATGCGCCCTGTCAAATACGATTATATTGTCGGATGGTAATTCTAGGACCTCATTAAACATCTTTGTCAAAGCATCAATAAGGCCCTGTGGGGGGACGTCTTCTGGCAAACCCCGTATCCGCAGATTATTACGGCGACTTTGATTGTCTAGATCGTCCATCTTTTGCTGGAATCCCTGCAAGGCCTTTGCCTGTTCCGCCACCGTCTTTTCTAGAGCTGTAACACAATCGATGGCCAAGGTGGGCGATATCTGCTTGCAGTGTGGCCACTTCTTGGTGTACAATCTCTTGTAATTTTGCTTCTAATGCTTCAAAATCTTTTTTAGAGGGTAGCTCTTGCTTAGTTGGGAGGGACTTAAGCATCCTTAAAACTTGTGACAAATCGGGTTGCTCTGTTATCCCAGTCCCCTTCTGGCGACGTGTTTCGTCCTGTCGTGGGTCAGGTGATGTTGATCCAGAAGCAACGGAAGGAGATGCCATTTCTGGTTCTTCCGTGGCCACAGGGGTTTTTACATATGAGCGAAGGTCAGAACGTTGAGGGGTCTCTTGTGATTTTCCTTGATTTTTCTTAGCTGAGTTTTTACGGTCTTTGCCCATCAAGACGATTCTATGTGTGTTCAGCAATTTGTTCAAGGTATAATACTCATTGCAGGTAGTACATAATGTTGAGGTAAGACTGCCGCTATTCACCCCTCCTCATGATTGGTCTAGGCGGCCATCTCGCAGGACGCGATCCGTGGTCTGTTTAAAGGAATATTACCATGTGTCCAGTGCGGCCCTATTCTGGACAAAGAGCCAGCTTCCCAAGGGCAGAATTTATATACTAGTTGGCTTTGTAAACTTAGGTTGAATAATGTAGTGTAGTAGTGAGTGTCTGCCACCGGATGTCAGTGTTGCTACATCAGAAAGACTCAATCCAGGTCTGTTACACGTTAAATCTGAGCAGAAATATTTCCACTGGATGTAGCCTGGTATTTAGCAGGTGATTACTCCTTTCTGTAAGGGTTCTATATTACAGCCCTGCTATCTGTAGGAAGCCAACTTCTCTCCTTCAGGCATCCCAGACATACAAACAGCTTGTACCTTATTTTGGTGTCTCGCAGCGTCAGCGAGGCCAAAGTGTCAGCAGCTGAGGGATCTGTTTTGTGCTGCAACGAGCGTTTGAGTGCTAGTATGCAGGGGGGGGGGGGGGGCGGGGCTGCCCCGTTTAATCCAGACCACTGATTGACGTTGGGGACTCCCCGCGGTGCCGCCGCAACCACCCACAATCTCTCCTCCGTACCTTGTGGCTGACAGGCTGCCGCGCCCGCTAAGCTGCCCCGCCAAGAGGGATCCTGACAAGCGGGGACGATTGGATGCCCGCCAAATAGGTAAGCCCCAGATCCGGATATGTATGGACCCGCTCGTGATGTTCAACCTTAGGATGGGGGTCGGTTTTAATACTTTTAATGTTGAAATTGGCCATACGTGATGTATGATGTTTTGGTGCATCTAGTAATGTAACTTTCTTAATCTGTATATTGCCAAAGAGTCTCCATCCACGTCAGATCTCTGGAGAGACCACATAGGACCAACAGCTCCTTAATCAAACATGTCCCATTGTATAACAGGTCTGGGGATCTCCCCAGGAAATCCTACTTGTTACATGAATATGGGGGGTCTGAAGCATTTAAATGTTTTATAACAAGATCCACAGCTAATTTAGTGTGTCCCATGACATCTCTGCAGTGTAAGGTGTTGTCAGGGGCGGAGCTATATCTGTAAGACCAATAGTTGTGGGAGACTACGGGAAAATGGCCGCCGCTGTCCTGCACTGAGGACAATACAGAGATGAAAATGATTTTTCTCATTATTAAAACCACAGTCTTCCCTCTCATCTGTGTAAAACACCCCTCCCGCTGTAACTATCCCCCCTCGCCCATATTAGATGGATGTCTATTAGATACATAACCTCCATCTGTTTGGCAACAACTTAATCGGTAGAGTAAGTTTCTATAACTACTGTCCTCAGTGCAGGACAGCGGGGGCCATTTTCCCGTAGTCTCCCACAACTATTGGTCTTACAGATATATCTCCGCCCCTGACAACAACTTACACTGTACAGGGGGCGGAGCCACATCCTCCTCAGCCGCCATGTCAGAGCCTGGAGCGCCGCCCTCAGTCTGTACAACATCCGGGCCCTGTACAAGGCTGAGGTAATAATATAGTTCCCCCATGTTTATGTGCAGCCTCCCGGCCATCAGGGCCTCATACAGAATCCATCCCCTTATACATATCACATAGACTATTAGTTTATGTCCCTTCCCACCCTACATGTCAGCACCATCAGTCCCCACAGCCAGTGTCTGACTGGGTCCTGCTGCAAAGCCCCCAGTGGTTATTCCTCAGACCACCTCCCATGAGAGCCACATCCATAAACACCTCCATATACACACACAGTTCTTACTGAAGGACACAGTGACCCATGTCTGCCCATCCACAGTCCCCCTCGCACCATCCACTATACTGTGTTCTATCTATGTGTAATTGTCACAGTATAGACCCCATTCCATGGTAGGTACAGCGTAGGGTCTACTGCCCATGTGACATTGTCACATTCCCAGTCTCCTCTTACACTCAGTACTCAGGGGTCCCACCGCCTACAACGTACTAAGCCCAAGAGTCCTCCTGCAGCCACACAGACCCCATATGTTACATTATACTATGTATTATACATTTATATCACAACCTTAAGTCACTGTTCCCAGTCTCCCTCTGACACGTAGACAGAATGATCTCTAAGACGTGACCCAGTAAGTCCCCAACCATCGCCCCCTAATCCCAGGAACATAGTGAGTCCCTCCTGCTCCTCATATAACATAGTATGCAACATAATATTCATTAGGTCAACTAAGCAATGAAATGTAAAATAATATCATACACACATTTTTAATCAAGTAAAAAAAAATAATGACATCAGTTTTTACATTGGTGTCTAGCTGCTTCTAGGCTTATACATCATGTATGTTTATCTAATGTATTTATATGTTTGTGTGTTATATATTTATGTGTATAGATAGATATCTAATGTGACTGTACAGATGTATGTGACAGAACAGATAGGTGAACATGTTAGAAATGGCTGTGACACTATGTGACAGATACATCCTGTATATGGCACCGTCTCTTACCTGGCAGCGGGGCTAGAAGCACCAGCACATCCATGTGGGCAGCTGAGGGTCACGTAGAAAACAGGATTTATTGCTAAGTGAAGGCGAGAGCCGTACGGGAGTTATCAGCTGGTATATTCTACCCTGCACTTGTATCTAATACTGTATTATGCACTTCATCTTCATCAGCTATTTATATAGCGCCACTAATTCGCAGCGCTGTACAGAGAACTCACATCTGTCCCTGCCCCATTGGAGTTTACAGTCTAAATTCCCTAACACACACACACACAGATACTAAGGTCAATTTAATAGCAGCCAATTAACCTACCAGTATGTTTTTGGAGTGTGGGAGGAAATCGGACCACCCCAGGAAACCCACACAAACACGGGGAGAACATACAACTCCACATAGATAAGGCCATGGTCAGGAATTGTACTTATGACCCCGGTGCTAACCACTGAGCCACCGTGCTGCCCATGCTTATGTATAAGCATGAATACCTCCATAATACTGATCACTGTGTATAGCTCCCCTCACACCAGAGAGACACTGACAGACTGAGAACCTGCTGTATGAGGTGCGGCATAGCTGCAGATGGTCTCTACAGATCTCCCCTGTTACTACTGACCTGTCCAAGCAGGAGGGAAGAGGGGATGGGAAGGTGATAAAGAGAATATGATCTCTAGCGCTACTTGTTCTTATTGCAGAAATAGGTGTTATATTAAAGCAGGAAGTGCACAGTAAGAGCAGGCAGTGTGAGGACAGCAATCTGAAGAACATTTACACCAGAGTAACGGAACTTGCACAAGACAATATAAACTGTTGTATGGTAATTTCAATTACTTTATAGCAGACGGAGCACCAGAGGAAACCCACGCAAACACGGTAAGAACATAGAAACTTCACACAGATAAGGCCATGGTAGGGAATCAAACTCATGACCCCATTGCTGTGAGGCAGAAGTGCTGGCCACTAAGTCACTGTGCACATGCGTAATGTAATTGAATGTCCATTTACACAACACTTAGACCTTATTAAAGTGACCTTGTAAACTGAACGAGATCTACTGGTAGTGTCACACGCCGGACTTCCGCTGTCTCCCCGGGAGCCGGCGCCTGTGTCCGCTGACCCCGGAGGCCTCCTCCATCAGGATCCCTCCTATTAAGTAAAAGTCACTTACCTGGGTCCACGCCGCTGCAACCATCCAGCGCTGTCTCTCCCCTTCTTCCGTTCGGCGCTCAGTGGTTCTGCGCATGCGCAGAACTGTCTAGCTGTTTTCTGTGCTCTCACTGCCCTCTATTGGCTGCCTAATAGGAACTGCACTGTATCTACCCCCTCTGACCAGAACTCAATGCTGGTTCTTTCAGTCAGTCCCTGACTCTAGTATTGGATACAGCTCCTGTGTTTTTGCTCTCCTCCGAGTTTCCAAACTGCTATCTCTCCGGGAAAACCACCTCTAGGTGGCTACGCTACCGAAGTTCCGGTCAGCACCTCCAGGTGGCAACTTTATTCTATTTCTGCAAACCAGATTCCGCGTGACTATGTGCAGTACTTCCCTACTATTTCCACTCCCAAGTGGCAACGTTGCTGAACATTCCGGCTAATCACCGGTATCAAGTGGCAAGTCTTTTACTAACTGATTCTACGCTCCGTCTGTTATGTTTCACTGGGAACTTCCTTAGGGGACCGTGATCTGCAAGTGGAAGCCGCAAAAGCCCATATTCCCTTGCGGGAATCACTGGTGAACACCTTTCACTTGTTAGACTCCGCGCCCCTAGCGAGAGTAACGCCAATCCCGGCTGAACTACCAGGATCCGGTTGAAAACCCTCTGGTAAACGTGACAGGTAGATTGCGATCAACTGTTTGAGTCCACCGCTTATAGCTGCAGCGCGGTCCGACAGCCCTTACAATAGCCACCTATAGGCTCCTCTAGATACTCCCCCTGATCATACATGGACATCTATATCATCTGGTCCTTCCCCGCTACACCTCCCACACGCTTACACCTCCCACACGCTTACACCTCCCACACGCTTACACCTCCCACACGCTTACACCTCCCACACGCTTACACCTCCCACACGCTATTTACATGCCGCCACTCCTACTACACAGTCACTTACACTATATCTGTGACGAAAGGCCACAACCAGGACGAAACGCGTTGGAGTTTGAAGACGCCCCCACAGCCAGCAGCATTGTGTCCCCCAGCTCCTGCCCTCCCCATTACTCCCAGAGGTCCACTGAGTGCAGCCGCTGGGCAGCAGGTTTCTTACACAGCGGAGGAGCTCAGACAACACGTGCACCGCATCCCACCTGTACTATAGCTGCCCCCCCCCCACCTCACTCTACCATGCATCACATTCCTAACCATAATACTCTGTACTTTATTACTGTTACTGTGGTATATGTAGATTAGAATAAACACGCTGACCGCTTGGATAGGTTATAGGATCAGCAGCCGCTGAGCCGTCTACTTCTGAGCTCATGTATATAATACAGAAGGGGAGAGTTAAGCACATGATATAATACATTTCTCAGAACACTCTCCTAACGTCTCCCTCTGCAGAACTACTAAGTAATCCACATATACTACTATTACTAATATAACTATTGTATTGTTCTTCCCACTGGTTAGATAGCTCCCGTTATCTGCCACGTTTACACCTCACATCTCCCTGATCCTGAACTGGCCCCAATCAGGCGGAACTGACTGTGTTTAAGTGAAAATATAATCATCTAACACAATCTAACAGTAAAGGTAATAAGAGCTACTAAACCAACCCAAAGAGCTAACCAAGCTGTAAATGCAAAAGAGATAGAAGAAAAAAACTAGATAAAAAGGCAAAAGAGTTGTAAATGCTTGAAAGAAGAACATAGAGAAAGTACTTGAACATCACCACTTTCATCTTTTTATTTGGGGGGGGGGGATCCAAAACACACCACCCACATTCTGTGACTCATCTCCCATCTGTTTCCTCAGTAGGACGAACTATATCGGACTTGCCACAAAACAAGTGCACCAATACCCCAACAAGAGGAATATAACCTAGCAACCACTTCACTCCGGAGGAACACCAAATATTATCCACCCCAGGACCACTCTACTGAACTAAACAGGAAGATAAAGAACCAAACGAGAGGAACGTCTACCGACAACTTTGTCACTAAAGAATTAAGACGTAAGTGACAAACACCTACAACACCCCATCACCTATAGATCCCACCAGGTTACACCACCTATAGATCCCACCAGGTTACACCACCTATAGATCCCACCAGGTTACACCTCCTATAGATCCCACCAGGTTACACAACCTATAGATCCCACCAGGTTACACCACCTATAGATCCCACCAGGTTACACCACCTATAGATCCCACCAGGTTACACCACCTATAGATCCCACCAGGTTACACTACCTATAGATCCCACCAGGTTACACTACCTATAGATCCCACCAGGTTACACCACCTATAGATCCCACCAGGTTACACTACCTATAGATCCCACCAGGTTACACCACCTATAGATCCCACCAGGTTACACCACCTATAGATCCCACCAGGTTACACCACTATGTTCTCCGCAGGGCAGCAACCAATCACAGCTCCACTGATACATCCTCACACCGCAGACAGTCCCTATCCTACATCACCACCTTTTATTATAGAGGGGCGTTGCATGAAAGACAAAAATGCAGGGAACTCCGCCCTCTTGTCATGTGATCTCTTGATCCCGCTGTCAGACATGCTATGGGGATATAGAGCTAGAACCGCTTTGCTGACCCCAGCTGTATTTCATCTTCCAAAGAAATTCACTTTCTTCCATACGGACGGGGTTTCTCTTAGACACTCAACCCCCACATGTGACTGGTCTTACTGTGTTTCTGTGTCCAGGTGAATTATATATATATATACAGTATATATATTGACAGAAAGTGTTTTCTATTGTTTATTTTCTATTCTATTCTTTTATTTAGATAACCTAGGAAAGCAGTAAATAAAAGGTTAATGTTTCTATTATACACACCAGGGTTTTTAAAACAATTGTAGGACCATAGATGTCTATCCTAAAGTATAACTGTTGGATGTAAGAATATCTCTCTTCATACAGTTCTCGAGGTTGGAATTGGTGTTCTTTATATACTATTGACGTGTAGAATCTAAATTTTTTATATATATGCGTTCAGCCAATGACCGTCGCCTCTCCTCCACTCTGATCACCTCATCCCACTCCAGAATTCAAGACTTCTCACGAGCTGCCCCCCCCCTGCACTGGAATGACCTCCCACGCTCCATCCGTTTGTCCTCTAATTGTGCTCCTTAAAACGGGCACTCAAAACTCATCTCTTCCTCAAAGCCTACCAGCCTTCCACCTAACCCTCTCTCCATGCTTGCTCTCATCTCCTGGCTCCTCTGACTCCCTTTGTGCCGGCCGTCTGTTTGCCCTCCCTTTAGAATGTAAGCTCTTATGAACAGGGCCCTTCTTCCTCCTGTCTCTTTACCTTCTCTTCTACTCCAATTTCAATATATTTGCTTTTCCTGGAGCCTCTGAAGTCTTGGTATTACTCGTTTATTGTTCTGTAGTGTTATTCCCAGTACTGTTCATTATTTGTACTGTGTTCGGCGTTGCGGAAACCGTGTGGCGCCTTATAAATAAATAATAATAATATTATATATATATATATATATATATAGCCCAAAAATCCAGAACAACAGCAGTTCACATAATATCAAAATGTAGAGCACTAGATACAAATACAGTTTAGAACAGCATGCTGTATATTACATACTTGATATATGTATAATTAAGTTTAGCCTTTATTGCACATTATTTATATAGATTAGCAGTTCTATTAAGATATGACTCCTACATAAATATCACTGTGTGATATCTGCCCTTTTTTGAGAGCAGAGTGTTACATTGATCATTATGCATATTAATTTGTGCGAAAATCTCAATAGCGGGATGTTGCTTGTGTTGCATGTGGAGAGACTCTATTAGTGTTTCCAAATTAGAGCTTTTCAGAGCACAAATTTTCCAGTGAGTGGAAATAGAGAACCAGTAATACTGGCTTTTTCAGCCTCCTACACTATTCTGGGCTCTATTTCATATGTTACATTTAGGCTAAAGTACTCAGTGGTAGAGTCCCGATCTTCTGGGTTATCAAGTTGTTGAGTAGAGTTGTCTCTGTTCCAATTAAACTGATGTGGCTTATGTTTTATGAAAGAAGTAGATATTCTCCAGAGTAATCTGCCCTTGGAGAATGACGAAACCCCAGTACTGTGTTTTTTTTTTGCGTGAGTAAGTCAGAAACATACAGCATGTCAATACGAATACAGATACGATGTTGACGGAGTCGTGTGTGCAGTCTCTGGCTGTGGAGTTCTAGAGGCGCCATGTTTCATAAAGAGTGTGAAGGGCCAATAGGGATGCCATGTGCTTATACTCTCTGGAGGGCTGAGATTTATCTAGCTTTAGATCTTGGTGTTACATTAATATCTCCTAGGATCAGATGACACTTTGCATAATGTGGTTATACATCTTATTGAGGAAGGTGACTGGTTCTGATGTGGAACGTAGGCAGATACTACTGTCTTGGATCAGAGAGAACCTATAACTATAAGGTATCGTCCCTCTGGGTTAGCTATATAATGGAGTGTGGGAAAAGGAACATTTCTACGGCACCCAAGACAATGGAGCGCTTTTTAGGGGAATTTAAATCATTCAAATTGATGCATTAAACCTTCAAAGTCATGACATTATGAGTGTGAGAAGCCTGTCAAAAGCTCTGCATGAGTGACAAAGTTGGGAGGGCAGGAGAAATATGAGTGAAGGAAAAACTTAATAAAATTAGGAGATGTGAAGGAAGAGAGTTCCCTGAGGGGTGATAGTCTGACCTAGGTAATACATTAAAACATCTGAAAATTACAAAGACAATAGAGGTAGGGAAGGAAACAAAATAAAGGTTAGGAGGACAAGGCTGTGGGTGGCAAAGAAATTTTCCTAAAATGGAATTAGGGATTTAGAGAGAGAGAAGTCAATCAAAGAGGAGGTGAGCAAGAAATGATTCACAAAAACCTCTACAACTTGAAGAACCACAGTCAAAACTGCAAAAAGAGTCATCTAGTCTGATAAAGTCTTCATTGGGTGATAAGGGGTCAATCTGCAATGAATAACAAGAAACAGTAAACACAACAAGAGAAAAGTAGCTCGTCCAGCTTCCGAAAAGTGCCACTGAGCTCTAGGATGGACACATCCTGAGAGTTTTTTCTTCAGTTTTGAAGGGCAGACGACATAATTAGGCCTTTGTCCTATTGGGAACTGGATAGCAGATCCCTGCTTGCGCCTGTGAAACGGGAAAAAATTAAGAATATGTCTCTCATGTTAAAAAGATGATTCCGACAAGGAGGTGTCCTGGATGAGATTTGGAGGACCGAGTTGTCCACAATAAGTGGAGTTATTCAAGTGGGGAGAGTCGTTTTGCAAAGTTCTATGACCCACTATTTGCCATTCAGACTTTGGAGGCTTTTGGTGTCTCATTGATGAAGATCCTCGCTAAAGGCTGCTGACCTGGGATCCAATTTAGAGAGGATGGTTTGCGTTTGAATTTCTGACTTACCATACAGAATTTTAGTGTGTGTTAGCACTTGAAGAGTTGCTAAGAGAAACACCATTTATATTTGTAGTTAGAAGCTCTTAGGATTTTGGTGATCCTCTGCAGTTCATGTCTCTTTTGAATTGTTAAAGGTGCCAGATCTTGGAAAACTTGCATCTGGGAGTCCTTCAAGTCAATGAAAGGGCTGTCATGGTCGGCCATCATGATTCTTTTTTATGCAGTCAGGCAATAATTTCTCTGGGATTTTGTTCTGGGGTAGGCCTTGCTCTCAGAGCTCTGAGATCTGTCTAACACAACCGTTGTCTCAGAGGGATCAGAGAGCACATGTATAAAGAGGCCTACTAAAAATGCAATGAGAGACTATGCATCTATGGATTCTGGGATGCCTCTAATCCAGAGATATTTCCTCCTGGATCTACTTTAAAAGTCATCATGATCTTGAATGGATCATCTTAATTTCCATGTCAGTAATAACTTGTGAGCGACACAGCTTGTCTGTCTTATTTTCAAGGTTGTTGTTTCTAGATACAAGAAACGTAATTTCCAATATTTTATTGGTTTTTTTTAAAGAAATTTGTCCGTGTCTGGTTGAGTGATTTTCTCGCTGTGTTGAGACATGACCGTTTAGTAAGAATTGGGATGCTCAGGCTGTGAGAGACAAGAACAGAAGGTGGGATTTTCGTGATGAGATGGAATGTATGGTAACTATTCCTCAATAATGTCACACTCTCATCGGTCATAGCTTAACTAATCTGAAGCCAACCTGGGGCTGTGAGCAGGTAAGAAGATGATCAGCTTTGTGGATTTATAGAACTTGGTGTTTGTAGTGCCGGCATCCTAAGTGCAAATGCCTTTAACATGACTCTGGTTGTTGATGGTTATAAACTGTTATACATGAATAGTTGAGCCTTTACATATATGTAGAACACGTTGAATTAAGGGAGTGTATTGCTGTCGTGTAAGTGCCCAGCTAATGTGGAAGCCTTGCTCTGATGAGCCCTTGTCCTAAATTTAGATCCATCAGAAATGCATCTACAGGGACAACGTTAGGGGCATGCTTAGATCTTTAGAAGTGCTCTGCTGCCCCAAGAAGTAGGGTGTTGTGTGAAAGTCACTTATCGGTCTTATGAAGCTGGATCAGAGAAACTGCTGAGAAACACTGAATAGGGCTCTATGGCCCATTCACTAGGGGCCTCATGTAGAGTTGGACTCACCTTGCTTCCACAACTCAGATGTAAAATACTCCTGTCATGAGCCTTGACGGTACGCCGCATCCTGGCGCAATCTAGCAGCCTGGCACGTGCATTGGTTACAATGTACTGTTTTTTTTCCCTTGAGCTTATCTTTGTGGCATAGAGTAGAAGGATGTAGGGACATCCTCCAACACCAGGGGGAGCTCTCCTATGATTTAAATTGGTTGATTAATATATTTATACATGTTCCTGGTTTATGTTATTATCTATGCCAGTTCTAAGCTAGTAAATTATTTAGCAGCCTCCTGAGGCTGATTGTCAGCCCTGTCCTCCTCTTTTCTGATTGGCCCATCAAAGTATTTAAGGCAGGGAGTTCTTAGCCTCACTGCCGGTTATAGCTTCCAGTTCCCTGTCTGCTAACCTGCTCCTGTGCTGTTTGGTGTATACCTTCTGGATTGAATTTCTGTGTATGACCCCTGCCTGTACCTTGGACCCTGCCTGTGACCCTGACCTTTGGCGTGTTACCTGAGTTTTCTGCTTGCTAGTGACCTCTGACCGCTACTTTCGTCTGACCATCCGCTGCCATCTATGCTGCCTCCTGGCCTGCCGCTACGGTTTTGTATTACAAACTTACACTACATCTGAAGTTACGTCCTGGGGGCATCTGAGTACCGGTGAGCGTATAAAGCTCTATGGGAAAGGCGGCTGCTAAAGGTGAAGACCTCCGGAAAACTAGTTCTGTGAGTTTGTGAACAGACCGTCAGCGTAACAACTCCCCCCAAAAAAACTTATTTTACATTGTATGAACAGCTGAAAGTGTCATGAAATACTCTGCATACTACTTAAAATGCAGCTCTTTATCATACCCAGATGGTTGTACCTCTTTCAAACCCTGCCAGTTTCTGTCCCTGCCACCCTCCTATCCAACATCCAGAAGGCCCTTACTCGGTTTATCTGGAATCATACGCCTCCACGGGTATCGGTTGCTGTCCTGAAGAAACCTATCCCCGGTGGTAGTAGGGGCCTACCCGATATTAAGATGTACTATCTGGCTTCCCACTTCTCCCAAATTGTTGCATCATATGCCCCCTCAGGTTCTATGTCATGGCTCGACCTGGAGGCGGCGCATACTGCCCTCCCTGATTTGACCCCACTCTGGGGCCTACCCCCTATACATCGCCCCTCGCCCTCTAAACTCCTTCCCACCACTAAATTTGACATTAAGATTTGGGATTCCTATTCCTTCAAATTAAAGCTTACATCTGCCCTCTCTCCCCTGACCCCCATCTGGTTTAATCCCATATTTCCTCCCGGCCTCTCTAGATTGAGACACCGTCTCTGGACTGAGGCTGGACTTAGATTTCCATCAGACTTTTCGAAACAAGGCCCGTGGCTTCCACTGGCTGAGCTCCAGTCCCACTCCCCAGACCGGACGCTTAGCCCCTTTGAGTCCTTTCAAATCAGCCATTTTTTGTGATCCCTGCCACCCAAATTTACACTGCGTCCCCTCACTCCATTTGAGAACCTATGCAAACTCCACCCCATGTCCAAAGGCATGATATCACAGCTTTATAGTATCTTTCTTGACTCCACTCGTCACCTTCAGCTCCCCCATGAGATTGAATGGGAGAGAGATCTCGGCCCTCCGCCAGATGAGGAAGCCTGGGAGGACATGAGACTGGGGATAGCTAAAAGCTCTATATCGACCAGACTAAAAGAAACATCCTATAAAATTTACTATCGCTGGTATTATACCCCCACTCGACTTCATGCAATGTTCCCCTCCTCGTCGCCTGACTGCTGGCGGGGATGTGGCCACAGGGGTTCTATGATACATATCTGGAGGACTTGTCCAATTATTACTCCCTTCTGGGATGCGATCCATGGCTTCATCAATACCTTATTTGAGACTCCCGTTGCGAAAGACACTTGGATCTTTCTCCTTTGTTACCCTCCCCCGGATCTTGATAAATTCTCAAAAAAACTGACAGCGCTCATCCTCACAGCCGCCAAATCTCTCATTGCCCTCAACTGGAAGCGCAGCACTTCTCCTTCTTTATCGGCCCTTAAAAAACAAATTTGGAATGTGGCAGCAATGGAAGAGATTACTTACCACCTACACGAAAGAGGTTACGCTTTTAGCCAAGTCTGGGCTCCATGGCAAATGGCAGCAAGCGCGTTTCCCTCTGACACTTAAGTTCCACGCGGAGGCCCATGTGTGGCGAGTGTGGCCCTGCTCCTGCTCTACCAACCTTTGACCTTCTAACACACGTTCATTACCTTTTCTCTGACCGCACTCTTGTCTATCTTTTGTGGTCTTCCTTCTTCCCTTACCCCTCCTACTCCTATCTCCCCCCCCCCCCCTCCCACCCAAACCTATTTTAACATTGTCTGGTTTATGTAAGGTTAAGCCAAAAAAAAAAAAAAAAAAAATCTGGTCAGTTTACATCTTAAGTTCCCTGTGGATGTCATTCCTGAACTTCATTACAATGTAAATGTCTTCTTATGTACACATTGTAACTTTCAGATTTTGTATCCTGTATGCCTTGTATTGCTTGACCATTTAAAATAAAGAATTATAAAAAAAAATAAAATGCAGCTCTTTAGTTAGAGCAGTAATAGCTGAGGATGGATTTTTGGGTAATTTTAACCTCTAGGTACGTAATTTTAACCTCTAGGTACGCAATGCTCCATTTTACCCATTCAAAGGGTGTATTTCTACTCCAGGAGGGATGAGCAATACTTGGTACAGGGCTACTGACTTTTCTAGATTCCCAGAGAGGCCAGATATTATGCCGTACTCCTTGATTTTGTTGAGGATGCAATGATTGAGCCAGGTTTGATATGGAAGGACGTTGTCTGCAAAGGCAGAAATGTTCATTTTTGCGGTTTCCTATACAGATGCCTTTAAAATTATATCATTGTTTTAAGATAAGTGGTAAAGGATTAATGACAATTTCAATAAAAGTGGTGACAATGTGTTCCGCTGTACATATCTAACCTATCACTTGCAGTCTGGAGATTCTCTGATTTTTTGCCAATCATAGTCCTGATTATCTTGAGAATTCTTTAATTTCTTCCATGCAGGTTGGGAACATCACAATGAGTTGCTCACTCTGCTCTGAGATGTCATGGTCTCGAAGAGGGGGTGAATAATGTGCATGAATGTTGGTAGTTTGCCTCTGCATGTCCATCTTAGAAGGAGTTTATTGAAGTGAAGCTCTGGACGAGGAAGGCTTGTCAAGGAATTTTCCCATAATCCTCGTCTCTCCAGGGCCAGTGAATTTGCGGTCAGCCAAGCAAATATCAATGATAAAATGTGTGACATATAAGTTATTGTAGGTAAACCTGGAATAGACCCCTTGTAGGAAAAAGATAATCTTACATTTCAAATGCTTTTTATTACATTTTAGAATTACATCTATACTGATAAAATATTTAATGGTAGTTGTAAAAGGACCTGTGGTAGCGCCTTACATGCGCACACTGTCCTCTTATTCTGTTCTTAGATACACTGGCTATAAAACTCGCACTTTTATGCACTTTTCCTTACACAGTGTTGCCTTACTCAGTCTTTTGACCACACTAAATAACACAAGCTTTACACAACTATTTATCCAATAACCACTGTATCTCAGCAGTACTTCACAGTATATATTTGTTATCAATACTCACAACATATGTATGTATTTAAATCAAAGTATTTTACTGTTAACACAGATTAGCTTGTATTCACAGTTCCCACATATATCATAACGTTGTTCAACATAACATAGTATATCAATATAACATTACCCCTAGGTTCACCACCTTTTTCCTTACACTATCCTTGATTTACATATGTATTTTTGATAAGAATCAGTATTTATAATATTGATTTAACTTTCGCAGATATCAGACAATAGCTACACAGTTATATGTATATAAATAGTTAAATCCACATTACAAATACATATATAGCTTTATGGATATATAGATTAACGATACTTATCAAGTCCTTGTATCCTGGATCCGATTCTTTATCTGCAGTGTAGGGAACGTTCCTGGTGCATGGAATCCTTTCTTGTAGCTTATCGTATGTTTTCTGTAGTATAATGTGTATATATATTTTCTGTAGTGTAGTGTAATGTATCTTTTCTGTAGTGTAGTGTAATCCCATAGAATAGTATAGTGTAATATATATATCTTTTCTGTAGTGTAGTGTGTCCCTATTAGTGTAGTGTTCCTATTAACCCTTTCCTGTAGTGTAGTGTTCGTTGGGGCAGGCAGGCAGCAAGAGAGAAGAGGGAGTCCCGTGTCTTGACTTTTATAGTCCAGACCTGGAAACTCCCAGCCTCTCCAGCAGCAGCGTGTGTTGTGATTTACTACACACACGTGGAGCTTCCTGTGTGTCCAGGGGTGATGACATCATGACCCCTGGCGATTCTTCCCACGTGTATGTGCCGACTTGTCGGCACACACAGTGGGGTTCTACTAGAGTCGCACATGCGCAGTTGTACCCGGTACATGCACGTGCGCGCACACGTACCCCATACGTGCACACGCACCCCATACGTGCACGCGCCTGCCTGTAACCCGCGGCTCCCCCTTCACAGTAGTCTCACTAAAGTATTATTAAAGGAAGTGTGAAAATGGGTAACAAGGGAATGCAGAAGCAGCCCAGTGCTGGACACCAGGAGAAGAGACCCTCTGGTTAGGTTCAGTAATTTAAGAAGTTGTACTATGTGTACACTTTACACTGTTCACATATTTAAGGTCAGTAATATGAACATATCCGAAACAAAGTGCATAAAAAAAAGACTTTAGTAACAGTCTTCTTACAGAACTTGTATTGTGTCGGATGTTGATGATGGTTTCAATGTTTAGCCGGCTACTGAATTTTCTAAGTACATTTTTTTTACATATTTTTTCCTTGATTCCTTTTTACAATTAGGACTGTATATGAAAGACATCCCCTTATACTTCTAGTAGTCCGATTTGGACTTCTAGTGGTCAGATTTGGACAGCTATTACAGGCTTATTAGTGTACAATATGGCTGCTTATTGCTGACTGTTTGGTAGACTGTTTGGTTCTTGGAAACTCCGGGATGAGGAGGACAGGTGACCGCTTGTATTTTTGAGTCCGTAGTATAAAGAACAAACACCCACCCTCCAGATGGCTGCCAGGTGTGCTCCAAATACACGTTTAGGTTTCCTTTAAGTTATTTCTCTTTAGAGTGTGTGCAAAAAAACACAGTTAGCACTCACCACACTCGGTTCCGATAGTTCGGCGTGCTGTGATATGCCTTTCATGGGGACACTGTAATTGTGGCTTCCTGGGTGTTATGTGCGTATTGTCGCTAACAAATAACGATTGTCGAACCTCGATTTGTGTTTCCAACGCACAAAGATTTATTCGCAAATAGTAGAATAATATGCTCAAGCGAAGTGATAATAAATACAGCCGTTACTTATCGCAGGCGATCTGGATCCAGTGCAGTCATTCAATCCTGAAGTCTGGGAACAAGATGTCTGAACACTGGATGTGAAGCTGCTGCTTATATACACACAAAAATACAGTAACACAAAGAAGATGGTATAGCTTGCATCTATTGGTCCAGGTCTCAGGAAGGTCCAAGGGGTTGTCAATCATTGGTTAGTTCATCCTAAGGAATCCAAAGGAGGGGGTCATCTCTGCAGGGGGTATGCTCGGCTCTTCCCGCCAAGATTCCTTAGTCTTAAGTAGTTCATAATTTCCTATCATTCATAACTTGTGTATGCACTCTGCGATTTCCTCGCAGAGTGAACCAAACAGTAGGATATGTAAAGAGGTTTATTATGATACCACTCATGATATGATTCCTTGAACCTGTTCCGTGTATTTCACTAATATGCATGTAACTCTGATATAACATATAAATACAACTATATTTCGACATAACTGACTGTGTTGCAACTACCATTAATGTGTACAATTTTATAAGTATGCGTGTTAGTGCGAATGTATAGTAAAAGACCAATTACTGTTGCTGCCACGTGTAGTGGATGCGTACGCCCTTTGACGCCATAGCGTGCCCTTGTACGCCGTAGTGTACCGTACGCAACTTTTCAGACAAAGACAACCAAGTTTGCTCGACTTTAATTGAAATGACTTTATCCAATTTGCTGACTTCGACAGTTCCACCCTTTGATAGTGTAATAAACTATCACCCAATCACCGTTTCAAGTTCAGGATTATACAATACTTCTTCACAGACCATGATCTCACTGCCTACCAATACTAATTATTAGCAAACCTTGCGACCTATTGGTAGCGCTTTTGCGAAAACCCGGTTTTCGCATTCGGTATACCTGCCCTGTATACTGTCCTTCAGTTGGGCACTCCGCCTCGTCAGACAGCAACTGAGCACAATGAATAATAAACAGTGTATATCTATGTTACAAAATCACACACTATACACCTTTTCTGCGCAGAAAATCAAAAGTTCCCAACAACAGTAATAATATCTCAGAGGCTTTCACAAGTAATTATATTACACGTAGCGTGCCCTTGTACGCCGTAGTGTACCGTACGCAACTTTTCAGACAAAGACAACCAAGTTTGCTCGACTTTAATTGAAATGACTTTATCCAATTTGCTGACTTCGACAGCTCCACCCTTTGATAATAAACTATCACCCAATCACCGTTTCAAGTTCAGGATTATACAATACTTCTTCACAGACCATGATCTCGGTATCTGGTACCACCCTTTCAGTCTCTTTCTCAGTGTTACTCCTATGAGACCATTTTTCACACTTCAACACAGTAGGAACACACTTGACAACTAAACCAATTGCTAAGATGACACCCAGTATAAGGAGAAGGAGCTTACCTACACTAGCAACCATTTCCTGTACCCACTCCCCCAGACCGGAGAACCTTTTCACAGGGTTAAACCACGAGAACCAACCCGCCACCTTTTCCCCGACCTCATATAACGAAGAATTATGGCTCTTTTGAAATTCCCATTTCAGCTGCAAAATTTCATCCATCTTCCGGTCTATAACCTCTTTAGGGTCATCCGTATTATTAGTAATGTACGTGCAACATTTGACACCGAACTGGGTGGCCAGTGTCACACAGTACCCACCAGTAATAGAGGTGAGATAATTTAGTACCAGTCTATGTTGCACCAACTCCTTCTTGTATGCTTGTAGCTCCCTTCCAGTATACCTGAAAGTGTCATCATACATCTCGGTGATATCTATTAATTTAGCTAGGTCTTGGATATATTTAAAGTTTAATGTTCCCCGAGCGGTCCTGGTAAGATCTAGAGCAACCATAACTTGGAAACCAGCAGTTTCACTAATCAATTTTGTAGCTATGGGTTCCTCACCAGGAATCATATTTCTCTTGCCACGGTGTTCATACTGCGTGTATATGTATGGTGGTGATGTAGTCTTGTGAATACCAACCATTTCTTCATGAGTAATAGTCATGATTTCAGGAACCAGTTTAGCTAAGAAACACAAGCCCTTGGAAGTCGGAGTCACCCAGAAATAAGCTTTCCTTCCACAAACAAAATACACATCATCAGGGAGAACATAAGGAACAGTATGCCCATGAATTATATCACACAGAGTTTTGATAAAACTACCCATGCCTAGTGTCTCCATTTGCTCTAGACACCTGTCGGCATTAATGAAATTTTTACATTTATCTGTAGAGACTTTTCCAATGGACATCTTCTTATGTTTGGTTATACGCCCTAATTTGTGACTTCCATCAACATTCCTGCCTAGTAGTGACCTTGTGAGTCTCCCTCTAAAATGAGTGTGGCGAGCCATTGTCTGATCTGATAGGTCAGCCTCCCAATTCTCCAGGCGCTTTGCATGAGATATATTTAGGCACAGCAAAGATCTGCCTATGGAGTATTGTCGAAGCGTCAGACTAGGGGACCTAGTGTTATTGTACCTCCCGTCTATGGGCCTCCCACCCCTCAATTCGAGTACTTCCGATATGTTTAGAGGGAATGGCACTAGTCCTATATTATGCTGCCCTTGCGGCACGTGAGAGCACACCAAACACTCGGTTTGGTTTAGTACCTTACCCACCAGGGAGTGATAATCCTCCAAAGGATGCCCGCCTTTAATCAGAGTACTGGGGGACTGGCATCGTTGGATGCATCTCTCTTCAACGAGGGAGTCGCAGAACCTGCAGATACAATACTCATCAGACAATAGCCCCTCACACTGCCTCCGAGTTCCTGAGCTAGCAGACCTTTTCATAACCCTCCGTCCAAGTTTGATAATGGGCTGCTCTGAGTATCCTAATAACTTTTCTTCTGCCTCCATTTCATCCGTATCACTCCCAGAACTCTCCTCCGTCCTCCATCCTCCTTCACAAAAATAGAATGTCCTAAAAAAAATAAAAACAAGGGAAATCCTGGAACAAAAGAAAAACAAAAACCGCCACTCCATCGCTGGAAAGATAGTTCTGGGGCAACGTCTCTGGTTCAAGTGTCTCGACTGCAGGCTTTAGGTCTCCCGGAACAGACTCACGAGTGACAGCTCTATGTCGTTGGTCTCAGTTTTATCTTGCACTTTCCCCGGATTATGGACTCTCCTGCAGTGGGTGTAATGGACCCAAGTGTCTCTCTCTGCAACCTTCAGTGATGTAGTACTGGTCAGCAGCACTTGGTACGGGCCTTCCCAACGGTCTGTTAAACAACCTGAACGTAAGAAAATGCGGATCATAACATAGTCTCCAGGTTCAACATCATGACAGTTCGTCTCTGGCATACCAGGTGACAGCATTTTTAGTTTTTGTTGTTTTAGCTGTCTACTCATTCTTATAAGATATTGTACAGTCACTTCATTATTACACTTCAAGTCGTCTTGTGGACTCACGATCAAATGAGGTTGTCGTCCGAACAGTATCTCAAAGGGGGACAGATTAAGAGGAGGTCTAGGAGTGTTCAGAAAAAGATATATACCGACGCACTAGATAATCATATACCCAGTCTATCATTATTATGTTTGTTATCATATGACTGGGTTGGTGCACCCTACACACGTAATACTTCACCACTATTTTCTTTTTTTTACCAGACCACAGATAAATAAACCCATTTGGGAAATTATTATATTGAAAAAATTGTCCCCAAATTTCTATATCCTAGACATTTATCTCAATATGGCGTCCTTTAGTATTGGTCAAGAATTAATGAATAGACAAGAAAAATGGATACGGGAATCCAATTTGGAATCTGAAGGTGGGAATATCTCATCTGATCCGCTGGGTAATAACTGGCCAGGGCCATCTCGCGGAATTAAAACATATAATGTACAAACAAACAAAAACATTTTGGAATAAAACCATGTTTGAAAACTATCTAAAGCAAAATATGATACCGAGAGGCCTGAGGCCAAAAATCTACCCAGCCTTCGATTTGGCAACTAATGAACTTAAGAAAGAATGGGAAACCATTCTAATTAGATGTTCTAATGAACTTATACATGTATTGATGAAACATGACAATCTTCTTCTGGAACAATTTACAGGAGAAATTACTAAGATCGGAGAGAATTTGAAACAATTTGATAACTTAGAGTCTTTTCAAAAAGCCTACACCAAATTCAAAACAGAATTGGATGATTTTGAAAAAATTATAGTGGATAAAAAACGTAAAAAAATTGCACGGGACAAAAGTGATTACTCTACTAATCAAATATTTAAATGGGATAGGCCCAAATTTAATAAGACATATGGTTCGTTCCGTAAGTCAGGGATAGAGTCCTCAATGAGTGAACTATCAGATGCCTCAACTAATCCAAGAGATCACCCCCATCATACTAGGCCTTTTTTAGAGAGAGACCCCAGAAATATGGAAGGAGGAGGAATAACAGAATTAAACAGATACGAAGGGGGAGGTATAAGACCAAGAGATCGAAAAAAGAGGAAACAGATGGAGGGACAGGAGGGCCACCTCAATTACCAAAGGAATTACAGACGCTAGATACACCAGCTACATCACTTAAAGTTATCAATTTGACAGAAAGACAATTAGAACCAATACATCTTAAGGTTCTAGGTCATGGTTTATCATTCTCACCTACTCAATCCTTCAACCGGTTTGAATGGGAAAAAGATTTAAATCTATTCATTAGAAAAATACTCCTAAAATTTTTTTATTCCAATAAAACGACTATATGTGATTCCACAACAACAAGTGAGACCAATAAGGACGCCATACAGGTTATGGAATTGGCATTTCTATCTGATGAGGAAAGACAGGCATTGGCAATCTTTGAGGAATTAGACACGAATGAAACACAGAATTTAAATATGAATACAAGAATTTGGGAACAAACTAAACTTAAGAAAAAATCCACTTTTCTTCCAGATTTATCAATCTGTCCACAAGCTAGAATCTATCGTGATCTGGTGTCTAAGGACCTAGATGAGCTACTTAACCAAACAAAATTAAGGAAACCTAATAAGAATTTATCTAAACAAGAATACAAAGCAATTAAGGATATTGAGGAATGGGATGATATGGTGATAAAACCTTCAGATAAGGGTGGAAACATCGTTTTGTGGCCCGTATCTAAATATACAACAGAGGTCTATAGACAATTAAACAATACGGAATGCTACAAAAGACTGATATTTAATCCCACAGCCAATCTTCTAATAAAATACAACAATTTGCTAAAAAATGCACTGGGACATAACATAATATCTAAATCAGACTATGAATTTTTACAAGTGAGTGACCCTAAGATTCCGACTTTCTATGCCCTACCAAAAGTCCACAAATCCGTAACTGACCCCCCAGGCAGACCTATTGTCTCGGGAATAGGCAGTTTGACGGAGAATGCTAGCAAATTTGTGGACCAACATCTTCGTAAATACGTCATAAGTTTACCTTCATACACCAGAGATACACTGGATGTCCTAGCAAAAATAAGTGACATCACAGTAAATCGGGAAGTAAAATTAGCATCATATGATGTGGAATCACTCTATACCAATATACCTCATCATCAGGGTATAAGAGCAGTCCAATACTTTCTGGACGTGGATAGTAAGAGTGATTTCCACGACTTCCTGATTTCTCTTTTGGAATTTGTACTTACTAATAATTACTTTGTATTTGATGATATATACTACGTACAAATCCGTGGGACAGCAATGGGCACAGCATGTGCGCCAACGTATGCAAATTTGTATCTCGGCTGGTGGGAAAAAGAAATGGTCTTTAGCGATCAGAATGAAATGTATACTGACCATATCTTAATATGGTTCAGATATATAGATGACGTATTACTATTATGGGAAGGGGAGGAAACTCTATTTCAGGAATTCACTAAACATCTTAACAACAATAATTTGAATCTAATATTAACATCTGATATTCAGTTAGAAACAATTAATTTCCTTGATCTCCAAATCCTTATCAATTCTGAAGGAAAATTGGAAACAGATATGTTTAGAAAAACAACTGCTACCAACAGCCTTTTACATTCTACAAGTGCTCATTTTCCGCCAGTAATAAAAGGAGTTCCGAAAGGAGAATTCCTTCGGACAAGACGGAATTGTTCCAGTATTAATACCTTTCAAAAAAGATCTAAAGAATTAAAAGAAAGACTGATACAAAGAGGCTATAGTAAGAAAAGTATACAAAGGGCCTCTCAGGAAGCAAATCATAAAGACAGAGATTCCTTAATATTTCCAACACCTAAACCTATTTCGAAAGAAAAAACAAGAATGATAGGTACATTCTGTCCAGAATGGAAGAATATTTTAAATATCTTTCAAAAGTATTGGCATGTATTATTACTGGATCATGATCTCAGAAAAAATCTTGATGATAAAATTGCAATAACATGGCGGAGAGCCCGTAATTTGAGAGATCGTCTTGTCCATAGTCACTTCATAAAAGGAAAGAAATCGGGAAACTCTACAGTAGGCTTCTACAAATGTGGCAGATGCAAAGCCTGTAAATATACTATCCAGAAACAAGAATATATGGACAGATATTCAAAAACCTGGAAAATTGAACAATTTGTCAACTGTAATTCTATTGGGGTAATTTATTGTTTAACATGCCCTTGTGATCTTAAATATATAGGCATGACGACAAGACCTTTTAAAAGACGTCTATTGGAGCATGTCAATAACATAAAAAATGCCCCAAAAGATAGAGATAGATTCAAAACCCTCACTACAGTGGCTAAACATTTTTTATCATTCCATGAAAATAATCCGGATACACTTCGGGCTTTTGTTATGGAACAGGTATCTTTAGGGATCAGGGGTGGTAATTTACAGCAGGAATTATTTAAGAGAGAATCCAGACTTATTTTCCTTATGAATAGTCTTGAACCATATGGCCTTAATGATAAAACAAACTATATGGCGTTCATCTAAATGGAATAAATAGGCCAAATATTCTATTATTTTGTAACATAATAGACTCATACCGTATTATAACATTCTATATGGATATATTAGGTATGGTGACACAATGGAATCAATCATATTTCACCCCATCATACATCTATTTTTGATGTATGTCTTTCTTAACTTAAATGATGCTGCTATATGCAACATCTCTTAACACAGTTATTTATTAGTTAAATCCATACACCTTCTTCAAAACTTTTTTGAATATTCACATTTTCTTTTTATAATGTATCACAGTTTTTTTATACATCATAACAGATAGATGTCAGTAATAATGAGGCACAAGATGCTATTACAAAATGTATTTATTCACAGGTAATTCTGCCATTTATTTACTGGTTTACACTTTTCTGGAAATGTAACATTATCACAGCCAACTTGTTTCCACTAATAACAATGGAAGTCCTAAATCATAGCGATAGTACTGTATATAAATATAGGTATGATTGAAACAATAAGCCTGTAATTCATTGTGGTTCTCTCTTCTTCCTTCTCCCGTTGTTTTTTCCCCTCATAGATAATAACAGCCGTAATATCATTATTCAAGCTATAAATCTGATTCCCCTATGTAATATGTATGTATAGATAACGAATACAAGCCATAGAAAACACAGATTCAAGGGGTGACTCCCCTGTGCCTAACCTTAATTGGTTAGTGAAACTGCCTGTCAAAAAAATCGGGCTTCCGATATACACGGACCCGGATTGGTTTGTCCACAGTGACGTATTTATCACGTGATATCTTTGTCCTATAAAAGAAATGCCAAATCCTCTCCTCGGCTTGTCTTGTTAAAGCGAGTAAGCGAAACGCGCGTCGGCGTTCGCCTCGCTGTGTTGTTTACATAAGTGACTCATGCTGCCGCTATTTATATAAGCTAGGGAGATATGCTCAAATATACCTAGGGGCTACAATAGATTAGAGGGGATGCGATACTATACAAATCTCATGAACCCCATAGACTTGTTTATAAGGGAGCGTGGTTACAGTTAGCACGCAGGGAGCTGATTTGTGTAGTTCCTGAGAGAGATACCAGACTCATATCAATAGGGAGTGGTATTAGATAGCAGCTAATTTGGTACTCTCCGGAAAAAGGAGTTTATAGTCTTATAAAACGAGAGATAATACAATCATACTAATAACTCCTATTATATTAGACAAATCCAGACCTAATTATCTTATAAACGGGTGAAGAAAATATTGAGGTCTTGATTTTGTCCTACATGTTATGTACTTCAACCTTTTATAACAGACTCTCTCCCTACAAATAAAGTATTGAGAGGACTTTATCTATGCGCATTAGATTTATAATATCATATATATGCAAATAGGAACTATTTGTAATAGTATAGCTTATCTCTCTTGCATTTTGAAATAGTGTATATACTCATTTGGTTAATCTGCTTATTATGCCAGATATTTGGACAGCATGATGATCAATATTACCCAGATATAAAATAATTAGGGAAATTGTAATACTTACTACACAGTGAGGCTAGGCAGTTGGTTCTGTATTTTTAATAAATTTATTTTGGTTATTTTGTCTTATTTCGCTACTAGTGGTACTAAGGTACTAATTTGGGACTCTACTATTGTTTTAAATGAACTAATAAAATGTATGTTTTATATAAATAAACAATCATAGAGTGCCCCTAATATACACGTTTTCTACTTTCTACTTACCTCTGTAGAGGTCTAGGAGTGGTTTGAATGCTATGGAGGACCAACGGCAAAGCCTCAGGCCATGCCAACCCAGTTTCAGCCATTATCTTACCCAGCTTGTTCTTTATAGTACCGTTTACTCTCTCCACCTTACCACTGGCTTGTGGTCGGTAAGGGGTGTGAAGTCTGCTACTGATTCCCATGAGTTTACACATATTTTGGAAGACATCACCAGTAAAATGGGTACCCCTATCACTTTCAATGATTCTAGGGATACCGAACCTACACACAAAGTCTTGTACAATTTTCTTTGCAGTGAACACAGCAGTATTAGTGGCTGCCGGATATGCTTCTACCCAACCGGAAAACACATCAATACACACGAACACATACTTTAAATTCCTGCACGGTGGTAATTGGATATAGTCAATTTGTATTACCTGGAAAGGTCCGTCTGTAGGAGGGATATGGGATGGCTCAGTTGGAATAGTTTTCCCAACATTTTTCCTCAAACAAGTAAGACATGACATTAATTTCTTACCAGCCTGAGAGGAAAATCCGGGAGCACACCAGTATGCTCTCACCAGTTTGCACATACCTTCTTTACCCAGGTGAGTCAGACCGTGTGCTGCTTCAGCCAGGCTTGGATAGTACGTTCGGGGAGCTACAGGCTTACCTTGTCCATCCCTCCAGAGTCCTGAGGACTCTTGACCACATCCCTTCGCCTTCCAGACCGCCTTTTTCTGCAGTGAACACAAATCTTGCATTTCAATTAATTTCTGCATGTCTAATTTCTGAAAAACCATCATAGTCTCGGTCGATACAGTCATAGGTTGCCCTGCTGCCCATTTATCAGCTTCGTCTGCCCTGTTGTTGCCCAACGACACTGGGTCTTCTTCAAAGGTATGGGCTTTGCACTTTATGACGGCTACTGTTCTGGGTAACTGTATCGCTGTCAGAAGTCCTTTTATGTGTTGTGAGTGTGCCACTGGTGTACCTGCTGCTGTCGTAAAGTTTCTAAGATGCCAAAGGTCCCCAAAATCGTGCACTACCCCGAAAGCGTACCTAGAGTCAGTATATATATTGACTGATTTGCCCTCTGCCAATTCACACGCTCTCCTTAGTGCTACTAGTTCCGCCACCTGGGCTGAGTGAGGTGGGCCAAGAGGTTCAGCTTCTACCACATCCTGATCGTCTACAACAGCGTAACCAGTACATAGCTCTCCTGTCTCTGTCTGTCTATGACAACTTCCGTCTGTATAAAACGTAAAATCTACATTTTCTAAGGGGGTGTCACGTATGTCGGGCCTTGCAGTAAAGGTCTGATTCAGGTGTTCCATACAGTCATGCGTGTCAGTATTCTTGCCTAACTCATCATCAACCAGGGTCTCCTCACCTCCCACCCTTTGTGTCTCTAGAGACAAATACGGAAGGTGTGTAGCTGGATTTAAGGTGCTACATCGTTTGATGGTGATGTTTGAGGGTGCCATCAGGGTTAGTTCCCACTTTGTGAATCTAGCTGAAGAAACATGTCTGGTTTGGGCTGAATTTAACAGCTGATACAGCATGGGGTGTATAGATAGTTGAATTATGTCCTAATACTACGTCCTCGCTCTTACTTACCAGAAGAGCCGTTGCTGCTACACTTTTGAGACATGTTGGGAGTGATCTTGCCACATTGTCTAATTGTGCACTGTAGTATGCTACCGGTCTGCTAGTGTCACCATGTTTCTGTGCGAGGACACCTGCTGCACAACCATCAGCTTCTGTACAGAATAGCTCAAAAGGCTTTTCATAATCAGGTATTCCCAATGCAGGTGCTCTGGTCAGACTGTCTTTAAGATTAAAGAACGCTTGCTCTGACTCTTCTGTGTGTACGACACGTTCTGGTTTTGAGGAAGAGACTAGCTCCTGCAAT
This sequence comes from Mixophyes australis, assembly GCA_036250195.1. NCBI lineage: Eukaryota > Metazoa > Chordata > Amphibia > Anura > Limnodynastidae > Mixophyes > Mixophyes australis. The sequence continues at coordinate 88,906,332 of JAVHZZ010000012.1, forward strand.
GGTAATGCCAGAATAGAAAAACCTGAGATCCAGGCTCTACAGTATCCACACATCCCCAAGAAAGTACGAATCTACTTCTGGCTCTGCGGCAGAGTCATGTGTTGTATGGCCTCAATTCTGTCGGTTGTCAGGTGTCTTAGCCCCTTAGTGAGGCAGTGTCCTAAGTATTTGACCTTAGTCTGACATGGCTGTAATTTATCCTTTGCCACCTTGTGCCCTGTTTGTGAAAGATGAAGCAACAACAATTTAGTATCATGTAAACATGACATAAAAGAATCAGAGCACAACAACAAATCGTCCACATATTGAATTGGAACAGACCCATTGTGGGGTTGAAAGGATTGCAAACAGTCATGTAAGGCTTTGGAGAAAATACTGGGACTGTCAATGAACCCCTGGGGTAGTTTGGTCCATGTGTATTGCACTCCCCTGTAGGAGAATGCAAAAAGGTATTGGCAGTCAGGGTGAAGAGGGACTGAGAAGAAAGCAGAACATAGATCAATGACAGTAAAATGACTGGCAGACGGTGGAATCTGCATGAGGATGACAGCTGGATTCGGCACTAAGGTGGCGGGGGCGCGCTTGCGCTGATTTCGCCACGCTTTTCAACGGCTACTTCCGTCGTGCGCGCGCTTTTCGCCACGCCTACTTCCGCTTTGCATTCGCTGCTCTGCCACGTGTTACCTTCCATTTGCCACAATTTTAAACAATCATTATGTTTATTCCTCACTTTCCTTGAGTTAATCAACCATACTTTATCTTTTACAGTATTTAGTACCTCTGCATTAAAACTTCCTATTGTTGGGAAAGGCCTATCACAATCTTTGGTCATCTTGACCCACGTGTCACAATACACAGTTGCGTATGCACCATATTTCTTACACATGAGAAACCTCGCTGAACCAATAGGACCTTCCTTAGGCAGTACACTGACCATCTCTAGCGTATGCTTAGCACCCATGTTGAATAACACCAATCTATGCAGAACGCTTTCAACAATTTGCTACAAACACTCTACCGCTAGAGATCTCTTACTGGCCGTGGACGTATTTGCTCAAGCCGCGTCCACTCACTTCCTCTTGTATTAAACAAGGACCCCAAACACAGACAATATCACTGTGGGACCCAAGGGCTATCAGCTCCTCGATACCCTGGCTTAACCACAAAATCTGTTGAGTTTATTATAACTGGGAGAACAAAGTCGATACAATCAACCAGCCTTTCCAATATAATTCCTCCTAGCTGCTTCACCAATTCGCACTAACGGTGCAGTTAGATCGCACTGCCTACCAATACTAATTATTAGCAAACCTTGCGATCTATTGGTAGCGCTTTTGCGAAAACCCGGTTTTCGCATTCGGTATACCTGCCCTGTATACCGTCCTTCATTTGGGCACTCCGCCTCGTCAGACAGCAACTGAGCACAATGAATAATAAACAGTGTATCTACGTTACAACATCACACACTATACACCTTTTCTGCGCAGAAAATCAAAAGTTCCCAACAACAGTAATAATATCTCAGAGGCTTTCACAAGTAATTATATTATGCACATATAATAACTATCAAGACGATTGTTTAACCACGTGGCAAATCTACCGGAAGTTCGCGTACGCACAGCAGGAAATACACATACGCTAAGCAATGCAATACAGTTAAAACGCACAATGACAGTAAAAAGAAACAGTTTTCTCTTTTGTCCCTAGGTTCTAGTTAGCATGCCCTAGACAATGCAAAACGGACATTCGGTTTCACAACACAGAGTAAAATTCAGGTTTTGAACACATTGCGTTTTTACCCGTATATGACGCGTCTCCACCCTTTGTTGCGGAACCGAAATCCGTTGGTCTTGCGTATCATCGGCAACGGAACCTCCAAAGCTCACGAGCTCCCAAATTGTTATGTGCGTATTGTCGCTAACCAATAACGATTGTCGAACCTCGATTTGTGTTTCCAACGCACAAAGATTTATTCGCAAATAGTAGAATAGTATGCTCAAGCGAAGTGATAATAAATACAGCCGTTACTTATCGCAGGCGCTCTGGATCCAGTGTGCAGTCATTCAATCCTGAAGTCTGGGAACAAGATGTCTGAACACTAGATGTGAAGCTACTGCTTATATACACACAAAAATACAGTAACACAATGAAGATGGTATAGCTTGCATCTATTGGTCCAGGTCTCAGGAAGGTCCAAGCGGTTGTCAATCATTGGCTAGTTCATCCTAAGGAATCCAAAGGAGGGGGTCACCTCTCCAGGGGGTATGCTCGGCTCTTCCCGCCAAGATTCCTTAGTCTTAAGTAGTTCATAATTTCCTATCATTCATAACTTGTGTATGCACCCTGCGATTCCCTCGCAGAGTGAACCAAACAGTAGGATATGTAGCAAGGTTCATTATGATACAACTCATGATGTTATTCCTTCAACCTGTTCCGTGTATTTCACTAATATGCATGTAACTCTGATATAACATATAAATACTACTATATTTCGACATAACTGACTATGTGTTGCAACTACCATTAATGTGTACTATTTTATAAGTATGCGTGTTTGTGCGAATGTATGGTAAAAGACCAATTACTGTTGCTGCCACGTGTAGTGGATGCGTACGCCCTTTCACGCCGTAGCGTGCCCTTGTACGCCGTAGCGTACCGTATGCATCTTTTCAGACAGCGTCAACCAAGTTTGCTCGACTTTAATTGAAATGACTTTATCCAATTTGCTGACTTCGACATGGGATACAGCTCACCAGAGCTCCAGTGTGAATCACTGAGTGTGTGGCTTCACCACGGCGCTGAGGGAGTTCTTCCTATATTCTCCTAGGAGACAATGAGACTGGAAGGGTTGAAGAAGAAACTCTTCATATGTCGCCTTTTCTATGAAGCTTTGCCGGGGTGGTTGGTTCTTTACTGATGCTCAGCGCCCACTTATAGAGGTTCAGGTTTGGGATCTGGGGAACACATCTCAGCTCCACAGATGGATGAAATAAAGCCTTGCAGAGATTCTGCTTGCACCTTGCTCTGCAATATCGGGTCTGACAGGTGAAGCAGGAACAATGTGTCTTGCCAGGTACGGAGGTCCATAGGAGGATGGGAGCAGGGTGAAGGCAGGTTTGCCCCTTATCAGGCTGGAACAAGATCAGTACTTCCTAACCACAAGCTGATGAAGCGCAATTAATTTTTTTTTCCAGCAGCTGGTGAGTTAGGACACAAATCAATATCCAATAGTAGCTGAAACTCTGGTTTTCGGTACTTGGAAATCACCGATAGTTTCAGGTTGCACTGGGAGGTAGATGTGTCAGTGAGTAATGGAATCTAGTCTTATCTCAAGTCACCAGGCACCCTTTCGGTGTGCACCAGCTAGGTATAACCGTAGCTGGGCCAAGTCACGTCTGCAATGCTCAATTTCGTCCACTCTTGCTGGTGGAAGTGGAAATGTGGGATTACACTGTTGGGCTCTCCCAATGACTCGGGCAAGGTTTTTCAAGCACCCAACTTTCTTTATATTACACCAAGTTGTGGTATAATTCTGATGGGTTTTCAGGTCTGAAGGGTTTTATTTTTTAACACACGAGTACATACCTAGACTGGCTTTCCTTCTGGTGCTCCACATTTGTGTTTATTTGGGTGTAGCCCCCACTATCTATATGTATATTTATTACAGTTTTTATAGCATCTGGCTCATTTTGTGTTTGTGAGTACAGCAATATCGCCTTACAGGTGTTACACAGGGCGTTATCTGTTACATGAGGACATCTACAACATATACACACTGATATCCTACGTAACGTTTACCTTTATATAAGTTATATCACACTATACACAAAGTGTTGTAGTGGGTAAAGAATGTTTAATTCTTGGTATGTTTTTATATTATAGTTTATTCTTCCCATGAGCCTCTCTGGCTCACAGGATGGTGACCATTCTCACTTTGGTACTTTCTGCTCTGCCTCAGTCGTCTCCCCCTGAACAGCTGTAAATGAACAGCAGGTAGACAGTCTCAGATAGAAGTATCAGTCCCACAATCTTCACAGATGTTGGGATATATTAAATTGTCCACTGTATGTTGTTTTTTGGTATCACTAAATGAGACTTTAAGATTTACAGCTCTTGCTGAATGTTTAGATGTCACAAAGTTTTGCAATTTAGAGATTTCCATTATCCTGTAGTTTTTTTCTGAATGTGCAAAAAAGACAAGAAGTACTTATTTTATAAATATAACCCCTGTCCTACATGCACGGTCTATCAGAGTGTATATAGCGCTTACCTCACCTACTATCTTACATAGGTCCATTCTGAGTCTTCTGTCTACTTTAAGCCCTCACTTCAAACTGCATTGATTTGTTCAAGCAGATGATACATCCATGGAGGGGCTGCAGATAGAGAACTCAGATAGGTGGGCCCACGGATGTCTGGAGCTGCAGGAGATGTGTACACTCTACTTTCCTGTATATAGGAAACAAGCCCCCCCCCCCAAAATTCCTTAAATGTGGAGCTTCATTTACCTTGATGTATCTCTCAGTGCTCAGGATTACACAGTAGTGATAAAGAGATCTACTAAACGTGTGACGCCGATACTGTGTTTTTCAGGAGTATTAAGTAGGACCCAGCACCCCATCACAGTGCCTGAATCTCTCTCGCTGATTTATCAGAAAGTCATTGACCAAAATGTCCAGAAACTGACCACACAGATTATTCAGCTGCTGACTGGAGAGGTGACTGCTGAGAATGGGACATTATACAGTAACACCAGGGGATGTGTCTGGATGATGACTGTGTCATTGTGTGTGTTAGGTTCCTACAAGGTGTCGGGTTGAGTGGGAGAAGTCTGAAAAAGTTTATAGGAAGACGCAAGGATGGAGAATCACCGGCCCGTCACATCACTGGGTAAGAGGAGACTTTTATTTCTTGTAACGGAGAGAGCAGTTTTTAGGGCAACCAATATACTCATCATCTGTTAATCATATAAAAGCAATGTAATCAGTCACTGTGTGTTTCCTACAGATGGATCCAGTAACAGAAATACCCCAGAGAGATATCTCCATCCTTATTATTCACAGGATTGTACAGGGACAAATTCCAGTATCCCACAGGAGTATCAGGTAGATGACATTTTTAGGTCTCAACAAATCCCAAAATTCCCAAATTAATTCTCAATATATGATCTGTGGATCTTATACACACAGCAATTTCATAGCAATTTAATAAATCATATTATTAATTTTGATATTATTATTGTTTTGTGTGCTAATAAGGATGATGTTCTGACTGATATTAAAGTAGAAATTATAGAGGGAGAGGAAGAGACGTATGTGAGGGGTGATCAGCGGTGTAAGGAGGAGGAAATCCCTACAGATATCAGTACAGGTGAGTAATGAACACTTATTACAGAAGTCACCTTATTTAGTCACTTTAATAGACATAAATGTTGCATCCTCCTCTGTCATTGCAAACTAGTGAGGAAAAAGTATCTGCCCAATGGGACAGTCAGGAGCCATCAGCTCCTGTTAGACTCTTGCTCACATCATTGTATTGTGTCTTACCAGCCCAGAGATCTGACCAGTCTGCTCCTCACATCATATCAGTGTGTGCTACCAGCCCAGAGATCTGACCAGTCTCCTCCTCACATCATATCAGTGTGTGCTACCAGCCCAGATTCCTGACCAGTCTCCTCCTCACATCATATCACTGTGTGCTACCAGCCCATAGATCTGACCAGTCTCCTCCTCACATCATATCACTGTGTGCTACCAGCCCAGAGATCTGACCAGTCTCCTCCTCACATCATATCACTGTGTGCTACCAGCCCAGAGATCTGACCAGTCTTCTCCTCACATCATATCACTGTGTGCTACCAGCCCAGAGATCTGACCAGACTCCTCCTCACATCATATCATTGTGTGATACCAGCCCAGAGATCTGACCAGTCTCCTCCTCACATCATATCATTGTGTGCTACCAGCCCAGAGATCTCACCAGTTTCCTCCTCACATCATATCAGTGTGTGCTACCAGCCCAGAGATCTCACCAGTTTCCTCCTCACATCATATCATTGTGTGCTACCAGCCCAGAGATCTGACCAGTCTCCTCCTCACATCATATCACTGTGTGCTACCAGCCCAGAGATCTGACCAGTCTCCTCCTCACATCATATCATTGTGTGTTACCAGCCCAGAGGTCTCACCAGTTTCCTCCTCACATCATATCAGTGTGTGCTACCAGCCCAGAGATCTCACCAGTTTCCTCCTCACATCATATCATTGTGTGCTACCTGGAGATTTGACCAGTCTCCTCATATCAATGTGTGATACCAGCCCAGAGATCTGACCAGTCTCCTACTCACATCATATCTTTTTGTGCTACCAGCCCAGAGATCTGACCAGTCTCCTCACATCATATCACTGTGTGCTACCAGCCCAGAGATCTGACCAGTCTCCTCCTCATATCATATCACTGTGTGCTACCAGCCCAGAGATCTACCAGTCGCCTCCTCACACTGTCTGCTGTATCTCATGGGATGTCAGAATGAAAAGACTCCATGAATTAACCCATGAACCTCCTGTACAGTACATCTGGTGGTACTACCCATTATCCTCTCTATACTACCACGTGTCATTAATCATTATCTTCCGTGTGTAATAATTCAGGAATAATTTATCCTCGGCTGTATATTAACACTATAATAATGCAAAATATGAGATTATTCCCCTCCCTCTAGGATCGCAAAGTACACTTCACCCAAACTCCACCTTCTGACACAAATGGAACTATAAACACACCCGTCATTGCACAGTAAGACCCCTCCAATCTATTTGCTTGGATGCTCTTTACCCTGCTCTGCCCTTGTACTTTACTTTTTGCTGTTACCCATCCGTGTCCTGCTCCATTCTCCTACTGTGTCCTCATGTTCTCTGCTCTTTGTAATGGTGTGAGACCTAAGTCTGGTGTAAACACATATCGAGGACTCGCTGCTAATTTTACCCAAGTCTACCCTACTTTTCAGGCTCCAGTGTATGTGTGTGTGAGGGCAGAGTCTAGCTGGACAATGTCACTGGCTAATGAGGCTTCCTGTCCTAGGATGCTGGCTAGGCATTGTGTAAAGTCTGCATTTTTGCTGAGGTTGTCCAATCTGGATACAATCTGCGTGTCACTGTGGCTGGGTCTATGCAATGTGCTCGGTAATGCATTTATTTTTTTAAATCTCTTTATTTTCGACAACAGGTACGGTAAGACTGGTAATGCAGTTTTTAATCGCAATTAATTATTTGTGGTTTTTAAATTGATATTAAACAGATGAACATTTTAACTCGCTCATATGAAAATTTTGGGCATTATAAAACTTTTAATCAGTGTAAAATAACATCTGTTTCCATATATTTATTCTATTTCCAGCAGATGGATGCAAACACAGGAATATTTCAGAGGGAAAATGTATTTTATCTACAGATTGTGAGATAGAAGATAACATCACACAAGATTCTTCAGGAGAGAACCTAAGTATACATCCAATACTTCACAGAGCAGATAAATCATCTGATCCCTCTAATCATGAGGAATATTCTCCTGATAACACAGATATTGTTACATATAGTACAGCTCAAACAGATACTATATTTCTATGTTCTGAGGGTGAAAAAAGCTTTATGGTTAAATCATCTCTTCATAAACATCCGATACCTCACTCAAGTATGAAAATATTTCCATGTTCTGAGTGTGGGAAATGTTTTACACGGAAATCAAATCTTCTTGAACATCAGAGAACTCACACAGCTGTGAGACCATTTCCATGTTCTGAGTGTGGGAAATGTTTTACACGGAAATCAAGTCTTCTTGAACATCAGAGAACTCACACAGGTGTGAGACCATTTCCATGTTCTGAGTGTGGGAAATGTTTTACAAAGAAATCAAATCTTCTTGAACATCAGAGAACACACACAGGTGTGAGACCATTTCCATGTTCTGAGTGTGGGAAATGTTTTACATATAAATCAAAACTTATACAGCATCAGAGAACTCACACAGGTGTGAGACCATTTCCATGTTCTGAGTGTAGTAAATGTTTTACATATGAATCAAAACTTATACAGCATCAGAGAACTCACACAGGTGTGAGACCATTTCCATGTTCTGAGTGTGGGAAATGTTTTTCACGGAAATCAAATCTTCTTGAACATCAGAGAACTCACACAGGTGTGAGACCATTTCCATGTTCTGAGTGTGGGAAATGTTTTACACAGAAATCAAAGCTTCTTGATCATCAGAGAACTCACACAGGTGTGAGACCATTTCCATGTTCTGAGTGTGGGAAATGTTTTACACAGAAATCAAATCTTCTCGAACATCAGAGAACTCACACAGGTGTGAGACCATTTCCATGTTCTGAGTGTGGGAAATGTTTTACACGGAAATCAAAGCTTCTTGAACATCAGAGAGCTCACACAGCTATGAAACCATTTCCATGTTCTGAGTGTGGTAAATGTTTTACATATAAATCAAGTCTTCTTGATCATCAGAGAATTCACACAGGTGTGAAAGCATTTCCATGTTCTGAGTGTGGGAAATGTTTTACACAGAAATCAAGTCTTGTTGCACATCAAAGAATCCACACGGGTGTGAGACCATTTCCATGTTCTGAGTGTGGGAAATGTTTTATACGGAAATCAAATCTTCTTGAACATCAGACAACTCACACAGGTGTGACACCATTTCCATGTTCTGAGTGTGGAAAATGTTTTACACAGAAATCAAATCTTCTTGAGCATCAGAGAACTCACACAGGTGTGAGACCATTTCCATGTTCTGAGTGTGGAAAATGTTTTACAAGGAAATCATATCTTGATGGACATCAAAGAATCCACACAGGTGTGAAACCATTTCCATGTTCTGAGTGTGGAAAATGTTTTACAAGGAAATCATATCTTGATGGACATCAAAGAATCCACACAGGTGTGAAACCATTTCCATGCTCCGACTGTGAGAAATGTTTTACACAGAAATCACGTCTTGTTAAACATCAGAAAATTCACACAAGAGAAAAGCATGGGGCAGGGACTGATGTGAATGTGTTCTCTGTTGAGCGCTGTGGAATTAGTGGCGCTATATAAATAAATAGATGATGATATGAAACAATGCTGCTGCAATACTTCAAATATTGGAAACACAATTGATATTAATAAGTAAAATTTAACAAATGGACAGTAAATATATATACTTTCATACGGTTTTATCAATCAACTAATCAAAATGGGTGTAACAAAACATTGTGTTGTCCAAGTACATAAAATACCATATCAAAGGTATTTTTCTACATTTGTCCTAAGTATACATACATTATAAGTAACATACAACATCTCAGTTCTTCAATACTTTTGTTGCTGAATGTAGTGTAGGTGCGCTCATGCACTTTGTATTGTGCCAGGATGTGAAAAAGAGATTTTGTTTTGCAGTGTGAGGTGTTTAAATGAGGTTCCAACGTTGTGGAGTCTATATTCACTGGGGCCTTCCCACTGTAGCAGGTGGCTACAGGGCCTGTATCTTTCCTACAAAAGGATTTGATTTTTAGGCATGTTTAGAGGTGATGGAGGTCAGGCCTATATTTTTAAATGTGCTTTTCTCTTTCCTGCCATTGGGGGACACTGCGAGACATTGGGGTATAGTAGTGGGCTCAGGAGTCTTGTCACTTTAACTGCTAAGTCTTTGGACTCCTCCCCTGCTATGCCCCTCCTCTCCAGAGAGATCCTCAGTTTTTTGTAAGTGACTGGAGAGTTAAGGTCACTAGAGTATATTTTCCTGTCCCTATAGGTGCAGCGCAGGGTTCTATGAAGACCCAGGAAAACAGTAAGACCTGGCTCTGCTCTCTGGGGTCCCTCAGCGCAGGTATCAGAAGTCTGGCGCTCTTTTACCTTGCACCCTCTGCCGGCATTCCATAGATAGATAGGTAGGGGGGCTGTGTGAAGAAGCCTGTTTTAGCGGAGGGAATCCGCGGCCACAGTTCCCTACATAAGAGCGATCAGAGGGAGAAAGAGTGCTTCAGCCTCTTCTCCCCTGCCACGTCCTTGCCGGCAGGTCCCCGCTCGCCCCTATGGCAACGAGCAAGTTTAGATTGGGGACATAGCGGCGCTCACACTATTATGAGTTGAGTTTCACCGCTTTATTGGACAAGCGCTTCTGGGCAGATTTTAATATCAGCGCTTCCAGCGTTTCTGGGCGGCCATTTTGGAAGGTCTTCATGGGACCCAGATAGCGGAGGCAAGCAGGGCGGCCAGAAACGGAGGAAGGGGTGAAGAGTTCACGATATCCTCCTTCCCCCCAAGCTGTTACCCGCGCGCAGCACCGAGTCTGCTTGTGTAGAATCACTAAGGAGACAGCGGCCAGCGCTGCCTGAAAACCCCTTCTGCTTTGCCTTTCCTCTGCGGACAGACTTCTGGATACAGGCTTGTATTGGAATAGTCATTGTGGGGGTGTAATTTTGTTTAGTGAGTTATTTCTTGGTAAATTTTCACAAACAGTACTTTTCAGGTTTTTGTTTGCATTAGGAGGAGTGCTTATAGTTTGTGAGACTTTCTGATATAGGAGTCTCCAGAACTTATCAGTCTCCCTTTTGTCTGCTTTTCTTTTAATAATAATTTTAAGAAGCAGGACAATGGCTGAGAAGGGGACTGCTAAAGGCAAGGGTCACTCTGTGCCTTCTGTAATGTATTTATTACCTGTGCAAAATGTAATACAGAACTTTCTGTTGGACACACAGACCGAGACGCCCTTTGCGCAGCTTGTACTGCGGAGGCTCAGAGGCGAAACAGCTCAGTCCAGGAGGTATCTTCTGCAGTGGTGGAACCACCTTGGCTGCAATCCTTCCCTTCGACTGTGGAAAGACTGACGACCGTTATGCTGCGGGTAACAGAGGTACGTGAAAACACTACCCCACTTACACTTGCAGGCAGTCAGTCTGCCGAAAACGCTTCCGCGTCACAGGCGAGGGCAACCCACAGGGAAGATAGGTTACTAGCTATTTCCCAGAGGGGTAAGAGAACTCTTACTGATATAGGTCTGGACCTAGATCAGGGCTCTAATCTCTCCTCGGCAGAGGAAGGCGAGGGAGATGTAGACCCGGAAGGGGAGGGCCGTTATGATCTGGACTCAGTTTCCACTAGTGTGGATAGTCTAATTTTAGGAATCAGGCATACCTTAGGGTTTGCTTATCCTGAGCCCTCAACTTCCACGGGTATATCTCTATTTAAAAGAGCTAAGACTCAGTTGGCTACATTGCCTCATTCTCCAGAGATGTTGGAGATTATTTCGGAAGCTTGGGATAAGCCAAATAAACAATTTATGATGCTGGAAAAAAATTAAATCCCCTTATCCTCTGCCACCTGAGGACACAGTATAATGGGAGTCATTACCTAGGGTTGATACCCTGGTAGCCCGTTTAGCTTCATCTTCGGCTATTCTTGTTCAAGAACGGATAGCTCTAAAGATTACACGGACAAAAAAGTGTGATTTAACCCTTCGCTCAGCATACACTGCTGTAGGAAGCTTGTTTAGAACAAATATGCCCGTGGCCTGGGCTAACAAGGCCGTGCAATTATGGAAGCTTTGATTAAAGGTCTTAGAGACAATACTCCACGTACAGAACTCTTAAATCTTGCAGAGCATGTACTAGAGACCTGGGAGTATGTGGCAAACGCATCCAGGGATGCAGTGTCAGTGAATACTAAGGCCTCCGCTCTTATTGTAACGGCTCGTCGTAACGTAGGGTTACGGACATGGTTGGTTGATGCAGACTCTAAGAGAGCATTAGAGAATTTACCTTTTGACGGATTAACACTATTCGGGGCAGAGCTCGAAAGGGTTATTCAGGAGACTACAGGGGGAAAGAGCACTTCTCTTCCCTATGTCTCCAACAGGTCCCGTCAGGGTAGGTTTCGCTCCTTTCTGAGTTTTTCCCGTGGGGGAGGTACCCTTAATATAGGGCAGTACTCAGCGTCAAGGGCATCCGCTAATAGGAGCAGAGGAGGAAGAGGTGCAGCGAGGAGAGGTTCTTCTCGCCCAACAGACAAGCCCTCCTCGTGACAGAGTTCTTCGGGGGGAGCATCAGGTGGGGGCACGTCTGCTTCAATTCAGGGATCAGTGGTGGATGTCCACAACAGATCTCTGGGTTCGAGGAATTGTGTCCCGGGGTTATGTCATAGGCCTAGCCCACTCCCCCGTCACAGATTCTTCGTCACTCCTCTCCCCTCTTGTCCCCTCAGACGTGTCGCACTTCAGGAAGCTATTCAAACGTTTCTGACGGCGCAGGTAATAGTTAATGTTCCTCCTTTAGAAAGGGGTCTAGGTTTTTATTCAAATCTCTTCCTGGTGCCAAAGCCAGATGCATTCTTCCGGCCCATCCTGGATCTTCAGTCATTAAACAAGCAGCTGAGTATTCAAAAATCTCGCATGGAATCCCTTCACTCTGTGATAGCAGGGATAGAAAAAGGGGAGGTTTTGGCATCGTTAGACATCAAGGATGCTTATCTGCATGTACCGATTTGGGGAGGGACACCAGGGTCTCCTTCGGTTTGCAGTAGGAGAGGCGCATTTTCAGTACAGGGCTCTCCCCTTCGGCCTGGCTACCGCCCCCAGAGTCTTTACCAAGATCATGGCAGTCATGGCCAGTCTTTTGCGCCAGAAGGGTATAACAATTATCCCTTATCTAGATGACCTCGGGTTGAAGTCACCGTCTGCACTTCTTCTACCCCAACAGATTCAGACTGTTATGCAGTTTCTTCAGAGTCACGGCTGGGTGTTGAATATACCCAAGTCAGCTCTTAAGCCAACTCAACAGATGCGCTTCTTGGGTCTGCTTTTCGATACTCAGTCTCTGAGAGTTTATCTTCCAGCAGAAAAAGTCTTAGCTCTGCAGAAAAGGACCAGAGCCATGCTAATGAAAAAGAAAGTCTCGCTACTCATACCCCATTCATACTGCACCAAAAACCCGGGTTTTTGCAGGGGCACGCTGAAAAACCCGGGTCTTGGTGCAGTATGAATAGTCCAACCCCAAAATCCCGGGTCTAAAATCCCGGGACTTAGACCCGGGATTTTGCGAGGGGTAATTCCCGGGTCTCACCATTCATACTGAAAAAAAAAATATCAATGTAAAAAAAAATGATTTTAATTAATAAAAAATACATAACAAATGTTTACTTTACTTATTTTCAGCCAGCGGTGTCTCCGGTGCGTTGCCGGCTGTCAGGGGGACCTCTGTGTACTAAAATGACGTCATTTTAGTACCCAGAGGTCCCCCTGACAGCCGGCAACTCACCGGAGACACCGCTGGCTGAAAATAAGTAAAGTAAACATTTGTTATGTATTTTTTATTAATTAAAATTATTTTTTTACACTTTTTTTTTTGTAAAACCCGGGTCGGGCAGGTGCAGTATGAACCCGCCCGACCCGGGAATCTTCTTATCTATACTGCCCTGTGCCCCGGGTTAACAACCCGGGATATTGCCGGGGCGGCAGTATGAAAGTGGTATAAGTTGCAGGAAACTTCTGGAGACAATGGTCTCGTTATTCGAGGAAGTTTGCTTTTGTGCAGTTTCACTCCCGTCCACTTCAGGCAGAGATCTTGCGAAAGTGGTCAGAGTCTCAGAGGAATTTAGACAAACGGATTATTCATCTGTCCACGGCCACAAGGCTGTCCCTTGGCTGGTGGACGTCCCAATCCAACTCGGAGAGAGGCCAGTCCTTACAGACCTGGTCTTGGACCTTAGTCACAACAGACGCCAGTCAGTTGGGGTGGGGGGGAGTAACAGGAACCCTGAGGCTTCAGGATCTATGGTCCCCTCAGGAAGCCACTCTTCCTATAAATGTTCTAAAGCTCAGAGCAGTGTACAATACTCTGATAGGAGCCCAGGAATTTCTAAGAGGAAAACCTCTTCAAATTCAGTCAGACAGCGCCACCACGGTGGCGTACAGAAATCACATGGGGGCTCTCGCAACGCGGCTGCCATGTGAGAGACCAGACGCAGATTAGCAGGGGCAGAACATCAGGTCCCCAAGATTTCAGCCATTCACATTCCGGACATACTCTTCATCCCGGGGAATGGGCTCTAAACAGTCAGGTATTCACCTTACTGGTGGAACGTTGGGGCCCTCCGGACATAGACCTGAGGGCGTCCAGACTGAACCATCAGGTTCCGCGCTACGGCGCAAGAGCTCGAGACCCAGTGGCGGAAATAGTAGATGCAATGTCGGCCCCTTGGCAGTACCGGATGGTGTACATTTTCCCGCTCATTCCAATGATTGCGCGGGAGCTAAAGAAGGTGAAGAGGAAGAGAGTTCCTGCTATTCTAATAGCTCTATTTGGGCCACGCAGAGCGTGGTTCTCAGATCTGCTGTTATTAGCAGGGGCTCCTCCATTCCGGCTTCCCATGCAGGCAGATCTTCTGGTTCAGGGTCCATTCCTTTACCAAGAAGGTTTAGATCAGCTGGCTTAGACGGCCTGGCTATTGAAACCCTAATACTTAAGCATAAGAGTTTTCTCTCAGGAAATTATAACCACCAGGATTAGGGCCAGAAAGCCTGCTTCATCTTCCATATATTACAGACTGTGGAAGACATATTTTGTGTGGTGTGAGTGTAAGGGATTCCACTCTTCAAAATTTAAGATTTCCCGCTTACTGGACTTTCTACAGGATGGGGTCCAAAAGGGTTTACGTCTGGGTTCCCTCAAGGATCAGATATCCGCCCTTTTCTGTCTATTTTCAGGAAAAGATTGCTGAATATTCAGATATCAAGACATTTTACAGGGGGTTTTGCGTATACAACCTCCTTTTTTGTCATCCTGTCGAGCCCTGGGACCTCAATTTGGTTCTGCATGCTCTTTCTAAACCTCCGTTTGAGCAGTTGCAGTCTATTGACTTACGGTATCTTACGTGGAATACTGTATTTTTGGTTGTCTATAGCTTCAGCACGGAGAGTATCTGAGCTTGGGGCGCTTCGGTGTGACCCCCCTTTTCTTTTATTTCACGCCAATAGGGCGGTCCTAAGTACCAAACCGTCTTTTGTTCCTAAGGTGGTGTCTACATTCTACCTAAATCAGGAAATTGTTGTCCCTGCGTTCAAGACAAGGAAAGACTCTTTAGAAGGGTCTATGCAGTACTTGGATGTGGTACGAGCTCTACAGAGTTATGTAGACCGTACATCTCAGGTCAGAAAGACCACAGATCTTTTTATTTTATACAACGCCAATAAAAGAGGTTGGCCTGCTTCTAAGCAGTCAATTGCCCGGTGGATCACGTCCACGATTTGGAGGCTTACATTTCAACTTCTCTAGCCGTTCCGCAGAACTTAAGAGCACATTCTATTAGGGCAGTGGGTGCCTCCTGGGCGACTAGACACGGGGTGTCGGCGGAACAGTTGTGTAGAGCGGCGACTTGGTCTTCCGTCCACACATTTACTAAATTTTATCGATTTCAAGGCTTTGCATCGGCTGATGCAAGCTTTGGTCGCAAGATTATGCGTACAGAGCATTCCCACCCTTGAGGAAGCTTTGGTATATCCCCAATGTCTCGCAGTGTCCCCCAATGGCAGGAAAAAGAAAATAAGATTTTTACTCACCGTAAAATCCATATCTCTGACTCCATTGGGGGTCACTGCGCACCCTCCCTTGCTCTGTATATAGTTCTGTGTGTGAAAACTTTGGTTATGGTTCTTTATAATTTAAGACCTGTCCAGGTTATATTACCTCCTTTACGTTCACTCTTGGTTATTCAAAACTGAGGATCTCTCTGGAGAGGAGGGGCATAGCAGGGGAGGAGTCCAAAGACTTAGCAGTTAAAGTGACAAGACTCCTGAGCCCACTACTATACCCCAATGTCTCGCAGTGTCCCCCAATGGAGTCAGAGAAATGGATTTTACAGTGAGTAAAAATCTTATTTTTTCGCACCCTCCAGTGTGTGTATATACATTGTGGCAGAGAAGGATATTTGCCACAGTTCCCTGTAAGGGAACAGGTAGGAACGCAGTTAGTCTGCAGCAGCAGGCTGCAGACAGGGTTAAGTTTTCCTTAGGTTCCTCTCTTAGCACACACACACACACAGGTGTTCCACATGGGTGTGATTGGTTTGCCGTGATTTGTTGTAGTGCTTGGGGTGGAGGATAAAGACACTGTCTGTGTGGGTGGGACCACTGATGCCAGTAAGTGGCCGGCGAGCAGACAGGGAAGTAATGTTTAGCCAGATGTAGGTGGTGGGGATTTTCGTGTACTGATACTGGATATGATGCTGTACCAGCATTGGAGCTGTTTTACCATCCTGACAACTGCTAATAAACAGCTAAATGGTTCAGCATTCCTGTGTCTGATTCCTGTGAATGGTGCTCTTTCTCACAATATATATATATATATATAATGTTTGTTCAATATGTAATAAAAACTTTCAAACACACAAATGTGGCATGTAGTAATTATAGCCCTGATGTCCCTTAACTGATGATTTAGGCCATAGATGAGGCAGGCATGAGTAGTATTTTTGGAGGAAAATCTAAAAGTTGACTTTAACTAAGTGTGTGGTCTTAAAACAGAAGGCAGGAATTAGAGTTGTAGGACAATCACGCTTAGCTGGACGAAGACCGTGCACTATGACAGTGCATATATGGACATGACATGTAACTATGTGGTCAGTGCACAAATCGGGTAATAAAGTCTATAATTACCAACCAAGCTGACTTCTTGTTTTTCTTTAGATTATTTAAACTAAAGGAAAAAGGTGAAAAGGAAAGAAGGGAACATTGGTAAGGGGGATATCCTGTATAAAGTATGGAGGGGACAGTGAGTGTGTTGGGGGGATGTTGGTTGGCAATATATGATCTATAATTTTACTATTCTCTATAATGGTCTGCGAACAGCTTTCTATATTGTGTCATCTCCTGTTGTCCACCTATCCTCTGCCATTATCACTTAGGGGGGAATTCAATTGATATGTTATGACAACCAGTGCAGCATAAACTTATAGAACAGGGAGCTGAGGGCTTCACCTTTAGCAGCCGCCTTTCCCTGAGAGACTGGTTATGCTCACAGGTACTCAGATGCCCCCAGGTCTTATGCTCAGAGTAGTATAAGTTTATACTCACACGGCTGCGCACAGGTACAGGAGGTAACACACGGAACAGGTAGGCCAGCGATCTGCAGACTGGACGGAGCACCGGAGATGTCAGGTACCAGCAGGGTCAGGGTCACAGGCAACGGTTCAGAATCCGGGGACAGGCAATAAATCAAGGTCACAGGCAATGGTTCAGAGTCCAGGTACAAGCAATAAATCAAGGTCACAGGCAATGGTTCAGAGTCCGGGTACAAGCAATATGTCAAGGTCACAGGCAATGGTTCAGAGTCCGGGTACAGGCAATAAATCAAGGTCACAGGCAATGGTTCAGAGTCCGGGTACAGGCAATAGGTCAAGGTCACAGGCAATGGTTCAGAATCCGGGGACAGGCAATAGGTCAAGGTCACAGGCAATGGTTCAGAATCCGGGGACAGGCAAGGTCATTCACAGGTAATCAATCCAAAGGTTTAAACACATAACAATAGCTGGAGCAGGCAGCAGTACTAGAAACAGGACGCTATAACCGGCAGGCTAGACCCTCCCTGCCTTTTACACTGGAGCCAACCAATCAGGGCATATCCCTGCAACAACACACAGGCAGGGTAAATTACATTAAAGAGGCCTAATTAGTCCGCAGGCTATAGTGCGCGCCCGGCTGTACTGAGTGGCCGGGGCGCGAAAGTGGTGATTTTGGTGTCCGGCCGTTGCCCTGGCAACAGTCGGGGCCTTGAAACAGGAAGTGACGTCCCGGCCGTTGCTATGACGACCGGGACGACAGAGGGAGCAGGAAGTGAGTCACGGCGGTGCCCGTGGCCGCCGCAGCTCGTAACATGACAGCAGTGTTTCATTTTATTGTTTGCACCGTTAACAAATTAAAATTATCCGTGTGAGATTGGACCCGTGGGCGCGACCGTTTTTAGGTACCTCAACGTAAAAAATTGTGCTATTCAACTTAAATACAGGTAATGCCCCCCCCCCCCCCCCCCCCCCTGCTGAGTGAAGGGGAGGGATTAATGCGGTCATCTATGATAAAAAAAAAACTGCATTGGAGTACATTTGTATTGTATTACACAACCTTCTATTTTATAATATCTACATGTAGTACTTTTTTTTACTATACAGTTATCTATATCATGACAAAACACATTAGTACATACATATATCAATTAGTGATTATTGTTTTTTTACATGCTTTTTGTAAAAAAAAAAATTCACCTTTTCCATGTTATGCATTACTGAGAAACATAATTTTTCTTTTTTTACACTATTACATCATTTCAATAGTTTTCTTGTTTTTATTTTTTTGCACAGTCATGAGAGGTGTGAGATAGAATTGGCGATTTGACAGGTTACCGCGCTGCGTTAAAAAAGAATTGAATAACCTTTAATGCTTCTCCCTCCCTATACTTTCAATGGATCATCTACTTGTCCGCGATGGTCCCGTTTTCGCTAAAAAATCGCTGCGTTTTAAATAGATTTGAGTAAGAGATAAAGTTAACGTGCTCCAGAATAAGCGAAAACCACTTTAAAATTATTTACCATACGGCTGAGAAATGAATTCCCTGCTTAGTCTTTCATTAGTAATCCAGCCCTCAACCTTAATTGCTTATTGTTCCCATATTGAAATGTTGAAATAATGGACTTTTTCACTCAATAAATGTTTCATGAGTGATCTCTTTCTAGCTGTTGTCACGATACCGGGGAGGTGATGAAAGCGGGGGAGGTGATGATACCGGGGAGGTGATGATACCGGGGGAGGTGATGATACCGGGGAGGTGATGATACCGGGGGAGGTGATGATACCGGGGGAGGTGATGATACCGGGGAGGTGATGATACCGGGGGAGGTGATGATACCGGGGAGGTGATGATACCGGGGGAGGTGACGATACCGGGGGAGGTGACGATACCGGGGGAGGTGATGATACCCGGGGAGGTGACGATACAGGGGGAGGTGACGATACCCGGGGAGATGATGATACTGGGGGAGGTGACGATACCGGGGGAGGTGACGATACCGGGGGAGGTGACGATACCGGGGGAGGTGACGATACAGGGGGAGGTGACGATACCGGGGAGGTGATGATACCGGGGGAGGTGACGATACCGGGGGAGGTGACGATACCGGGGGAGGTGATGATACCGGGATCCAGTTACCTCCGGTAACCTCTGATTTGTTGTGGAGGTAACACTGGACCCTATTAAAGACTAGGAGGCAAGTTATTGGATATACAGTTAGGGATTAAACACTGACACAGATAAGAAATAAAACAGATTGATTATAATCTAAGAGGTTTATTGAAAGACTCAACCCGGATACCTGGATGTCCGACCAGTGAGATCACTCTCCACACCTGCAGTAGGTAAACGCTCCGTAATTGTGCCCCAAACAGTCCAACCTAATGAGAATAGCAATCCCTTGTTATTGATGTATGTGTACTAATAGGGGGAATCTTCACCTACATATTGCTCATGAGACGAGTGGATTACATTCATTGTACACAACTCCCCCTATTCTCCCAACCACATTGAACCAGTTTACACAAATGCTGAAAACCAGCTGTATGGGATAAGACTCCATCACAATTTACATATTAATGAAAGTCACTGCCTACACACACACAGCTAAACACAACCAGGACACACACACACAGCTAAACACAACCAGGACACACACACAGACAGCTAAACACAACCAGGACACACACACACAGCTAAACACAACCAGGACACACACACACACACACACACAGCTAAACACAACCAGGACACACACACAGACAGCTAAACACAACCAGGACACACACACACACACACACACACACACACACAGCTAAACACAACCAGGACACACACACACAGCTAAACACAACCAGGACACACACACACACACAGCTAAACACAACCAGGATACACACATAGCTAAACACAACCAGGACACACACAGCTAAACACAACCAGGACACACACACACACAGCTAAACACAACCAGGACACACACACACACAGCTAAACACAACCAGGACACACACACACACAGCTAAACACAACCAGGACACACACACACACACAGCTAAACACAACCAGGACACACACACACACAGCTAAACACAACCAGGACACACACACAGCTAAACACAACCAGCACACACACACAGGGCTTTACTCTCTCCTCCCTCATTGATCTGTGAAGAGATCAGTAATGCTTTCTATCCCCTCTACTATTTCCCACTCTTCCACATGCAGATACAATGTAACCAGGAGGAAGACACACACACACACAGCATGGCAGACAATGGTAACACAATATATAATGGGGGCCAGGATACACTATAAGGTTGAGAATGGGAATACTGAGATTGAGTATATGCTGAAATGTATATGATTGTGATCTGAGATATTTATATGATTGTGATCTGAGATAATAATGAGATATTGATAGGATTGGGATTGAAATGTGATAGATTTAATATATGTTGAGATTTAGATGATGTGATAATGATATGATTGGGATTGTCATACTGAGAAAATACTGAACAAAATGGGCAGGGCCGCCTTCAGAAATCTTGCCCCCCGATATTGCTTCTACCAGCACTATGGTTAATCTTACTGGGGAGGGTGGAGGGCACACTTTTTTAAAATCTTTTAACCATTTGTTTTCCAGCGGGTCCAGCCATTTTAATGTGTTTTGGGAAGGTGAGGGATAGGGGGGAGCTTTTTTAACGTTCTGTTTTTATACATAAATTACATAAATTATATGGTTTATAATAAAATGTTGTAATTTATTTTAATGAGCTCGTGAAACGGTGCATTGTTAGTCTATATTATATGCAATTTGCAATGGAATATATATGACCAATGGGTTAATTAAACATCTGTTAGCTAACTAATTAAGAAGGAGGTCTATAAAAGATTTAGTACTATGGGAATGGAACCTATTGAAGCCTCTGAGGAAACCGTTTGGGACGATGAAACGCGTCAGGCATTAATATTCTGTCAGCTAATTATTTTTATACCTACTTCTGCTCCCCATTGACTTAGTTTTTTACCTCGCTTATTACCTGGATGTTGGCATACATCGTTTGACCTACACTGCTATTTGGGAAGGTGTTCTCGGCTTGCACGCTGAGATTGCTAGATTCATCCGGACGGATACTCTTCTTTGTGCACAAATTAGGATTCCCGTGGTGTTGTCTGGAGATCGTTGGAAAGAGAGAATGTGGGCTCACCTATCAGCCCTAGGGTAAATCTGTGTGCCGGACTTGAGACATTTGTAGTGGTATTTGGAGACCAGTGGGAGGAGTGAACGTGGGCTCGTCCATCAACCCGAAGGTATCCGTACTTTTGGACTCCCGATTATTTAATTTTTCTCCCCATGGAGATCTATGTACTCTTTTTTATCTGACACATTGATTGCGGGAAATATATGCACATGTGAATTGAAAAGATTTCAATTGAGAGTGTATGGCAATGTCTGACAGTGATTCTCTTATGACGAATGTCATATGTTATAGCAGACTGGTTACATATATATATATGTATGCCTGATCCGAGTTACTTATAGAAAAGTGGAGCAAAGTAAGTGGATTTATAATTTATTCCAAGAAATATCCATAGTAATTGGACTCCATTATGTCACTTTTTTAGGAAGATTTATGTTTCCAGTTTAATAGGTTTTTCGAGAGACTGCACTTCCATCTGCAATTAGTTTGAAAGGAGACATTTAAATGAGGCCATGTGGAACCTCGTATGATTCATCAGCCTTCAGGTGAAAGGTGGATATTTGACATAATAGGATTCATTATCCATGTACAATCTATATTAAAAGTGGAGGTTCACGATACCTAGTTATACATAATCTCAGGAATTCCATTTGATTATAAGATTTTTATATATGTGGTACCACATTTTTTTCAAGATTTGTTATTGTGTGGCCTGATTTTATTATTTTTTTGTTATTTACTAGGGATTTGTAGTTATATATATTGCATTACACCATGTTATATTGTTTTTTTAGTATTATTCAATTTGCTTTGTTTTGATTTTTAATAAATTGTACGTGATTTTACCATTTCACAGACTCTTTTTTCCAGCAGCAGGTTCCGGTTTTTGCCTTTTTTATTTCTATTTATATATTCTCTTCTCTGCATCTTTTGTCAGCGCTTGAGACTTTTTTGTTTTTTTTTGGTCGGCATATTCAACGTTGGTAATTCGTACCCAACCCGTTGAACTGTTATATGTACGGTGAGATAATGTTACTGAAGGTATACGTTTTAACATTGTTGTGTAAGTCAAAGATAATAATTTATAAGTATATATCTACACTGATTCTGGGTTTTCTATAGTACATACAGCCTTGGAGCAATAACTATTGAGAAAAGAACTGTGTGAGGTTTGTATGTTATTTAAGTAATGAAAGACTTGAGATAGTGTGGTCTAAATAACACAGGGTTAGCTGTGGAATATGATTAAACTGTGACTTACCGTAGGAAGAGCACAGAGGTAGTAAGTGTATAGTGACATTTAAAAATGCCGGGAGATAATAATTAAAGAAACCGTGTCTTTTGGTTGCTTGGTACCGCCTCATTTTCCTCTCCTTCTGGGAATCCTCTTTATATTTGTATCAATGGTTTAGATTTATAGATCATCATAGGGGAAATCATTGGGGTAGATAATAGGTTAACATTGTTAATTAGAGCCCATTTGTTTTCAAGTTTTAATTAGTAATTTTACAGGAGGATATAGGTTTAAAAGTTGAATTATCTGCTGCCCCAGTTCTCCTTCTGAAGAAATCACACATTAAATGGAGAAATGCGTTAAGCTTTATATATATAACATCTAATTCAGCGGTGCGTCTGGAAGTGTTACTGCTATTCTGTGGGTTTCTCATGTGTACTATTGATATCGCAGTCACTGCTGCATGTTACGATGATAGAACATCATTCTGGGAGTTCTGTCCTTACTCAGGGTGACTTGTGGAAGCTGGAGCACATACATTTTACTAAAGCAGGCTGCACACTGGTGGGAAACAGTTCATTTCAAGGATCCGTTCACCGGGTTGAGAATGTTTTCTGGGCTAACTGGATTTACACAATGTAATACATCCAATAACAGAGGGAAAAGGTGTAGATATTACTTGTTGGAGGGGAACATGTAGCACACTTCGAGTAACTGGGCTAAAACAACACAGTAGTGACATGATACCTAATGGGACAGAGTGGGGACGGGTGGGTGTTATTACACGACCTTGTACCCCTATTTTACAACAGATGTTTAATATCCTGCTGTAGTAGAATAAATGCTGGATATAAGGGAACAGGGTGTTCCTGACATTTGTAATGAAAGATAAACCTTTTGTTTAACAGGGCATCACACAAATTAGGGCAGATCTGAAAGGTGGGAAGTAGCACGTGTCATTATAACAAAGGGACCATAGGCAATCCCAGGGGGGTTTCTTAGATCCGGCTCTTCCTGCCGAGACCGTCCATCCGCATTGCTGTGAGCCTTTCCTTGCTTGTGAATTATGTCAGTGTCATAATTTTTTTCCCTGAGGTGTGTTGTAGCCACTTTAAAGGATTATGATCAGTCACCACTGTAAAATGTTGTCCATACAAATAAGGTTAAAGTTTTTGCATTGCCCACACAATGGCCAAACATTCCTTCTCAATTTTGGCATACCCCACCTCCTGGTTTAGCAGTTTTCTGCTCAAATAGGCCACAGGGTGCTCCTTCCCATCTGGTCCCACCTGGCTAAGTACTGCTCCCAGTTTATAATGTGACACATCAGTTTGCACAATAATGTCATCATCATCATTGATTTATATAGTGCCACTAATTCCGTAGCGCTGTACAGAGAACTCACTCACATCAGTCCCTGCCCCCATTGGGGCTTACAGTCTAAATTCCATAACACCCACACACACAGACAGACAAACTAGGGTCAATTTGTTAACAGCCAATTAACCTACCAGTATGTTTTTGCAGTGTGGGAAGAAACCAGAGCACCCTGAGGAAACCCACGCAACCACGGGGAGAACATACAAACTCCTCACAGATAAGGCCATGGTCAGGAATTGAATTCATGACCGCAGTGCTGAGGGCAGAAGTGCTAACCATTTAGCCACCGTGCTGTCCTTGTCATAACTGGGCGCCAACAGTACTGGAGCATGAACCAGGGCGTCCTTTAATGACTGAAATCCCAGCTCACAAGCGGGTGTCCAGTCAACTACTTTGGGGAGTTTCTTCTTAGTGAGATCTGTCCGAGGCTTCGCTACAGTGCTAAAGTCTGGGATGAAATGTCTGTAGTAACCTGAGGTCTCTAAGAAGGCCAATACTTGGCTTTGGGTTGTGGGCCGGGGTCAGTCTTGGATTGTCTCTACCTTAGCTGGTTCTGGCTTAACCCTACCTCTCCCCACACGATGACCCAGGTACTGCACCTCTGACATCCCCATTTGACACTTGTCTGCTCTGATGGTCAGACCCGCCCTCTAAATTTTCTCCAACACTTGCCCTACAAGTTTCAGATGGTCTTCCCAAGATTTACTAAAATTGGCAATGTCATTTTGTGCTTGGACATGGACCCTGGTCACAACAGATGCCAGTCTGTCCGGCTGGGGCACAGCAGTAGGGCCACTAAGATTCCAGGGCCTTTGGTCCTCCCAGGAGACCATTCTTTCCATCAATGTGCTCGACCTCAGGGAGGTACACAGAGTGTTATTCAGGGACAGAGGTTCCTTGTCGGGAAGCCCTTGAGGATTCAGTCAAACAACGCCACGGCTGTGGTTTATCTTAATCATCAGAGGGGGACACAAAGTTTGATGGCAATGCGAGAAACGTCCAAAATCAAGTCTTGGGTGGAACGTCATGTCCCGACAATATTGGCCATCTTCGTTCCTGGAGTACAAAATTAGGAGGTAGACTTCCACAGCAGGCAGGCGGTGCGATCCGAGGAATGGTCTTTCCACAAGGATGTCTTCGCCCTGCTGGTAGAGTGTTAGGGGAATCCAGACATCAATATTATGGCGTCCAGACTCAATCTTCAGGTACCCCCTTTACTACACGAGGGCAAGGGACCCTCAGGCAGGAAACACAGATTCCATGGTACTTCCACTTGGTGTGCCTGTTCCCTTCTATTCCGATGCTGTTGCGAGTTCTGAAAAAGTTAAAAAGAGAATGCGTCCCAGAAATTCTGACAGCCCCCTATTGACCACACCAGGCATGGATCTAAGATATTCAGGAAATGGCGACAGCACCTCCCTTCCATCTACCTCTGCGCCTAGACCTTCTAGTTCAGGGGCCTCTTCTCTGTTACTTATTAGATCGGCTGACTTTGACGGCATGGCTGTTGAAACCCTGTTTCTCAAGGCCAGGGGTTTCTCGCAGAAGGTTGTGAACACAATGATAAGAGCTTGAAATGATTCTTCTTCAGCCATTTATCACTGGGTCTGGAAGATGTATATCCTCTGGTGCGCATCTCAGGGCTTTCACACTTCTCATTTTAGTCTCTCCCGTTTGCTCTCTTTTTTGCAAGCGGGACTTAATAGTCAATTGCGTTTGGGTTCACTCAAGGTACAGGTCTCTGTGCTCTCCATCTATTTCCACCGCCAGTTGGCGGGATTGAAGGATGTTCAGACGTTCCTTCAAGGGGTTCTTCAGGTTCAACCCCCTTTTGTCCAATCGGTGGAACCGCGGGATTTCAATCTCGTTCTCAGAGCTCTCACGAAGCTCACCTTTGAACCCTTGGATTCGGTGGACTTACGTCATGTCACCTGGAAGACTGTGTTCCTTTTGGCCATCACTTCCGCTCGCCAGATTTTCCGCACAAACCCCTCCTTTGTCCTGAAGGTAGTGTCCAAGTTCCATTTGAATCAGGAGAATGTGGTTCTTCAGATGACTACTTGTGTTGTCCATGCACCATTCAATGTTATATTGATAGCACGGTTTCTGTTCATAGGACGAATGATCTCTTCATCCTGTATAATGTACACAATAGTGTGGCCTGCTTCTAAGCAGTCCATTGCTCGCTGGATAACAGCCACCATTTGTTTGGCGTATGTCAGGGCTTTGAAGGCTCACTCCACTAGGGCTATTGGCGCTTCTTGGGCGGCGCGTCATGGTGCTTCGCCACTGCGGCTGTGAGCTTTGGGTGCAAGGTGTTGCTTGCAGTCGTTCCAGAGCAATCCCCAATGAACCACAATGTCCCCTAATGGTAGGAAAGGGAAAAGATAATTTTTACTCACCGTAAAATCTGTTTATTTGACTCCATTGGGGGACACTGTGCACCCTTCCATTCCTCTGAAAATTAATTTGATTCTGTTATAACTTTGGTTTCTTTATTTGCCTTGAGGGCCTTTCTTCTAGGCTTTGTTATGCAAAACGGAGGTTGCTGGCAGAGAGGAGGGGCATAGTAGGGGAGGAGTGTGTGTCTGTTAAACAGATGTATAAGTGCCTAAACTCCTAGTCCACCTACTATACCCCAATGTACAGCAGTGTCCCCCAATGGAGTCAGAGATACAGGTTTTACGGTAAGTAAAAATCCTCTTATTGTGATAGAATGTGATGAATATGCGACTGTGCCTGGATTGTATTCCATAAATAGGAATTGTATGCATTTTATACAGCATCGTGGTTGTGAGATAGCATAGGTGATTAAACAATATAGGGGGATTATTATTATCATTTATTTGTTAGGCGCCACAAGGTATCCGCAGCACCGCATACAGTACTAACAGTAGACTATACAGGGTATAACAGTACAGAACAATAAACAAAAGTACCAATACTTCAGAAACTCCAGGCAGGCAGATGCAATAGACACGGAGCAGAAGAACGGGTAAGGAGACAGGAGGGAAGAGGGCCCTGCTCAAGCGAGCTTACATCCTAAGGGAGGGTTAAACAGACCAGGCACAAGAGGAGCCAGTTGAGGGAATGGGAGAGAGGGGAGAATGAGTGGAGGAGATGGGGGTTAAGTGGATGGTTGGTAGGCTTTGAGGAAGAGGTGAGTTTTGAGTGCACGTTTGAAGGAGCACAGAGTAGGAGAGAGGCGGATGGAGCGAGGGAGGTCATTCCAGTGAAGGGGGGCTGCACGGGAAAAGTCCTGGATTCTGGAATGGGAAGAGGTGATCAGAGTGGAGGAGAGGCGGCGGTCATTGGCCGAGCGCAGGGAGCGGGTGGAAGTGTGAATGAAGAGGTTAGAGATATCAGGGGCAGTAGAGTGGGAGAGAGCCTTGTAAGTGGTGGTGGTGAGGAGTTTGAAAAGAATTCTGTAGGGGAAGGGGAGCCAGTGTAGGGCAAGGCAGAGAGGGGAGGCAGAGGAGGAGCGGCGTGAGAGGTAGATGAGTCTTGCGGCCGCATTGAGTATAGAGCGGAGGGGGGAGGCCGGTGGCGAGGAGGTTGCAGTAATCCAGGCGGGAGATGATGAGTGCGTGTATGATGGTTTTGGTGGCCTCCTGAGAAAGGGACGGATGCGGGCGATGTTGCGTAGTTGGAAGCGACAGGCTTTGGCAAGAGAATGAATGTGGGGGGCAAAAGAGAGAGGAGTCAAGGGTGACACCCAAGCAGCGGAGTTGGGTGACAGAGGAGATGGTAGTGTTGTTAACGACAATGGAGAGGTCATGGTGAGATGGGAGGCTTGGAGGAGGAAAGACAATGAGTTCAGTTTTGAAAATGTTGATTTTGAGAAAGCGCTCCGACATCCAGGAGGAGATGGCGGAGAGGCAGTCAGATACCTGAGCGAGGAGGGTGGAGGAAAGATCAGGTGAAGAGATGTAAAGTTGAATGTCATCATGTAAAGTTGAATGGAGTAATATAGCATAATTTATGGGTGTGTTTTGGAACATTAGTTTAGACAATATAGAGTTCATACTAGGAGATACTGTGATAGTAAGGGATTATACAGTGATCATAGAAGTGACTGAAGAAATGGTGAATTTATAGAGGTGAATGGTTATAGAGCTGCATGTAATGCTGCTGTTCTGTGTTATCAGATAAGGATAGTGTGTCTGATATAATCCTTCCCTGATGGCTGACCTACTGCCATGCTGACTGGTAAACCCTGCAATGCTGTATGCACTATGCTGCATTGTACCCATTCCTACACTGCACTATATATGGATGTTGTGTTATGTATGCACATGATACAAGACCAGTGGTGTTATGTATTATACATTTGCGATATAGTGAGGGTTGTGTGTTGATTCTGTGTGGATTGTATATAGGAATAGCAGTGTATTTATATACTGGAACATATCTATGATAATAGGAGTTTAATGGGATCTGGGACACACAAACACACATACATAGATCCACACACAAGATTTTACACATTTATGAAATACAGTAAAAAGCTAGTAATATAAGGTAATGAGCCTAAACACAGATTGTCATATATGCACTGTGTGTCAGATTTTTTATTGAATATATATTGTAACATTGTTGTGAGTAAATTTGCTTTTTCATACAAATGTCTGCATTTTATTAAGGTTTTATATTGCCTTGAGACAGTAAGTATTATATAGAGAACTCTGTGAGAATTGGATGTTACTATAGTATAAAGGACTGTGTCGCTGGCAATAAACATAATTTTTCTATTTCAATTCTTCTTCATAATACTTGAAGAACTAAGATTACTTAAAATGTCTGTTATACTTATAACAGATGTAGAAAAAAAACCTCTGATCTGGTATTTTAAGAACAAAGTTTTGTTGTACTCATTTTGATTGATAAAAACAGTTGAAAAGAAAAAACATTACATATATATATATATATATATATATATATGTAAACTATTGTTTAAGTTACATTAAAATATCAACTGCTTTTACAATATTTGGAGTATCACAGTACATTTGTTTCATATCCAATTGCTTTTGTCCTGTGTGAAGTTTTTGATGTTCAACAAGTTTTAATTTGTGTGTAAAACATTTCCCACACTCAGAACACGTAAATGGTTTCTCACCTGTGTGAGTTCTCTGATGTGCAACAAGAGTTGATTTACATGTAAAACATTTCCCACACTCAGAACATGTAAATGGTTTCTCACCTGTGTGAGTTCTCTGATGTTCAACAAGATTTGATTTCCATGTAAAACATTTCCTACACTCAGAACATGTAAACGGTTTTTCACCTGTGTGAATACTCTGATGTTCAACAAGATTTGATTTACGTTTAAAACATTTCCCACACTCAGAACATGTAAACGGTTTTTCACCTGTGTGAGATCTCTGATGTTCAACAAGATTTGATTTACATGTAAAACATTTCCCACACTCAGAACATGTAAACGGTTTCTCACCTGTGTGAGTTCTCTGATGTTCAACAAGATTTGATTTACATTTAAAACATTTTCCACACTCAGAACATGTAAACGGTTTTTCACCTGTGTGAGTTCTCTGATGTTTAATAAGATTTGATTTACATGTAAAACATTTCCCACACTCAGAACATGTAAACGGTTTCTCACCTGTGTGAGATCTCTGATGTGCAACAAGAGTTGATTTACATGTAAAACATTTCCCACACTCAGAACATGTGAACTGTTTCTCACCTGTGTGAGATCTCTGATGCCTAATAAAATATGATTTCTGTGTAAAACATTTCCTACACTCAGAACATGTAAACGGTTTCTCATCTGTGTGAATTCTCTGATGTCTAACAAGATTTGATTTATGTGTAAAACATTTCCTACACTCAGAACATGTAAACGGTTTCTCACCTGTGTGAGATCTCTGATGCCTTAAAAGATATGATTTCTGTGGAAAACATTTCCCACACTCAGAACATGTAAACGGTTTCTCACCTGTGTGAATTCTCTGATGTGCAACAAGATATGATTTCTGTGGAAAACATTTCCCACATTCAGAACATGTAAACGGTTTCTCACTTGTGTGAATTCTCTGATGTGCAACAAGATCTGATTTACGTGTAAAACATTTCCCACACTCAGAACATGTAAACGGTTTCTCACCTGTGTGAGTTCTCTGATGTTCAACAAGATTTGATTTCTTTGTAAAACATTTCCCACCCTCAGGACATATAAATACTTTATCATCTCTATGAGCTGTACTATATGTAACAATATCTAGGTTATCAGGAGAATATTCCTCATGATTAGAGGGATCAGATGATTTATCTTCTCTGTGAAGTATTGGATGTATATTTAGAGTAGTGGGGTTTCCTCCTAGAGAATCATGTGTGATGTTATCTCCTTTTTCAAAATCCGTAGACAAAATTAATTTTCCATCTGAGATATTCCTGTGTTTGCATCCATCTGCTGGAAATAAATGTATGGAAAAGAGGATTTTAACACACCATAAAATCTGACTCCATTGTGGGACACTGCGATACATTTGGGTATAGTAGGTGGAATAGGAGCAAGGGGACTTTAAATCTTAAACTAAAATACAGATCCTTCCCTACTACACGCCTCCCATGAGAGCCATTTTCAGTTTTATAACATAGTCCAGACGAGAGGGACGAAGCAGGCGTAAAAACAACAACATACCTAGATCATAACCAAACAGCAGACAGAAAAGGGGATG
Source organism: Mixophyes australis (assembly GCA_036250195.1). Lineage (NCBI taxonomy): Eukaryota > Metazoa > Chordata > Amphibia > Anura > Limnodynastidae > Mixophyes > Mixophyes australis. The sequence continues at coordinate 88,936,953 of JAVHZZ010000012.1, forward strand.
GTGCACATTGTCCCCCAATGGAGTCAGAGAAACAGATTTTAAAGGTGAGTAAAAATTTTCTCTTTCCTACCATTGGGGTACACTGTGATACATTGGGGATATACCAAAGCTGCCCCTAAGGGAGGGATTGCTCTGAAATCACTGCGTATGAGACGATGCAGCCAAGATATACATCCTGAGATGTAAAGCCTGGCAATCCCCCAGAACACCAGAAAGGTGTGGACGGCCGACGACACAGTGACCTGGATCAACCAAGTCTGTCTAAGCAACTGCATGCGCCACCTAGGAAGCACCAACCGCCCCTGAAGGAAAAGACAATCCAAACGGCACCAGTCTGGCCCCTAAGGGAAGCCAACCACCCTGGAAGGTATCCAACCAGACTAGAGCGTGCATGTGCTGGTCACCCACGTACATGTACATCAAACCGAAGAAAGGAACCACCCCGCGATCACAACCTGTTCCAGCTCAAGGGAAGCAAACCCCTTGCCCTTGGAAACATGGTATCAGGAGTCCCGTTGCCAAGCCAATAGCAAAGCAGGCAGTTCCAATACAAGGATTAGCCGCAAGGCGGACCAATGGCCAACCCCAGGATGCCAGAGAACCATGCCCGATGCAGCCAGACCGGTGCCCCGAAGGCAGCCATCAATAGGAGCGTCAGTAACACGCGTGGGAGCATGGGAAGCAATAGGAATATAATGACCCAGCAAAACTGTAACGGATCGTCATGCACCCGTGTGCACCACCTTGGGGTTCGTGGACCTTAATAAATTATGTGAGAAACCAAGAAGAACAGACACAAGCCCATAAAATATTTCTAGCAGACCCCGGCACTGAACCAGCTGATCTACCACCTCTGTGTGAGAGATCACTGACCAGAGGGAACCTGATGGGGCCAAATCTGCCACTCATCCAACTCTCAGAACTCCAGCACTGGGAGAACTATGGCGGAGCTGACCTGAACCTGCACATGGCATACCGTCCTGGACCTCTATAGCTGCGCTACAGCCATGTCGCTGTGAGCCCAGTCTGAATATAGCGACCCGCAAGCAAGCGTAGACCGAGAGGCCAAGGAATAATGATCTGCCTGTCCAGCTGATGGGTGGAACAGGAAGATATCCAGTATCTGGGTGATTTACTAGAGTTATTGGCTGAAGCAAACTTTAGAACCCAGACCTTACCAACGTCATGTACCGGAGAAGAGACATGTCCGGGCTGGCCAGGATATGCACCGCTCTCATCATAACGAAAAAGTCGGGGCCCTCCAGGAAAAACAACAAGAGGATACTGTGCCAAAGATCCATTTGAAGAACCTCAGTCGTTCTACTGGGATCCAGGAAGACTGGGGTAGAGAAACCTGCAGCCTTTCCCCAGAAAGCCCGTCGAAAAGGCAGAGGACGACTTCAGGTGATACAGCGTTCTCCCCACTGGCACATAATTTACACCTCGAGAGTGAAAGAGGTGTGATGATGGCGAGGGGTTTGGCAAAGGCTTATGGGGTGGGAACAAGCTGAAACGAGGGCAAACCTGACACTCACTGCGTCCATCGTGAACTGCAACGGACGTAGACACGAAAACCCCTTCAATATGGGAACATGAAGAAAAACAACATCCACATCCAGGGAGGTAAGGAACACCTCATCTCATCAGGTCACTGTACACTGAATATACCGACCTTAACTATTAGAAGCAACTTTCATGCACCTGAAAACACGAACGGACTGAGACCTGGGCCAAGTCGGTGTTCCATCGCTGACAGGCATACGGAGCTCTCGTCCTCTGAAGATACAGTAAAGAACACTATAGCTTTTAGGAAACAGTAAAACTTCGGAGAACCCTTAGAACTGGCATCAGCTGTCCAGGAACGTAACCGAAGGAATGCCTTGCCGCCAAAATATAGTCACAAAACCAGGGGAAAGAAAGACAGCATCCAAGATGCCTGTGTTTAATCCATTCAAAAGGGTATGAACCATTAGAAAAACACAGCACTAGGCCCAACCTCGTGTGAGCGGTGGCCAATTGTGCTGTCCAGTCTGAAGAGCCGTACTCATCACAGAGACCCGAACGGACTTAACAAACGGCCTTGTCAAGTGCAGCTTTTAGGAAAATTCTTCAACCTGGTACCAGCATTGACCTGGAGCAACGCTGCTCCCAGGCATTGTGATGGAGCTAGCGAGGTGACAACAGGAGAAGCTATCCTGGGAGGAGCTTGTCCTTATTTGAATTTACTGAAGATAAGGAAAGAAGAAATTAAAGTTTTCCAAGTAACTGGAACAGCCAGACAGCCTAGGCTGAGGAGACAGTTTGAACAATACATCTGATAACTTTGACTCATAAAGAGGAAGTTAGAGGAAGTAGACTCTCAGGCCCCAGCCATACACACTGTGTATCACAGAGGAATCTCCCCACAAGTATTCTACCCCCAGACTGGTGAATCAACTCCCCATCCTCCATGGAGGGAAAGCAGAAACAAGTCCTAAATAAATCCAGGAATACTGTAACTGGCATTCCAAGAGGAGACATTCCACGAGGAGGCATCCCTAGCCAGACCCATAGCTGACTCACTTCTAGCCGGGAAGCCACACCAGTAGTTATCACTATCTGTGAAGCAGGAATGTGTGTTGATTGTTTTCAAGAAATAAAAGGTCCACCTACCCCATGTCAGAGATTGCACCCAAATGAGATCGGCCCTGGATGTCGTCAGCGACTCAGCGCAAGATGATTTCTTCACAGCCCCTGATGGACTCGCAGTAAGCGGTCATCGTGGAACCCCTTCTCGCATCCTACACAAGGATATCCTGTGTCAAACTGCCCCAAAGATAATGAGAAGTACACCTGGCACTCGTAGAAAGCTGCACAGATCTACCAGCGGCCATACGTAGGCTTGGAAGTCCCTTTGTCAGTCATGCTGCAGGTATCCTAAACTTAGAAGGGAAAACACCAGAACACCCTGAAAGGAGAAGAAATGCAAATCCCCAACATTATACTAGGCTAAAAAGTGCCAAGACTGCAATGTAATCCTGATGAAGTATGCTAAGACAGACAATCTGGTGACTATGTATAGAGTAACCCTAACCCTGAAGGAGATCTGTTCTGGTGGCCGTCCCCGAATTTAACAGACTCCTCTGGTAATGCTCGTTATTAGGGAACACGCAGCCTGCCGCCAGAGCTCCGTGGGCAGTGACAATGAAGAGCTGGCGGGCTGTAGGGGAGAGGGCAGCCTAACAGTCTACTCTCCATTGATCAGGGACCCAGGGTGAAAGTGGCTGACAGGCATTTCACCCCTGGGGAGGCGTCACTGATAAGTCAGAATGGGAAAATAACAAATATAAAATTAAAAACATTAAAATATATAATACAGGACAGGAGCCCTTAGACATAAACCCATCTCCTGAGGCACTTTACTAAAACTGAAGATGGCTCCCATGGGAGGGGCATAGTAAGGGAGGAGCTGTCCTTCAGTTTAAGATTTAAAGTGCCCTAGCTCCTATTCCACCTATTATACCCCAATGTATCGCAGTGTCCCCCAATGGTAAGAAAGAGAAACAGACATTTTATTTTACATTGAATAACATATTATAACGCCCAACATTTTCATACTATGAGTAAATTGAACTGTCCAGCTGTTTAATTTCAATTTGCAAACTACAAACAATTCATTATAATTAGCGATGGTACTAATAATACAGGTGGTATAATGTAAAACAGGTGTGGGGTCCGGGTATTGGCTCTTTAAAACCCAGCATTTTCAGTCTATCCATACTAAATTACGTCATTTCATACTAGGTATTGAGGCCATTCGGACTGAACACTGGACGGCGATTTGAAGCTCCGTTAAAACTGCATGTCTGACATATGGTAAGTAGTCATTTCAGTACTGTAGGGATTATAGGCATCGTTATTCCCCTGTCGTTTAAAACATTGTCGGGGTTGACAGTGCCGTTTCAACGTACCCCACCCATAATTAGAATACTGCATTACCAAGCACAATGCACCCATGTTACACCATGTTTAACTGTCTTTAACATACAACTATTGCTGTGTATACTGAACTTGCATAAAACAGTCAGTTTTTTGGGGTTTTTTCTTTTGACTAACAGTTCCTAAGTATACACATTGCCCAGCCAGCATTCTACAACAGGAAGACTAAGTAGCCAGAAGCCTCATTAGCCAGTGATATTGTCCACATGAAGTGTACGTTGTTATGGGGTGTATGTGATCTTCAGGGAGGAGAATAATCTCATACTCTGCATTAGTATTACAGTGATAATATACAGCTGAGGATCAAATATTCATGGTGATGTCACATGTGGTAGTACAGGGGGATGGTTATGGATAATGTCACAGGAGGTAGTGTGCAGGAGGTTCATGGGTAATTTCATGGAGTCAGACTGACGTCCCATGAGATACACCAGACAGTGTGAGGAGGAGACTGGTCAGATCTCTGGGCTGGTAGCACACAGTGATATGATGTGAGGAGGAGACTGGTCAGATCTCTGGGCTGGTAGCACACAGTGATATGATGTGAGGAGGAGACTGGTCAGATCTCTGGGCTGGTAGCACACAATGATATGATGTGAGGAGGAGACTGGTCAGATCTCTGGGCTGGTAGCACACAATGATATGATGTGAGGAGGAGACTGGTCAGATCTCTGGGCTGGGAGCACACAATGATATGATGTGAGGAGGAGACTGGTCAGATCTCTGGGCTGGTAGCACACAATGATATGATGTGAGGAGGAGACTGGTCAGATCTCTGGGCTGGTAGCACACAATGATATGATGTGAGGAGGAGACTGGTCAGATCTCTGGGCTGGGAGCACACAATGATATGATGTGAGGAGGAGACTGGTCAGATCTCTGGGCTGGTAGCACACAATGATATGATGTGAGGAGGAGACTGGTCAGATATCTGGGCCGGTAACACACAATGATATGATGTGAGGAGACTGGTCAGATCTCTGGGCTGGTAGCACACAGTGATATGATGTGAGGAGGAGACTGGTCAGATCCCTGGGCTGGTAGCACACAATGATATGATGTGAGGAGGAGACTGGTCAGATCTCTGGGCTAGTAGCACACAATGATATGATGTGAGGAGGAGACTGGTCAGATCTCTGGGCTGGTAGCACACAATGATATGATGTGAGGAGGAGACTGGTCAGATCTCTGGGCTGGTATCACACAATGATATGATGTGAGGAGGAGACTGGTCAGATCTCTGGGCTGGTAGCACACAATGATATGATGTGAGGAGGAGACTGGTCAGATCTCTGGGCTGGTAGCACACAATGATATGATGTGAGGAGGAGACTGGTCAGATCTCTGGGCTGGTAGCACACAGTGATATGATGTGAGGAGGAGACTGGTCAGATCTCTGGGCTGGTAGCACACAATGATATGATGTGAGGAGGAGACTGGTCAGATCTCTGGGCTGGTAGCACACAATGATATGATGTGAGGAGGAGACTGGTCAGATCTCTGGGCTGGTAGCACACAATGATATGATGTGAGGAGGAGACTGGTCAGATCTCTGGGCTGGTAGCACACAATGATATGATGTGAGGAGGAGAACAGGAGTCTAATAGGGGCTGATGGCTCCTGACTCCCCCACTGGACAGATACATTTTCCTCATTAGTTTGTACTGACAGAGGAGGGTGTAGAATAAATGATAGTTTTATTGACTGAATAAGCAGAATATGTGACTCTTTACTGTAATAAGTGTTTATTACTCACCTGTACTGATATCTGTAGGGATTTCCTCCTCCTTACACTGCTGATCACCCCTCACATACGTCTCTCCCTCTCCCTCTATAATTTCTACTTTAATATCAGTCAGATCATCCTAAATAACCCGCAAAATAATAAAAATATCATAATTAATAATAACTGATTTAATAAATTGATATGAAAAAGAAGACTATCAGTGTATAATCATTTGGGGATTTTGTGAGACCCTATAATCTACCTGATACTCCTGTGGGATACTGGGATTTTCCTGTGTACAATCCTGTGAATAAAGAGGTCGGAGATATCTCTCTGGGGTATTTCTGTTACTGGATCCATCTGTAGGAAACACATGAAGACAGAATACATTTTGGTTATGTAATTATCAGATGATCTGTATCCATTTGGCCCTCAAAACTGCTCCACTTTACAATAAATGAAAGTCTCCTCTTACCCAGTGATGTGAGGATCCGGTGATTCTCCAGACTCACATCCTCATACAGATCCTTGGACCCTTCTAAATTCTCCAACTCCTCCTCACACTTTATAGGAACCTGACAACACAATGACACAGTCATCATCCAGACACATCCCCCTGATGTTACTGAATAATGTCCCATTCCCAGCAGTCACCTCTCCAGTCACCAGCTGAATGATCTTGTCGGTCAGTTCCAGGATCTTCTGGTCATTGTTTCCTTCACGTATCAGTGAGTGAGGTTCAGGCACCGTGATGGGGCTCTGGGTCCTGCTCAATCCTCCTGACACACAGGGGCGGCTCCTGGGAGTCACACACTCACCAGATCTCTTTATCACTACTGTGTAATCCTGTGTATGGAGAAAGATATCAAGGTAAATGAAGATCCACATATTTTTAAGTTTTCTTAGAGGTTTATTATGTAAAATATACAATATTGTTCTAAAGGTCTATATGTAACTGTTTACTAAATACAGGAAAGTGGAGTGTATATAACATTTACACCTCCTGCAGCTTCGGACACCTTCAGTGGTCCCACCTATCTGAGTCCTCTATCTACAGCCGGCCCCCACGGATCTATCATCTGCTTTAAACAAATTAGTGCGAATAATAAGATAAGTTTGAAGTGGGGGCTTGTAGTAGACAGAGGACTCAGATGGTCGACATATGGAAGACAGTAGGAGAGGTAAGTGCTGTATACACTCTAATAGACAGTGCATAAAGGAAACAGCTACAGGTAGGACTGGGGACGTCTTTATAAAATAAGCATTTATTTTCTATTTTGCACATTAGTCCTGGGGGTAAATGTATGAAAGAGCGATTTCTGCAAGTTGCCGGAAATCGTCGACTTTGCAGGGAAAATTTAAACTGGCGATGCCTTGTAAAGGTAAGTATGCTTTTACAAGGCATTGCCACTTTAAATTTTCCCTGCAAATTCACAGATTTCCGGCAACTTGCAGAAATCGCTCTTTCATACATTTACCCACTGGAAAGTGGAAATCATTACCTATATGTAAAACTTAGTAACATCTAAAAATACAGCAAAAGCTGTAAAGCCTAAAGTCTCATGAATGTATTAGTTGTAGAAAAACAACATACTGTGGCCAATGCAATATATCCCAGCATCTGGGAATGATACTTTTATCTGAGACCATCTACATGCTGCTAATATACAGCTGTTCAGGTGACAACAGTCATGTCCCTGTTTTATTTATAGCAGTAAGAATGATGTCACTGTGACATTCCCAGAATCCCTCACCTCTCCAGTCATGTCCCTGTTTTATTTATAGCAGTAAGAATGATGTCACTGTGACATTCCCAGAATCCCTCACCTCCCCAGTCATGTCCCTGTTTTATTTATAGCAGTAAGAATGATGTTACTGTGACATTCACAGAATCCCTCACCTCTCCAGTCATGTCCCTGTTTTATTTATAGCAGTAAGAATGATGTTACTGTGACATTCCCAGAATCCCTCACCTCTCCAGTCATGTCCCTGTTTTATTTATAGCAGTAAGACTGATGTCACTGTAACATTCCCAGAATCCCTCTCACCTCTCCAGTCATGTCCCTGTTTTATTTATAGCAGTAAGAATGATGTCACTGTGACATTCCCAGAATCCCTCTCACCTCTCCAGTCATGTCACTGTTTTATTTATAGCAGTAAGAATGATGTCACTGTGACATTCCCAGAATCCCTCTCACCTCTCCAGTCATGTCCCTGTTTTATTTAAAGCAGTAAGAATGATGTCACTAACATTCCCAGAATCCCTCACCTCTCCAGTCAGCAGGTAGATGATCTCCAGGGTGAGATTTAATATCCTCTCACTCCTGTCCTTGTCCATCCTCAGGGAATCAGTGATTGACACAGATCGGGTTTCACCTACAGTTGACTTCTAGTAACAGATTCTCTGGTTCCTCACAGCTCAACTGTCTAGGAATAAATATAATAATCATTATAAACATCACAGAGCAGACATGTAAGATATTAAAGGAATAAATACAATTGCGGCACTTTCCCAGACATCTAAGCCTTGGGTAGACACTGAAAGGGCCCTGCCTCAAGCTTTTCCCTTTCTGGCCTACTTTGGATTCCCAAACTCGTCCGCCCCCCAGCTGTATATAGACCAGCATCCATCTAAGATGCCATGCAGGTGTGGGGTAGGGTTATTGGATTGCATGCGGATTTTACACTTCCATCTCATAACTTCTCCCTCCAAGCGGTCTCCAAACTTATCCCGGGTCTGAATCTTGCCAATTGGAAGAAGAGAGGGATCACATCTCTGTCTGATTTGTTTGCCCAGAGTCTCTTTCTCCCTTTTTCTCTGCTCCAAGACCGCTATAGTAGCCTCCCCCTGTCTGAGAGATATAGTTATTTGCAAGTCAGGCATTGGGTGTTAACGGTCTCTAAAGCTTCTCATTCTCTCTCCTTGCCCCCAGCTCCAATTTTAGATAGACTGACAAAAGCTGCCAATAAAGGCGGAATAACGTTCTGGTACCAGTATCTCCACTCCTTGATTCCCTCCTCTAAAGCCCCAGCCCGGCTTCACTGGGAAGCTGACGTGGGGTTATCCCTTACTCAGCAACAGTGGGAAAATATCTATTCAACCTTCCAAAAGAAAAACAAAAGAACCACTAGATGTAAATTAGAGAGCCATATGCCTTGGTGAGAATCTTGAAGACCCAAGTAAAACCTAAATTCTCTTTACGTAGGTATAGAGAAATATGAACTTGAAAGGAAATGCCTTCATATTTCATATATTGGGAAACCTGTGTGCCACTCCATACTGGGGAGCAGAAATCACACCAGGGTTGTGAATGACAGGTACTGGTGGTATCCGGGAACAGCTATAATCACGTTTGTGGAAGTGGTAAGTCACATTGTCATAATTTCCTCATGTTTGGTATTTAAATGTGTGGGAGATTATGACTGGTTTATTGAAGGGGGAGTTATGTCTCTGGGATATATCTGTGAGGTATTACCAAAGGTCAAAACTTTTGCAATATTTGTGAGCAAACTATAGTGACACCCAGGGGACATCCTGCCCCCTATTAGCATTAACACTGCCCCTGTGAAGACCATCCCATTTCATTTGGCTTAAAAAAACCTGTGTTGGGAAGGGGCAAATTGTCACTTTCTTGGGGATCAATCTAATTGAAGGACTGTCCATCTTTTCTGCCTACCCCCAGGCTGCTTTGTATTGCCAATTTCGGCCTCTAGGACTATATTGGTCTGTACATTGTATGTATTATCTGGCAGTACCTCTGATTCACCAGAGACGCTGCTATTGTGCCTTTCTCCTTCTCACTACTAAGGGTTTACCTGTTGCACTAATTATATCCTGCACGTGGTGGCTCCCTATTTATACCTTCCTCTATTACATGTGATGGTTATTGTTGTTTGGTTGCTGTTCCTTATTGTTGTGTTCTCCTGCTTTTTTTGTGCTCTGGGACTTTTACATGCTGCTGCTGACATCTCTGCTCAGGATTTCTCTCCACTCTGCCATTCTGCCTGATTCTGCTGTATTCCTTTGCTACCAGTTTTCAGCATTACTCAGAAATCCCTGTTCAGTATCTACTATGCTCGGTACCATTTCCTGTATTCTCCGATTTAAACCTAGTTAATAAACCTCTTATGCTTCATCATATTCTGGGCACATAGCTGTGATTTCCATTAAAAAGTGTGACACACTGCTGTTAATGAACTCTACAGTTGTAAGTCATGCACCAGTGGAAGCAGTTCTTGTCAGTGACAAGGAGAAAGCCATTGTCATGCCTGCACATAAGACCAAAATATCCACCTATTATGTGTGGAATTATTTTTTACCACATCCTGACAACAGCTGTCTAGCCATTTGTAGCGTTTGTAAAGCCACAGTCAGTAGAGGGAGGGACCTTAACCATCTAGGAACCTCATCCAAGTACTTTATTCGCTTTGCCAGCATCCAAGAGTTATCAACATCTTGAAATCGTATCACTGCATTTTGGCGACTGTGTTTGATCCTAGGTTTAAGAGCTATGTCTTCTCTTTCTTTCCAACTGATCCAGATCTCAAGAGATGCCATGAGCTCCTGGTCAGCAAGTTGACGTCTCCTCCTTCAGTTTCTCAGGCAACTGCTGCTTTCACAAGAGACCCAGTGGTGATGCAGATGACTCAGCACAACATTTTGACATTTGGCCTGGTCTAAAAGAATTGCCCAAAAAGCGTGACACCTCTGCCATAAAATGAACTACAAATTCGACGAAGAAGGCCTTTACCACAATTACACCAAAGTATAGAGACTTCTGTAATGGTGGATTCCAGTGGGGACGAGTTAATATTGTGTAAGGATGATGTACACACTGATGAGGGTGAGGACAGTGTAGATTGCAGGTGCTGGGATCTAGCTGAGAAAAGGGAGCTAGATGATGTTGCACTGCTTGTTGTTGCTTTTGGTAGAATGGCATGTTGGCAATTTTATGTTTTTCTACAGTAAACTTTTCCTTTATTATAGGTTTGTTCTTTTCCTTTACCAATATAAAAGCGTGTTTTTTGGATTTCAGTTTCTTTGACTTAAGCATAGGCTTTAGTATATGATGTAGAGCGATGGCACTGAGCAATGGCACTGAAGAATGACAAGAACACTGCTACCCCTGTTTCTCTATGAGCAATGTCACTGGAGACTGGCAAGAACGCTGCTACCTCTCCTGTGTCTGTCTGATCAATGGCACTGGATCTCCAGTGGAGGAAGGTACTTATGGAATACAAAACCAGCGAGATCCAACGACGCAACAATGATGTTTTGCCTCGATTTCCCATTCGAGGATTCGGATTTGATATGATTGGAGAAGCTCGGTTTTAGAAAACCGAGCCTGCGCATCCCTAGTTACTACATGGGTCTCCTGTGTACTGAGCGGCTATAATGTATTTACTCATTTTTGATTGAGTGTAAGAGGTAGACTGGAAATGTGAACGTAACATTAGAGCCTATACTGTACCAGGGGATGTGGGGCTAATCTACAGCACTAGACAAGATATGTGATAGTGGCACTTGGTGAGGGGGTGGTTGGGTAGGAGGTGATAGAAGGGGGGATGTGGGGTAATTTTGGGTAGGAGGGGGATGGGGGTTAGTCTCCAGCACTAGACAAGCTATGTGTTAGTGGCACTTGGTGAGGGGTGGTTGGGTAGGAGGTGATAGTAGGGGGATGTGGGGTAATGGGGGTAGAAGGAGGGGGATGGGGGCTAGTCATGGTGTGTGAGCCCCTCTGTGGTGTATGGGGTGTAGCTGGTCTGGGTATTAAGTCTCTCACAGCTCTACCAGTATAATAACCAGCTCTGCTATTACTAACAGCCTTCTGCTGACTGCAGCACAATGAGGATTATGTAGCAGCTGATGTGAGAGCTCAGCCGCATGTATGAAGCCCTGATGGCCGGGAGGCTGCACATAAACATGGGGTAACTCTATGGGGGGTAATTCCCGCTGTCTGATATATTATTATAGAGAGATATTACCTCAGCCTTGTACAGGGCCCGGATCAGAGTTGCCAACTCTGAAATGAAAAACAAGTCCAAATCAATCTTAAAAAGCCCAACTTACAGGGGTATTATTGTATTGAAAATCATAAAGTTTATTGTTTATTACTAAATAAAAACATATAAAGATTTCTACAATACATAATAACATGTATACTTAATAGAGAAAACATATTAGTATAATAAATCCAGATAGAGTAGAGCAAGTGTCTAACACATTTGCCTCTAGCTACACGTGGCAAATTGACTATTACGCAGTGGCAAACACATACGCCCCCAGTACAGACTTCGTACACATGAGACTGATCTGTTGGACAATCAGAGAAAAATAAAAAAATTAAAATCTTGGCAAAGCACTGCAGAACTATACAGGCCTGCAGCATGTCTGTAGTTATGGGCTGGAACAGACGCATTTCTGAGCACACCAGCAGTGACCCTGCCCCTAAAAGGAGCATCTTATGTTTAGCATTATCCAAGTATCCTGTCAGCATCATTTCGTTGGATAATGCTGCATTAGAGGATCTCGTGATACGGTCCGTTCTGGAGACACAATGAACCAGTCACACTTTCCAAAAAAAACTTTGGTTTCATCGACGCTGCATTTCCATCAATGGATTTAGAAAGTACAAGAACATTACAAAGCATAAAGTCTTCAGGGCTCTGACATGACAGGGGATGTATGGTATAATGTGCAAGTCTAGTTTAAACCACATAAGACTAAACAAAAGAGCAGGAGTAAGATTTTTCCATAACAGGTTACTACAACTCCCAAGTTTGTAATAACCCCTCTCCTGACGTGGAGCTTCAGCCACAGATATCAATGTTAGATACAAGAATGTCAGGCACTTGCTTCGGTGCCCTGGCCGGCCAGGCAGAGACAAGGATTTGTATAATTTCAGCAGAAGAGGATAGAGATCTGCAGGTACTTGATGTACTAGTGTGTCCAATCTCCTTTACCCCTCTGAGGCTCTCTGCGAGCCATCATCTGGGCGCAGCGCAGTTGGATTCATCATCATCGCTATTTATTTATATGGCGCCACTGATTCCGCAGCGCTGTGCAGAGAACTCATTCACATCAGTCCCTGCCCCATTGGAGCTTACAGTCTAAATTCCGAGAGAAAGAGAGAAAGAGAGAGAGAGAGAGACTAGGGTCAATTTTGATAGCAGCCAATTAACCTACCAGTATGTTTTTGGAGTGTGGGAGGAAACTGGAGCACCCGGAGGAACGCAAACACGGGGAGAACATACAAACTCCACAAAGATAATGCCGTGGTCGGGAATTGAACTCATGAGTGCTCTGAGGCAGAAGTGCTAACCACTAAGCCACCATGCTGTCCATAAGATTCAGGTTTAAGTGGCCACAAAGCCAATGTGCTCTGAAGAACCTTGTAACTACCAGAACATTTCATGGCCCAATGGACAGGGGCCATGAGGTGGCTGTTCTTGAAGAGCCCAGGTCTCAACAGTAATATTGAATTATTGGGGCACCAAGAGCCCTGGGTGGACAACTCTGAATTTCAATACAAAATGTACCATAGAGTGAGTGCACCACTCCATAGAGTGACCTTGGGGCTCCCTGCACCCCTTTATCTCTAATAACCCCAGATAACTAAATCCCACTAATCCTCTGTAATAAATGTATGTCTTCATTTAGATGATGTGTAACTGCCCACATATACCCCCCATGCAGTATAATCAGTGTCCTCCATACTCACCAGACCCGGATGTAGATCTATATATCTATATATAGTAGGTAATGTCTGAGAGCCTGTGGCCACGCCCCCCGTGCAGCGTCACTGGGTCTGTATCGGTCACACCCACACTGTGTCTGGGGACTACAGGACCCCCCCTCACCCACTTTCTCTACTGGGTGACGGGGAATGGGCACAGCGGGAGAGAGATGAGGGGGGAATCTGTTATTTTAATCAAAAACTGTAATCACGAGTTAAATAAACACTTACTATTGCTGTATTGTCCTCAGTGCAGGACAGCGGCGGCCATTTTCCCTTAGTCTACCTGACAATATAGAACAGTGACGCTGCGGAGGGGGCGTGGCCACCTGCTCCCTCAGGCGCCATCTTAGAACCTGGAGAGCTGCCATCAGTCCTCTATATACAACAACTACATCCGGCAGCAGCTACTAAGAGCTCCCCCCAGTGTCTGCAGTGAGGGGGGTTACTCAGAGACAGGTAATAACTGGGCCCTGTGCTGTGAGCAGGTGAGGGCAGTGTGTAAATAACACTTCATGTGTCAGCTCTGTGTTATATTCTGCCATGGGACAGTGTAAGTAGGTTAGTGAGCCTAGAGAAACATTGGATGGATGTTAGTGAAGATTAAACATTGACTATGGGTGAGCTAGTAAATGAGCACTGTGTATGTATATCATTGATTAATCATAAGGGGGTCTATTTTGGATCTTATGATCACCTTTTAACTGTTTGTCGCCGCTTATCTTAGTTTTGCTGCTATTTATTAGATATTTATTTTAATTAGGAGTGCAGTGCACCTCTGTATATCATTATACATGTGCTAATCCTTTCATAGTGGTATGTGTTTTTTATGGACTTCTGAGACAGTTTGTCACGTTTGGGTTTTGAAACTGTCTAGAGACAGGTAATCTAATGTTGACCCATTCAACGCTCAGTGACCAAAATGTCTGTTGAGCCTGAAAGACAAGAGGAGGTAATTAGACTTGCTGGTAGAGTCCCTATGCAAGTGATCACAGATGAATGTGACTTTCAAGTTCAATTGCGTTCAGCGTTAGATTATAGAACTGTTATATCCTGATGGTAAACATTGAATAGAAAACCTCAGACACAGTGGTGCCGCTAGCAGCAATGTAAGAAAGTGTTACACCCCTCTGGGCTGATTTATATGCACACTGCACGAAGCACCTGGATTGGTTAGAGGGGCAGGAGGCTGGATTACCTCCTGCCCAGCTAGTGTCCCAAAACTGTATTTAAAGAGCCCTGTGTTACACTGAAATGTATCATACCATCTGTAACTTCTGGAAAGATCACTAGTACCACAAACTGGAGTGTAACTATCCTTATTGGGACTATTTGAGCTAATAAAACATCACTGCTTCAAGATCCTGTTTTGACGACTACTTACCTGTGGCAATTCCTGTGACCTACAGATTAGACCAATCTAATTCGTTATTTGACATTTCTGAGGTTGGGACCCAGCATCCAGTACCACCACTCTGCCTGCTATCTCGCAAATTATTATGCATAAAGCCATATCTTTGCCTTACTCTCAATACATCCTTGTTATTTGTCCTTGAAGATGCAATGTGTTGTCTTCTGTCTATATTGACATAACTTACTCTTCACTGATTTAATTGATACCAATTTTATATTCAGTTTTCTGCTTATGTTGAGTGATACCATTTATAGTTTGTTCCTGTTTTGTTGTTGTTCATGCGTAGTAAAACAGTATGGCTGTACCTTTCAACTATCCTGATTCCATCTGCACAGTCCCAATTTTGGGAGACTGTCCTGTTCAGCCAGGAACTTGAGGATTAGTTGGAAGGTATTTGTCACTGTTCACTTTCCTTAAATGCTGCACGAACCAGGGTGGCTTGTAGATAATGTAAGGAAAGAGGAGAGGGACATGGAGGTGGTTGGAGGAAGGCGTTACCCATACCCTCTATACTGCTGACCAAACCCTCTGTGGTGCTGATAACAATAGGCCCTTCACAATTCTCAGGTCCACGCCAACGTGGCCCTTAATCTGGCCTGTTTCCGGGCCCTGTACAAGGCTGAGGTAATATCTCCCTATAATAATATATCAGACACCGGGAATTACCCCCATAGAGTTACCCCAAGTTTATGTGCAGCCTCCCGGTCATCAGGGCTTCATACATGCGGCTGAGCTCTCACATCTGCTGCTACATAATCCTCATTGTCTCCGTGCTGCAGTCAGCAGAAGGCTGTTAGTAATAGCAGAGCTGGTTATTATAATGGCAGAGCTGTGAGAGACTTAATACCCAGACCAGCTGCACCCCATACACCACAGATGGGGTCACACACCATGACTAGACCCCATCCCCCTCCTTCTACCCCCATTACCCCACATCCCCCTATTATCACCTCCTAGCCAACCACCCCCTCACCAAGTGCTACTAACACATAGCTTGTCTAGTGCTGGAGACTAGCCCCCATCCCCCTCCTTCTACCCCCATTACACCACATCCCCCCTACTATCACCTCCTACCCAACCACCCCTCACCAAGTGCCACTAACACATAGCTTGTCTAGTGCTGGAGACTAGCCCCCATCCCCCTCCTTCTACCCCCATTACCCCACATCCCCCTACTATCACCTCCTACCCAACCACCCCTCACCAAGTGCCACTAACACATAGCTTGTCTGGTGCTGGAGACTAGCCCCCACCCCCTCCTTCTACCCCCATTACCCCACATCCCCTACTATCACCTCCTACCCAACCACCCCTCACCAAGTGCCACTAACACATAGCTTGTCTAGTGCTGGAGACTAGCCCCCATCCCTCTCCTTCTACCCCCATTACCCCACATCCCCCTACTATCACCTCCTACCCAACCACCCCTCACCAAGTGCCACTAACACATAGCTTGTCTAGTGCTGGAGACTAGCCCCCATCCCCCTCCTTCTACCCCCATTACCCCACATCCCTCCTACTATCACCTCCTACCCAACCACCCCCTCACCAAGTGCCACTAACACATAGCTTGTCTAGTGCTGGAGACTAGCCCCCATCCCCCTCCTTCTACCCCCATTACCCCACATCCCTCCTACTATCACCTCCTACCCAACCACCCCCTCACCAAGTGCCACTAACACATAGCTTGTCTAGTGCTGGAGACTAGCCCCCATCCCCCTCCTTCTACCCCCATTACCCCACATCCCCTACTATCACCTCCTACCCAACCACCCCTCACCAAGTGCCACTAACACATAGCTTGTCTAGTGCTGAAGACTAGCCCCATTCCCTCATTCTACCCCCATTACCCCACATCCCCTACTATCACCTCCTACCCAACCACCCCTCACCAAGTGCCACTAACACATAGCTTGTCTGGTGCTGGAGACTAGCCCCCACCCCCTCCTTCTACCCCCATTACCCCACATCCCCTACTATCACCTCCTACCCAACCACCCCTCACCAAGTGCCACTAACACATAGCTTGTCTAGTGCTGGAGACTAGCCCCTATCCCCCTCCTTCTACCCCCATTACCCCACATCCCCTACTATCACCTCCTACCCAACCACCCCTCACCAAGTGCCACTAACACATAGCTTGTCTGGTGCTGGAGACTAGCCCCCACCCCCTCCTTCTACCCCCATTACCCCACATCCCCTACTATCACCTCCTACCCAACCACCCCTCACCAAGTGCCACTAACACATAGCTTGTCTGGTGCTGGAGACTAGCCCCCACCCCCTCCTTCTACCCCCATTACCCCACATCCCCTACTATCACCTCCTACCCAACCACCCCCTCACCAAGTGCCACTAACACATAGCTTGTCTAGTGCTGGAGACTAGCCCCCATCCCCCTCCTTCTACCCCCATTACCCCACATCCCCTACTATCACCTCCTACCCAACCACCCCTCACCAAGTGCCACTAACACATAGCTTGTCTAGTGCTGAAGACTAGCCCCATTCCCTCATTCTACCCCCATTACCCCACATCCCCTACTATCACCTCCTACCCAACCACCCCTCACCAAGTGCCACTAACACATAGCTTGTCTGGTGCTGGAGACTAGCCCCCACCCCCTCCTTCTACCCCCATTACCCCACATCCCCTACTATCACCTCCTACCCAACCACCCCTCACCAAGTGCCACTAACACATAGCTTGTCTAGTGCTGGAGACTAGCCCCTATCCCCCTCCTTCTACCCCCATTACCCCACATCCCCTACTATCACCTCCTACCCAACCACTCCCTCACCAAGTGCCACTAACATATAGCTTTCCCCAAACTGCCACCACAAAGTTGGAAGCATAGCATTGTCCAGAATGACTTTGTATGCTGAAGCATTAAGATTGTCCTTCACTGGAGATAAGGGGCCTAGACCAAACCCTGAAAAACAGCCCCATACCATTATACCTTCTCTCCCAAACTTCACAGTTAGCATAATGCAGTCAGGCAAATAACGTTCTCCCGGCAACCGTCAAACCCAGTTTCGCCCATCTGACAGAGAAGCGTTTTTCATCACTCGCCAGAACACGTTTCCACTGCTCCACAGTCCAGTGTCAGTGTGCCTTACATCCGACGTTTGGCATTGGTCATGGTGATGTGAGGCTTGCATGCAGCTGCTTGGCCATTCAAACCCATTCTATTAGGCTCTCACCGCACAGTTTTTGTGCTTAGATTAGATTAATGCCAGTGGAAGTTCGTAACTCTTCACACAGGTGAGGGCTCGGAGGGCCGCCTGGTGCCCATCACTGGTCTATACTGTAATTGTGTGTGTGTGTAGTTTCATCATCTTATTTTTTTGTTTGGGTTGGTGCAACCCCTACAGGTCCAGTGATGGGGGCACTGCAATGTTATATCTCACTGACTGGCATGGTATGTGTTATTACACTGGTCACACTGAGCTGAAATAGGGAGAAGGGTTTGGTCCTCGGTGGGGATCTGGGTGTGTACATCCGGTATTTGACGTGTTAGTAGGGTGGTGAAGGCTTTGAGGTCTCTTTGAAAGGATGGTACCCAGCGCTACGATTACACCTCCTGTACCTCGTTTCTAGGGCTAGTGTGTCTCAGTTATCCGGGGGTCTTACACACTTGTATAGTGGTTATTTTGGAAAATAGAGCCCTATTTGTAGCTTTGGTGTCAAGATAATCTGCGGGTCAGTGCTAAGTGGATGAAACCAACAGGTTGTGTGCCCCTTTGGGGTGACAAAGTTATACCACAGTTATACCAAATGTTCAATTTATAATGATGAGTAAACAACAATATAAGGTCTTTATAATGTGTTCAGGTTTTATATATATGATCAGTTACATAACACAACAGCCAAGCTCCTTATACAGATGATGCAGCCACAGTACATAAGAATGATGTTATGTTCAGTGTAAGTATCTGCAATGTTCATGAGTTAGTCTACTTAGATTATAGACAAAAGTCTCTGATGTACGTTTTCTGAGTATCTTTGAAGTTAGTCACAATGGGCCTTATTCATTAAGGAAGTTAGGCAAGAAATTGAGTACGTTTTCTTACCTAATTTTTGTGGACAAAACCATGTTATAATGCAAATTGGTTTATTATTTTGCACATAAGGAAAATACTGGCTGTTTTTTCAAATACTTGATAGCTTATTTGTAGACTGAAATTTAAAGTTGATATCTCGTGCTACATAAAATAACAGACCATATTCAACTTGGTTTTCTGTTTTGCACATAATTTGCACCCCTTCGCATTGTCAAATGGCTTTGTCCGGGAGACTACTTACTCAATTTTTTACTTAATTCACATTGGGCCTGATTCATTATGGAAAGTTAACACACTTTATTTTGGTGTCTTGTTTTTTGGGCACTCTGACATGTCTGTCATGGGGGGGGGGGGTTTGTGACTGCAACTCCCCTTCTCCAGTGAACTCCAAACCCTACTTAAGCTGTGATGTCGTTCTGCTTTCGCTCCTGAAGTTCAGGTCCTAGAATGAGACTTATTCCCTGAGGAAGTCGCCCAGCAGTGTTGAAACATTGTGAGACTAATGTTGGATGCTGCAGTTTATCAGTACAAGCACAGAGCTGTTCTAAACAGTAGTTGTCTCAGACGTCCCACCCACTGGAGGTCCTTAATTATTTATTTTATAACACACTACAAGGTCCGTCATCAGAACATATCGTGCAGCAGGGTCCAGCACCCATAACAGATGTGCCTCCAGACTGACTGATCTGCTGCTGTTTCTACCTCTACATTATACTTGCCGACTTTCTGAAGATGGCATCCGGGAGCTGCCTGGTGGAGGTGAGCGTTTTGGGGGTGGGGCTATGCAAATTGTGCCATTATGGCCCCGTCCCGTGACGTAATGCCAGATTTAGAGCCAAATGCTGTGATTCCCTGAGAATCGCTGCATTGTTTCTCTAATTCTGCCCACTTCCTAGTGATGCGGGAGGATGCCATAATCTCCCGGGAGTCCGGGAGACCTACTCAGAATCCGGGAGTCTCCCGGACTTTCCGGAAGAGTTGGCAAGTATGCTCTACATGCTACACACATGATGTGACATGCCCATACTGTACTTGACCTAAGCTTGCCCCCCTTTGCTGTTCAACCTCTCTCACATACAGGGGAGTAAGTGTTTGATGTGTCACTCTACATAAGGACTTTGTTTTACGCATTTTTTCTATGCATAAGAAGTACAGAAATAAGTATTTTATGGAAAGAAAATGCACTTACATCCAACTCTACATGAGACCCTCAGTGTTTAACATTTTAATATCTTACATGTCTGCTCTGTGATGTTTATAGTGATAATTCTATTTATTCCTAGACAGTTGAGCTGTGAGGAACCAGAGAATCTTTTACTAGAAGTCAACTGAAGGTGAAACCCGATCTGTGTAAATCACTGATTCCCTGAGGATGGACAAGGACAGGAGTGAGAGGATATTAAATCTCACCCTGGAGATCATCTACCTGCTGACTGGAGAGGTGAGAGGGATTCTGGGAATGTCACAGTGACATCATTCTTACTGCTATAAATAAAACAGGGACATGACTGGAGAGGTGAGGGATTCTGGCAATGTCACAGTGACATCATTCTTACTGCTATAAATAAAACAGGGACATGGCTGGAGAGGTGAGGGATTCTGGGAATGTCACAGTGACACCATTCTTACTGCTATAAATAAAACAGGGACATGACTGGAGAGGTGAGAGGGATTCTGGGAATGTCACAGTGACATCATTCTTACTGCTATAAATAAAACAGGGACATGACTGGAGAGGTGAGAGGGATTCTGGGAATGTCACAGTGACATCATTCTTACTGCTATAAATAAAACAGGGACATGACTGGAGAGGTGAGGGATTCTGGGAATGTCACAGTGACATCATTCTTACTGCTATAAATAAAACAGGGACATGACTGGAGAGGTGAGGGATTCTGGGAATGTCACAGTGACATCATTCTTACTGCTATAAATAAAACAGGGACATGACTGGAGAGGTGAGAGATTCTGGGAATGTCACAGTGACCTCATTCTTACTGATATAAATAAAACAGGGACATGACTGGAGAGGTGAGGGATTCTGGGAATGTCACAGTGACACCATTCTTACTGCTATAAATAAAACAGGGACATGACTGGGAAGGTGAGGGATTCTGGGAATGTCACAGTGACATCATTCTTACTGCTATAAATAAAACAGGGACATGACTGGAGATGTGAGGGATTCTGGGAGAGAGGCTCCATGACCCTGGTTACAAAGACCCACATGACTCCAGTCTTGGAGAAATACTAGGACACTTTTCAAATCTACTTTGTAGATAAGGAGTGTGCTTAGTTTACACATACGACCCCTGCCCTACCTATAACTGTTTCCTATATGCACTGTCTTTTAGAGTGTATACAGCACTTACCTCTCCTACTATCTGCCATAGGTCGACCATCTGGGTCCTCTGTCTACTACAAGCCCCCACTTCAAACTCATCTTACTGTCTGCACTGATTTATCCTAGCAGATGATAGATCCGTGGGGGCCGGCTGTAGGTAGAGGACTCAGAAAGATGGGTACACTAAAGGTGTCCGGAGCTGCAGGAGATATATACACACTACATTCCTGTATATATGAATGTCAGGATCTGCTTTCGCTTCTACTGCAGCATCGCTTCAACATGCTGTTTTGTCTTGGCAGCTCCTTTCTCATGGACTACTCTGGATCTGATATTATTTGAATGTACCCTGCAGTACCTCTGAACCACCAGAGGTGCAGCTATCGTGTCTTGCCTTTTCTCTCACTAGCAGGGGTTAACCTGCTGCAACTGCTATCAGCACCTGTTCTCTCCTTATTTATGCCTGCCCCCCTCAGTCCCCCTTTGCTGGTCATTGATGTTGCTGTTCTCATTTGTTACTCCTGTTACTTCTCATGTTTCCTGGGACTGCTGCTAGCCGACATCCTGGTTTCTTTCCACTCAGCCTGTTCACCTGCGCCAGCCGTATTCTTTGTTGTTGCCTGCTTTCAGCCTCACCCAGAGGTCCATTCTTCAGTGTCTGCAATATTCGGTTTCTACCATTTTCTGCACTATCTGGATCATATTTGCTCAATAAATGATATTTGTTTTCACCATACTCCAGGCTCCATAGCTGTCATTTCCAGCTCTCAGCATAGTAGTGTGACAATGAAACAGTTATTTATAGGATAGGGATTGTATTTGTAAAATAGAACATTATTGTTTATTTTGCACAATTAATCCCTAAAAATATTCCAAATATGTGGATCTTCATTTTCCTTGATATCTCTCTCCATACACAGGATTACACAGTAGTGATAAAGAGATCTGGTGAGTGTGTGACACCCAGGAGCCGCCCCTGTGTGTCAGGAGGATTGAGCAGGTCCCAGAGCCCCATCACGGTGCCTGAACCTCACTCACTGATACGTGAGGGAATCAATGACCAGAAGATCCTGGAACTGACCAACAAGATCATTCAGCTGGTGACTGGAGAGGTGACTGCTGGGAATGGGACATTATACAGTAACACCAGGGGATGTGTCTGGATGATGACTGTGTCATTGTGTTGTCAGGTTCCTATAAAGTATCAGGAGGAGTGGGAGAATTTTGAAGGGCCCAAAGGTCTGTACGATGATGTGAAGATGGAGAATCACCGGATCCTCACATCACTGGGTAAGAGGTATCGGTAATTTATTGTAAAGTGGAGCAGTTTTGAGGGCCACCTAGATACACATCATCTGATAATCACATATAAACAATGTAATCAGTCACTGTGTGTTTCCTACAGATGGATACAGTAACAGAAATATCCCAGAGAGATATCTCCGTCCTCTTTATTCACAGGATTGTACACAGGAAAATACCAGTATCCCACAGAAGTATCAGGTAGATGACATTTTAGGGTCTCGCAAAGTCCCCAAATTACTTTTCATTATATGATCTGTACAAAGCTGTGTGGATCTTATACACTGATATGTTTCTGTTTCAAATCAATTTATTAAAGCAGATATTATTAATTATGATCTTGTTATTGTTTTTTGGGCTATTTAGGATGATGTCCTGACTGATATTAAAGTAGAAATTACAGATGGAGAGGAAGAGACGTATGTGAGGGGTGATCAGCAGTGTAATGAGGTGGAAATCCCTACAGATATCAGCACTGGTGAGTAATAAACACTTATTACAGAAAAACTCACTATTATAATCATTTATTCTACACCCTCCTCTATCGGTACAAACTAATGAGGAAAACATATCTGTCCAGTGGGGGAGTCAGCAGCCATCAGCCCCTATTAGACTCCTGTTCTCCTCCTCACATCATATCATTGTGTGCTACCAGCCCCGAGATCTGACCAGTCTCCTCCTCACATCATATCACTGTGTGCTACCAGCCCAGAGATCTGACCAGTCTCCTCCTCACATCATATCACTGTGTGCTACCAGCCTAGACATCTGACCAGTCTCCTCCTCACATCATATCACTGTGTGCTACCAGCCTAGAGATCTGACCAGCCTCCTCCTCACACTGTCTGACCTATGAACCTCCTGTACACTACATCCTGTTACAGTATCCATAATCCTCTCTATGTACTACC
This sequence comes from Mixophyes australis, assembly GCA_036250195.1. Taxonomy (NCBI): domain Eukaryota; kingdom Metazoa; phylum Chordata; class Amphibia; order Anura; family Limnodynastidae; genus Mixophyes; species Mixophyes australis. Next base: position 88,960,428 of record JAVHZZ010000012.1, read on the forward strand.
ACATGTGACATTACCCATTAATTTCCTTGTTCATATTTGGTCCTCAGTTAGCTGTATATTAACCCTGTAATACTAATGTAAAATATGAGATTATTCACCTCCCTCTAAGATTGCAAACTCCACCATTTAACGCAAATGCCACCTTTTCGCACACATGGAAATATAACCTAACACCTGACATTGCACAAAAGCTCCCCTCCAATCTACGTGCTTGAATGTTCCAAAGGCGACTTATGAATATTAAGATAAATAAAGCTCCAGGTCCAGATGGCATACACCAAAGGGTTCTTATGGAGCTAGACCGCTATTCTTAATTTTCAGAGATTCAATCTCATCAGGCTCAGTACCAAGGGATTGGCGAATTGCAGATGTGTTGCTGTTGTTTAAAAAGGGGACAAGATCACAACCAGGGAATTATAGACCTGTAAGCCTGACATCAATAATGGGGAAACTACTGGAAGGTATATTAAGGGATAGAATTCAGGATTACTTGGTGCGCAATAAGATTATAGTGGGAATCAGCATGGATTTGTGAGGGATAGGTCATGTCAAACTAATCTAATTGGTTTCTACGAGTAAGTTAGTGGGAACTTAGACCAGGACAGCACAGTAGATGTGGTCTACTTAGATTTTGCAAAGGCCTTTGATACAGTGCCACACAAGAGGTTGGTTTATAAAATAAGGGAACTGGGCCTGGGAAACAACATTTTTACTTTGATTTAAAACTGGTTAGAGAATTGGGAACAGAGAGTTGTGATAAATGGAACATTTTCTAATTGGTCAAAAGTCTTAAGTGGAGTACCTCAAGGTTCCGTGCTGGGGCCACTCCTTTTAATATATTTATTAATGACCTTGGTGATGTTTAGAGAGTAAAGTTTCTATTTTTGCAGATGACACTAAACTCTGTAAGGTAATAAAATCAGAGCAAGATGTAGCTTCTCTACAGAGGGACTTAAATAAACTGGAGGATTGGGCGGCCAAATGGAATATGAGGTTTAACATAGATAAATGTAAGGTTATGCATTTAGGGATCAAAAACAAGAGCGCAATCTATAAATTAAATGGAATTAATTTAGGAGAATCTATAATGGAAAAGGATTTGGGAGTGCTCGTAGACAGTAGACTTGGCAATAGTGCTCAATGTCAAGCAGCAGCTGCAAGGGCAAACAAAGTATTGGCATGCATAAAAAGGGGCATAGATGCAAGGGAAGACAGTGTAATTTTGCCACTGTATAAATCGTTGGTAAGACCTCATCTTGAATATGCAGTACAGTTCTGGGCACCACTCTATAAAAAAGATAATTTGGAAGTAGAAAGGGTTCAGAGAAGGGCGACAAAATTGATAAAGGGTATGGAGTCATTAAGTTATAAGGAAAGGTTAGCCAGTTTAGGCATGTTTACTTTAGAAAAGAGGCGTCTAAGAGGAGATATGATTACTATGTACAAATACATTAAGGGTCAATACAGAGAACTTTCATGGGAACTTTTTACCCCAAGGACTATACACAGGACACGTGGTCATCCCCTAAGGTAAGAGGAGAGGAAATTTCACAACCAGCAAAGGAAGGGGTTCTTTACAGTAAGGGCAGTCAAGATATTGAATTCACTGCCAGGGAAGGTTGTGATGGCAGATTCAATGGATATGTTTAAGAAAGGGTTAGACAATTTTTTGGCGGAAAAGTGTATCCAGGGATACGATAGTTAATTAAAATGAAGGATAGTAGTGGATATAGGGTAAAAATAGGACTGCAATATGGGGTCTGGGTAGATATTCATAATTAAAACAGATTGGCGGTTGCTTACTCTGGATCAATTTCAAATATAAGTGAGGGATCACAGGAGATCCAAAATATGTTGAACTTGATGGACTGGTGTCTTTTTTTTTTCACCCTCATCAACTATGTTACTATGTTCTTTATCTGCTGATCTGACCCTGCTCTACCCTTATACTTTACTTTGTATTGTTGCCCATCTGTGCCCTGCTCCATTCTCTGCTCTGTGCAAGGACGTGAGACCTAAGAGTAGTGTAAACCCATATGCAGTGCTGCTAATTTAACACAAGATTACTTTACTTTTGAGGCTCTAGTGTTTGTCTGTGGGCAGAGTAGCTGGACAATGTAATTGGCTAATGAGGCATCCTATCCCAGGATGCTGGCTGGTCAGTGTGTAAAGTCTGCATTTTGGCTGGAGTTGTCCAATCTGACTACAATCTGTTTGTCACTGTGGCTGGGTCTATGCAGTGTGCTTGGTAATGCACATTTATAATTATCATTAGTATTTGTAATTTGCAAATTGAAATTAAACAGTTGGAAATTCTATTTAGTATGGTAATGTTTGTCATTATAATCTGTTAATGAATGTAAAATAAGATGTCTATTTCCATACATTTATTCTATTTCCAACAGATGGATGCAAACTCAGGAATATCTCAGAGGGGAAATTCAATGCATCTGCAGATTGTGTAATAGAAGATAACATCACACAAGATTCTCCAGGAGGAAACCCCAGTACCCTAAATTTACATCCAATGTACAGAGCAGATAAACCATCTGATCCCTCTAATCATGAGGAATATTCTCCTGATAACATGGATATTGTTACACATAGTACAGATCAAACAGATGATAAAGTAATTATATGTTCTAAGGGTAAGAAACGCTTTATGGTTAAATTATCTCTTTGTAAATATCAGACTGCTCAAACAGGTGAGAAACCATTTACATGTTCTGAGTGTGGGAAATGTTTTACATATAAATCAAAACTTATTAGACATCAGATGACTCACACAGGTGAAAAACCATTTACATGTTTTGAGTGTGGTAAATCTGTTACACATAAATCAAATCTCGATGGACATCTATCCCCACCATGCCTCCTTGCTCATGTCCAATACCCATTCTCTCCCCCTGCCCTAGTCTACATCCTAAACCATGCACTCCCCCACGCACCTGTAACCCTGGAAATCTCATTCACATTTCCCCATTTCCCTCTCTCCCATTCTCTTGCGCCCTTTGCATCGCCAGATCTATCTGTAATAAACTGCCCTCTGTTCATAATCTCTTCATCTCCAAATCTTGAAACCTCTGTACCATTAGTGAAACCTGGCTCTCCTCTTCTGATACAGCTTCCCCTGCTGCTCTTTCCTATGGGGAGATAAACCGATAGGCCATGGGTCCGTCCTGGGGTTGGTGTGGGCATCCTTCTTTCCCCTACGTGTACCTTCCATGTCATCCCTCCTGAGCCTGCCCTTACTTTCTCCTCCTTTTAAGGTTTACTCCATCTGGCTCTTCACTCCTTCTCATCTCCGTGTTGCAGTCATATACCGCCCCCTCGACCCAAACCTTTGATAACTTTGTGGCCTGGCTCCCCCTCTTCATCTCTTCTGACCTCCCCTCCATCATCCTGCACAACTTCAATATCCCTATTGATAACCTCTCTGTGACTGGATCACTTACAAGTAACTTATGGTATAATTTTTTTTAAAGGAAATAGCGATGGGCGCTTATTTATATAATTGCCAAAGTGTCACGAGCCGCGGCGGTACTAACACAAAGCACTTATTTTTGATATTGTGTATATTTTGATATAGTAAATCTTTATTTCTGAGACCAGGGGAGAATTTTTTTTTTTCTGTTTTAACCTTGCTAGAGGAAATGCATTGTTTCTGATGAATATATCTGATACAATAAGCCTTTGTTTAGAAAGTATTTTGTATATCTTGGCGTAAGAAAATGTCTTGTTTGGGGTTTGCAACTTTTCTTGGGGAAATATTTTCTTTGGAGGAAATGTGTATTCTGCAACTGTTGAAAGAAAGCACCGATGCTAATCTCATGTTGACTAGAACTTTTGATGTGAGTGTCCAATACTCCTTAAGGGAAAGGAAGAGGTAATTAGACTTGCTGTCAGATGTCCACTGTGTCCACATTAAGATGCAGGAAATCACAGCAAGGTTTTAGAATATCACAGATAAGTGTGAATATTGTTATTCAATATTACCACTTCTCCTCCTCCCCCCCCCCCCCCCCCTCCCATCCTCAATCAGGTGTCCTGCTGCCTCTCTGCCATTTCTTCCTGGATGGCCCAACATTTCCTCCAACTTAATATGGCCAAAACAGAACTTATTATCTTCCCTTCTCTAGAGATCCCCCCCCCCCACCATCACTATTGCTTCTACCATCATCATCTCCTCTTAACCCCAACTTTGATGCCTTCTGTTCACCCTTGACTCCTCCCTTTCCTTTACCCCACACATTTAATCCTTCACCCAGTCTTCCCGCTTCTATCTCAGAACTATTGCCTGGATCAGACCCTTCCTATCCTCTAAGGCCACCAAAATTCTCATCCACTCTGTGATCATCTCCCATCTTGATTATTGCAATCTCCTCATTGGCCTCCCCCTTTAGCCCTCCGCCTCCTCTCTCTATTTCATCACTTGACTTCTGCCCCCATCTTTCCTCTTCTCTAGTTCCTCCTATTCTCTATCTCTGCCTTGATCCTGCATGTAGTGTCCCGCTCTACTGGGCATAGGGGTTACGCCAATTTCACTCTTTTCCCTGTGATCCTTTCTCTGCGATGTTGGTATTTATCTAACCTTACTGCACTTTGCTTCTGTCCTACCCTGTATGCTACGTATCGTTTCCCTGTTCTGGTTTCTTATGATCCATATACAGCTCTGTGGACCCTTTGTGGCGCCTCATAAATAAAAGATGATAATTATTGTCATCTAAGTACATAAATTACCATATCAGAGGTATTTTTCTACATTTGTTATAAGTATTCTATATATTATAATTAACATACAACATCCGAGTTCTTCAATTGTGATATTTGTAACTATTATACAGAGGAATTGAAATAGGACAATGTCATGTGGTGCCCTGGTCCCTGTTCGCATGTTATCTTCATATCCTGTTTCTGGATAGTTTGTTACATAAGCACATGCTTTTATACTAAGCTTCTGATATGGCTAGTGACTAATGACATGAGCTTCCAGAAGCTGACCGATGGTTTGCCTATAGGAGCTGCCTTTCCCGTAGAGCTTGATACGTTCGCAGGTACGTTGATGCTCCCAGGTCTTAACTCTTAGCGTTGTGGAAGCATATATGCAATACCGCAGCAAGTGATAGGAGGCTGTGGCCAAGACAGGAGGGGATGGTCAAGGGTCCGTAGTGAATAGCATAAACAGGGGCAAGCCACAGGGTCAGGGCTGGCAGCGAGCAGGGATATCCGAATAACTAAGCCAGAGGTCAGGACAATCGGAGTTCAAGCAGGGACCAGAAAAGAAGTAAAGGATCACAACAAGGAATCGGAATCAATGGAGTATCCACAGCACTAGTAGCAGGTCAGCTAGTGGGTCACACGATCGCTATAACCAGCAGGGAAGCTAAGCCTTTAATACTGACATGGACCAATGAGGGATCAGAGGCACTGGGGCAATAATCAGCCATGGGGGCTAATGATTATATTTGCGCATGTGCCCGCCACACCTTCACAAAAGGTTTGATTATCCAATAGATTGACGAGGCTGCAGCCTAGGGTGTAACTATTTTGGATGGGGGGGTGGGGAAGGTGCAACATTTTTGGAGGTGTAACATACAATGATTGTTGTGTAAAAAAGAAAGTGGACCTGAGTTTAAGTAATATGAGAACATAAACTTTGGTAGCGGGGGGTGAAGAAAGTCGGATTTTACTGTGTATTAGCTGTATGTGGAAAGCGAGGAAGGAGGTCTGAACCCTCAGTCAGACCCTGCCTATATATCAAATTAACATCCAATTTTCACAGCGTTCTCTATATAATAGTTCCTGTCCCAAGGCAGTATAATATACCCTAACCCATTATCACAATGCAGATATGTGTATAAAAGCATATTTACTTACAACAATGTTACAATAGTCAATAACACAATCTTACACTCAGTACGTATAGGTCAATATATATAACAATCTGTATGTAGGTACAGTAATGTATATTAATAATTTTTTTACTGTATTTTGTAAATGTGTAAAGTCTTGTGTGTGGATGTATGTACACGTGTGTGTGTCCTAGATCACATTAAACCCCTATTATCATAGATATGTTCCAGTATATAAATACTCTGCTATTCTTGTATACAATCCACACAGAATCAACACAAAACCCTCACTATATCACAAATGTATAATACATAAAACCGTTGTTCTTGTATCATGTGCCTACATATCACAACCTCCATATATTCTCAATAGTACATCACACTACATCAAATATATTATGTATCTCACACGGGGGTCACTGAAGCCATATTATCTCCTAAAACACATACTCCACTTCTAAAGCACCATGTTCCTGTTTACAATATCCACACTGTATCCCGTAAAATATATGCACAGTCCCACAATTATACAGCATTGCAGGAGATATAGTGCAGTGTAGGAATGGGTACAATGCAGCATAGTGCATACAGCATTGCAGGAGGTATAGTGCAGTGTAGGAATGGGTACAATGCAGCATAGTGCATACAGCATTGCAGGAGATATAGTGCACTGTAGGAATGGGTACAATGCAGCGTAGTGCATACAGCATTGCAGGAGATATAGTGCAGTGTAGGAATGGGTACAATGTAGCATAGTGCATACAGCATTGCAGGAGATATAGTGCAGTGTAGGAATGGGTACAATGCAGCGTAGTGCATACAGCATTGCAGGAGATATAGTGCAGTGTAGGAATGGGTACAATGCTGCGTAGTGCATACAGCATTGCAGGAGATATAGTGCAGTGTAGGAATGGGTACAATGTAGCATAGTGCATACAGCATTGCAGGAGGTATAGTGCAGTGTAGGAATGGGTACAATGCAGCATAGTGCATACAGCATTGCAGGAGGTATAGTGCAGTGTAGGAATGGGTACAATGCAGCATAGTGCATACAGCATTGCAGGAGATATAGTGCAGTGTAGGAATGGGTACAATGCAGCGTAGTGCATACAGCATTGCAGGAGATATAGTGCAGTGTAGGAATGGGTACAATGTAGCATAGTGCATACAGCATTGCAGGAGATATAGTGCAGTGTAGGAAGGGGTACAGTGCAGCATAGTGCATACAGCATTGCAGGAGATATAGTGCAGTGTAGGAATGGGTACAATGCAGCATAGTACATACAGCATTGCAGGAGATATAGTGCAGTGTAGGAATGGGTACAATGCAGCATAATGCATACAGCATTGCAGGATATAGTGCACTGTAGGAATGGGTACAATGCAGCGTAGTGCATACAGCATTGCAGGAGGTATAGTGCAGTGTAGGAATGGGTACAGTGCAGCATAGTGCATACAGCATTGCAGGAGATATAGTGCAGTGTAGGAATGGGTACAGTGCAGCATAGTGCATACAGCATTGCAGGAGGTATAGTGCAGTGTAGGAATGGGTACAGTGCAGCATAGTGCATACAGCATTGCAGGAGGTATAGTGCAGTGTAGGAATGGGTACAATGCAGCGTAGTGCATACAGCATTGCAGGAGATATAGTGCAGTGTAGGAATGGGTACAGTGCAGCATAGTGCATACAGCATTGCAGGAGATATAGTGCAGTGTAGGAATGGGTACAATGCAGCATAGTGCATACAGCATTGCAGGAGGTATAGTGCAGTGTAGGAATGGGTACAATGCAGCATAGTGCATACAGCATTGCAGGAGATATAGTGCAGTGTAGGAATGGGTACAATGCAGCATAGTGCATACAGCATTGCAGGAGATATAGTGCAGTGTAGGAATGGGTACAGTGCAGCATAGTGCATACAGCATTGCAGGAGATATAGTGCAGTGTAGGAATGGGTATAATGCAGCATAGTGCATACAGCATTGCAGGTGATATAGTGCAGTGTAGGAATGGGTACAATGCAGCATATTGCATACAGCATTGCAGGAGATATAGTGCAGTGTAGGAATGGGTACAATGCAGCATAGTGCATACAGCATTGCAGGAGATATAGTGCAGTGTAGGAATGGGTACAATGCAGCATAGTGCATACAGCATTGCAGGAGATATAGTGCAGTGTAGGAATGGGTACAATGCAGCAGTAACATTGTAAAGGATTATATCCTGGGACCAGTGGTGTAGTAGCAATCAGACCTTCCACTGTTTGGTTTTGCTATTAGTTGTTAGCTGACTTGCATTCCTCTCTCCGTCACCATTTTGTTTAAATAAAAACTGTGTCCTTCTATAATACACTTTGGGTACCACTTTACACAGCAGGGACCAAGGGCCCGGGTATCAGCCGCCATCACCAAAAATCTGGAGATTTGTAAGTTTCCAACGTTTTCAGAAGATCTACGTTTCATGACCCGAACGTCCCCTACGGCATTGTCCTTATCTTTAAGGAATGGTAAATGAATGTGGTCAGGTTGAGGGCTTATTGTCCTTGAATTTCTCCAATTTGTACAGATAAATCCTGACAACCCTATTGGTTAGTTTAAGATATTCCCAATGATGTCTTCCCAATAGCTGTTTAAGTCCTCGAAGATGTTACGTGACCCAACTCTAGAAATTGGTGGGGACGACATAACGAACTCTCTCCTCAGTCAAGGTCGATGTACAGTGGGACCTCTTGAAGGTTAAATTCTTAACAAGTTATAAATGTCTCCTATTTTCTGGCAGGGCGCAAGAAGAAGAAAGTTTAAGGAATCTATCTTGTGTCTCCTGAGACTCGATTCAAATCCATCCTCAACGATCTCTTAGGTGGTGCCTATGACCCATCTTGCACCTGTTGATAGGAAATGCTCTTTCAAGTGCATTGTCTACCATTTGTACATCATGTCTTTATTAATGTGCAATCCTCTTATAAATCATGTATTTGGTCCTTCCATCTCCACCCATCCTTTCTCCATGTCCGACTTAGTAAAAGAACTTCTCTGGTAACACTGCACAATGCTGTCCTAACATGAACACGTCACCTACACACACCGGAGGCAGCCATTTTGTGAGCTGAACCAAACCTCATGGGTATCCGGCCTATTCCCCAGGAACTGGTGCCATCACGGAGCCAGGAGAAACTTTGAGCCTTAGTAATATGGCTGGTTCCTAAGGATTTGATTGGCTGCGTTCTCATCCTCTCAGCCCACAAAAAGTCAGATTGGTGGGAAAAGGGGGCGATATTGCAAAAAAAACAAAAAGTTCATTGTATTTAAGTTATGTAAATAAATTGACTTTGACCTGTCATTTTTCCGAATGGTTAATTGCCCTGTTTCAAGCAGCCCCAGAATCTCAACAATTCATTTTTTAAGTTGAATTTAATTTTCAGTCAAAAGTTTGGGGTGGGGTTTCTGTTTTGTCTGAATTCATTTTAAAGTTGAGAGTACACCAAGATATTAACAAGATAAAAAACAAGATATTAACAATTTTTTTCAATAGTTGTGGTTTTGTTTCTATTATTGTTTGATTTTATTGTTATTTTATTATGTAATTAAGACAAAAACACAGTGATATCATCTACACGTCTTCGTGTTTCACAATAAATGTCAAATAAACTTCTTGTTTTTTCTTAAAAATGTATGTAACCCCCTTATAGGTAAATGTGATGTGGCAATTTTTTTTATATACGATTTCTTGATGTACACAGGAGTATAATTAAGAATATAAAAGTATTATTAAAAAAGCTTTCAATACCTTAAATTTTGCAGACCTGTATTAATCATTTGTGTAATCTTTTGTTTTTTACTTTGGTAAGTGAAAAAGCATAAAATCCTCCAGATTCAGTGGAATTTATTTTAGATCAACAGATGACAGTTGCTATAATTTAGAAACCCTTTTTTTTTTCCTTTAAAAATTAACTGGACACATCTTTTCTCTTACGGCGGCCAAATGCCCGATGTGACAGTGTGTAGCCACAGCTCAAAGTCTCCGCAGTGCGCCGTGTTGTAGCGTTGCCTTGGGTCTAAAGACCGCCCACAGCGAGTGCCCGCATCAGGATGAATTGCTAAAATTCTTGATTATTTGTGGACTATGAATATCGGAGATGAGACACAAGGAAGCGGTGGGTACATTATTGTTCTCGGTTCCCATCAGAATTAAGCCTGGCTTAGAAAAGCAACACAGAAAACCCCAGTCCTGGTTTTTTCTATTTACAAAAATTCGCTGAGATCAGCTGAAATCATCCAGATCCAGTGGAACTGGTCTGAAATCAAGGGGTGATTGCAGTGATTTTAAATCATTTTCAATGAATCTGGCCGATTTCAGTTGATTTTCCCTGATTTCAGTGAATTGTAGTAAACTTCAAACAGCATTATATTGTAAAGAACACAAAATAAAAACATTAACTAGAAGCCAATATTAATAAAATATTTAATACAATATATAAGAGATAGTAACTGATGCAGCATATACAGTGTAATAAGCAATCACAGGTCCCTAATATCTGTTAGTACTAGTACTAATAAGCAAAATTCAGTTCCCCTTGGAGAGTGAAAATGGCAGTCAGCCCCCCTGCACGACAAGGAACACCTACACCCTATACACCCCGGATCCCACTCGCAAAAAAGAATATCCCTCTTTTTCTTCAGGACTGTCCCTATTTATAGCGCCCTAAAGGGTTCTAACTGGGGAAAAAGGTTTTAATTTAATCCAAAAAGGGTGTGTGTTGGTGGGTATGGCCTAATCATCACTTATTTTCATAGCACCACTAATTCTGCAGACCTCAAGTCAGTCCCTGCCCCATTGGAGCTTACAGTCTAAATTCCCTTCATACACTGAGAGAGAGACTAAGGTCAATCTAACAGCCAATTAATCTACTAGTGTTAGGAACCCCTCCAGTCGGTACAACACAACCCGGATTCTACTCTGCCAGTCAGGTGTTCACTGGAGCCCCTAGTGGTGGGGACAGACTGGGCTGCAGACTGACAGAGGGTCGTGAAGTGTGTACCGGCTGGGGAGAACCCAGGCAAACAGAGTGAAGTCCAAGCAGAGGTCAAGGGCCGGCAGCGGATAGCAATTCCAATAAACAGGCCGAGGTCAAGTGTCACGAGCAGACAGGAAGGTCGGTAAACACGCCAGAGGTCAGGGTCACGAGATACACATGCAAAGTCCAAATCCAGGCAAAGGGTCATACACGGGTAATCAGTAGAATGTTCAACAGGCAGGAACAAGACACAGAGCAGGTCAGCAGACTGACAACAGAAGCTATAACCCGCAATGAGGCAGCAGACCTCATTGCCTTAAATACAGAGCAGGACCAATCAGGGCTTGTCCCTGCTATACACAGTTGCAGGCTAATATCCTGTAATTCAGCCCCCTTCATTCAATCAGCCCACAGGCTGTCTAATGTGCGCATGCGCCCGGCTTCTAGCACTGCCGGAACGCAGCACTACTGAAGAGGCGTCCGGCCGTTGCCTTGACGACGGCTGGGCAGGAAGAGGAAATGACGTCCCGGTCATCAAGGTGACGGCCGGGACGCTAGGGGGAGCCAGAAGCGAGCCCCGGCGGCTGTGAGTACCGCCGCGGCTCGTGACAACTAGTACGTTTTTTGTAGTGTAGGAGAAAACCCACACAAACACTGGGAGAACATACAAACTCCACACAGATAAGGCCATGGTTGGGACTCAAACTTATGACCCCAGTGTTGTGAGGCAGAAGGGCTAACCACTGAGCCACCGTGCTGCTCAGAGCTCTGATTTTCTAGTCATTTGTCAGGTATGGCCAGGGCCACCGTGAGGGGGGTGGCAGGTACTATTTACAGTGGCCCGGGCATGTCAGGGGGCCCGGGCTGGGGATTGTGGCTAAGACGCCGTTGCCGCGATCATGTGAGTATACAAATACTGACATGACCACGACGCCGGCGTCTTCCCTCCTTCGTTTGCACTGAATTAATGGTGTGACGCCATCGCATGATGACGAAGATGAAGAAGGGGGGGAGAAAAAGGCACTATTTGGTGATGAAGAAGCGGGACAGCATGACAGAGTGTGAAGGGGGCAAAGGCAATTTTTTTTAGCGTGCTCGGCTATAAGAGGGGCCCCATGAAGTTGTTGTACTGGAGCCCCGAATTCCTCTTGGCAGCCCTGAGTATGGCTTTTGAACCGCTCTTCCTTCTACCTCGACATCTGGCAAAAACCCACATGCAACTTTTACTTATTGAAATCCGAAGCTTTAGAAATCATTTCTCCATCAATAACTTCCCTGCTATGTCCAAATAAGGCAAAGGGGTTGCATGGCTCCACCCAGTCAGGGGGTTGAGCCAATGATTCAGCCAATGAGCTCTCAACAGCACCTATAAGACACCCAGCTGCCTCTCTCACAGCAGGTATTTGTCCTAAAAGCTGTTAGTATCTAGCTTCTACTAGTAGGGTTGTTTCTCTAAGAGGCCAAGATCTACCTTTAATTCCCAGGCACATGAGAATTTTACTAAGTGGAAAATACTTAAAATCCTCTGGATTCAGTGGACTATATTTTAGATCAATAGATGATACATACATGTCTGTAGTGTTAAGGACAGCACTGTGGTTTAGTGGTTAGCAACTCTGTCTCACAAGACTGGGGTCGTGAGTTCGATTCCCAACCATGTCCTTATCTGTGTGGAGTTTGTACATTCTCCCCGTGTTTGCTAAATAAATAGCTGATCACAGTTGCTGTAATTTAGAAACTTTTTTTTTCCAATTAAAAATAAACTGTGCACATCTTTTCACTTACGTCGGCCAATTGCCCGATGTCGCAGCTTGTAGCTACGGCTCAAAGTCTCCGCAGTGCGTTGTGTTGTAGCGTTTCCTCGGGTCTAAAGACCGCCCACAGCGAATGCCCGCGTTTGGATGAATTGCTAAAATTCTTGATTATTTGTGGACAGTGAATATCAGAGAGGAGACATAAAGAGGTGGAGGGTATTTTATTGTTCTCAGTGCCCGTCAGAAGGAAAAACAACACAGAAAAACCCCAGTCCTGTTTTTTTCTGGCTATTTTCAAAAATTCACTGAAATCCAGTGAAATCACCAGATCCAGTGGAACTGATTTGAAATCAATCTCACTGAATCTGGGTGATTTCAGTTGATTTTCCCTGATTTCAGTGAATTGAAGAAATTTGAAGAAAAAAACAGGACGGGTTTTTGGTTCATATTTCCAGTCTTATTTGATTGATTACTTAATCCCAATTTTTTGTGAACTATGGATTTCAGACATAAGGAAAGGAAGGTGTGCAGAGGTACATTTGTATAATTCCATCAAAGCAGGACTTTTTAAAGCCAGTCCTGTTTATATCTGTAATTTTCCTTAATTCACTGAAATCAGGAGAAATCTAGTTAAATCACCCGGGTTCAGTGGCACTGATTTGAAATCAGTGGGTCTCAGTAATGATTTTACTTCAATTTGTCAGAAATCTGGGTGAATTCAGTGGATTGAAGAAGCTTCAAGATAAAAAAACAGGACAGTCTCAAACTTGTTTATGGGGAATTATATTCTGCTAAACTCCAAACTACGCTCTAAATATAGGACATGGCGCTCCTAAGGCTTCTGGGGAGGATTAATATCAAGATGAACACCTTACCAAAAGACTTATACCTCTTCCTCCCAGATATTAGTTTGTGATTTAATTTGGGCTGGGGGACACCCACATAAAAACAGAGAGAACGTACAAACTCCACACCAATAAGGCCATGGTGAGGTATCAAACTCATGACCCCAGCATTGCAAAGCAGGTGTGCTAACCACTAAGCCATTGATCTTCCATGCTCTATGGGTCCCTCCCTATCTCCTTCCTTGGCTCACCAGGCTGCCCCACATCCCACGGCTGGTCCTACCCTCCAATGCTGGGCTAGGTTGAGGAATCTAAAATACATTTCTTTCACATTGTCCCCTCTTACCACACTGACCCAAAATCAAAAACTTCCCACCAGAACTATAGCCAAGGGTTTTTCCAACTGTGGGTAGCTGATATGTCAGACAAAGTGGTTTAGTGGTTAGCACCTCTACTTCACAGTACTGGGGTCATGAGTTCAATTCCCACCCATGGTTTTATCTGGGTAGAGGTTGTATGGTGCCCATATTTCCATGGATTTCCTCCCACACTCCAAAAAACATACGAGTAGGTTTGTTTGCTGCTATTAAATTGACTTTAGTCTCTCTCAGTCTGTGTACATTAGGGAATTTAGACTGTAAGCGCCAATGGGCAGGGACTGATGTGAGCGAGTTCTCTGTACAGCGCTGCGGAATTAATGGCGCTATAAAAATAGCTGACGATAATGGTTGATATTATTTAGAAACCTTTTTTTTTCCTTTAAAAATTAACTGGACACATTCTTTAATCCTATGCCGGCCTATGGCCCGATGTCACAGCATGTAGCCACAGCTCAAAGTCTCCGCAGTGCGCTGTGTTGTAGTGTTGCCTCGGGTCTAAAGACCTCCCAGAGCGAGTGCCCACGTTTGGATGAATTGCTAAAATTCTTGATTATTTATGGACAGTGAATATCAGAGAGGAGACATAAAGAGGTGGAGGGTATTTTATTGTTCTCAGTGCCCGTCAGAAGGAAAAACAACACAGAAAAACCCCAGTCCTGTTTTTTTCTGGCTATTTTCAAAAATTCACTGAAATCCAGTGAAATCACCAGATCCAGTGAAACTGATTTGAAATCAATCTCACTGAATCTGGGTGATTTCAGTTGATTTTCCCTGATTTCAGTGAATTGAAGAAATTTGAAGAAAAAAACAGGACGGGTTTTTGGTTCATATTTCCAGTCTTATTTGATTGATTACTTAATCCCACTTTTTTGTGAACTATGGATTTCAGACATAAGGAAAGGAAGGTGTGCAGAGGTACATTTGTATAATTCCATCAAAGCAGGACTTTTTAAAGCCAGTCCTGTTTATATCTGTAATTTTCCTTAATTCACTGAAATCAGGAGAAATCTAGTTAAATCACCCGGGTTCAGTGGCACTGATTTGAAATCAGTGGGTGACAGTAATGATTTTACTTCAATTTGTCAGAAATCTGGGTGAATTCAGTGGATTGAAGAAGCTTCAAGATAAAAAAACAGGACAGTCTCAAACTTGTTTATGGGGAATTATATTCTGCTAAACTCCAAACTACGCTCTTAATATAGGACATGGCGCTCCTAAGGCTTCTGGGGAGGATTAATATCAAGATGAACACCTTACCAAAAGACTTATACCTCTTCCTCCCAGATATTAGTTTGTGATTTAATTTGGGCTGGGGGACACCCACATAAAAACAGAGAGAATGTACAAACTCCACACCAATAAGGCCATGGTGAGGTATCAAACCCATGACCCCAGCATTGCAAAGCAGGTGTGCTAACCACTAAGCCATTGATCTTCCATGCTCTATAGGTCCCTCCCTATCTCCTTCCTTGGCTCACCAGGCTGCCCCACATCCCACGGCTGGTCCTACCCTCCAATGCTGGGCTAGGTTGAGGAATCTAAAATACATTTCTTTCACATTGTCCCCTCTTACCACACTGACCCAAAATCGAAAACTTCCCACCAGAACTATAGCCAAGGGTTTTTCCAACTGTGGGTAGCTGAGATGTCAGACAAAGTGGTCTAGTGGTTAACACCTCTCCTTCAATGTACTGGGGTCATGAGTTCAATTCCCACCCATGGTTTTATCTGGGTAGAGGTTGTATGGAGCCCATATTTCCATGGATTTCCTCCCGCACTCCAAAAAACATACGAGTAGGTTTGTTTGCTGCTATTAAATTGACTATAGTCTCTCTCAGTCTGTGTACGTAAGGGAATTTAGACTGTAAGCGCCAATGGGCAGGGACTGATGTGAGCGAGTTCTCTGTACAGCGCTGCGGAATTAATGGCGCTATAAAAATAGCTGACGATAATGGTTGATATTATTTAGAAACCTTTTTTTTCCTTTAAAAATTAACTGGACACATTCTTTAATCCTATGCCGGCCTATGGCCCGATGTCACAGCATGTAGCCACAGCTCAAAGTCTCCGCAGTGCGCTGTGTTGTAGTGTTGCCTCGGGTCTAAAGACCTCCCAGAGCGAGTGCCCACGTTTGGATGAATTGCTAAAATTCTTGATTATTTGTGGACTGTGAATATCAGAGAGGAGACATAAAGAGGTGGAGGGTATTTTATTGTTCTCAGTGCCCGTCAGAAGGAAAAACAACACAGAAAAACCCCAGTCCTGTTTTTTTCTGGCTATTTTCAAAAATTCACTGAAATCCAGTGAAATCACCAGATCCAGTGGAACTGATTTGAAATCAATCTCACTGAATCTGGGTGATTTCAGTTGATTTTCCCTGATTTCAGTGAATTGAAGAAATTTGAAGAAAAAAACAGGATGGGTTTTTGGTTCATATTTCACGTCTTATTTGATTGATTACTTAATCCCAATTTTTTGTGAACTATGGATTTCAGACATAAGGAAAGGAAGGTGTGCAGAGGTACATTTGTATAATTCCATCAAAGCAGGACTTTTTAAAGCCAGTCCTGTTTATATCTGTAATTTTCCTTAATTCACTGAAATCAGGAGAAATCTAGTTAAATCACCCGGGTTCAGTGGCACTGATTTGAAATCAGTGGGTGACTGTAATGATTTTACTTCAATTTGTCAGAAATCTGGGTGAATTCAGTGGATTGAAGAAGCTTCAAGATAAAAAAACAGGACAGTCTCAAACTTGTTTATGGGGAATTATATTCTGCTAAACTCCAAACTACGCTCTTAATATAGGACATGGCGCTCCTAAGGCTTCTGGGGAGGATTAATATCAAGATGAACACCTTACCAAAAGACTTATACCTCTTCCTCCCAGATATTAGTTTGTGATTTAATTTGGGCTGGGGGACACCCACATAAAAACAGAGAGAACGTACAAACTCCACACCAATAAGGCCATGGTGAGGTTTCACATTGTCCCCTCTTACCACACTGACCCAAAATCGAAAACTTCCCACCAGAACTATAGCCAAGGGTTTTTCCAACTGTGGGTAGCTGATATGTCAGACAAAGTGGTTTAGTGGTTAGCACCTCTACTTCACAGTACTGGGGTCATGAGTTCAATTCCCACCCATGGTTTTATCTGGGTAGAGGTTGTATGGTGCCCATATTTCCATGGATTTCCTCCCACACTCCAAAAAACATACGAGTAGGTTTGTTTGCTGCTATTAAATTGACTTTAGTCTCTCTCAGTCTGTGTACATTAGGGAATTTAGACTGTAAGCGCCAATGGGCAGGGACTGATGTGAGCGAGTTCTCTGTACAGCGCTGCGGAATTAATGGCGCTATAAAAATAGCTGACGATAATGGTTGATATTATTTAGAAACCTTTTTTTTTCCTTTAAAAATTAACTGGACACATTCTTTAATCCTATGCCGGCCTATGGCCCGATGTCACAGCATGTAGCCACAGCTCAAAGTCTCCGCAGTGCGCTGTGTTGTAGTGTTGCCTCGGGTCTAAAGACCTCCCAGAGCGAGTGCCCACGTTTGGATGAATTGCTAAAATTCTTGATTATTTATGGACAGTGAATATCAGAGAGGAGACATAAAGAGGTGGAGGGTATTTTATTGTTCTCAGTGCCCGTCAGAAGGAAAAACAACACAGAAAAACCCCAGTCCTGTTTTTTTCTGGCTATTTTCAAAAATTCACTGAAATCCAGTGAAATCACCAGATCCAGTGAAACTGATTTGAAATCAATCTCACTGAATCTGGGTGATTTCAGTTGATTTTCCCTGATTTCAGTGAATTGAAGAAATTTGAAGAAAAAAACAGGACGGGTTTTTGGTTCATATTTCCAGTCTTATTTGATTGATTACTTAATCCCAATTTTTTGTGAACTATGGATTTCAGACATAAGGAAAGGAAGGTGTGCAGAGGTACATTTGTATAATTCCATCAAAGCAGGACTTTTTAAAGCCAGTCCTGTTTATATCTGTAATTTTCCTTAATTCACTGAAATCAGGAGAAATCTAGTTAAATCACCCGGGTTCAGTGGCACTGATTTGAAATCAGTGGGTGACAGTAATGATTTTACTTCAATTTGTCAGAAATCTGGGTGAATTCAGTGGATTGAAGAAGCTTCAAGATAAAAAAACAGGACAGTCTCAAACTTGTTTATGGGGAATTATATTCTGCTAAACTCCAAACTACGCTCTTAATATAGGACATGGCGCTCCTAAGGCTTCTGGGGAGGATTAATATCAAGATGAACACCTTACCAAAAGACTTATACCTCTTCCTCCCAGATATTAGTTTGTGATTTAATTTGGGCTGGGGGACACCCACATAAAAACAGAGAGAATGTACAAACTCCACACCAATAAGGCCATGGTGAGGTATCAAACCCATGACCCCAGCATTGCAAAGCAGGTGTGCTAACCACTAAGCCATTGATCTTCCATGCTCTATAGGTCCCTCCCTATCTCCTTCCTTGGCTCACCAGGCTGCCCCACATCCCACGGCTGGTCCTACCCTCCAATGCTGGGCTAGGTTGAGGAATCTAAAATACATTTCTTTCACATTGTCCCCTCTTACCACACTGACCCAAAATCGAAAACTTCCCACCAGAACTATAGCCAAGGGTTTTTCCAACTGTGGGTAGCTGAGATGTCAGACAAAGTGGTCTAGTGGTTAACACCTCTCCTTCAATGTACTGGGGTCATGAGTTCAATTCCCACCCATGGTTTTATCTGGGTAGAGGTTGTATGGAGCCCATATTTCCATGGATTTCCTCCCGCACTCCAAAAAACATACGAGTAGGTTTGTTTGCTGCTATTAAATTGACTATAGTCTCTCTCAGTCTGTGTACGTAAGGGAATTTAGACTGTAAGCGCCAATGGGCAGGGACTGATGTGAGCGAGTTCTCTGTACAGCGCTGCGGAATTAATGGCGCTATAAAAATAGCTGACGATAATGGTTGATATTATTTAGAAACCTTTTTTTTCCTTTAAAAATTAACTGGACACATTCTTTAATCCTATGCCGGCCTATGGCCCGATGTCACAGCATGTAGCCACAGCTCAAAGTCTCCGCAGTGCGCTGTGTTGTAGTGTTGCCTCGGGTCTAAAGACCTCCCAGAGCGAGTGCCCACGTTTGGATGAATTGCTAAAATTCTTGATTATTTGTGGACTGTGAATATCAGAGAGGAGACATAAAGAGGTGGAGGGTATTTTATTGTTCTCAGTGCCCGTCAGAAGGAAAAACAACACAGAAAAACCCCAGTCCTGTTTTTTTCTGGCTATTTTCAAAAATTCACTGAAATCCAGTGAAATCACCAGATCCAGTGGAACTGATTTGAAATCAATCTCACTGAATCTGGGTGATTTCAGTTGATTTTCCCTGATTTCAGTGAATTGAAGAAATTTGAAGAAAAAAACAGGATGGGTTTTTGGTTCATATTTCACGTCTTATTTGATTGATTACTTAATCCCAATTTTTTGTGAACTATGGATTTCAGACATAAGGAAAGGAAGGTGTGCAGAGGTACATTTGTATAATTCCATCAAAGCAGGACTTTTTAAAGCCAGTCCTGTTTATATCTGTAATTTTCCTTAATTCACTGAAATCAGGAGAAATCTAGTTAAATCACCCGGGTTCAGTGGCACTGATTTGAAATCAGTGGGTGACTGTAATGATTTTACTTCAATTTGTCAGAAATCTGGGTGAATTCAGTGGATTGAAGAAGCTTCAAGATAAAAAAACAGGACAGTCTCAAACTTGTTTATGGGGAATTATATTCTGCTAAACTCCAAACTACGCTCTTAATATAGGACATGGCGCTCCTAAGGCTTCTGGGGAGGATTAATATCAAGATGAACACCTTACCAAAAGACTTATACCTCTTCCTCCCAGATATTAGTTTGTGATTTAATTTGGGCTGGGGGACACCCACATAAAAACAGAGAGAACGTACAAACTCCACACCAATAAGGCCATGGTGAGGTTTCACATTGTCCCCTCTTACCACACTGACCCAAAATCGAAAACTTCCCACCAGAACTATAGCCAAGGGTTTTTCCAACTGTGGGTAGCTGATATGTCAGACAAAGTGGTTTAGTGGTTAGCACCTCTACTTCACAGTACTGGGGTCATGAGTTCAATTCCCACCCATGGTTTTATCTGGGTAGAGGTTGTATGGTGCCCATATTTCCATGGATTTCCTCCCACACTCCAAAAAACATACGAGTAGGTTTGTTTGCTGCTATTAAATTGACTTTAGTCTCTCTCAGTCTGTGTACATTAGGGAATTTAGACTGTAAGCGCCAATGGGCAGGGACTGATGTGAGCGAGTTCTCTGTACAGCGCTGCGGAATTAATGGCGCTATAAAAATAGCTGACGATAATGGTTGATATTATTTAGAAACCTTTTTTTTTTCCTTTAAAAATTAACTGGACACATTCTTTAATCCTATGCCGGCCTATGGCCCGATGTCACAGCATGTAGCCACAGCTCAAAGTCTCCGCAGTGCGCTGTGTTGTAGTGTTGCCTCGGGTCTAAAGACCTCCCAGAGCGAGTGCCCACGTTTGGATGAATTGCTAAAATTCTTGATTATTTATGGACAGTGAATATCAGAGAGGAGACATAAAGAGGTGGAGGGTATTTTATTGTTCTCAGTGCCCGTCAGAAGGAAAAACAACACAGAAAAACCCCAGTCCTGTTTTTTTCTGGCTATTTTCAAAAATTCACTGAAATCCAGTGAAATCACCAGATCCAGTGAAACTGATTTGAAATCAATCTCACTGAATCTGGGTGATTTCAGTTGATTTTCCCTGATTTCAGTGAATTGAAGAAATTTGAAGAAAAAAACAGGACGGGTTTTTGGTTCATATTTCCAGTCTTATTTGATTGATTACTTAATCCCAATTTTTTGTGAACTATGGATTTCAGACATAAGGAAAGGAAGGTGTGCAGAGGTACATTTGTATAATTCCATCAAAGCAGGACTTTTTAAAGCCAGTCCTGTTTATATCTGTAATTTTCCTTAATTCACTGAAATCAGGAGAAATCTAGTTAAATCACCCGGGTTCAGTGGCACTGATTTGAAATCAGTGGGTGACAGTAATGATTTTACTTCAATTTGTCAGAAATCTGGGTGAATTCAGTGGATTGAAGAAGCTTCAAGATAAAAAAACAGGACAGTCTCAAACTTGTTTATGGGGAATTATATTCTGCTAAACTCCAAACTACGCTCTTAATATAGGACATGGCGCTCCTAAGGCTTCTGGGGAGGATTAATATCAAGATGAACACCTTACCAAAAGACTTATACCTCTTCCTCCCAGATATTAGTTTGTGATTTAATTTGGGCTGGGGGACACCCACATAAAAACAGAGAGAATGTACAAACTCCACACCAATAAGGCCATGGTGAGGTATCAAACCCATGACCCCAGCATTGCAAAGCAGGTGTGCTAACCACTAAGCCATTGATCTTCCATGCTCTATAGGTCCCTCCCTATCTCCTTCCTTGGCTCACCAGGCTGCCCCACATCCCACGGCTGGTCCTACCCTCCAATGCTGGGCTAGGTTGAGGAATCTAAAATACATTTCTTTCACATTGTCCCCTCTTACCACACTGACCCAAAATCGAAAACTTCCCACCAGAACTATAGCCAAGGGTTTTTCCAACTGTGGGTAGCTGAGATGTCAGACAAAGTGGTCTAGTGGTTAACACCTCTCCTTCAATGTACTGGGGTCATGAGTTCAATTCCCACCCATGGTTTTATCTGGGTAGAGGTTGTATGGAGCCCATATTTCCATGGATTTCCTCCCGCACTCCAAAAAACATACGAGTAGGTTTGTTTGCTGCTATTAAATTGACTATAGTCTCTCTCAGTCTGTGTACGTAAGGGAATTTAGACTGTAAGCGCCAATGGGCAGGGACTGATGTGAGCGAGTTCTCTGTACAGCGCTGCGGAATTAATGGCGCTATAAAAATAGCTGACGATAATGGTTGATATTATTTAGAAACCTTTTTTTTCCTTTAAAAATTAACTGGACACATTCTTTAATCCTATGCCGGCCTATGGCCCGATGTCACAGCATGTAGCCACAGCTCAAAGTCTCCGCAGTGCGCTGTGTTGTAGTGTTGCCTCGGGTCTAAAGACCTCCCAGAGCGAGTGCCCACGTTTGGATGAATTGCTAAAATTCTTGATTATTTGTGGACTGTGAATATCAGAGAGGAGACATAAAGAGGTGGAGGGTATTTTATTGTTCTCAGTGCCCGTCAGAAGGAAAAACAACACAGAAAAACCCCAGTCCTGTTTTTTTCTGGCTATTTTCAAAAATTCACTGAAATCCAGTGAAATCACCAGATCCAGTGGAACTGATTTGAAATCAATCTCACTGAATCTGGGTGATTTCAGTTGATTTTCCCTGATTTCAGTGAATTGAAGAAATTTGAAGAAAAAAACAGGATGGGTTTTTGGTTCATATTTCACGTCTTATTTGATTGATTACTTAATCCCAATTTTTTGTGAACTATGGATTTCAGACATAAGGAAAGGAAGGTGTGCAGAGGTACATTTGTATAATTCCATCAAAGCAGGACTTTTTAAAGCCAGTCCTGTTTATATCTGTAATTTTCCTTAATTCACTGAAATCAGGAGAAATCTAGTTAAATCACCCGGGTTCAGTGGCACTGATTTGAAATCAGTGGGTGACAGTAATGATTTTACTTCAATTTGTCAGAAATCTGGGTGAATTCAGTGGATTGAAGAAGCTTCAAGATAAAAAAACAGGACAGTCTCAAACTTGTTTATGGGGAATTATATTCTGCTAAACTCCAAACTACTCTCTTAATATAGGACATGGCGCTCCTAAGGCTTCTGGGGAGGATTAATATCAAGATGAACACCTTACCAAAAGACTTATACCTCTTCCTCCCAGATATTAGTTTGTGATTTAATTTGGGCTGGGGGACACCCACATAAAAACAGAGAGAACGTACAAACTCCACACCAATAAGGCCATGGTGAGGTATCAAACTCATGACCCCAGCATTGCAAAGCAGGTGTGCTAACCACTAAGCCATTGATCTTCCATGCTCTATAGGTCCCTCCCTATCTCCTTCCTTGGCTCACCAGGCTGCCCCACATCCCACGGCTGGTCCTACCCTCCAATGCTGGGCTAGGTTGAGGAATCTAAAATACATTTCTTTCACATTGTCCCCTCTTACCACACTGACCCAAAATCGAAAACTTCCCACCAGAACTATAGCCAAGGGTTTTTCCAACTGTGGGTAGCTGATATGTCAGACAAAGTGGTTTAGTGGTTAGCACCTCTGCTTCACAGTACTGGGGTCATGAGTTCAATTCCCACCCATGGTTTTATCTGGGTAGAGGTTGTATGGTGCCCATATTTCCATGGATTTCCTCCCACACTCCAAAAAACATACGAGTAGGTTTGTTTGCTGCTATTAAATTGATTTTAGTCTCTCTCAGTCTGTGTACATTAGGGAATTTAGACTGTAAGCGCCAATGGGCAGGGACTGATGTGAGCGAGTTCTCTGTACAGCGCTGCGGAATTAATGGCGCTATAAAAATAGCTGACGATAATGGTTGATATTATTTAGAAACCTTTTTTTTTCCTTTAAAAATTAACTGGACACATTCTTTAATCCTATGCCGGCCTATGGCCCGATGTCACAGCATGTAGCCACAGCTCAAAGTCTCCGCAGTGCGCTGTGTTGTAGTGTTGCCTCGGGTCTAAAGACCTCCCAGAGCGAGTGCCCACGTTTGAATGAATTGCTAAAATTCTTGATTATTTGTGGACAGTGAATATCAGAGAGGAGACATAAAGAGGTGGAGGGTATTTTATTGTTCTCAGTGCCCGTCAGAAGGAAAAACAACACAGAAAAACCCCAGTCCTGTTTTTTTCTGGCTATTTTCAAAAATTCACTGAAATCCAGTGAAATCACCAGATCCAGTGAAACTGATTTGAAATCAATCTCACTGAATCTGGGTGATTTCAGTTGATTTTCCCTGATTTCAGTGAATTGAAGAAATTTGAAGAAAAAAACAGGACGGGTTTTTGGTTCATATTTCCAGTCTTATTTGATTGATTACTTAATCCCAATTTTTTGTGAACTATGGATTTCAGACATAAGGAAAGGAAGGTGTGCAGAGGTACATTTGTATAATTCCATCAAAGCAGGACTTTTTAAAGCCAGTCCTGTTTATATCTGTAATTTTCCTTAATTCACTGAAATCAGGAGAAATCTAGTTAAATCACCCGGGTTCAGTGGCACTGATTTGAAATCAGTGGGTGACTGTAATGATTTTACTTCAATTTGTCAGAAATCTGGGTGAATTCAGTGGATTGAAGAAGCTTCAAGATAAAAAAACAGGACAGTCTCAAACTTGTTTATGGGGAATTATATTCTGCTAAACTCCAAACTACGCTCTTAATATAGGACATGGCGCTCCTAAGGCTTCTGGGGAGGATTAATATCAAGATGAACACCTTACCAAAAGACTTATACCTCTTCCTCCCAGATATTAGTTTGTGATTTAATTTGGGCTGGGGGACACCCACATAAAAACAGAGAGAACGTACAAACTCCACACCAATAAGGCCATGGTGAGGTATCAAACTCATGACCCCAGCATTGCAAAGCAGGTGTGCTAACCACTAAGCCATTGATCTTCCATGCTCTATAGGTCCCTCCCTATCTCCTTCCTTGGCTCACCAGGCTGCCCCACATCCCACGGCTGGTCCTACCCTCCAATGCTGGGCTAGGTTGAGGAATCTAAAATACATTTCTTTCACATTGTCCCCTCTTACCACACTGACCCAAAATCGAAAACTTCCCACCAGAACTATAGCCAAGGGTTTTTCCAACTGTGGGTAGCTGATATGTCAGACAAAGTGGTTTAGTGGTTAGCACCTCTGCTTCACAGTACTGGGGTCATGAGTTCAATTCCCACCCATGGTTTTATCTGGGTAGAGGTTGTATGGTGCCCATATTTCCATGGATTTCCTCCCACACTCCAAAAAACATACGAGTAGGTTTGTTTGCTGCTATTAAATTGACTTTAGTCTCTCTCAGTCTGTGTACATTAGGGAATTTAGACTGTAAGCGCCAATGGGCAGGGACTGATGTGAGCGAGTTCTCTGTACAGCGCTGCGGAATTAATGGCGCTATAAAAATAGCTGACGATAATGGTTGATATTATTTAGAAACCTTTTTTTTTCCTTTAAAAATTAACTGGACACATTCTTTAATCCTATGCCGGCCTATGGCCCGATGTCACAGCATGTAGCCACAGCTCAAAGTCTCCGCAGTGCGCTGTGTTGTAGTGTTGCCTCGGGTCTAAAGACCTCCCAGAGCGAGTGCCCACGTTTGGATGAATTGCTAAAATTCTTGATTATTTATGGACAGTGCATATCAGAGAGGAGACATAAAGAGGTGGAGGGTATTTTATTGTTCTCAGTGCCCGTCAGAAGGAAAAACAACACAGAAAAACCCCAGTCCTGTTTTTTTCTGGCTATTTTCAAAAATTCACTGAAATCCAGTGAAATCACCAGATCCAGTGAAACTGATTTGAAATCAATCTCACTGAATCTGGGTGATTTCAGTTGATTTTCCCTGATTTCAGTGAATTGAAGAAATTTGAAGAAAAAAACAGGACGGGTTTTTGGTTCATATTTCCAGTCTTATTTGATTGATTACTTAATCCCAATTTTTTGTGAACTATGGATTTCAGACATAAGGAAAGGAAGGTGTGCAGAGGTACATTTGTATAATTCCATCAAAGCAGGACTTTTTAAAGCCAGTCCTGTTTATATCTGTAATTTTCCTTAATTCACTGAAATCAGGAGAAATCTAGTTAAATCACCCGGGTTCAGTGGCACTGATTTGAAATCAGTGGGTGACAGTAATGATTTTACTTCAATTCGTCAGAAATCTGGGTGAATTCAGTGGATTGAAGAAGCTTCAAGATAAAAAAACAGGACAGTCTCAAACTTGTTTATGGGGAGTTATATTCTGCTAAACTCCAAACTACGCTCTTAATATAGGACATGGCGCTCCTAAGGCTTCTGGGGAGGATTAATATCAAGATAAACACCTTACCAAAAGTCCTATACCTCTTCCTATTTACATCCCTCGCAGAAATTAGCTTGTGATTCATTTGGGCTGGGAGGAAACCCACACAGAGGGAGATCATACAAACTCCACACAGATAAGGCCATGGTTGGGAATCGAACTCATGACCCCAGCATTGGGAGACAGAAGTGCAACCACTGAGCCACCATGCTGCTATACTCTGAAAGTCCCTCTCTATCTCCTCCTTGGATCAACAGGCTGCCCCACATCCCACAGCTGGCCCTATCCTCCAATGCTGGGCTAGGTTGTGGACACTAAAATACATTTCTTCCACATAGTCCACTCTCAGCACTCTGACCCTCAATCCAAACTTCCCACCGGGGTTTTACGACTATAGTTAGATGGGGAGTTGGTCTGGTGCGGTCACTTGGTTGAAGATGGTAGGATATTCCTTCTCTGACTTGCAGGAGAGGCTGAATCTCTCCTTTCTTGATCTCTGGCTATATTTGCAAGCCAGACACTACATCCAAGATAAGACCATTCTTTCAGGGGCAGGGAGGAAACTGACCGTCTTTGAGGATCTTTGTTACACATCTCAGGAGCCCAGCCACACAATCTCCACTATCTACAAAATATTAATTGTAAATTGTAATTGTATGGTTCATTACTGAGCTATGCAAAATCATGGGATGAGGAGTTGGAAAGGTCAGAAACCGATAACATTTGGCCAAAAATATTCCAATTCACCGTTCCTCCAGCCCCTCTGTGGTTGAAACGCAGTTGAAGACCCTCTCCAGATGGTACAGGTGCCCTCCGGACTGTGCAAGGTCCTGCTGAAGATGCAGATCGGTCACAGGGTCTACATTGCACGTCTGGTGGAGTACCAGATGGTTCAGATTGTTGGCTTTTTAACCTGATTTCCCAGTATAAAAATCCATGCTTAGGCATGTTTTACTGTACATTGCTGAAAGTCTTGTACCCATTATATCTGTATAGTCCTCAATAAAGATTAAACCAAAAATAAAAAAATAGGACGTGTTTTAATGTCTTCATTTCGGTGGATTGCATAACCCATTATATTATGTTCTCAATTATTTTTGAACCACTGATTTCAGGGTTGATACATGAAGAACAGGACGGCTGCAGAAGTATAACTCTATATGTCCATCTAAGCACAGCCTGATTTGGGGGATTAGCCCCAGTCCTGTTTATATCCTTCTTTTTCCTTAATTCACTGCAATCAGGTGCAATCCCATAAAATCACCCGCATTTGGTGGAATCATTTTGAGATCAATTGATTGGTTGCGATTTCCGATCGTTTCCACCGAATCTGGGTGGTTTCAGTTGATTTAATCTGATTTCCATGAACTGGAGAAAATGTAAACTAAACGTTCCAGGTTTTATTATCCTCACTTTCCAGTATTAACTTATAACGCCGCTATTTTATGCTATTCTGTGTAAACAATTCATTTGAAACATAAAGGACAAAGTGCAGTTTTTGTTGAAAAACCCAGTCCTGCACCCTCACACCGAGATTAGGTGCAATCACCAGAAAGCACCCAAATTCAAAGAACACAGAGCTAGACCCATCTTAGATGATCTGATATATAAAGTTTACACTACGAGTAGCATAAGCTATAACAAATAGACAATGTTACCTTCACAATAAGTGTTTATAATAAATTTGGTGGACCTAAATGCAACATTAATAAATTAATCAGTATAGTATAGTTTGGTATAAGAGAACGGGTTTTGAAATTCTTCTTACCTGGGGGATGTTCTAAAATAAAATTGGATGTATCTTAAACATAGCTTTGGTAGAATGACAATATGATTCTCACTATATCCTATTAAAGGTCCTTTAATCAGGATATAAATGGACATTTTTGTTCCTGAAGAAAGTTTTCGTTCCCTGGGTATCTTTCCTGAACAATTTTATAGTACTTCTGTATTCTCTTCAGATCAGTGGTCACAATGGAAAGTTAGAAGTTGCGGTATGGAAAATGTTAGTGAATAGAATCTGACAGTTTTACAATGATGGCAGTAGGAGAAGCGGCAGTATGACATACCCCGTATACCAGCTCACTTCCAGCACTGATAACACCACATTCTTCTATGTGATTACATACATTAAGGCATTACAATTTTACAAATAATGAATTATGATAGAATAGAAAGAAATTTTAACCAAACATTTTTTTTCTAGCAGAATTTAATAAGACTCGGAGTATGACCTACTGGTTTCAGATCTCATAATACAGAGAGCCTATTAGTCTAGTTGTGTGTCTATCACCTATCCAGGATTAAATAGATTTAAAACGGGAAAACCTGATGATTTTGTATCTGACTTACATACAAAATGCTTTTATTGTTAAGAGGGGCAGAGCTGAGATCTGGAAAACAATACTTTAAATCCCTCACAGGAACACACGACTAGAGAGCAAACAGGAAATGTCAGCTCTAGTTCCATAGAAGGGTTCTCTACAGTCAGAGCAGAGAATGTGATACCGGAGGAGGTATTCTTGGCAGATACAGCACATGGCCTCAAGGAAGGGTCAAGTATTATGGAAACAGGATGAACAGGGTAAATGGGGTCGTATTGGCAGATGGTAATGTGTCAGATTATATGTACCCTTCAAGACATTCTGTAGACAAGGTTCTTGAGTAAACAATTTGTTATAATTCGGCTTCACCCAGTACATAGATATTATATCAAAGAATTGTACAACACACACGTTTGACATTTATTTGAAAACACCATAAAAACTCTCAACTGACCATTATAAAAATCACTTATAGAACAAAGATGAGTTCATACGATTTTTTTTGTCAACCTCTATGTTAGGTGAGCAGAGGCTAGACACTAAGGGGTAGATTTACTAAACCTTTGAAATAGTAAAAGTGGGGGTGTTGCCTATAGCAAGTAATCTATATATATATATATATATATATATATATATATATATATATATATATATATATATATATATATATATATATATATCTATATCTATATCTATATCTGAGACTCCCTGCAACCCTCTC
Source organism: Mixophyes australis (assembly GCA_036250195.1). Taxonomy (NCBI): domain Eukaryota; kingdom Metazoa; phylum Chordata; class Amphibia; order Anura; family Limnodynastidae; genus Mixophyes; species Mixophyes australis. The sequence continues at coordinate 88,989,442 of JAVHZZ010000012.1, forward strand.
CTGATCCCGGCAGGGTAATATACTGTATGTCTATATATAAGGAACCAAAACAGATTTGGCTGTATTTTGGGATAGTTATATAATACCCGTATTTCAGACAATGGCTTACTTCGAAGAGAGAACACATTGAAATCAGTTACAAAAGGACAGGGGACATGTTTAATTTCATGCACAAATAAAAAAATCTTTTCAGATAATGTAAAATACAAATACTTGCATTGTTATAGGTCAAACTAGGGCAAATTGACAAACAGTGTTGAATTCCTGAGCGTACAGCGCCCACTAGCGGGCAGTATGCTGAACTGCAGGTCAGTGAGCTGCTGTTGGTTAGCATACAATCGTAGATGGGGATGATGAGAGTAGCAGTAATCGGAGTCAGGAAGCTTTTGTTGTCCGTGTCCGATTAGCAGCCACTGGTGTCTGTGGGACAATAGGCCAATCTGTGTCCATGACGGGCCTGTATACTAGACGTTCATATTAATGCCCAAGTCTGGTCAACCCGATGTCCTCAGGGTGGTGTCATCGCAGGGGGCTCTTCTTCATCAGAGTCTAACTCAACAGTTTCATCCTTAACCCACTTCCCCGTGCCATCCGGGATCCAGCCGGAGCTGCAGAGAAAGAGAACGACGGGTGAACACATGTCACAGAAAAGGTAACAATTCATATAGACAAGGTGTGAACCTGTAACAACTCCTCCCCCCACCACATAAATGAGGTGGAAGCTTCTGGACTGCACCACTTCACTGTCTCAGAGGGGGAGGTTGAGGGCTGGGAATTCAATCTCAACCCTTTACATAGAGTGGGACCAGTCTTACACAATACCGCCTACTATTTCACCTCCACAGTCCTCTTACTGTATCATTCACCTCTATAACAAAGGTGGGCAGAGGAGCTGGAACACACTTGTGAGTTAAAGAGTATTATACAGCTATGGCATATAGAGGATCACAAGGCTCTCCAGGAGGCTGAATGGTACTGGTCACTGGTAAAACATTTCCCACGTTCAGGGCTGTCTCATTACCTCTGACACACTCTAAACCTAGACAGCCTTATTCTCTGACCTGGTCCCTCCTACACAGGCTGCCACTCTCTCTTGTACACAAGGGGCGCACAGTCCAGGGTCTCTCATCATATCCTCATTGCTGCTGCTCCTTCATCCTCTCCAACCAACCCCCCTCCCACCGCACACACACACACACACATTGTACCTAGCATTCATTCACCAAAGTGTTTAGCAGAGCTCCTCACAGTAACTGTATGAAGAAACCCTGGACGATCATGACCGTGTATGATGATATCACCGAACTGCAGCAACAATTTCCTTTCTGGTTTGCAGGTTTACGGATAAAACTACCCATTACCTGCACCAATTTATGGTCTCGCAGAGACATAAATTATAGTAGAGGATTCTGGTCTTCGCTGATTAAATTTTACACTGCAATACAGGCTGCATTATTAATCTAAACCATGTGCCTTGTGGGCGGGGCTTACTTATTGAGTACATACAGACAGAATGACTGGAAAAATGAAAATGGTTGTGTCGGTTTTGCTAAGAACAACACTGGCCGTTTCTTGCCGACCATTCATCATCATCAATTTATATAGCGCCACTAATTCCACAGCGCTGTACAGAGAACTCACTCACATCAGTCCCTGCCCCATTGGAGCTTACAGTCTAAATTCCCTAATATACATACACACAGACATACAGACACAGACAGAGAGAGACTAGGGTCAATTTGTTAGCAGCCAATTAACCTACCAGTATGTTTTTGGAGTGTGGGAGGAAACCGGAGCACCCGGAGGAAACCCATGCAAACACGGGGAGAACATACAAACTCCTCACAGATAAGGCCATGGTTGGGAATTAAACTCATGACCCCAGTTCTATGAGGCAGAAGTGCTAACCACTAAGCCACCGTGCTGCCCCATTGACCATTGATTCTAAGTTGGGCGTTACCCACCTCTTCAGTAACAAGTACTGTTGCATTTCCCGCCTTCTTTCTGGGTCATCACTGAGATCTTCCTCCTTCTCTGAGCTCTTCCGAGTCTTCTTACGTCCGCTGCTTTTCCTCACCTGAGACTGTTTGCAGATACCTGGGCAGGGAAAAGTTTTAGGATAAGTTCACGATTGCTGACTGCTGGTACATTCAATGTGCTCAATACATACGCATGACCAATAGAACATTAATGATAAATACTTATTATTCCGTTGCTATGCAAACATCTACCATTCCTACTGTTGAGGTAGAAGGATCTTAGGTGTTTGGGAAAGTGAAGGGGACCTATAGTTGATGACCACATATTCTATTTCATTGGTCTACTTGAACATGACTAAACAAGACCAAACATGATTAGTATTGTCCAGGGCCTTAAGGATAAACATAAAAGTTGGTTCTTATATTTCTTTAAAAACACACCCAATATTGTTGGCCTCAGATCATTTTATGGGCAGCAACGTTTCACCGCTCAAAAGACCGATGGATAGTGTGGTCGTATTATCTACATTATCACAACACTGTAGGGCACGGTCTAGTTAGATTTGATCTAAACCAATTAAAGTTGGATCACATTGGCAGATAAACATTTTGGTGTTAATCCTTGAGCTCAGCACCTCTTTTCCTCCTGGGGATTTACTGTAACAAGAGACAGGTTGTGTGATACATTCTGGGGCCCTCCAGTCTCCTCCCCCCTGGTGTCGGACATCTACAAAGCCAAGGGTAGTCATTAAACGATCAAAGTGATAGGTGTGGAAAACTTTTGGCAATCCTATCTACGGAGATGCATGGAACTCAACCCATGATACCAAAGTGACGGGTCTCCCGAAAAACAGCTAGTAAATTTTGTCAATCCTATAGTCATCTGTATTCCTCCCTCCAACACAAGCAAAGTTGGAGACCAGGGGGTGAATCTGCCGTCAGGGTTCTTACAGTAGAAATGATTACTGAGGCAATCACCTCCTTTCCCAATGGTAGTCTGAGGGCACCAATGGCTTCCCCCATCAAATGTTATAAAGTACTGTATAGGTAGAGATCATTGCCCTGCAGCTCAATGTTAAATTTCATGATGACTGAGACAGAGGCATGTTTTATCAAGTGTTCTCTCTCTGTAAGACACATGCACATGTTATGGCTGCAGAGCCCAATTTCTTGTAGTTAGGCTGGCCATATATACACGTAAACCCCTCTGCTGCTAGAGTGTTGGGAACAGGCGTGGCAGGGGGGCTCAGCCTAAATGGCGTCGCCGGAGTTGGCCACAACCAACAGCACTTGCGGAGAGAGCCTGGACTGTGTGCCCCTTGTGTACAAGAGAGAGACATACAAGACTGAGTGGCAGCTTGTGTAGGAGAGACCAGGTCAGAGAGGGGGGCTGTCCAGGTTTAGAGCAAGACGGCCCTGAACGTGGGAAATGTTTTACCAGTGACCAGTACTATTGAGCCTCTGGGGGTGCCCTGTGATGGTCTTAGCCAGTGGGCTTTTAAAGTAAGCCCCACTTCAGAGTGGAAGACTCCTGACCTGGGTGAATTGTGAGGACTGCGAGCAAAAGGAGGCTTGGGCTCTCACCGTTGCTCCAGAAATAACCCTCCACAAACGCTGATGGGACAGATACGTGTATTACCTTTGCTGTGAATCAGAGGAAGCCAAGTGCAATTATACGGCCTAAGAGTTAAACTAGGGGCCTGTAGCGACTGCCCTAGATACAGTGCTATATACTTTGGAAAGCTTAACCAAGAGATCCGCTGTGTTTATCCGTTCTAACTGTAGAATCCAAACACCTTGGGATGTTGTTATTGTAGGTATCATTAAACATCCACTGTGAAGTAACCCAGGTAATCAACTCAAGCCCACCACCGGTAGCCGTCGTAATTCTTGCCGGGCGTTAATATGGTTTACGTTATTTGGTTAGTTAGTAGGATATGTGGTTATATATATATATGCGTTATCACCGTTGGCCTTCACCTGAGGAGCTGCTCCCTGCCAGGTGTCTCTTCTGTGGCTTCTGGTGGGCAGGGTTATGTGTTCATTGGATGGTTGCTCTAGGTAGTCAACAAAGGGGCAGGAGAAGGACGTATCTCAGAAGAGCTGTCCTTCTTTCCAGCATCTCCTGGCCTGGAACAAAACAGGATAAACCACGGTGGAAAAAATGTACACTCATGATTGGACATTATATATAACCCTGAAATAATCAATGCGATTACTGTTCCCATCCATTTGTGGACAGTTGCCATCTTTAAAAAGCTACTTTGTACAACAAAGCTCTTCTATCTTGCATCATTTTGGGAGCAATGTTGATGTCCAAATTAAACAACTTTGTCGCAGTCTTCTAAAAGTGACTGATTTCCGTTTATATGCTGCCTTCACCCTGAATCGGGTTCACAGACTCAAAGGTAACAAAAATGTATTTCTTGAATAGAGGTAATTTAAGGGATAGTGTTTTGGTAATTATTAAGTGGTGGGTGTAGTTAACATCCCAAACATAAAGTGTTAATGGTCAACAATATAAATTATATCCAGGCGTAAAATTGGAGGAGTCAATAGACGGAACATTAAACTGCAATGTGACCTATATTGAGAACAGGACTTCCAAACAAGCACTGAGCCGTATGGGGATTCAGGCTTCAGCACACCAGCCCTCTCTGTACTCCCCATTCCAGAGTGATAGAAGATAGAGAAGCCCCACCAGTCTGCAAGGAGAGGGGACAAATAGCATGCAAGGCAGATTTAACCTTAGTTATTTAAAGAATATACTGAATATTGTCATTTCAAACACCACTTTTACCCAGTGCTGGACCACTTGCACCAGACAACAGTTGGGCCTCTAGTGTTCTCACTCCCAGCCACAGGTTGTTACCACTTCCTAGAGCAACAGCTGTTATATGGCGCAGCCTTCAGCAATGCATGCTGGGTGATCTTCCTGGTCTGTGCAAGCAGAGGAGCGGGAGCCTTGGGGAGCTACAGGAAGAGAGAGAACAGTATGAGGACATTGCATTATCTATGTTGTATACAGGAGATGAGTGCATGGTTCATCTAATACAAAGGGCTCTGAATGTCACAAGGGACAGAAATAGATTTAAATTTTTATTATATTTTTTTTACAACTCTTCAGTAAACCATTTAATTACATTTTTCTTGACGTCCCATTAACAATTTTGTTAATTAGTAACAGCCGGTGAATAGTTTTCCCAATAAAGTAATATTTGCAGAGACTGCAGGTGTAACCAATGAACAAGGGAGGACACACATACATTACAAATCACTACACAAAACAAGCACGTTCCGATACTTGTCCTACTTGGCCAAGACTCGCCGAGATTATGAATGTTTACTTAGACATAACCAATATTTACACAAATTAAAAGTTGTGCATAAATGTACATTATTTACATTTTTCTATTTATTGTTTATGAAACCACAACCATTCCAGGCTTTGTCCAAATATGTTTTGACAAGTGGGAGTTGATCCGGCTACTAGCTGGAGGGTCTAATGGAACGTAGCAATGTAACACTTCTCCTTTAAGTAGAGGAAGAAGAAGAGAATCATTTCATCACTCCTGAATGTTTGTCAACAGCTGGAAGAGATTTTATTGTCTTATAAATGACAAAACAGAGAATTAAATCGTAAATCCCAAAGCATTTCAGCCACTTATAATCCAGAAGCTGAGTGCAGAGCTAGTAATCCTGGATGTATACACTCCGCAACAGACTTGTACTGAAACTGTTCTCCTGCCTCTTCTGCACAGGCATACTTCTGGTGCCGACGTTTCTGAATCTCATTCCTGGAGGAGAGATCAGGGGGGGCAGACAGAGTAGACCTGGAGGAGAGGGGAGATCAGGGGGGGGGGGGGACACACAGAGTAGACCTGGAGGAGAGGGGAGATCAGGGGGGGGGGGGACACAGAGTAGACCTGGAGGAGAGGGGATATCAGGGGGGGGGGGGACAGACAGAGTAGACCTGGAGGAGAGGGGAGATCGGGGGGGGGGGACACACAGAGTAGACCTGGAGGAGAGGGGAGATCAGGGGGGGGGGGACAGACAGAGTAGACCTGGAGGAGAGGGGAGATCAGGGGGGGGGGGGGGACACACAGAGTAGACCTGGAGGAGAGGGGAGATCAGGGGGGGGGACACAGAGTAGACCTGGAGGAGAGGGGATATCAGGGGGACAGACAGTAGACCTGGAGGAGAGGGGAGATCGGGGGGGGGGGGACACACACAGAGTAGACCTGGAGGAGAGGGGATATCAGGGGGACAGACAGAGTAGACCTGGAGGAGAGGGGAGATCAGGGGGGGACAGAAAGTAAATCAAAATATACCAAATCCAATATGGCGCAACAATGATACAATCAGTAAGAGGCTTGTAGCAAATTCAAAGTAGGTAACACCGAACCATACCAATATCAAAGCAAACAAATAACATAGAATTTACTGACATGCGCTGACATCAGAAATCAGGGCAAGGGAGTAGACTAATACAATGATTGTCCGAAATAGCTCTTTTTCAGAAAAGTCTTTCTAGAAGTCTTCAAATATGTTTCTTGGATGTAAAGGATATTTCTGAAGTGATTGGAGTCAGTCCACCCGTAGTTCATATCACGGCATGAAAAAATAAAAAGAACACGAAACAGCACATAGTGTAATCTGTAGACCAGTTACATAAGGGATAGACACCCTTCACAACTAAAAGTGCATCAATAGTAATGGAATCAGGCACCACGTGAAATCGATAATCTTCTTAACCCCTTAGGGTATGTACTCACTAGACACAAAGCAGAAAGATAGCCTGTAGATAACATGGAGTGGAATCGTCTCATACCATCATTCCTCTAATAAAGAGTGTCGCTTCCATCATGGTAAAAAACAAAGAAAACTTCATAGTGTAAAATCCTTCATCAAATTTATTACAAACGATGAATCAATAAAACAATCAAACACTGACGTTTGAATATACAGCAGATCTCGAAGAGGCAGAGATAGTTGGACTCTTACCGTCACAGACTAGACCCATACACGTAGTAGATGATTAAACACTGCAAGGCATATCCCGGTAATATCACGAGCAATGTCCGCTACGTGGAGGAGAGAAGCCAAACTGCAAGAGCAATCCCTGTCAACATCAAACATCTGATCCGATCAGCATATCTCCCATAAACCAACGCGTTTCGGCTCTCTAGGAGCCTTTGTCAAGGTGTGTGGGAGGAGTCCATACCCTAATGCTTTTATAGCCAAATTTATGATATATATAATCATTAGAAAATCACAAATAAAACCTAAGTAAAGTAAACAACATAAAATAAAATGTAATAAACATTACCACTCTGAAAAATCAAAATCAAAAAATAAATATATAAAAACTTAATTGTGGTGAAAAACGGGACAGAAAGTAGCCCTGGAGGAGAGGGGAGATCAGGGGGGGACAGAGTTCTCTCGCTCTCAATACGCTCTCCCCCTTACCTTATCTGGCTCCCCCTGTGCCTGTTCTGTTCTCCCTCCCTTAGGATGTAAGCTCACCTGAGCAGGGCCCTCTTCCCTCATGTCTCCCTATCTGTTCTTCTGCTCCGTTTTTTGCATCAGCCAGCCTGGAGTTTCTGAAGTATTGGTATTTTTGTTTATTGTTTTGTACTGTTTCACCCTGCATAGTCGACTGTTTTGTACTGTGTACGGCGCCGCGGAAACCTTGTGGCGCCTAACAAATAAAGGATAATAATAATAATAGACCTGGAGGAGAGGGGAGATCAGGGGGGACAGACAGAGTAGCCCTGGAGGAGAGGGGAGATCAGGGGGGACAGACAGAGTAGACCTGGAGGAGAGGGGAGATCAGGGGGGACAGACAGAGTAGACCTGGAAAAGAGGGGAGATCAGGGGGGACAGAGTAGACCTGGAGGAGAGGGGAGATCAGGGGGGACAGACAGAGTAGACCTGGAGGAGAGGGGAGATCAGGGGGGACAGACAGAGTAGACCTGGAGGAGAGGGGAGATCAGGGGGGACAGACAGAGTAGACCTGGAGGAGAGGGGAGATCAGGGGGACAGACAGAGTAGACCTGCAGGAGAGGAGAGATTAGGGGAGACAGAGTAGACCTGGAGGAGAGGAGAGATTAGGGGAGACAGAGTAGACCTGGAGGAAAGGGGAGATCAGGAGGGACAGGCAGAGTAGACCTGGAGGAGAGGGGAGATCAGGGGGGACAGACAGAGTAGACCTGTAGGAGAGGGGAGATCAGGGGGGACAGACAGAGTAGACCTGTAGGAGAGGGGAGATCAGGGGGGACAGACAGAGTAGACCTGTAGGAGAGGGAAGATAAGGGGGACAGACAGAGTAGACCTGTAGGAGAGGGGAGATTCAGGGGGACAGACAGAGTAGACCTGTAGGAGAGGGGAGATCAGGGGGACAGACAGAGTAGACCTGTAGGAGAGGGGAGATTCAGGGGGACAGACGATTGACTCACAGGTTATGTTTCTTTCCAGACCGGTGCACAGTCAGCATGTCAATAGTGTCAAAGACAGGTCTGTGAAGACACACGGTACAGGCGTACCTAATAATAAACACACATCACCATCAGACTCTTAACAACGACAGTTTAGTCACATCATTTTACAGAATAAAGACACAACCACGAGTGACGATTTAGATTCATGTACTATTATAAGTGCACACCTTGAATATTTAAAAACTGCACGTTGGCTGTAGTACCAGTTATAAACACAATCAAATTTTCTAAAAAGGAAAAGTGCTATGGAAACCCATAGCAACCAATAACATTCTAGTTATCTTCTAGAACATGATAATTAGAATCTGATAGGTTCATATGGCCAACACTTCCACTTTTCCTTTTTAGAAGGTCTAACACATCTACCCCTAAGTCTTGTCTAAACAAACGGTTATATATGCAACAACAATAATACAGTGTTGATTGTTTCTGTCACTGTTCTGCTGAGTGATAGGCAGCAGTCTCAGACAGGGAAAAGAAGCTGCTGCGAAGTCCAATGGTGGAAATATAGTTTTTTGCTTTCCCTTCTCATTACAGTAATTAGAGGATAGTCCAACTGATGTATTTTTGACACAGGATAAAAATAGCCCTTGAATCAATTTATTTAATTCCAAGATTATTACATACCTTCCATTTTTAAGAGCAGGGCTTCATCTTTCGGTATGTAACTGGACAGCAGGTCTGCAACCCAGTTACATGTACATGTTACATTCTTAACGACTGCAGGGGACTACAGATGTTCTGTCCCAGGTTTTAGTACTGTAGCGAAACCCCTGACAAATCTCACAACACTTCCCAAAGTAATGGACTGGACACCTGCGTGTGAGGTGGCATTTCAGTCATTAAAGGAGGTCCTGGTTCGTGCTCCAGTACTGTTGGCGCCTAATTATGACAGGAACTTTATTGTGCAAGCTGATGCCTCGCAGTACGGGTTGGGAGCAGTACTTAGCCAGGTGGGGCCAGATAGGCAGGAGCACCTTGTGGCCTATTTGAGCAGAAAACTGCTGAACAGGGAGGTAGGGTATGCCACGATTGAGAAGGAATGTTTGGCCATTGTTTGGGCAGTGAAAAAACTTTATGCTTATTTGTATGGATGATATTTTACTGTGATGACTGATCATAATCCTTCAAAGTGGCGGCAACGCACCTCAAGGGAAAATGGCAGACTTTTGAGAGGGAGCCTTGCCCTTAAAATTTATGACTTTGACATAATTCACAAGCAAGGAAAGGATCACAGCAATGCGGATGGATTGTCTCGGCAGAAAAAGTCAGATACCCCAGGTCACCTCCGATAACCTCAGGAGACTGCGGAACCAAATCATGGGGATATGGCTCACTGGTTGCTCGCATGGACAAGGAGGGGGAGGAGTGTGGCTGGATCACTTATAAATAACTTATTTATGGCTGGATCATATAGAAATAATTTATTGCAAAAATGTATTTCAATTAGTGGTGCAGACACCAAAGTATATAATTGCAAATGCACTTATCGTGTCACATTGGGATGTGTTTTGTTTGGAAATGTCTTCTTTGGGGTTGTAACTTTACTTTGAAAAGTCCCAAGTTAGCAATAGAGTGGAGGAGATGTGTGTTTGAAACTGTCTAGAGACAGGTAAACTCATGCTAATTAGCCCCGTTCATCACTCAGTGATCAACATGTCTGTTTAGCCTGTGTACACAATAGGGGGCCGCTACCTTCCTGTCTGGTGTGGCTGAAATCACAGATAATGCAAGCAGCAAGTTTTAGCCTATAACAGAGTAGTATAAATATTGTTAACTTTGCCTTGCATGTAAATCCATGTTTGGGAAAACATATTGTATCCTGATACTAAAAATGACTCAGACGTGTTGGGGTCAGGGGGGAGGCGTTACCCCCTGCTGACATGTATGTCAGAATGTGTATAAAAAGCGAGCTGTTTGAGCATGCAATGTATCATTCCATCTGTACGATTCTGGATGTCGCTAGTACCTTCAACTAGTGGCTGTTGCTGTCCTTATGTGTCCCGACAGTGGAGCTAATAAAACATAATATTTCTTCAAGAACCTGCTTTGACGACTACTTACCCTGCTGTAAATTCCTGTGACCTTCATTCTCCGGTTGTTCTGAGGTGGGCCCAGCATTCTAGTACCAACGTTTTGTCGCTACATGCAGCTCTGGCCAGTGTGATAGGCCAGGGGAAGCCATCCACAGCAACCCTTATCTGAAGGCAAGAGGTCAAGTATATCAGTCCAGGTGTACCAGCAAGGGCATACCCTAGGAGCAAGAGTTACCCAGAAGGAAGCAGTTCTAGGTGCCGGTGTAGGAGCCTATTGGTGGCAGCAAGCTCCTCCAATTGAGACAGGAGGGGCAGATTTGGGATAAAGAATGGGGACGGTGGCAAAGTAAGCCCAGCCAGTCCCCAGCGACAACTTATAGGGAGCGCTAGTGGATCAATTCCCTGCTCTAATCCACGAATCCTGTGGTGGGATTTTGTGCAGAACAGTGGGACCTTGAAGTTCAGATGGAACGCCATGAGGTCTATGACTGGCAGACCACAACACTGAACTAGAAGTTCAAACACGTCCCTGTGCAGGGAGCACTCTCCTGTATGGACCTTGTTACGACAGAGATAGTCAGCCTCCCAGTTTTCTACCTCTGGGATGAAGATGGCTGAAAACACTGGAACGTGACATTCCGCCCACAACATTATCTTGGAAGTCTCCTTCATGGCCATGGTGCTGTGGGTGCCTCCCTGATGATTCAGAAAAGCCACTGTTGTCGTATTATCCAATTGGACCCTCACCGGCTTGGCCGCCAGAAACTTCTGGGCCAGGACAAGCACTCTGAAAATCGCCCGAAGCTCCAGCAAATTTATGGGGAGAAGCGGCTCCTGGGGGTCCCAGAGATCATGCAAGCAGAGATCAGCAAAGACCCCTCCCCACCCTGACAAGCTGGCATCTGTTTTCACCAGCTTCCACTCCTGGAATGAGTGACTCCTGGACAGATGCGATCGGCTCATCCACCATGTGTGGGACTAGCGCACAGTCGTGGACAGCTCTATCATCGTTTGTCCAGACGAAGCTGGGATTTTGACCACTTTCGTAACAGCTCCCTCTGGAACGTCCATCAGTGAAATTGTGCAAAGAGCTCCCCCTTGAAAACCGAGAACAATGGTGCCGAACAATCTCATGCATCGAATGAGGGAGACTTCTCGTTTTGGAAGGAGGTCCCTTGTCTTGGACCAAACCGAGCGGACAATTGTCAGGTTGATGATCCAGCCATGTGCTTACAGGAAGGTCATAGTAAATTGCAGCTGGTGGGTCAAGACTTGGTAGGTTGGTGCCTTCAACAGTAAGTTGTCCAAGTAATGAAAAACTATGACTCCCTGGGAATGGAGAAGGACCGCCGTCACCTTTGTGATAACCCTTGGGGCAGTAGCTAGGCCAAAGGGTAATGCCCTGAACTGGTAGTGGGCATCACGCACCATGAAGTGGAGGAGGCACCAATGTCTCTGCCATATGGAAACATGAAGGGAAGCATCCATTATGTCCAGAGAAGCAAGGAACTCTCCTACTTCAATGATCGCAATGACAGACCACAGAGACACCACCCTGAAGCTTAGGACTCGCAGCCATTTGTTGAGGGTTTTCAAGTTGAGGATGGGCCTGAAGGATCCATCCGGCTTCAGAACTAGAAAAAGTTTGGCGTAAAGCTCAAAACCATTTTCCAGTGCCAGTACTGGAATGATTACCCCATAATCCAACAGTTTCTGAATTGCCTCTCAGAGCCTGCGCTGGAGACCCCAGGCTGGAAGGCCTGTGGTGAAAAATCAGCAGCGCAGAAAGTGGAGCATGTTTATAATATATCCGTGAGTGACAATCCCCCGAACCCATGAATCAGGGGATTCATTTTTCCTGAAATCACATGAGATGGGCTTCCAACACATTCAAGTGACTGGGAGCCATGTTCCTCATCTGGTGGGCCCGTGACCCAGACATACCCACCCAGGAAGTGGACTGTCCTCTTGCCAGAGCTCCCCACAATCTACTTGAAGTGGCGAAAGGACCTAAACCTGGGAAACTGGGAAAAAGGGGCTCTCTCTCCCTGGGGCCTTCTCGATAAGCTGGTCTAACAAGGTTCCAAAGGACACCCCATCAAAGGGTGGTGCTTCAAAAGTCCACGGACCAAGAGTAAAACCATAAAGAGCGTCTAGCTGCTATAAAGAGTACTGAGAGCTCGGATGCAACAGGGATAGCGTCTAAGGATGCCTGGCCCAGAAATTCAGACGCTTCTCTGATATGACCTATTAATGCCAAGTAACTTGGCTCGTGGGCTGTTGTCACGTACGCACTTCTCCTATTGTTCGGCTCAAGTCTGAATCGCCTTGTTTACCCAGACTGTGGATATGCCCAGTCTGAAAATGCTACCAGCCGCTTCATAAGTAGAGCAGAGCAAGAAATTACATTTCTTGTCCAAAGCTTCCTTAAGTGAGACCCCACCCTGCACCAGGAGAGTAGTGGTCCTAGTCCACCGGGCAATGGGTGGATTACTATTGGAATGGCTTTCCATTTTGCAGATTCTTCTGTGGGAAGGGAATAAAGAGTTCTGTACTTTCCAGGAATATGAAAACGTTAATCAGACTTTTTCCATGCCTCCGATAGCATATCCATTAACTGGGGAGATGAAGGGAAACAGATGACCTACTTCTTCTGCCTCTTAAAGAGGGAGAATCCAGCTGAACCCAAGACTGTTGGATACGCAAAGCCTAAAGTCTAGCAAACACCTAAAACCAAATCATCCACACCCTGGACGGTGGATGATTCCTCCACACTACCTGCGTGTTACACCAGCAGATTCCCTTGGTATGTCACCCTCTTCCTCTGAAGAGAGATCAGATGTAGAATCTATTGCCTGGTGTTATGGCCACCAGTGCGGCATAAACACATAGAACAGGTAAAGGAGGTTTTCACCTTTAGCAGCCGCCTTTCCCGTAGAGACAGGTTATGCTTACAGGTACTCAGATGCCCCCAGGGCTTATGCTTAGAGTAGTGTGAGTTTACACGGTAGCGCACAAGTATAGGAGGTTGCACACGGAGTAGCGACAGGCCAGATGTTAGCGGACTGGGCAGTGCACCAGAGGAAATGTCAGGTACAGGCAGAAAGGTCAAGGCCACAGGCACAGATTCAGGATCCAGGGACAGGCGTAAGATCAGGGTCACTAGCAGAGGTTCAGAATCCGGGTTCAGGCAATAGATCAGGGTCAGAAGCACAGGTTCAGAGTCCAGGAACAGGCAAAGGTCATACACGGGTAATCAATCTCAGGTTAAACACCAAACACAGGAACAAAGTAGCAGGCAGCAGTACTGGAACAGGACGCTATAACCGGCAGTGAGGCCCAGACCTCACTGCCTTAAATAGTACTAAGAGCCAATCAGGACAGAGGAGAACAGGGCTGACAATCAGCCTCAGGAGGCAGCTAATTAATTACTAGCTAGAACTAGCATAAGTAATAACATAAACCAGGAAGCATGTATAAAAATATAAATTAACCAGTTTAAATCATATGAGAGCTCCCCCTGGTGTTGGAGGATGTCCCTACACCCTCCTACATCTATGCCACAAGGATAATAACAGAGCATAGAAACTAAAGCATGCGCCCGGCTGCTAGTTCACTCCAGGATGCGGCGTACCGCCACGGCTCGTGACACCTGTGCCGCCTGTGGGACATGACGTTTACTCGTTGTCCTACGGGATATGATAAGGAGGCATTTCAATGAGGAAGAGGCCTGAGCCAAACCCTGAGCAGACTCAACAAGGCAGATTACTTGCCGAGTCCGTTCAGCAAGTTTGACATTATAAATATAAATAATGGCAAAAACGGGATTTATACTTACGATAAATCTTTTTCTCTGAGACCATCTGGGGGACACTCCTTAACCATGGGGTTGAGTCGGGGGGAGGAGTCTGGCACCCAAAGAGTTAACTTTTTTCAGCTGACAGCATATCACCCCCGCCAATTCCCCACATACCTCAGTTTGATTACCAAAGCCCTTAGGATGATAGGCTAATCAACCAAGACACACCACTCAACAGAGGGGGGAGTGGAGACAAAAGAAAACAACGAAAAAGACGAGGGGGATCGCAGTGTCCCCCAGATGGACTCAGAGAAAAAGATTTATCGTAAGTATAAATCCTGTTTTCTCTTACATCAATCTGGGGGACACTCCTTAACCATGGGGACTTACAAAAGCAATCCCTCTGAAGGGTGGGACCGCTCTGATCTCCTTGCACGTAGAAAACTACGGCCAAAGGAGGCGTCCCCAGACGCAAATATATTAAATTGGTAGAATTTTGTAAAGGTATGGACCGAGGACCAGGTGGCTGCCCTGCACAGCTGGTCTGCCGTGGCTCCATTACGAGCCGCACAAGACGCCCCAACCAACCGGGTAGAATGGGCAACAATACGCTTCGGCACAGGGAGATTAATACGGACATAAGCCTCCCTGATAGTCAGGGTAAGCCATCTGGCAATAGTTTGCTTAGATGCTGGCCAACCCCGTTTGGAAAAGTCAAACAATACAAATAGAGAATCTGTCTTACGTATCTTTGCAGATCTCTTAACATATATACGTAATGCCCTCACTACGTCCAAATATTTATTTGTCTTTGTTCCAGGAGTCTGAGGCTCCTCTCTGAATACTGGAACAACTATATCCTGATTAATATGAAAACCTGAGACCACCTTAGGGAGAAAGGACGGAACAGTCCTTAAAACTGCTCTATCCTCATGAAAAACCAGATAAGGTTCCTTGCAGGATAAAGCTCCCAGCTCCGAGACCCTTCTGGCCAAGGCGACAGCAAGCAGGAAGACTGGCTTCCAGGTCAAGAACCGCCACTCTGCTGAGAGTAGAGGTTCAAAGGGAGGCTCCTGCAACATGCTAAGGACAAGATTAAGATCCCAAGGCTCCGCAGGATGCACGTAGGGCGGCTGGATGTGAAGCACTCCCTGTAGAAAGGTCTTAACATCCGGAAGCTCCGCCAGCCGCCTGTGGAAATACACTGACAAAGCAGATACCTGAACCTTTAAGGTTCCAAGTTTAAGCCCCGTCTCTAAACCACACTGTAAGAAGGCGAGAAATCTAGCCAGACTAAAGGTTTTAGAATTGTAAGACTTCTTCTTACACCACTTTATATATATATGCCAAATACGGTGGTAAATTCTGGCTGAAACTGGCTTCCTGGCATTCAGGAGAGTGCCTATTACACCCCCCGAGAAACCTCTCGCTCTCCACAGACTGGATTCTAAGGCTCTGCCATTAAATACAGCTGGTTCAGTCTCTGACGCAAGAACTGTCCCAGGGTCAGCCGATCTCTTCACAGCCCTACTGGCAGTACCAGAAAGACTGGACGATCCTCCGGACTGACTCTCCACAGGACCCTGTGGGGCAGGTTTTACCTGCAGACCGAAGGCCTTGCTAGGACGTCCACTACCAGTGGATCCCCTGTTCTTACGCAGAACTCTGGGACTTTCCTGTCTTTTGTTCGGTTTTTGTCCAGTAACCACCAGCTGAGGACCTACCTCCTCCACTGGTACCTCGAACATGGGAATACTCCTCTGGGGTGGAACCCTGCACAGGGTAAGGTCGCGAAAGATGTCACCATCTTTCCCAGCAGTTTCACAGACCTGGCTACTGACAGCCTCTTGTCTGACAGGATCCTGCCTGTCCACTCCATCTAGGACCTCAACTTGTCCTGTGGAGACAACATTCTGCTGCATACTAAGTCCCTCACTAGTCTCAAGAAAGTCATTCTTAGACAAGGGATTCTCTGTGACCCTTTCAGACTCCAGAAGTTCGGTCATAGACTGAACAACCCGTCTGGCCTCAGCACACCGAATGGGTGTGACTAAAACCTTTTCCCTTACTGGAAATTCTAAGCCTGTATAGCTTTGTTTAAACGAAGCAAAACGACAGCCCTGAGCTCTTTCTGATTTGACAGAAGCCAGCGAGGTAATTTTTTCCAAAACCTGAAGTGAGCTGGTCCCATGAATTCTATCACGATATTCTGGCCCTACTCGTCTACCGAGGACCCTGTCTGTTGCTGGGCAAACCCAAGCCGCAGGGGCAAAGGATGACCTTCCCCTACGGGACTGTCTCCTGGATTCCACGGCCCCTGGATTGGTAGTCTGGCCTCTGCCAGACCCACCCCCGTAGGGAGGCTGTCTGAAAGAACTAAACCTAGGCCTAGACCTAGGCCTAGGCCTTGGAGTATTTACAGGCAAGGACATCTTCTTGCCCCCTGAAGCCTGTAAAATCCAAGAGTCTAATTCTGGACCAAATAGCATCCCACCCGTATACGGGATGGATTCTAATGATCTTTTAGACTCCAAGCCCTTAACCATAACGCCCTTCTAGCTACTACAGCTGTAGCTGAAATAGACGAAGCTATGGAGGCCGAATTATGGGCCGCTTCATATACATAGCCTGCTGCCTCCCTTAGCTGCATGGCCAGAGGCAGTAAATCTGAATCCTGCAAGGCAGACTCTAACTGCCCTGCACAGACTTCCATGGCCCCAGCTACCCAGGTAGAGGACAATGCTGGCCTGAGGCTAGTACCGGCGGCCGAGAAGACCGACTTCAGCAGGGATTCTAATTTCTTGTCAGTCGCGTCCTGTAAGGTCGCTGACCCGAGTACAGGTAGTGTAGTCTGACGAACCAATCTCGCCACAGGTGCATCCACCTTTGCCACCTGTTCCCAACAGGTCATATCCTCCTCCTGAAGGGGATACAATACGCCAAACTTCCTTGGCATAGAGAACCTTTTATCTGGATATTTCCAAGAGGCCTCTACAATATCCCTCAACTCAGCTGAGGGAGGGAACCTGACCACCTGCTTAGAAGCTTTCTTAAAGAGGGAGCGGTCCAAGGACTTCGTCTCCTCTACTTCAGCAAACCCCAGGGTCTGACGAACTGCTTTTACCAGATCGTCCATACCCTGGTGCCTAGAGTTTCCTTCTGACTCTATAATGGACACATCTGAATCATCCAACAATTCCCCCTTCTCCTCTGAGGAACTCTCAGAGTCTGACACTGACCACAGCGCCTTAGCTGTTTGTCTACGTCTTTTAACACTATGCTTGTGTCTGGGGTTCTCCAGTAGATGGGTAAGCCGGTCCAGGCCTTTAGCCACCGCTGACCAACCCACCTCTCCCATCTGGGAAACCCCCGGGAGGGTTAGGGAGGGAAATAAACCGACCCCTGGGGAAAATGACTCATTCCTACTGTTATACCCTGAGAAGCCACAGATGTAGATGGGATCTCCACTGGTTTAGATAACAGATTTACAAGGGTATTAACTCCCTGTGTTAAGGCAGCCGCCCACTCAGGAGGATCTATCATTATGGTGGAGGTGTCTATAGGCTGTTTCACAGGAGCCACAGTGCAGGCCGCACAGAGCCCCCCCCTGATCCAGCCGTTCACTTGTTAATTTAACATTACATTTTGAACAGACATTATGTTTGGTACGTGTTGTTTTGCTTTTATCTGCCATCACAAGATAAGAAAAACTGAATCACGTTTTAAAATTCACAAATACTTCTCCAAATTATCAGAAAATACAGATTAGGTTATTTAACATATCTGTCACGGCACTAGGTGATGGACTTACCAGAGCAGTATAGATGGTAATATGGTACTCTGGTAGCGGGGTGATCACGGAACAGGAGACAGCAGATGGTAGAGAATGCTCGTGGAAAGTCTATGACTAGCAGCACTGGTAATATATAAGTAGTAGTACACGAGGAACTGAATGGACAAAGGAAACGTGAGGGTAGTCAGTGGTCTGCGGTAGCAAGTTGTACCACTGCTATAGTGAGGAGGAATGTCCAGCAGCAACGAGGAGGTGATGAGAGTCAGCGGTCTGCGTTTAGCAAGTTGTACCGCTGTCTAGGTGAAGGAATGGAATCCAGGTGGAGGTATCCGGGAAGTCAGTGGTCTGCGTTAGCAAGTTGTACCACTGCTATAGTGAAAGGATACTGGAACAGGTGACTCAGGAAACAGGGATCAGTGGTCTGCCTCTAGCAAATTGTACCACTGAATATATATGTGAGGAGGAGCACGGGGAGAGAAATGCAATACAGAGGATACACGGGCACACTGAACTTGATCCCACGATGATATGCACAATATAGTAATTGACTGAACAGCACTGCACAATAATACAAAGTCACAGGAACTATCCGGGCAAAAGGTAACACAGTCAAATGATGGCAATAGTCTCAGCGGATAGTAAACTCCAGAGGGGAACAACTTAGTCCAGCAAGATATGCAATACACCAACACAGTCAATGAGAAGTATGCATACCGTGGTTCAGGAGCAGGCTGTCAGACAGGAGTGCAGAGATACCTGAACGGCTGGAGGCCGGCAGGATGCGAAGTCCCAGGAGGGTAGAAGCGGTAATCAAGTAGGTGCAGCGCACAGGTAGGTAGACCAGCAGGGATAGAAACAAATACTCAGGAAGCAGTAGTATGTAGAACTGGACTCCTGGAGAACCCTGAAGAGTAGAGATGGTCTAGACGAGATGAAAGCAGCGAGGCGTTGATCCGATGCAGACTGGCGAGTTGACACCGGCAGGAACACTGAAGAAGCACGGAGAGCGGATCAGCTGCTGCAGACACGAGTGGAACTGAAGGGTAGCGGCAAGCAGGACACTGCAGGTACACGAAGGTAGTGGATAGGAATCAGCAGGTGCAGTCACGATGAAACACGGGAGAGTAGAGCCGAGCTGGAACTGTTGAGCACGACGGCAGCAGATAGGAATCAGCTGGTGCAGTCTCGATGAAACACAGGAGAGTTGAAGTGAGTAGACAACTGTAGTGCACGGAGGCAGCGGATAGGAATCAGCTAATACAGTCACGATGAAACACAGGAGAGTTGAAGTGGTCTGGAAACCACAGGAGAGTTGAAGTGGTCTGGAAACCACAGGAGAGTTGAAGTGGTCTGGAAACCACAGGAATCAGCTGAGCTGAATACACGAGGAAACACAGGAACACCTTCAGAGGCTCATGGGGAATGAGACTCCAAGATCAGGCAACGAGGTATGGAACTCAGGTGCTTTAAATAGGGAGTGTTGCCTGATCAGCCAATTAACTAAAAGGAACAGTTACTGAAGGTTTGAAAGGGCTGCGCATGCGCAGACCCTCAGGATGGTGGACGGCCACGGTTCCTAAACACACGGGAAGAAGCACTCACAGTCCGGTGAGTGACAATATCATAGTATTTCTGATTTAAATAAGACAGGCTTGGAGAACTTTATAGTTTTCTCATAAACAACAGTTCTCTCAACACATCATTGTCTTATAATATACATGTCTACACATGCACACACATACACACAGAAGAAATAAAAGTGATACTCAGCGGGGAAGATATGTGTCAACAGTGCACTTCTCTTCAAATGACTGCTGCAACTGTCCTTCTTTTGAAACTTGGCGCCAAAAAGGGATCTTCCACGTGCTCACTCAGCAGGGGGGGGGGGGGGGAGCGGTGTTCCTCAAACACATTCCCCTTCCACTGGCTCTCCTTCTGTGTTATTTACCTTGACAGCGTTTTGCCCTTTCTGTTATATTAGGGGAAAACCTGTTAGAATGTATTCCCCGCTAGCGCGCCATCCTCAAGAATTCACTGCCATCCCATGGGAGGAGGAACTTGGTATACTACAGCTGGCTTCCGGGGAACCTCAGCAGTAAAGGCGCTTTCTGCCTAATGGCAGCGCCCGTCCTGCATCAGCGGGGAGTCTTTTGCCGACTGCTTCCGGCTGTGAGAAGCGTTTCACCCTCTCTGTCAGCGGGGCCGCGCCCCCCCCCCGGGGCCGCCCCCCCCCCCGACAGGCGCTTCTCCCACGAGTCAGCTCCGTTGTGCACGGAGCCTCTCGCTGCTATCAAAAGAAAAAAACTGCGAAACAAAAGGATAAAACCTATTACCAGTGAACCCTGTTCACTGTCTCTCTTGGAGCTCTTCAGGTGCGACCTTCTTCCAAGGGCACCCAATTCAAACTGAGGTATGTGGGGAATTGGCGGGGGTGATATGCTGTCAGCTGAAAAAAGTTAACTCTTTGGGTGCCAGACTCCTCCCCCTGACTCAACCCCATGGTTAAGGAGTGTCCCCCAGATGGATGTAAGAGAAAGGGGCAATTTGCCACTTACTATTAAAGAGACTAATAGCTTCCCTGGAAATCTGCTAGCTCAGGCTACAGACAGAGATAAGTCTGCACACTCTTCCACACCCACACACAGCACAGGTGGAGCATCTTGGTGTAATCAATTAAGGGAACAGCTAGTGTAGTGCTTGGGAGGAAGCTTAAACAGCTGGACTTGTGCTGTGGTTGGTGCGACCGATGCTGGAGTTTGGCCGGTGTCCAGTTAGGGGACTAAGTGTCTAGTTAGCGGCAGGGTCGCAGTAAATATTTTGTTTGGTATCATTGCTGAAACTACTACAGTAGATGTTCATTCCATCCTGACAAGCCTCAATAAAACAGCAGTGGTTAAGCAAACCGGTCAGCAGATTTTGTTTGGCAGCTTTTCACAATATATATTTATATAAATATATATCTATATGGTCATTAGATACAGATACTTGAATTATTTTGTAATAAATGTATATAGCTACGCAAGGGCCCGATTTTTTGCACAAATGGCTGGTCACCAAATCTGTTTTTATTCTATAGATCCCTTTAACCTAAATATATATATTGTGGTAGGAGCACCCTTCTTGTGACATGGGCACCCTGCAGACATCAGTACGCAGACAGCTTCTTGTTTCAAATCAAATGGTGCTTTATTGTTTGCATCATAATAACAGGAGAATCAAACATCAGGACACCAGGCAACCTACCACTTACTAGTCCCTGCTTCCCTAACTGGTCACCGGCCACTAGCTGGCACCGGTCACAATGCACATATGCCCAACACAGTCTTTTACAGTTGAGACTCTTCCCACAGCCTTGGCTTGACAGACAGGCGACACTCCTATGTTGCCTTTAAAAGGAGTTCCCTGCAGATGTTCTGTAACCTCTCTTGATTGTAGACACCTTGTCAGCCTTCTGCTGTTGCTGTGGAAAAGAAAACTCAGAACATATAAGAAAAAAAATCACCTTTCTTACATTTACTTTGTCATGTCTCAGACCTGTATGTAACAGAACCTAAGTGCAATGCCATACCTGTGTGTAACTTGATCTGCAGCCTTTTGCCGGCAGACTGTCAGCCAAATAGCTTATTCCTCCCTTAGTGCCCTGTGGAAAACCCCTCTCTGTGTTACAATATTATATATATATATATATATATATATATATACTGGCAGGCTCACTCACACACTGTCCTAAAACATACAAAAGCAAAACAGAACGTTAAGAAACCTGTCCTGTAAGGAGCAAGATGCAGTGTATGCTATCTGTAAAATGGTGTCTCTGTCAGGGAAGCACGCCATTACGGAGGAGAATGGAGGACCTCCCCTTCCTATGCCCATCACTGAGGAACAGGAACTGCGGCCTGCAGACTTTGTTCCTTTGCTGTATTCCTGAGCGCAGCCATGGCTGAACTTTTTGATTAAACAGAGATCACCAAGTGCAGGAGACTCTGCAAAAGAAATGTAGCAGCAGTGCTGGGCCTGAGGGAGCCCTCAGGCTACTTACCCCGCCTCAGGGACCTAGGGGGAGGAAGGCTGCAGGCTACTGACCTCTGGGAAAGCATCCCATTTCCCACACTCACAGCATGAGAATGGTTTCTCACCTGTGTGAGTTCTCTGATGTTCAAAAGGATTTCATTTCTGTGTAAACTATTTCCCTCATTCAGTACATGGAAAAGGCTTCTCACTCGTGTGAGTTCTCTGATGTACAACAAGACTTGATTTCTGTGTAAAACATTTCCCACACTCAGAACATGTAAACGGTTTCTCACTCGTGTGAGTTCTCTGATGGTCAACAAGATATGATTTTCGTGTAAAACATTTCCCACACTCAGAACATGTAAATGGTTTCTCACCTGTGTGAGTTCTCTGATGGTCAACAAGATTTGATTTCTGTGTAAAACTTTTCCCACACTCAGAACATGTAAACGCTTTTTCAGCTGTGTGAGTTCTCTGATGTCTAATAAATTTTGATTTGTTTGCAAACGATCTTTCACATACAGAACAAGTAAACGGTTTCTCACCTGTGTGAGATTTCTGATGTTCAAAAAGATTTGATTTACGTGTAAAACATTTCCCACACTCAGAACATGTAAACGGTTTCTCACCTGTGTGAGTTCTCTGATGTCGAACAAGATATGAATTATGTGTAAAACATTTCCCACACTCAGAACATGTAAATGATTTCTCACCTGTGTGAGATCTCTGATGTTTAGCAAGATTTGATTTCTGTGTAAAACATTTCCCACACTCAGGACATGTAAACGATTTCTCACCTGTGAGAGTTCTCCGATATACAACAAGATTTGATTTATGTGTAAAACATTTTCCAACCTCAGGAAATACAATTATTTTATCATCTGAAAGAGCTGTACTATGTGTAACAATATCTATATTATCAGTAGAACATTTCTCATGATTAGAGGGATCAGGTGATTTATCTGCTCTGTGGACTATTGGATGTATATTAAGGGTACTGGGGTTCTCTCCTGGAGAATCTTGTGTGATGTTGTTATCTTCTATTTCACAATCTGTAGAAGAAAAGTATCTTCCGTCTGAGATATTGCTGTGTTTGCATCCATCTGTTAATATAAATATATGGAAACAGACATCTTATTTTACATTAACATATTATAATGCCCAACATTTTCATACAATTAGTATGTTGAAATGTCCAGCTGTTTAATTTCAATGAACTACAAACACTTCATTATAACTAGACAACTGCATTATAAGCACAATCCATAAACTCAGCCACAGCGAGACGCAAATTGAATCCAGCCTGGACCATTCCATCCAAAATGTGGACATTTGTGAGTAAAATATCTTAAGCACACACATTGCCCAGCCAGCATCATAGAACAGGAAGACTCATTAGCCAGGAAGCCTCATAAGCCAGCGACACTGTCCAACTAGTCACTGCCCTCACACACAAACACTGGAGCACCAGGGTATGTGTATAAAAGGAGCACTGTTTGACCATGTAATGTATCATCATACCATCTGTAACTTCTGAGGTCGCTAGTACCACAAACCGGCATGTAAGTGTCCTTATAAGGGCTACTTGAGCTAAAAAACCATCACTTCTGCAGGATCCTGCTTTGATGCCTACTTACCTGCTGTAAATTCCTGTGACCTGTACATTAAACCAAATCTAATCTGTTATCCGGGTGTTCTGAGGATGGAACCCAGCGTCTAGTACCAAGGCTTTGCCCGCTACCCTGTAACTCAGCGTGATAGGCCAGGGGGAACCATCCACAGCAACACTGATCTAAAGGCAAGAGGTCGGGTGTACCAACCCAAGTGCCCAGCCAGGGGGTACCCTAGCAGCAAGAGTTACCCAGAAGGACACGGTTCTAGGTGCTGCTACTCCTAGTGGTGGCAGCAGTCAAAGTCTCTCCTACTGAGGTTAGAGGGCACATTTGCGACACAGAAAGGGGACGGTGTCAAGGCAAGCCCAGACGGTCCCCAGCAGCACACTAACAGGGTGGCACAGGAGGTCAATTCTGTCACATGGGGTGTATGTGATCTTAGAGGGAGGAGAATAATCTCAATCTGCATTAGTATTACAGGGATAATATATAGCCGAGGATCAAATATTCATGGTAATGTCACACGAGGTAGAACAGAGAGATGGTTATGGGTATACTGTCACAGGAGGTAGTGTACAGGTTTATGGCTAATTTTATGGAGTCAGACTGACATCCCATCAGATACAGCAGACAGTGTGAGGAGGAGACTGGTCAGATCTCTGGGCTGGTAGCACACAATGATATGATGTGAGGAGGAGACTGGTCAGATCTCTGGGCTGGTAGCACATAATGATATGATGTGAGGAGACTGGTCAGATCTCTGGGCTGCTAGCACACAATGATATGATTTGAGGAGGAGACTGGTCAAATATCTGGGCTGGTAGCACACAGTGATATGATGTGAGGAGGAGACTGGTCAGATCTCTGGGCTGGTAGCACACAGTGATATGATGTGAGGAGGAGACTGGTCAGATCTCTGGGCTGGTAGCACACAATGATATAATGTGAGGAGGAGACTGGTCAGATCTCTGGGCTGGTAGCACACAATGATATAATGTGAGGAGGAGACTGGTCAGATCTCTGGGCTGGTAGCACACAATGATATAATGTGAGGAGGAGACTGGTCAGATCTCTGGGCTGGTAGCACACAATGATATGATGTGAGGAGGAGACTGGTCAGATCTCTGGGCTGGTAGCACACAATGATATGATGTGAGGAGGAGGCTGGTCAGATCTCTGGGCTGGTAGCACACAATGATATGATGTGAAGAGGAGACTGGTCAGATCTCTGGGCTGGTAGCACACAATGATATGATGTGAGGAGGAGACTGGTCAGATCTCTGGGCTGGTAGCACACAGTGATATGATGTGAGGAGAAGACTGGTCAGATCTCTGGGCTGGTAGCACACAATGATATGATGTGAGGAGGAGACTGGTCAGATCTCTGGGCTGGTAGCACACAATGATATGATGTGAAGAGGAGACTGGTCAGATCTCTGGGCTGGTAGCACACAATGATATGATGTGAGGAGGAGACTGGTCAGATCTCTGGGCTGTTTATTACGCACCTGTGCTGATATCTGTAGGGATTTCCTCCTCCTTACACTGCTGATCACCTCTCACATACGTCTCTTCCTCTCCCTCTATAATTTCTACTTTAATATCAGTCAGGACCTCTTCCTAAATAGCCCACAAAACAATAACAACATCCTATTTATTAATATTTGATTTAATAATTTGAGGTGAAACTGAGGAATATCATTGTATAAGATTCACACAGATTTTTTTACAGATCATATTATGGATTCAGTGAGACCCTAAAATTTACCTGATTCTCCTGTGGGATACTGGGATTTTCCTGTGTACAATCCTGTGAATAAAGAGGATGGAGATATCTCTCTGGGGTATTTCTGTTACTGGATCCATCTGTAAGAAACACACAGTAACTGATTACATTGCTTACATGTGATTATCAGATGATGTGTATATTGGTGGCCTTCAAAACTGCTCCACTTTACAATAAATGAAGGTCTCCTCTTACCCAATGACGTATGGATCTGGTGATTCTCCATCCTCACTTCCTCGTACAGACCCTTGGGCCCTTCTAAATTCTCCCACTCCTCCTCACACTTTATAGGAACCTGATAACACAATGCCACAGTCATCATCCAGACACATCCCCTGGTGTTACTGTATAATGTCCCATTCCCAGCAGTCACCTCTCCAGTCACCAGCTGAATGGTCTTGTTGGTCAGTTCCAGGATCTTCTGGTCATTGTTTCCCTCATGTATCAGTGAGTGAGGTTCAGGCACCGTGATGGGGATGGGGCTCTGGGTCCTGCTCAATCCTCCTGACACACAGGGGCGGCTCCTGGGTGTCACACACTCACCAGATCTCTTTATCACTACTGTGTAATCCTGTGTATGGAGAGAGATATCAAGGTAAATGAACATCCACATATTTGGAATTTTATTTAGGTATTAATTGTGCAAAACATACAATAATGTTCTATTTTATGGTTGTGATCCATATCCTATATGTAACTGATTCCTATATACAAGAAAGTGGCATTTACCTCACTTACAGCTCCGGACACCTTCAGTGGTCCCACCTATCTGAGTCCTCCATCTACAGCCGGCCCCCACGGATCTATCAACTGCTTGGATAAATCAGTGCAGACAGCAAGATGAGTTTGAAGTGGGGGCTTGTAATAGACAGAGGACTCAGAATGGCCGACCTATGGAAGATAGTAGGAGAGGTAAGTGCTGTATACACACTAATAGACAGTGCATATAAGAAACAGTTACAGGTAGGACAGGGGCTATATTTGTAAAATAAAGCATTTCTTGTCTATTTTGGCAATTTAAAAAGAAACTCCAGAAAATGGAAAACATCCCATAATTGTAAAATGAGTTAAAAAGTCTCCGTTATTGATAGGAAAAAAAAAAAACAACACACTGTGGTCAATACAATATAGCCAACATCTGTGAAGATTGTGGGACTGATACTTCTATCTGAGACTGTCTACCTGCTGCTCATTTACAGCTGTTCAGGGGGAGACGACTGAGGCAGAGCAGAAAGTACCAAAGTGAGAATGGTCACCATCCTGTGAGCCAGAGAGGAGGATCATGGGAAGAATAAACTATAAAATAAAAACGTATCTATAGAGGAGCTCACAGAAGCTAATGGCCACAAATAATATTGTGGTCTACATCCTAATGCACACTTCTGATATAGAAAGTAGATTTGGAAAGTGTCCTAGTATTTCTCCAAGGCTGGAGTCATGTGGGTCTTTGTAACCAGGGTCATAGAGCCTCTCTCCCAGAATCCCTCACCTCTCCAGTCATGTCCCTGTTTTATTTATAGCAGTAAGAATGATGTCACTGTGACATTCCCAGAATCCCTCACCTCTCCAGTCATGTCCCTGTTTTATTTATAGCAGTAAGAATGGTGTCACTGTGACATTCCCAGAATCCCTCTCACCTCTCCAGTCAGCAGGTAGATGATCTCCAGGGTGAGATTTAATATCCTCTCACTCCTGTTCTTGTCCATCCTCAGGGAATCAGTGATTTACACAGATCGGGTTTCACCTTCAGTTGACTTCTAGTAAAAGATTCTCTGGTTCCTCACAGCTCAACTGTCTAGGAATAAATATAATAATCATTATAAACATCACAGAGCAGACATGTAAGATATTAAAATATTACACACTGAGGGTCTCATGTAGAGTTGGATGTAAGAGAGTTTTCTTTGCGTAAAATGTGCATTTCCCTACTTCCTAAGCGCACAAAAATGTATGAGACTAAGTCCTTATACAGAGTGAGACACATCTAACACTTACTCCCCTGTACACTTACAGATGCTGAACGGGGGAGGGAAGGGGAGAGGAGAGCGTAGGTCAGTACAGTAAGGACACGTCACATAATGTGTGTACTATGTAGAGGTGGAAACAGCAGCAGATCAGTCAGTCTGGAGGCACATCTGTTGTGGGTGCTGGACCCTGCTGCACGATATGTTCTGATAACGGACCTTGTAGTGGGTTATAAAATAAACATTTATTTAGAACACATATAATTATTATCAGATACGGGGCGTCTGAGGCGGCTGTTTTTTAGAACAGCTCTGTGCTTGTACTGTTAATCTGCACCCAACCAACATGAGTCTCACAATGTTTCGTCGCTGCTGGGCGGCTTCCTCGGGGAGCGAGTCTCATTCAACCACCTACTTCAGGAGGGAAGGCAGAGCGACATTAGAGCTTAACTAGAGGTTGAGTTCAAAGGAGAACGGGAGCAGCAGCCCCCCCTCCCCCCATGTGACGGACATGTAAGTGCACCAACAACAAGGCATCAAAATACACTGTTAGTTCACATTGTGACCAACTGCAGAGATAAACGGAAAACATATATACTTGTTTATTTTAAATTCTTTATTTTGAATGGTCAGTCAATAAAAGGCTGTATACCAATACGAAATAAAACGTTTACAGTGTATACATAGAAGAACATTAACATTGTAGTGGAATCCAGAGAAGGCGGCCTTCGACAACTTGAGACATAAATTTACCATATTTTCATTTTTTGCTTTTGTTTAAATATAAGAGACAATAAAAAAAAAGTAGAATGGAGGGGAGGGGTGAAGGAGAATTAGAAGGGAAAGGGAAGGGAAGACCACAAAGGTTGATGCAGGAATGTGATCGGAAAGAAGGTAAAATGTAAATGTTAAAGAATCAGAAGGTGGCGGAACAGGAGCAGAGTCCTGATCGCCGTACATGGGTCATGACGAAGTCGTTAAGGGCCAGAGGGGAACGAACGTTCTGCGAACTGCCAAGGAGCCCACACTTGGTTGAAAGCGTAACCTCTATCGTGTAAGTAGTAAGTGATCTCTTCCATGGCTGCTACATGCAAAATTTGCTTTTTAAGGGCAGAGTGAGATGGAGAAGAGCTGCGTTTCCAGTTAAGGGCTATTTGGGATTTGGCGGCTGTAAGGATGTGTGCAGTCAGTTTTCTAGAAAATTTATCAAGGTCTGGGGAAGGGTAAAAAAGGAGAAAAATCCAAGGGTCCTTCGCCACGGGAGCCTCAAATTGATAAAGCCATGGATCGCGTCCCACAAGGGAGTAATAACTGGACAAGTCCACCAGATGTGTAGCATTGATCCCCTGTGGCCACAGCCCCACCAACAATCAGGCGACGAGGAGGGGAACATTGTATGAAGTCGGGTGGGGGTATAATACCAGCGATAATAAATTTTATAGGATGTTTCTTTTAGTCTGTCGAAATGGAGCTTTTGGATATCCCCAGTCTCATGTCCTCCCAGGCCACCTAATCCGGGGTGGGGGTGGGGGGGGGGTAGATCCCTCTCCCAGTCAACCTCATGTGAGAGTTGCGAGTGAATAGTGGATTCAAGAAAGATATTATAAAGTTGTGATATCATACCCTTATCCATGGGGTGGTGTATGCAAAGGTTCTCGAACGGGGTGAGGGGACGTAGTAAATATTTGGGTGGTAGGGATCGTAAAAAATGGGTGATTTGAAAGAACTCAAAAGGGTTAAGCATTCGAGCTGGGGGGCGAGGCTGGAGTTCTGCTAGTGGGAGCCATTGACCTTGTTTCGAAAAGTCTGACGGGAATTTGAGGCCAGCTAGAGTGCAATGGCGGTATCTTACCTTAGAGAGGCCAGGAGGAAATATAGGATTAAACCAAATGGGAGTCAGAGGGGAAAGCGCAGGCGTGAGTTTTAGTTTAAAGGAGTAAGAATCCCAAACCTTGGTGTCAAATTTAGTGGTAGGAAGTAATTTGGAAGGGGGGAGGCGGTGTATAGGGGGTAGATCCCATAGCAGGGTGGAATCAGGCAGTGCTATGTATGCCTCCTCTAGGTCAAGCCAGGAGGTGGAACCCGAGGGGGCATATGATGCAACAATTTGGGAGAAATGGGAGGCCAGACAATATAGCTTGATATCGGGTAGTCCCCTGACGCCACCAGAGATGGGCTTTTTCAGAACATTGAGCGAGACCCTTGGAGGCCTGTGATTCCAGATAAAACGAGTCAGAGCTTTCTAGATATTAGATAGGAGGGTAGCGGGGACAGCAACTGGTAGGGTTTGGAAGAGATATAGCCATTTGGGTATGATATTCATTTTGACTGCTATGATCCTGCCCAGCCATGACATAATAAGATGGTTCCAAGAAGCCAGATCAGATTGTGTTTTGGAAAATAGGGGTGGGAAGTATTCCTGATAAAGGAGGTCATAACGAGATGTAAGATAGACTCCCAAATATTTTATTTTCCTGGTCTGCCATTTGAATGAGGACAGTAACACATCAGCCTCCCAAGGGGGGACATGGACCAGCATGGCCTCTGATTTTGTATAATTTATTTTATAGCTAGAAATCACACTGTAGGTCTGGAGAACCTTATAGAGGTTGTGGAGGGAGATGACCGGCTGAGAAAGCGAAAGTAGGACATCGTCCACAAAAAGTGAAACTTTGGAATTGATGTCCCCCAACCTGCTTGCCCCAAATGTTGGGGTTAGATCGGATTTGAGAGGCCAATGGCTCAATCACCAGAGCGAAAATGAGAGGAGACAGAGGGTAACCTTGCCTTGTACCATTTTGAATGGATATCAAATTTGAAGGTGTACCGTTGATCAGGACTTTAGCCAAGGGCGAGGAGTACAGTGCCAGGACGCTAGTGAGAAAGTCACCAGTGAAGCCAAAGGCCTCAAAAGCTGCTCTCATAAAACCCCAGGAGATCCTATCAAATGCTTTTTCAGCATCCAGAGAGAGGATTATAGTAGGGGATCTCCTGGTGTTTGCAATATGGATGACATCAATGGCTCTCCTGGTGTTATCCCTTGCCTGGCGCCCCGGGATAAATCCCACTTGGTCATAGTGGATCAATGATGGAAGGAATTCATTCAGGCGATTTGCCAGGATTTTAGCGTATATCTTTAGGTCCAGGTTAAGGAGGGAGATGGGTCTGGCGCAATGAAGTGGATCCTTTCCATCTTTTGGGATCACTACAATTTTGGCTTTGAGCATTTCCGGTGGGAAGGGGGTCCCTCGAAGGGCACCATTGTATAGGGAGTGCAGGCGGGGAGCAAGCAAGCTCAATTTTTTTTTTATAGTAGGCTGCCGTAAAGCCGTCGGGGCCTGGGGATTTGCCACTTTTTTGTTATTTAATAGCGAGTTGGATTGCATCTAATGAGATTTCTTCATTAAGGTGTTGAAGGGCTTGAGCGGATAGTTTAGATGTAGCAAGGAAATCTGAAATCAGTGCAGTGTTGGATTGCTGTTAGGAAGGGACAGGGGGAGCTGGAAGGTTGTAAAGGGCGGAATAGTATTGTTGGAAAGCTTCTCTGATGGCAGCGGGGTCGTGGAGGAGTTGGTTGTTGGAATCACGGATCAATATAATATTTTTGTGGGTCCTGGCTGATCGAAGCCGTGCCGCTAGAATTTTGTCCGCCTTATCCCCCTTTTCATTAAAGGATTGTCGGAGCCATTTAAGGCGCTTGGCTACCTGTTTGGAAGAGAAGGAGATCAAGTTGGGCTTTAGTCTCGCGGAGGGCTAGCAAAGTGGCAGGGTCTGGAGTAACCTTGTGTTGGGCTTCCAGGGATTGTAGTTTAAGGGATACTTCGTTAGTCAAGGTGAGGGTTTCTTTTTTCTTTTTAGAGGCGATGCTGAGTAAATGTCCCCTCAGGACTACCTTATGTGCCGTCCAAAGAGTAGTTCTAGAGATATCTGGGATGTCGTTGTGTTCGAAGAATTCTTTGAGGCAAGCCCGAGCTGGGAGAGTATATCTGCGTTGTGAAGTAAAGAGTCATTGAGGCACCACGTCATGGGGCGCGGGCGGTCTGACAGGCCGCAGAAATCTATAGAGATGGGGCGTGATCAGACCATATCATCGGGTGAATTTGAGCCGCCTGGAGGTTTAATGCCAAGTCATGGCTGAGCAGGATCATGTCTATGCGTGAATAAGAATGATGGGGTGGAGAGTAGTATGTATAGTGATGCGCAGTCGGTTCCTTCACTCTCCAGGAGTCGCAAAGAAGCTGGGATTTCATGAGACTGAGGAGCGACTTAGAGATACTGGGTCCAAAACGGCAGGAGATTGCGGCCACAGGGGTGGAACGGTCCAAGGAATGATTCAAGACAGTATTAAAGTCTCCCGCTACTATAAGGTCTCCCTGACGCAGGCGGGACACTAAGACATCTAATTTTGAAAAATGCGATCCTGGTGCTGGTTGGGAGCGTAAACATTAACCAGGGTGCATAGTTTGTTAATAATTTTGCCTACTAAAATAAGGTACCTACCCTCTTTGTCAGCCAGGGAATCAATGGGTTCCAAGGTTAGATGGCGGGCAAATAAAATTGCGACTCCTCGTTTTTTAGTTGTGTGGTTGCATGCATGGTGTGTATCAGGGTGTGTCTTTGAGCGAAGCTCGGGATGGGAATTGTGTTGGAAATGTGTTTCTTGTAGGAAAATTAAATCGCCCGAGTAGAGTTTGAGGGTAGTAAAAAGCTTACCTCTTTTCTGAGGGCTATTCAGCCCTTTAACATTAAATAAGAGGACTCTAAGACCCATGTGCAGCGAGGAGGAAAAAAAATCAGGAGAGTCTGACACAGTGTGGTCGTTTAGGGGAGGGGAAAGTTTTAAGGAGGAAGCAAGGGGGGGGGGGGGGAGGGGTAGGAAGATGGTCACACGGCAAAATAGGCCGGGACCCGTGGTGCTGACTTTGGGAGGGAATACTATGTGTTGGGGAAGCAAATAGGTCAGCAAAGGAGCTATAAGCTCCAGGGAGGCGCGGGCAGGCCGCGAGAAGGTGCATCACAAGAGAACAAAGAGCAAGTGTGCACCCCTCTGGGATACCTGAGATAGTGTAAAAATAACAAGACTAGTGGTAGGTCGTGAGTGGAACATCCGGGTGGGCGAGCATGTGGGGGGACAGGAGTAAGGTAAAGCTAAGGGAGAGTGAGGGGTAAAATGTAGATGTAAGGAGAAAGGTGAATGATGTAGAGACATAATATAAAACAATATAGCATCAAGATTCAACATTGAGTAGTATAACATAGCTTAATATAGGTCGGGGGGTCCCAGCTACTGGAGAGTGCACCCCTTAGCAGGGGAAGCAGCCAAGAGGAGCCGGGATACAACAATAAAGGTGCAAATAAACTCTATGGGCCAGAAACGGACCAACATGTAAATAAAACAAACTTAATACTCGGTGAAACAACATAACAGGATTCGGTAAAGCTCTCGCATGACACGTTCAAGCAACATCAACACCATTGCCAGAGAGTGGGGAGGCCCCGCAATACTAGACAAGGTCAACAGCTGGGGGCGTGGAAACGAGAGCCACTGCCAAATAACAGGGTTTCCACTAGAGATATGGTCAAGGACCAGATGCCAGTGAAAGAGCAAAATGGTATGAAAGTTACAATTAGGAGGGACACAGAGCGTTAACCTGTTATAGCAAGTCAAGTCCCAGAAGCTTCAGTGGCTTGCGAGGAGGATGAAGAAGTCGACGGGATCGTAGTCCACTCGGTCCTGAGGGCTTGACACAACGACATTTTAGGTGGTGTCTGAGGAAGAGGAGAAGCTTCAGGGAGATCAGGAAGTCCTGTAGTGATGCCGGGTTTAGGAAGTAGAGCTTGGACTTTGTTGAGAGTTCTGGCCATAAGCAGATAAGGTGAAAAGGGAAACCCCAACGATACTTAATTTCCTTTGGCGGAGAAGTGAAGTGACAGGTTTGAAACCTCTTCTCTTGGCCAGTGTAAGTGGGGAGAGGTCCTGGAAGATTTGTAGAGTGGTGTTATCGTAGGTGATTGAGGGGAGTCGGCGTACCTCTCTCATGATGGCTTTCTTCGCCGTAAAGTAGTGCATTCTAAGGATAACGTCCCTGGGTTGGGACTGATCTTGAGAACGGGGTCTGAGTGCACGGTGGGCGCGGTCCAGAAGAAAATGGTCTTCAGGAGTTAGAGGGGAAAGCTGAGTAAAGAGTTTTTTGAGGTAGAGTTCTAGGTGGGCAGACTCAACATGCTCAGGTATTCCTCAGATTCTCATATTGTTGCGCCTGGCCCTGTTGTCCTGGTCCTCCTGACCCTCTTGCAGCTGAAGAATATCTTGGCGCATCTGGCCCAGTTCTGTACCAACTGATTGTTCATACGTCACCACTTCTTCGACTCGATGTTCAAGGTGATCGGTTTTGTTCCCAATGCCCGCAATGTCCTTCTTTAGTGAATGGAGGGCCTGCACTGAGGCTTTGACGTCTTCCACCTCCTTGAGGAGGGACAAAAAGTCCAGGCGGTTGATGGGGGAGTGGTGCGCACCAGCAAAGTCCGTCCGTCCGAATAAGAGTATTCGCTCTTCTTTTGGCCTCATTTATAGTGAAGACTTTGATACACTGTCTCCAGAGGCGTTACGAACACTCTATCCTCAAGAGGAACTTTTCTCTATACAGCCTTGTATTCGTCCGGACGGACTTTGCTGGTGCGCACCACACAAGACTCAGTCTGGATTTACTAGCCGCATGTGCAGCGGGACCGGCATTTGAACGGAGCCCTTTTTGTGTATACCTCTATTAAGGACACTTACTCCCTCAGGGACTGATATTTTTGGAAACATCGGGATCCCTTTTGAATATGGAGAGACGTCTGTTGGAACTTTCCCATATATAGGTTATTATGAGCCTGTGCCCTGATTATATGTGATACATTGGTACTATTTTTAATTGTTTTGTCTATATGGAGTAAATACTAGTTTTTATACAATGGTTTTTCTCTGCTTGTTCATTATATACAGGTATAATTTGATATTAGGTCATCTCATGCGCAACCTGTTTTTTGTATTGTATTATGTTTATTAGAGGATTTGCACTTCCTCTATTTGATTTGCTGCACTTGATGTCCTATTATTATTTCTTTATCTGTTGTATTGCCTATTAGCGCCGGAGACCTTCTACTATACTGCTAGATATAACAAACATGACTACAATAACAGTGACATGAATACAATTAAGTATAATAACGTTTCCATGGATGGTCTGGAACTAGTATTAGTGGAGGATTGACATTAAGAGACGACAACAAGGTCGTACAAGGGAGACTGACATGAGGATAAGAGACCCTTCCTGTGAGAGCTGGAGGGAGACCGAGGACTTAAGGTTGTGGGACACATATGTTATATAATAAAGAGTATAATTATGTCTGTTTGCTTGAATGTAGGAGGGACTCCAGGAGTTACTACATTGCAGATGGGGGGTCTCCTGTGTACTGAGCGGCTGTCATGTATCTGCTCATTTTATATTGTCAGAGTAAGAGGTAGACTGGTCATGTGACCGTAACACTAGAACCTATACTGTACCAGGGGGTGTGGGCTAATCTCCAGCACTAGACAACCTATGTGCTAGTGGCACTTGGTGAGGGGTGGTTGGGTAGGAGGTGATAGTAGGGGGATGTGGGGTAATGGGGGTAGAAGGAGGGGGATGGGGGATAGTCTCCAGCACTACACAAGCTATGTGTTAGAGGCACTTGGTGAGGGGTGGTTGGATAGGAGGTGATAGTAGGGGGATGTGGGGTAATGGGGGTAGAAGGAGGGAGATCGGGGCTAGTCTCCAGCACTAGACAAGCTATGTGTTAGTGACACTTGGTGAGGGGTGGTTGGGTAGGAGGTGATAGTAGGGGGGATGTGAGGTAATGGGGGTAGAAGGAGGGGGATGGGGGCTAGTCTCCAGCACTAGACAGCTATATGTTAGTAGCACTTGGTGAGGGGTGGTTGGGTAGGAGGTGATAGTAGGGGGATGTGAGGTAATGGGGGTAGAAGGATGGAGATGGGGGCTAGTCTCCAGCACTAGACAAGCTATGTGTTAGTGGCACTTGGTGAGGGGTGGTTGGGTAGGAGGTGATAGTAGGGGGATGTGGGGTAATGGGGGTAGAAGGAGGGGGATGGGGGCTAGTCTCCAGCACTAGACAAGCTATGTGTTAGTGGTACTTGGTGAGGGGTGGTTGGGTAGGAGGTGATAATAGGGGGATGTGGGGTAATGGGGGTAGAAGGAGGGGGATGGGGGCTAGTCTCCAGCACTAGACAAGCTATGTGTTAGTGGCACTTGGTGAGGGGGTGGTTGGGTAGGTGGTGATAGTAGGGGGATGTGAGGTAATTGGGGTAGAAGGAGGGGGGGATGGGGGCTAGTCTCCAGCACTAGACAAGCTATGTGTTAGTGGCACTTGGTGAGGGGTGGTTGGATAGGAGGTGATAGTAGGGGGATGTGGGGTAATGGGGGTAGAAGGAGGGGGATGGGGGATAGTCTCCAGCACTACACAAGCTATGTGTTAGAGGCACTTGGTGAGGGGTGGTTGGGTAGGAGGTGATAGTAGGGGGGATGTGAGGTAATGGGGGTAGAAGGAGAGGGATGGGGGCTAGTCTCCAGCACTAGACAAGCTATGTGTTAGTAGCACTTGGTGAGGGGTGGTTGGGTAGGAGGTGATAGTAGGGGGGATGTGAGGTAATGGGGGTAGAAGGAGGGGGATGGGGGCTAGTCTCCAGTACTAGACAAGCTATGTGTTACTGGCACTTGGTGAGGGGTGGTTGGGTAGGAGGTGATAGTAGGGGGGATGTGAGGTAATGGGGGTAGAAGGAGAGGGATGGGGGCTAGTCTCCAGCACTAGACAAGCTATGTGTTAGTAGCACTTGGTGAGGGGTGGTTGGGTAGGAGGTGATAGTAGGGGGGATGTGAGGTAATGGGGGTAGAAGGAGGGGGATGGGGGCTAGTCTCCAGTACTAGACAAGCTATGTGTTACTGGCACTTGGTGAGGGGTGGTTGGGTAGGAGGTGATAGTAGGGAGGATGTGGGGTAATGGGGTAGAAGGAGAGGGATGGGGGCTAGTCTCCAGCACTAGACAAGCTATGTGTTAGTGGCACTTGGTGAGGGGTGGTTGGGTAGGAGGTGATAGTAGGGAAGATGTGGGGTAATGGGGTAGAAGGAAGGGGATGGGGGCTAGTCTCCAGCACTAGACAAGCTATGTGTTAGTGGCACTTGGTGAGGGGGTGGTTGGGTAGGAGGTGATAGTAGGGGGGATGTGGGGTAAAAGGAGGGGGATGGGGGCTAGTCTCCAGCACTAGACAAGCTATGTGTTAGTGGCACTTGGTGAGGGGTGGTTGGGTAGGAGGTGATAGTAGGGGGGATGTGGGGTAATGGGGGTAGAAGGAGGGGCAGGAGGGCTAGTCTCCAGCACTAGACAAGCTATGTGTTAGTGACACTTGGTGAGGGGTGGTTGGGTAGGAGGTGATAGTAGGGGATGTGGGGTAATAGGGGTAGAAGGAGGGGGATGGGGGCTAGTCTCCAGCACTAGACAAGCTATGTGTTAGTGGTACTTGGTGAGGGGGTGGTTGGGTAGGAGGTGATAGTAGGGGGATGTGGGGTAATGGGGGTAGAAGGAGGGGGATGGGGGCTAGTCTCCAGCACTAGACAAGCTATGTATTAGTAGCACTTGGTGAGGGGTGGTTGGGTAGTAGGTGATAGTAGGGGGATGGGGGGTAATGGGGGTAGAAGGAGGGGGATGGGGGCTAGTCTCCAGCACTAGACAAGCTATGTGTTAGTAGCACTTGGTGAGGGGTGGTTAGGTAGGAGGTGATAGTAGGGGGATGTGGGGTAATGGGGGTAGAAGGAGGGGGGTGGGGGCTAGTATCCAGCACTAGACAAGCTATGTGTTAGGGGCACTTGGTGAGGGGTGGTTGGGTAGGAGGTGATAGTAGGGGGATGTGGGGTAATGGGGGTAGAAGGAGGGGAAGGAGGGCTAGTCTCCAGCACTAGACAAGCTATGTGTTAGTAGCACTTGGTGAGGGGTGGTTGGGTAGGAGGTGATAGTAGGGGGGATGTGGGGTAATGGGGGTAGAAGGAGGGGGATGGGGGCTAGTCTCCAGCACTAGACAAGCTATGTGTTAGTAGCACATGGTGAGGGGTGGTTGGGTAGGAGGTGATAGTAGAGGGATGTGGGGTAATAGGGGTAGAAGGAGGGGGGTGGGGGGTAGTCTCCAGCACTAGACAAGCTATGTGTTAGTGGCACTTGGTGAGGGGTGGTTGGGTAGGAGGTGATAGTAGGGAAGATGTGGGGTAATGGGGTAGAAGGAGGGGGATGGGGGCTAGTCTCCAGCACTAGACAAGCTATGTGTTAGTGGCACTTGGTGAGGGGGTGGTTGGGTAGGAGGTGATAGTAGGGGGGATGTGGGGTAAAAGGAGGGGGATGGGGGCTAGTCTCCAGCACTAGACAAGCTATGTGTTAGTGGCACTTGGTGAGGGGTGGTTGGGTAGGAGGTGATAGTAGGGGATGTGGGGTAATAGGGGTAGAAGGAGGGGGATGGGGGCTAGTCTCCAGCACTAGACAAGCTATGTGTTAGTGACACTTGGTGAGGGGTGGTTGGGTAGGAGGTGATAGTAGGGGATGTGGGGTAATAGGGGTAGAAGGAGGGGGATGGGGGCTAGTCTCCAGCACTAGACAAGCTATGTGTTAGTGGTACTTGGTGAGGGGGTGGTTGGGTAGGAGGTGATAGTAGGGGGATGTGGGGTAATGGGGGTAGAAGGAGGGGGATGGGGGCTAGTCTCCAGCACTAGACAAGCTATGTGTTAGTAGCACTTGGTGAGGGGTGGTTGGGTAGGAGGTGATAGTAGGAGGATGTGGGGTAATGGGGGTAGAAGGAGGGGGATGGGGACTAGTCTCCAGCACTAGACAAGCTATGTGTTAGTAGCACTTGGTGAGGGGTGGTTGGGTAGGAGGTGATAGTAGGGGGATGTGAGGTAATGGGGGTAGAAGGAGGGGGATGGGGGCTAGTCTCCAGCACTAGACAAGCTATGTATTAGTAGCACTTGGTGAGGGGTGGTTGGGTAGTAGGTGATAGTAGGGGGATGGGGGGTAATGGGGGTAGAAGGAGGGGGATGGGGGCTAGTCTCCAGCACTAGACAAGCTATGTGTTAGTAGCACTTGGTGAGGGGTGGTTAGGTAGGAGGTGATAGTAGGTTGGATGTGGGGTAATGGGGGTAGAAGGAGGGGGGTGGGGGCTAGTATCCAGCACTAGACAAGCTATGTGTTAGGGGCACTTGGTGAGGGGGTGAAAGTAGGGGGATGTGGGGTAATGGGGGTAGAAGGAGGGGGATGGGGGCTACTCATGGTGTGTGAGCCCCTCTGTGGTGTATGGGGTGTAGCTGGTCTGGGTATTAAGTCTCTCACAGCTCTGCCATTATAATAACCAGCTCTGCTATTACTAACAGCCTTCTGCTGACTGCAGCACAATGAGGATTATGTAGCAGCTGATGTGAGAGCTCAGCCACATGTATGAGGCCCTGATGGCCGGGAGGCTGCACATAAACATGGGATAACTCTATGGGGGTAATTCCCGCTGTCTGATATATTATTATAGGGAGATATTACCTCAGCCTTGTACAGGGCCCGGATATAGCGCTCCAGGTTCTAAGATGGCGTCTGAGAGAATATGTGACCACGCCCCCTAAGCACTGTACGTTGTCAGGGGCGGAGATAGATCTTCAAGACCAATAGTGTGTGGGAGACTACGGGAAAATGGCCGCCGCTGTCCTGCACTGAGGACAATAGAGATGGAATCAATTGTATTCATAATTAATGCCACAAAGCCCTCTCATCTGTGTAAGAGTTCCCGCTGTAACTATCACTCTTCGCCCATATCAGATGAAAGTCTATTAGATACATAACCTACATATGTCCGGTAACAACTTATTCGGTAGAGTAAGTTTCTATAACTATTGTCCCCGGTGCAGGGCAGCGGCGGCCATTTTCCCGTAGTCTCCCACACATTATTTATCCTTCATAAAATATCCATTAAATAGATATTACCCAGAATCCCTCCCGCAGTCCTACAGACTGACACCATGTGTTTGCATTATACATTTATAACACTATGTAGCCCATTGATATAAATAATGAATGTAAGCTGAGATACTCTGATAATATTTAAAAAAATATTACTTTATTGTTGTGATGTAAAATGCTTCTCATTTTTTTGTGTGTGAGTAACTTTATTAAATCCAACCAAATAAAATCCAGGATAGTGAAATGTGTTAATAAATTACAATTAAAGCAGATTGCAGTGTTATTGTCACTATTTGAGTTTATAATAATGCTTTTATTTCAATCACTTTCTTTCTCTTAAGAGTCCTCGGGATTAAATAGATCTGGTTTGCACTATAGCTATGGATAGTCTGCTGTACTTCTGTGTAAATGATTATATCTCCTTGTGTGACCCATTTATTTCCTCCTAAAATACAGAGTTTTATGCAGACATTTGTGGTCCTATAATAACTAAGTATCTTATATGTTAAAGGAAAACTACGTAATATATTTGGCCTGAGACCCTGATAGATATCCGTAGTCAGTGATTATATAACACCAATATTTTGTGGTTCTTATTTACCATATAATAAGTATTTGTCTCACTCACACCTGGTGTTACATTTTGTATTGAATGTTTTCATAGGTTACAATGTTATCCCTCTGTTAGTATACTGAGCAGACTGCGTTTAAGTAAAACTAAAATCATCTAACACCAACATTTACACAATCTAATAGTAACAGTAATAAGAGATACTAAACCAAGCTAAAGAGCTTAAGTAGACATAAGAGCTGTAAACGCAAAAGAGCTATAGGAACAATAGAGCTATAACCGCTTGAAACAAGAACAGAGAACAACAAGTTGAACATCAGCACTTCCATCTTTTTTGGGGGATCCAAAATACCACCCACAGTCTGTGACCCCTCTCCCATCTGCTTCTCCAACAGGATAAATTACTTCATTAGTTATCCACGGAACAAGTGCACCAATACCCAACAACCACTTCACTCCGAAGAAACACCAAAAAAAGCCACTCCAGGACCATCCACTGAACTAAGAACAGGAAGACAAAGAACCAAAAGGAGAGGAACATCTCCCGACAACGACTTCACTCTAATGGATTAGGCAGTAAGTGACAAACACCTACAACACCCGACCTATAGATCCCACCAGGTTACACCACCTATAGATCTCGCCAGGTTACACCGCCTACAGATCCCGCCATGTTACACCGCCTATAGATCCCGGCATATTACACCACCTATACATCTTACCAGGTTACACGACCTAAAGATCTCACCACGTTACACCACCTATCGATCCCACCAGATTACACCCCATTCACTTTCCTCTTAGTGCCGGGACCCCTATTCTCTCCGCAGGCAGCAACCAATCACAGCTCCACTGATACATCCTCACACCGCAGACAGTCCCTATCCTACATCTCTACGTATGGATATGAAGGATTTATTATAGAGCGGTGTTACATGGAAGACATATTACAGGGCACTACACCACCAGGGAGAGTGGCCTCTGGATCCCGCTGTCAGACATGCTATGGAGACATAGAGCTGAGTTACTGACCCTTGCTGTGTGTCGTGTTACAAAGACATTCCCTATAAAGTGTTTACGGCCAGAGTATCTCTAAACCCTCAGCCCCTCGTTACCAGTTTCAGTCATGTTCCTATATGGTGGTAAAATGTACAATAATGTCTATATTTGACCATATAGCCAGGTGAATCTTATGTAGTGTTTTTGTCATGACAGAGCTTCCTGTCATTTATCTACATTCTAATTATCCTATTATGTTTATCTAGATAACAGGAGAAACGTAAGAAGTACACGTATATCCTAATATGTATTCCCAGCTTCTCTTCTATATATATATATATATATATATATATATATATATATATATATATTGTATACATACATTCATACATGCCGTTTTAGGTAAAGGTATTTGGTCTATGATGTAACTGTGGGCATGCTTTCATTTTTTGTTTTGCTTTTTAAACTGGTGCAACTCCAGCAGGTCAAGTGATGGGGGCACTGATATGGGTTGTTCTACCACACTGTTCAAACGGCATCTAAACCAGGTTACTTAACAGAACCATTTTCAGAGCAAAGGGAGGGTGCACAGTGTCCCCCAATGGAGTCAGAGAAACAGGTGCAGTTCTAATTAGCATCAGACAAGGAGATTAACTCCTTCAGGCATGTTGCAGAGTTCAGGAGCAGGACAGCAGCAGCACCTCTGATGGATTATAGGTACTGCTGCCAGATACAAAACAAAGGCAGTCATAACACTATCCCAGACT
Source organism: Mixophyes australis (assembly GCA_036250195.1). Lineage (NCBI taxonomy): Eukaryota > Metazoa > Chordata > Amphibia > Anura > Limnodynastidae > Mixophyes > Mixophyes australis. Next base: position 89,031,281 of record JAVHZZ010000012.1, read on the forward strand.
TTAGAGTTATGCCTGAGATGTGTAATTTTCTGAAGGAAGTCTCCATTCTCCTATCCACAGCATCCTTTAATGGACTCCCACCATCCCACGGGAGAGTGGTCTTTGAGGATAAGCCAGCTATGGCTAAATCCACCTTAGGCACAGAACACCATTTCAGCACATCTTCAACCTGAAAAGGGTACATACGATTCAGTCTCCCCCTATTAGGATTACTCTTGTCTAAAGTCTGACATTCTTTAGCAATCAAGTCTATAACCACCTTATGCGTATGGAACACTGTAGACTTTACTTGGTGCTCTGAAAACAATGCATCCTGCGGTTTGATTGGTACTGCTAGCTCTTCAATACCTAAGTATAACATTCATAGTATCCATATGAAACATCCTGGGTTCCTCTTTCACCTCAGCCTCACTATCTGACTCCGAATCCCATTCCTGAGCAGAACTGAATGTTTCAGAGGACGGCCCTGGCCTCATTTCCTCCATATCTTCTGCTATAGGGATCCTGTCCCTTATTGTTCTCTGTTCTGGGGCCTGAAACTCTTCGTTTTAACCATCCATGAAAAGAACTGTTTAAATTGTTCAGGGGGGCCAGGCTCCTCTACCATTTCCGGGGTGCATGACACACAACAGATCAGTACAATCTTTCGGTAAACTGCCAGCACAAGCTGCACAGACACGATTCTTCAGTTTACATTTCCTTTTTCCGTGCACAAGTTCCACAGAGGTACTGTAGACAATAGAAAAAAAGGAACTAAGTAACCTATCCTTAGAGTAACCAAAAACCTCTTTTCAAGGGCTTACCTTGGGGTGTCCTCCAGCTTTTTTGGGGTGGGCTCCTGGTCCATAGTGCACTTATCCAGGTAGCTGCTAGGTCCTGCAGCATCAAACACCAAGCCAATAGTGAGCCTCATAAACGGGCTGCAGCTGCTCAACACAGTGCCTGCTTTTGACCACACCCAGGGGACCGTTAGCAGATTTACACCTGCTCCCCCCCTGCTTCTTGGAAGGAAATAAAGATCCTGTAGACTTCGACACTCGAGAGGGGTGCACAGAATTCCTGGGCTTACCCATGCGCGTGCGCTTCCTTGACCTGCGCGCGCGATTTCAGTGTGCACACCCGCCAGCACTCTTGCTAAAATTCAAAGAGGCAGACTTGTTCGGCACTTGCCCTGCTGGTGCTGTTCTCCACACAGCCAGCTCAGGGAAAAGCCAGAAAAAGCTCCGGGTAAGCCCTCTCGAATAAAATAAAAAATAAAACAACAAACACTCACTACACTACCTGTCCTATACACTGCTGAGACAGGAAGAGAAGACACAGAGGAAGAGGAGGAGCTTCCTTATATAGGGGCCATGTGGGACAAAATTCTTCCTGTCTACACTAGCTGATCAGGGATTAACCCATTGTAAGGGATGCCATGGTGTAGGTAAAGGAAATGTCTGTTATACTAATAACAAATGTAGAAAAATACCTCTGATATGATATTTTAAATACTTAGACGACACAAGGCTTAAAAGTACCCTTTTTGATTTTTTAATAAAAACAGTACAAAATAAATTATATATATATATCTATATATACACACAAACATACATAATACACATACATACACCAATTTTTTTTAATTAAATTAATATAATCAACTGATTTTACAATATCTGAAGTATCACATTACACTTGTTTCATATCCAATTTCCGTTGTCCTATGTGCATTTTTTGATGTTCAACAAGTTTTAATTTGTGTGTAAAACATTTCTCACACTCAGAACATGGAAACAGTTTCTCACCTGTGTGAGTTCTCTGATGTTCGGCATGATGTGATTTACGTATAAAACATTTCCCACAGTCAGAACATGCAAACGGTTTCTCACCTGTGTGAGTTTTCTGATGTGCAATAAGAGATGATTTATGTGTAAAACATTTCCCGCACTCAGAACATGTAAATGGCTTCTCACGTGTGTGAGTTCTCTGATGTTCAACAAGATTTGATTTAACTGTAAAACATTTCCCACAGTCAGAACATTTAAACGGTTTCTCACCTGTGTGAGTTCTCTCATGTGCAACAAAAGTTATTTTATGTGTAAAACATTTCCCGCACTCACAACATGTAAATGGTTTCTCACCTGTGTGAGTTCTCTGATGTACAACAAGATTTGATTTAACTGTAAAACATTTCCCACACTCAGAACATGTAAACGGTTTCTCACCTGTGTGAGTTCTCTGATGTAAAGCAAGAAATGATTTACGTGTAAAACATTTCCCGCACTCAGAACATGTAAACGGTTTCTCACCTGTGTGGGTTCTCTGATGTTTAACAAGATATGATTTATGTGTAAAAGATTTACCACACTCAGAACAAGTAAATATTTTATCATCTATATGAGCTATAATATCCATGTTATTAAGAGAATATTCTTCATTATTTGAGGGATCAGATAAATTATCTGCTCTGTGTATTGGATGTATATTTAGAGTAGTGGGGTTTCTTCCTGGAGAATCACGTGTGATGTTATAATCTTCTATTTCAAAATTCGTAGACAAAATACATTTTTCATCTGAGATATTCCTGTGTTTGCATCCATCTGCTGGAAGTAAAATAAATATATAGTTATACACATTTTATTTTACATTGATTAACATATTATAATGCCCAACATTTCCATACTATGACAATGCTGAAATGTCCAGCTGTTTAATTTCAATATGCGAATTATAATTACAAAACTGCATTACCAAGAACATTGTATAAAACCAGCCACAGTGACATGCAAAGTGCATCAGTTTGGACAATTGCAGCCAAAATGCAGACATTGGCGAGTAACATTTCCTAAGCACACACATTGCCCAGCCAGCATTCTAGAACAGGAAGACTCATTAGCCAGTGACATTGTCCAACTAGACACTGATCTCACACACAAACACTGGAGCCTCAAAAGTAGAGTAGATGTGGGTTAAATTAGCAGAGTCCTGGATATGGTATTACACTACTCTTAGGTCTCACATCCTTGCACAGAGCACAGGACAGTGATAATATACAGCTGAGGATCAAATATTCATGGTAATGTCACATGTGTTAGTATAGGGAGATGGTTATGGATACTGTCACAGGAGGTAGTGTACAGGAGGTTCATGGGTAATTTCATGGAGTCAGACTGACGTCCCATGAGATACACCAGACAGTGTGAGGAGGGGACTGGTCAGATCTCTGGGCTGGTAGCACACAATGATATGATGTGAGGAAGAGACTGGTCAGATCTCTGGGCTGGTAGCACACAATGATATGATGTGAGGAGGAGACCGGTCAGATCTCTGGGCTGGTAGCACACAATGATATGATGTGAGGAGGAGACCGGTCAGATCTCTGGGCTGGTAGCACACAATGATATGATGTGAGGAGGAGACCGGTCAGATCTCTGAGCTGGTAGCACACAGTGATATAATGTGAGGAGGAGACTGGTCAGATCTCTGGGCTGGTAGCACACAATGATATGATGTGAGGAGGAGACTGGCCAGATCTCTGGGATGGTAGCACACAATGATATGATGTGAGGAGGAGACTGGTCAGATCTCTGGGCTGGTAGCACACAGTGATATGATGTGAGGAGGAGACTGGTCAGATCTCTGGGCTGGTAGCACACAATGTTATGATGTGAGGAGGAGACTGGTCAGATCTCTGGGCTGGTAGCACACAATGATATGATGTGAGGAGGAGACTGGCCAGATCTCTGGGCTGGTAGCACACAATGATATGATGTGAGGAGGAGACTGGTCAGATCTCTGGGCTGGTAGCACACAATGATATGATGTGAGGAGGAGACTGGTCAGATCTCTGGGCTGGTAGCACACAGTGATATGATGTGAGGAGACTGGTCAGATCTCTGAGCTGGTAGCACACAGTGATATGATGTGAGGAGGAGACTGGTCAGATCTCTGAGCTGGTAGCACACATTGATATGATGTGAGGAGGAGACTGGTCAGATCTCTGGGGTGGTAGCACACAGTGATATGATATGAGGAGGAGACTGGTCAGATCTCTGAGCTGGTAGCACACAGTGATATGATGTGAGGAGGAGACTGGTCAGATCTCTGGGCTGGTAGCACACAATGATATGATGTGAGGAGGAGACTGGTCAGATCTCTGGGCTGGTAGCAAACAATGATATGATGTGAGGAGGAGACTGGCCAGATCTCTGGGATGGTAGCACACAATGATATGATGTGAGGAGGAGACTGGTCAGATCTCTGGGCTGGTAGCACACAATGATATGATGTGAGGAGGAGACTGGTCAGATCTCTGGGCTGGTAGCACACAATGATATGATGTGAGGAGGAGACTGGTCAGATCTCTGGGCTGGTAGCACACAGTGATATGATGTGAGGAGGAGACTGGTCAGATCTCTGGGCTGGTAGCACACAGTGATATGATGTGAGGAGGAGACTGGTCAGATCTCTGCGCTGGTAGCACACATTGATATGATGTGAGGAGGAGACTGGTCAGATCTCTGAGCTGGTAGCACACATTGATATGATGTGAGGAGGAGACTGGTCAGATCTCTGGGCTGGTAGCACACAATGATATGATGTGAGGAGGAAAACAGGAGTCTAATAGGGGCTGATGGCTCCTGACTCTCCCCCTGGACAGATATGTTTTGCTCATTAGTTTGTACTGACAGAGGAGGGTGTAGAATAAACTGAATAATCAGAATATGTGACTCTTCTCTGTAATAAGTGTTTACTCACCTGTACTAATATCTGTAGGGATATCCTCCTCCTTACACTGCTGATCACCCCTCACATACGTCTCTTCCTCTCCCTCTAAGATTTCTACTTTAATATCAGTCAGGACATCATCCTAAATAGCCCACAAAACAATAACAAGATCATATTTAATTTCATAATTTGAGGTGAAACAGAAGAATATCAGTTTATAAGATTCACACAATTTTTTTTACAGATCATATAATGGATTCGGTGAGACCCTAAAATGTCATCTACCTGATTCTCCTGTGGGATACTGGGATTTTCCTGTGTACAATCCTGTGAATAATGAGGACGGAGATATCTCTCTGGGGTATTTCTGTTACTGGATCCATCTGTAGAAAACACACAGTGACTGATTACATTGCTTATATGTGATTATCAGATGATGTGTATATTGGTGGCCCTCAAAACTGCTCCACTTTACAATAAATGAAACTCTCCTCTTACCCAGTGATGTGAGGATCCGGTGATTCTCCATCCTCACGTCCTCATACAGACCCTTGGGCCCTTCTAAATTCTCCCACTCCTCCTCACACTTTATAGGAACCTGATAACACAATGACACAGTCATCATCCAGACACATCCCCTAATGTTACTGTATAATGTCCCATTCCCAGCAGTCACCTCTCCAGTCACCAGCTGAATGATCTTGTTGGTCAGTTCCAGGATCTTCTGGTCATTGTTTCCCTCATGTATCAGTGAGTGAGGTTCAGGCACCGTGATGGGGCTCTGGGTCCTGCTCAATCCTCCTGACACACAGGGGCGGCTCCTGGGTGTCACACACTCACCAGATCTCTTTATCACTACTGTGTAATCCTGTGTATGGAGAGAGATATCAAGGTAAATGAAGATCCACATATTTGGAATTTTATTTAGGTATTAATTGTGCAAAAAAACCAAAAATGTTCTATTTTATAATTGTATCAGCATCCTACATGTAACTGTTTCCTATGTACAAGAAAGTGGCATTTACCTCTCCTGCAGCTCCAGACACTTTCAGTGTATCCACCTATCTGAGTCCTCTATCTACAGCCGGCCCCCACGGATCTATCATCTGCTTGGATAAATCAGTGCAAACAGCAAGATGAGTTTGAAGTGGGGGCTTGTAGTAGACAGAGGACTCAGAATGGCCGACCTATGGAAGATAGTAGGAGAGCTAAGTGCTGTATACACGGTAGGGCAGGGATTGTATGTGTAAAATAAAGCATTTCTTGTCTATTTTGACAATTCAATAGAAACTCCAGAAAATGGAAAACATCCCATTATTGTAAAAATGAGTTAAAAAGTCTCATTTATTGATAGGAAACAAAAAAAACAACAACACACTGTGGCCAATAGAATATATCCAACATCTGTGAAGATTGTGGGACTGATACTTCTATCTGAGACTGTCTACCTGCTGCTCATTTACAGCTGTTCAGGGGGAGACGACTGAGGCAGAGCAGAAAGTACCAAAGTGAGAATGGTCACCATCCTGTGAGCCAGAGAGGAGGATCATGGGAAGAATAAACTTTAAAATAAAAATGTTTCTAAAGAGGAGCTCACAGAAACCAATGACCACAAATAATATTGTGGGCTACATCCTAATGCACACTTCTGATATACAAAATAGATTTGGAAAGTGTCCTAGTATTTCTCCAAGAATGGAGCATTGTGGGTCTTTGTAACCAGGGTCATAGAGCCTCTCTCCCAGAATCCCTCACCTCTCCAGTCATGTCCCTGTTTTATTTATAGCAGTAAGAATGATGTCACAGTGACATTCCCAGAATCCCTCACCTCTCCAGTCAGCAGGTAGATGATCTCCAGGGTGAGATGTAATATCCTCTCACTCCTGTCCTTGTCCATCCTCAGGGAATCAAAGATTTACACAAATCGGGTTTCACCTTCAGTTGACTTCTAGTAAAAGATTCTTTGGTTCCTCACAGCTCAACTGTGTAGGAATAAATATAATAATTATTATAAACATCACAGAGCAGACATGTAAGATATTAAAATGTTAAACACTGAGGGTCTCATGTAGAGTTGGATGTAAGAGAGATTTCTTTGCGTAAAATACGTATTTCCCTACTTCCTAAGCACACAAAAATGTATAAGACTAAGGGGTATATTTATTAAACTGCGGGATTCAAAAAGTGGAGATGTTGCCAATAGCAACCAATCAGATTCTAGCTACCATTTTGTTGAATGTACTAAATAAATTATAGCTAGAATCTGATTGGTTGCTATAGGCAACATCCCTACATTTTCAAAGCCGCAGTTTAGTAAATTCAGCCCTAAGGACTTCATGCAGGGTGTACTTAGCCATTTGGGCTTAGGGCCGGTGGGGCTGGAAAGGATTCAAATGTTATCCACACATCCATCAGCTAGCGTTAAGGTCAATGGGGATCTATCAGAACCCATTAACATAACAAATGGAACGAGGCAGGGTTGCCCCTTGTCTCCTATGATTTTCATTCTATGGATGGCGGCATTAACGCGGTCCATTAGAGCGAACCCAGATATTTCTGGAGTGCAGATGGGACATAAAGAGTTTAAATTAGTACTCTTTGCGGACGACTCCTGGCCATCCTTGCCAATCCAATAGTTTCCATTCCGAATCTAATGTCGGAATTCTGCATTTCTGTGGAGTTATCTAATTTTAAATTTAATTATTCAAAGTCAGTGGCCCTTAACATTTCTTCTGCATCTGACGTAGTTGAAGTTCTCAAGCCGGCGAGTTCTATACCTCCTACATACACTCCCAATCCATATCCCCATTTCATGGTTTAATCAACTACATAGGGCCATTAGACACTTTGTTTGGAGGGGCAGGAGGTCTCGTTTCAAGCATGACAGACTATATAAACACAAAAGTGATGGTGGCTTACAGTTGCCACATTTCTCTACATTTTATGACGCCGTTATGCTGACTAGAGTGCTTGATTGGACGAGAGGAGAGGGGGGACAAGCAGTGGGTCTGGATTGAAGGTTACATATTAAACACACAAATTGATCTTGCTCCATGGCAGTCCTACCTTCCCACTGTTAAACACCCGACTTTCTCTCCCACTTTGTCTAAATGGGCAAAGCTGTGCATTAATCCACATATTTCCACAAAACACTCACCCTTGACAGCACTTTTTGACAACCCAGACTTTCTCCCGGGTCTTTCAATACAGACTTTTCAATATTGTATTGAAGCAAGGGTAACTCGTGTCGGTCAGCTGGTGTACGCGTCAGGAGTCATACCCTTTGCCGATTTACAGGGAAAATGGGATCTACCCAATGTGAAAAAATGGAGACACATTCAATTGAAGCATTTTGCGTGTTCTAGGGGCGTAAGGAGGTGGGCAGGGTTCTCACAGTTTGAATCTATATGTACTGTGTCCCAATGCCCTGGGCACACCTTATCATCTATATATAAGCTATTGATTGGGCATTTATTCAATGCACTACCTAAATTCACTAGCGATTGGGAGCTAAAGTCATACCTGTGTGGGGGGATATATTTCAGCGTACTTAAGCTAGTTCAGTTAGTGTGAAACTCATTGCAAAATATTGACTCGGTGGTACCGGTGTCCCAGCCTCCTAGCCAATATGTTCCCTGGTGTCTCGGATCTTTGTTGGAGGTGTCAGGGAGCATCGGATACTCCATTTCACATCTGGTGGGAATGCGCGGCACTCAGACCTTTCTGGGATGCGGTGGTCCTCATCGCCAAAACAATTGTGGGAATTGAATTGCAAAATTGACCGAGAGATTGGTTACTCAATGATACTAAAATACCAATCTCCCAATATAAAAAGTCCTCTGTAAAAAACCTTAATAGTGCAGCAAGGGCTGTGATACCGGTCCATGGATAGCGGTCCACTGGGGATCACTATCAGCTCCCACTATAAAATAATGGTTTGCACATACAGGGGCATATTCAATTAGCTTTCAGATTCGCGGTAACGCGCGTTACCGCGAAAAGTGCGCGTTCTTGCGGGTATTACGGTACCGCATTAATGCGGATTTTCGTTCGCAACCCTATGGGCTGCGAACGAAAATCCACGTTATTGCGGTACCGTGTATTACGTTTTGCGGCTGTTCCGGCGCGTTACCGCGAATCCAAAAGCTAATTGAATATGCCCCATAGACTTTTATATGTCAATGGACGAGATCATTTATTCTGCGGCCGATAAATATAGTGAATTTTACTTGCTGTGGTCAGAATTGCACTCAGTGGACTATATGATGCCCAGCACCCCCTCCTCCTCCCATTGCCTTCCTTCCCAGTCATCCCCTTCTGTATTTCTGTCCCCTACCCCCTTTCTTGTAGAGCGGTTAAGCAGTTACACTCCTCTCTGGATATGTTCACTTGTACTTAATTTAGTCCCGCGAAGCAGAATGAGCTTTCTATTTTTCTAACAAAATGTAAGAACTGCTTTGCAGATGTTGTGGAATTTGTAATTACTGTTGTATTACAACAAAAAGTTAGAAGTACTATACCATGTGTTCATGTTGTTGCATACATATGTATATGCTGTTTGATTTAGAGAGATTTAAAAAAAAAAAAATCTAGCCCTAAATCCTAATATAGATTGAGACACATCTAACACTTACTCCCCTGTACACTTACAGATGCTGAGCAGGGGAGGGAAGGGGAGAGGAGAGCGTAGGTCAGTACAGTAAGGACGTGTCACATAATGTGTGTACTATGTAGAGGTGGAAACAGCAGCAGATCAGCCAGTCTGGAGGCACATCTGTTGTGGGTGCTGGACCCTGCTGCACGATATGTTCTGATGACGGACCTTGTAGAGTGTGTTATAAAATAAATAAATATTTATTTTATAACACATATAATTACTATCAGATGCGGGGCGTCTGAGGCGGCTGCTTTTTAGAACAGCTCCGTGTTTGTACTGTTAATCTGCACCCATCAAACATGAGTCCCACAATGTTTTGCAGCTGCTGGACGGCTTCCTCGGGGAGTGAGTCTCATTCAACCACCTACTTCAGGCTTAACTAGGGCTCTATTTTCAAAAATAACCACTATACAAGTGTGTAAGACCCCCGGATAACTGAGACACACTAGCCCTAGAAACGAGGTACAGGAGGTGTAATCGTAGCGCTGGGTACCATCCTTTCAAAGAGACCTCAAAGCCTTCACCACCCTACTAACACATCAAATACCGGATGTACACACCCAGATCCCCCACCGAGGACCAAACCCTTCTCCCTATTTCAGCTCAGTGTGACCAGTGTAATAACACATACCATGCCAGTCAGTGAGATATAACATTGCAGTGCCCCCATCACTGGACCCGTAGGGGTTGCACCAACCCAAACAAACACAAAAATAAGATGATGAAGATGATAAAACCATACACACACAATTACAGTATAGACCAGTGATGGGCAACAGGCGGCCCTCCGAGCCCTCACCTGTGGCCCCCAGCTCCTTCCTGTTGTATTGTTAGATGTGTTTATTATAGCGTGTAACACGTGTGTAAAATGCTGGCTGGTATGTTATTATAGATACTGTCTCTCTCTGTCATTAAATGTATTGTTTAACCTTATCACTGAGCTGAAGGGTAAAGTGTGGCCTTTTCCAAGGTTAGAGGGCCACACCATGTGGCCCCAAAGTGTATGAGGTTGCCCATCACTGGTAGACACCCTTCATGTAAACTATAGTAAATGACACATATACAGCATGTAACCATATGGGAGCAATCAGTGAATATATTTTAAGATATAATGGGGGTAGAATGAGGGGGATGGGGGGGCTAGTCTCCAGCACTAGACAAGCTATGTGTTAGTGGTATTTGGTGAGGGGTGGTTGGGTGGGAGGTGATAGTAGAGGGGATGTGGGGTAATGGGGGTAGAAGGAGGGGGATGGGGGCTAGTCTACAGTACTAGACAAGCTATGTGTTAGTGGTACTTGGTGAGGGGTGGTTGGGTAGGAGGTGATAGTAGGGGGATGTGGGGTAATGGGGATAGAAGGAGGGGATGGGGGCTAGTCTCCAGCACTAGACAAGCTATGTGTTAGTGACACATGGTGAGGGGTGGTTGGGTAGGAGGTGATAGTAGGGGGATGTGGGGTAATGGGGGTAGAAGGAGGGGGATAGGGGCTAGTCTCCAGCACTAGACAAGCTATGTGTTAGTGGCACTTGGTGAGGGGGTGGTTGGGTAGGAGGTGATAGTAGGGGGGATGTGGGGTAATGGGGGTAAAAGGAGGGGGAGGGGGGTGGGGGCTAGTCTCCAGCACTAGACAAGCTATGTGTTAGTGGCACTTGGTGAGGGGTGGTTGGGTAGGAGGTGATAGTAGGGGGGATGGGGGGTAATGGGGGTAGAAGGAGGGTGATGGGGGCTAGTCATGGTGTGTGAGCCCCTCTGTGGTGTATGGGGTGTAGCTGGTCTGGGTATTAAGTCTCTCACAGCTCTACCATTATAATAACCAGCTCTGCTATTACTAACAGCCTTCTGCTGACTGCAGCACAATGAGGATTATGTAGCAGCTGATGTGAGAGCTCAGCCGCATGTATGAAGCCCTGATGGCCGGGAGGCTGCACATAAACATGGGGGAACTCTATGGGGGTAATTCCCGCTGTCTGATATATTATTATAGGGAGATCTTACCTCAGCCTTGTAAAGGGCCCGGATGTAGAGCTCCAGGTTCTAAGATGGCTACTGAGAGATTATGTGGCCACGCCCCCTGTGCAGTGTAAATTGTTGTCAGCGGCGGAGATATTACTGTAAGACCAATAGTGTGTGGGAGACTACGGGAAAATGACCGCCGCTATTCTGACTGGCATCAACTTAATCGGTTGAGTAAGTGTCTATAACTATTGTCCTCAGTGCAGGGGAGCGGCGGCCATTTTCCCGTAGTCTCCCACACACTATTGGTCATACAGATATATCTCCGCCCCTGACAACAACTTACACTGCACAGGGGGCGTGGCCACATCCTCCTCAGCCGCCATGTCAGAGCCTGGGGCGCCGCCCTCAGTCTGTACAACATCCGGGCCCTGTACAAGGCTGAGGTAATAATATAGTTCCCCCATGTTTATGTGCAGCCTCCCGGCCATCAGGGCCTCATACATGCAGCATCTCTTCCATTACCCACAGACCAGCCATGGACACATCAGGCCTCATCCACATAGTAATACCTGACTCATTAACCAATCAAACTGAAGGAGAGTTTATCAAATGAGCAATATAATGAGTCTCATAAAATATCCATTAAATAAATATTACCCAGAATCCCTCCCACAGTCCTACAGACTGACACCATTTGTATGCATTATACATTTATAGCACACTATGAAGATCAATATATATATATATATATATATATATATATAAGAAAGGCAAATCGAGATGCTCTGATACTATTTTAAGATTATTATGCTATAAAATGATTTTAATTTTTTGAGTGTATCTTTATTAAAACCAACCAAATAAAATCCAGGATAGTGAAATGTGTTAATAAAATGCAATTAAAGCAGATTGCAGTGTTATTGTCACTATTTGAGTTTATAATAATGCTTTTATTTCAATCACTTTCTTTCTCTTAAGAGTCCTCGGGATTAAATAGATCTGGTTTGCACTATAGCTATGGATAGTCTGCTGTACTTCTGTGTAAATGATTATATCTCCTTGTGTGACCCATTTATTTCCTCCTAAAATACAGAGTTTTATACAGACGTTAGTGTTCCTATAATAACTAAGTATCTTATATCTTAAAGGAAAACTACATAATATATTTGGCCTGAGACCCTGATAGATATTGATAGTCATTGATTATATAACACCAATATTTTGTGGTTCTTATTTACCATATAATAAGTATTTGTCTCACTCACACCTGGTATTATATTTTATATTTAATATTTTCATAGGTTACAATGTTATCCCTCTGTTAGTATACAGAGCAGACTGCATGGAAGTAAAAATAAAATCATCTAACACCAACATTTACACAATCTAATAGTAAAGGCAATAAGAGATACTAAACCAAGCTAAAGAGCTTAAGTAGACATAAGAGCTGTAAACGCAAAAGAGCTATAGGAACAATAGAGCTATAACCGCTTGAAACAAGAACAGAGAACAAGAAGTTGAACATCAGCACTTCCATCTTTTTTGGGGGATCCAAAACACCACCCACAGTCTGTGACTCCTCTCCCATCTGCTTCTCCAACAGGATAAATTACTTCATTAGTTATCCACGGAACAAGTGCACCAATACCCAACAACCACTTTAATCCAGAGGAACACCAAAAATAAGCCACTCCAGTACCATCCACCAAACTAAGAACAGGAAGACAAAGAACCAAAGGAGAGGAACATCTCCTGACAACGTCTTCACTCTAAAGGATTAGGCAGTAAGTGACAAACACCTACAACACCTCACCACCTATAGATCTCACCAGGTTACACCACCTATAGATCCCGTCAGGTTACACCACCTATAGATCCAGCCAGGTTACACCACCTATAGATCTCACCAGGTTACACCACCTATAGATCCCACCAGGTTACACCACCTATAGATCCCACCAGATTACACCACCTATAGATCCAGCCAGGTTACACCACCTATAGATCTCACCAGGTTACACCACCTATAGATCCCACCAGGTTACACTACCTATAGATCCTACCAGGTTACACCACCTATAGGTCTCACCAGGTTACACCGTCTATAGATCCCACCAGGTTACACCACCTATAGATCCCACCAGGTTACACCACCTATAGATCCCACCAGGTTACACCACCTATAGGTCTCACCAGGTTACACCGTCTATAGATCCCACCAGGTTACACCACCTATAGATCCCACCAGGTTACACCACCTATAGATCCCACCAGGTTACACCACCTATAGATCCCACCAGGTTACACCACCTATAGGTCTCACCAGGTTACACCGTCTATAGATCCCACCAGGTTACACCACCTATAGATCCCACCATGTTACACCACCTATAGATCCCACCAGGTTACACCACCTATAGATCCAGCCAGGTTACACCACCTATAGATCTCACCAGGTTACACCACCTATAGATCCCACCAGGTTACACCACCTATAGGTCTCACCAGGTTACACCGTCTATAGATCCCACCAGGTTACACCACCTATAGGTCTCACCAGGTTACACCACCTATAGATCCCACCAGGTTACACCACCTATAGGTCTCACCAGGTTACACCGTCTATAGATCCCACCAGGTTACACCACCTATAGATCCCACCAGGTTACACCACCTATAGATCCCACCAGGTTACACCATGGCATCCCATTCACTTTCCACTTAGTACCGGGACACCTATACTCTCCACAGGGCAGCAACCAATCACAGGTCCACTGATACATCCTCACAGCGCAGACAGTCCCTATCCTACATCTCTGGGTCAGACTGTCCAGAAGACAATTTATACATGTATAATGCTGCACAGACGTTCCAGCGGGTCCCTCACCCTTGGAAGTCCCTTCTCAGACATGATGTTATATTAAGAAAGGTATCACCTCAAAACATTATTATTTATTTTTATATAAACATATATTATATATATATATATATATATATATATATATAAATGTCTGGATTATGACTGTAATTGTGTTGTCAGGTTCCTATAAGGTGTCAGGATGTCACTGTGTATTTCTCTATGCAGGAGTGGAAGTATTTAGGAGGACACAAGGGTCTGTACGAGGACGTGAAGATGGAGAATCGCCGGATCCTCACATCACTGGGTAAGAGGAGACTTTCATTTATTGTAAAAGAGAGAATAGTTCTGAGGGCCACCTAGATACACTCATCTGAGAATCACATATAAACAATGTCATCAGTCACTGTGTGTTTCCTACAGATGGATCCAGTAACAGAAATACCCCAGAGAGATATCTCCGTCCTCATTATACACAGGACTGTACACAGGAAAATCCCAGTATCCCACAGGAGTATCAGGTAGATGACATTTTAGGGTCTCGCCAAAGTGACTTTATTATATGATCTGTAAAAGAGCTGTGTGGATCTTATATACTGATTGTCTTCTGTTTAATCTCAAATGATTAAATCAGATATTATTAGATGTGATATATTTTATTACCATAATCCTCTTAATGTAACTCTCACATGTTTGACTCTCTACCTCCTATCCTCTTTGTATTGCTTCCTTTGTTCTAGTTGTCTTCTGATGTAGTTGCTTTTTCTATTGTCTCTTGCATTGATTTTTACTGATTATATTGTTTCTCTTCTCCCTTTTCTGTATTTTTTCTGTTTCTTTTTTGTTGATTGTGCGGCGCTGCGGATTCTATGGCGCCATATAACTAAGATAATCATGATATTGTTATTGTTTTGTGGGCTATTTAGGATGATGTCCTGACTGATATTAAAGTAGAAACGATAGAGGGAGAGGAAGAGACGTATGTGAGGGGTGATCAGCAGTGTAAGGAGGAGGAAATCCCTACAGATATCAGCACAGGTGAGTAATAATCACATTACAGAAGAGTCACATATTCAGCTTTTTCAGTCACAACAACAATCTCTTATTCTACACCCTGGTGGATCCTCAGGTGCTTTAACGTATCTCATGGAATTAATCACTAATGGTATGGACACTAATAAGTCCACCTTATCGAGTTCCCAGCGGACATTTGATGTCAGCAAATGCACATAACTGGTATAAGGAAGATCGATGGATATCTGCTCTCCATATGATTACTGGTGTATGAGTGTCACGATACAAAATCGTTTTGTAGACGTGGTGTTAAATAAATTTCCTTATAAGACCTACTTTATCATATGAGGCTAAAATCTCTTCTCTGTGGGGTTGTATTTTGAAGATACAGAACAGTATACAGAAGAACGTCTAAAGAGCAGTTGTTGGACATTGAACTCTATAAGGTGGACTTATTAGTGTCTATACCATTAGTGATTAATTCTATGAGATAAGTTATAGCGCCTGAGGATCCCCCAGTATTTATTTGTTTATATTTGTATTTTGTGAGTAAGTTGGTGTGATAGGGCTGCTGTATCTGGGAATTGGAGCCTTATTTTTATTTCAAAAATGATCTGACCAGTGTGGGAGTTAGGAGCCATCAGCCCCTATTAGACTCCTGACCTCCTCCTCACATCATATCATTGTGTGCTACCAGCCCAGAGATCTGACCAGTCTCCTCCTCACATCATATCATTGTGTACTACCAGCCCAGAGATCTGACCAGCCTCCTCCTCACATCATATCATTGTGTGCTACCAGCCCAGAGATCTGACCAGTCTCCTCCTCACATCATATCATTGTGTGCTACCAGCCCAGAGATCTGACCAGTCTCCTCCTCACATCATATCACTGTGCTACCAGCCCAGAGATCTGACCAGTCTCCTCCTCACATCATATCATTGTGTGCTACCAGCCCAGAGATCTGACCAGTCTCCTCCTCACATCATATCACTGTGTGCTACTAGCCCAGAGATCTGACCAGTCTCCTCCTCACATCATATCATTGTGTGCTACCAGCCCAGAGATCTGACCAGTCTCCTCCTCACATCATATCACTGTGTGCTACCAGCCCAGAGATCTGACCAGTCTCCTCCTCACATCATATCATTGTGTGCTACCAGGCCAGGGATCTGACCAGTCTCCTCCTCACATCATATCACTGTGTGCTACCACCCCAGAGATCTGACCAGTCTCCTCCTCACATCATATCATTGTGTACTACCAGCCCAGAGATCTGACCAGTCTCCTCGTCACATCATATCACTGTGTACTACCAGCCCAGAGATCTGACCAGTCTCCTCCTCACATCATATCATTGTGTGCTACCAGCCCAGAGATCTGACCAGTCTCCTCCTCACATCATATCACTGTGTGCTACCAGCCCAGAGATCTGACCAGTATCCTGATGGTTTAGGATACTTCTCCTCTGGTTCGTGGCGCCATTATTGTCAAACGCCATTTTCTCACTCAAGTGTAGCACAGTACTGCACAGTACTGTAGATCTGATGGTGTCCTTGTTAAACTTCAATGTCCCTCTCTTCTGTGCAAAATCCCAGGATCCTACAGGATTTATTGACATCACAGTGATCCTGTGGTGATTCCACCTGGTCTACCTATTTTCTCCACTTCCCATGCACCCAAAGGTTTTCAAGAAGTTGAAGAGGGAATAGGTGGCGGCCATCCTTGGGGCACCAGACTGGCCTCACCGAGCTTGGTACTCGGATCTTCTCGGGATGACAATAGAACCACCGTTCCGATTGCACCTCTGCCTGGACTTGCTCACATAGGTCATCTTAGTTGCCACTCGTTAAGTCGGCTTTGATGGTGTGGCTATTGAAATCATGATTCTCAGAGCAAAGGGGTTTTCTGCAGCCATGATAAAAGCCATAAAGTCTTATTCCTCTGCCAACTATTATCAGATCTGGAAGGTATATGTTCTTTGGTGCGAGATAAGTAATTTCCATTTATTCTCTTTAAAGTTGCAGGTTTCAGCACTGTCAATTTACTTTCAGCGCAAATTGGCTATCCTGCTGCAAGTTCACACTTTGTTACAGAGGATGCATCATGTTTTACCCCCATTTGTGCACTTGGTTGAGCCATGGGATCTGAATTTGGTTCTTCAAGTGTTGGTCAAAGAACCGTTTGAACCTTTAAATTCTGGGGATCTTAGGTAGCTTACCTGGAAAGTGGCTTTTCTTCTGGCAGTGTCTTCGGCACGCCAACTGTCTTAAGTTGGGGCCATTATCCTGAGTTCCCCCTTCCTAGTTTTTCAAGTTTCGCACCAAGCCCTCTTTTGTTCCTAAAGTCGTTTTTCACTTCCATTCGATTCAGGAAATTGTGGTTCCTGTATTGTCTCTGAGTTCTCGGTCTTTGGATCAGTCTTTATTACTACTGGATGTGGTCAGCGCCCTTAGGTGCAATGTACACCGCACTGTGGGACTTCGCAAAACCATGGATCTGTTTGTGCTATATGATGCGCACAAGTGCAGTTGGCCGGCCTCTAAGGTGTCTTTAGCTGGATGGATCACTTCCACCATCTGTTTGGCTTAAACAACGACAGCTAGGCCAGTCCCAGGAGGTTTGTCAGATTTTTCGACCAGGGCTGTAGGTGCTTCCTAGGTGGCGCGTCACGGAGCTTCAACCGAACAGCTGTGACAAGCAGCTACTTGGTCGTCTGTCCACACCTTTGTGAAGTTTTACAGGTTGTAGGGCTTTGCATTCCAGGATGCTAGATTTGGCTGCAAAGTTTTGCGCGCAGCTGTGTAAGAGCAATCCTTCCCTTAGGGGTGGCTTTGGTATGTCCCCTATGTCTAACAATGTCCTGTAATAGGACGTAAGAGAAAATAGGATTTTTGTACTCGCCGTTAAATCCCTTTCTCGTAGTCCATTGAGAGAAACTGTGCGCCCACCCTTGCTCTGTATTGTTTGTTGGGTTGACTATGTTTGTGTGTTCTGGTTAACCTATTTTGGCCCTCCTTCGGACTTTGGTACCACCTACTATACCCCTATGTCTAGCACTGCCCCCCAATGGACTAAGAGAAAAGGATTTACACTGAGTACAAAAATTCTATTATCTCAAGGGATGTCAATCCTAAAGGACTCCGTGAATTTACCTATGGACCTTCTATACACTACCTCTTGTGATGATACCAATAATCCTCTCTGTGTACTACCACATGTGATGTTACCCATTAATTCCCCTTCTGATCATCCATGAATTATTGATCAATTTGTTGTATATTAACACTGTAATTTTAAAGTAAAATACCAGATGATTCCCAGGTGATAACACACACACACACACACACACACACACACACACACACACACACACACACACACACACACACACACACATCATTATAACATACACTTCACACACACTCTACTTTCCTGGAGACACAGAGCTGTAACCACACATCCATCATTGCACAATAGCCCTCCGGTATGTGCTTGGATACCCTGTATTGGTTCTCTTCATCAGCTGATCTGTCATTGTGCCCTGCTTTGCCCTAATGCTTTTTTCCACTTCGTGGTGTTGCAATCAGCTCCAGGTTTGTAGACTCAACACCAGCTAAGATTGACATAGAGAGAGGTATTGCAGAGTCTAAGTTACTGCCGTTATTCACCAGGGCCCGCAGAAAAGCAGGATGGATTTTGCTGCATGTAGTAACTAGGTCGCGGGCCAACGAATTGGCCCTTGATTTGGTGGGCGGAGTACAACAGGCAAGTAGGCAGGACTGTCTACTAATATAGACCACATCGACTATGCTTCTGAGGCTTCAGTGTCTGTGTGTGCCGGTAGTGTCTAGTTGGACATTGTCACTGGCTATTGAGGCTTCCTGTCCTAGTATGCTGGCTGGGCAATGTGTATGCTTTGGAAATATAACTCGCCATAGTCTGCAATTTGCCTGGAGTTGTTCATGGCGGCTGATTATAAGCAGTGTGCTTCATAATAGGGTTTTATTTGTAGTTTGCAAATTGAAATTAAACAACTGAACATCTTGAACTCACTCACTCATAGTATGAAAATCTGTCATCTGCATCTAAATGTATTTACATATATTTATTTCCAACAGATGGATGCAAACACATGAATATCTCGGATGGGCATCTCCTTTTATCTCCAGGTTTTGAAATAGAAGATAACATCACACAAGAGTCTCCAGGAGAGAACCCCATTTCCCTAAATATACATCCAATACTTTACAGTACAGATAAATCGCCTTATCCCTCTACTTATGAGGAATGTTCTCCTGCAAACAGAGATATTTTTACACATAGTACAGCTCATATTAATGATGATCAAATCTTTCCATGTTGTGAGGGTGGGAAAGGTTTTGCCCGCAAATCAGACCTTATTAGACATCAGAGAACTCGCACAGGTGAGAAACCATTTCCATGTTCTGAGTGTGAGAAATGTTTTGCATGGAAATCAAAACTTTTGAGACATCAGAGAACTCACACAGGTGAGAAACCATTTCCATGTTCTGAGTGCGGGAAATGTTTTACACAGAAATCAATACTTTTCACACATCAGAGAACTCACACAGGTGAGAAACCATTTCCATGTTCTGAGTGCGGGAAATGTTTTGCACAGAAATCAAAACTTTTCGAACATCTGCAAAATCACACAGGTGGGAAACCATTTCCATGTTCTGAGTGTGGTAAATGTTTTCGTTACAAATCAAGCCTAGTTGAACATCAGAGAATTCACACAGGTGAGAAACCATTTGTATGCTCTGAATGTGGGAAATGGTTTACACAAATATCAAGTCTTGTTCAACATCAGCGAACTCACACAGGTGAGAAACCATTTCCATGTTCTGAATGTGGGAAATGTTTTGCACAGAAATCAAAACTTTTCATACATCAGAGAACTCACACAGGTGAGAAACCATTTCCCTGTTCTGAGTGCGGGACATGTTTTGAACAGAAATCAAAACTTTTTACACATCAGCAAACTCACACAGGTGAGAAACCATTTTCATGTTCTGAGTGTGGTAAATGTTTTGCACAAGAATCAAAACTTTTCACACATATGCAAACTCACACAGCTAAGAAACCATTTCCATGTTCTGAGTGCGGGACATGTTTTGCATGGAAATCAAAACTTGTCAGACACCAGAGTTTACATACGGGTGAGAAACCATTTCCATGTTCTGACTGTGGGAAATGTTTTACACGAAAATCAAGTCTTAAAAAACATCAGAGAACTCACACAAGTGAGAAGCCTTTTCCATGTACTGAATGAGGGAAATAGTTTGTCAAAGAAATCACGTTGAATATCAAAATATTCACATAGCACAAAAGCAATTGAACAAGAAACAAGGTGCAACTGTGCTCTTAATATTGAAAAATCATTTAATTTTATTAATGTAACTTAAAATGGACATATACAGTTTATATTTACATTATTTATACTCAGGGAAAGTCTGATTGGAACAGATCACTCGCGTGGAACTAATTTCTCTATTAGATATTGTCCACAGTATTAACAAAACCACCTTGTTGTTAAATAGGATACTGAGTAATATATAATTCTGGCAATGAGTTGGAGGTATAATGTGGGATCTAGACACTGTACAGTATGTTTATTCATACTCTCACTCTCTAATTGAAGGTGTGGGAAGGATTATATAATTAGTTCTCTAATCTGTTACTTTCTCACTGGGGATTGATTATAAAGCTTCTACAGTGTGGTCCCACGTTGTAGATGTACTTTTTTGGTGCCGTGCAGCTATTTTTGTACAAATGCTGCCATTTATGTGGTATGCCCATGGCTAAGTGGGTCAAGATGTGTCTGCATTGGTGCAAAACCTTGCTTCATCCTATGGTTAGGGCTGAGGGCATTTGGACTTTAGAACATAAAGGGAATCAATTGATGGTGGACATCAACTGAAAAAAGTAGTGTATGGGGCACTCCTGTCCCTAAGAGTTTTATAAAATCAACTTTATTAATGACTATTAAAAATTAGACAAATATCGGATATCGGCATTTGGACTTTACTTGCTAAATGTGGTTTAAATGCACATTCACCAGCATGTGAAAAAGTAGAATTTGTTTTGCAGGGTGAGATGTTTTAATGAGGTTTAAAGTCTGGTGAGTGAGCATTCACTGAGGTCTTCTCGCTTCAGCATGTGGTTATAGAGCCTTTATCTCTTCCCTGTAAAAGGACTTGAGTTTGTGCATGGTTAGTGGTGGCAGAGGTCAGACCTCATCCTATTTGTTTTAAATGTGATGGTTTTTGCTATGTCCAGAGACACTTAATACCTGAATGTACTGGATCCAGCAATTCTCTGGTTGGGTTTCCTGATAATAACGTTACTGTAAATGGATTCCTCATGTACTTTCAGCAGCTGGATGTCTTGTACCATCTAGATAGTAAGAACCTCTCTCATCTTCTCTGTGGACGTCATTCAGGAAGTTAAGGACATTTCCGTAATAGACATATTGATGGCTCCTTTCATTTACTTGTTGGACAAACTTGGTGTTACAATGTCACAGGATACAGGAAACTGATGACATGTAACAATTTCCTGGGGAGATATATATTTACTATTATACATATTTACTATACAGTGGTTCATGTTTGATTAAGGAGTTGTTGGCCCTATGCGGTTTTACCAGAGATCTGACATGGATGGAGACTGTTTGGTAATGTACAGATTTAGGAAGGTACAAGACTATATGCAGCAAAATACAGACACCATATATAACCAAGAGGACATTCCTAATGTCATTGAAAACATACAAAATAACAAGGTGAATGAGGGTCTTAATAGGTAAAATCACCATCGCACTCAGCTGTGGGTTACGTCACACGGACACATATCTCACCGCAGTGTACGGTGACTGTTCCTTTACTACAGCTGTGGGTTACGTCACACAGACACATATCTCACCGCAGTGTACGGTGACTGTTCCTTTACTACAGCTGTGGGTTACGTCACACAGACACATATCTCACCGCAGTGTACGGTGACTGTTCCTTTACTACAGCTGTGGGTTACGTCACACAGACACATATCTCACCGCAGTGTACGGTGACTGTTCCTTTACTACAGCTGTGGGTTACGTCACACAGACACATATCTCACCGCAGTGTACGGTGACTGTTCCTTTACTACAGCTGTGGGTTACGTCACACGGACACATATCTCACCGCAGTGTACGGTGACTGTTCCTTTACTACAGCTGTGGGTTACGTCACACAGACACATATCTCACCGCAGTGTACGGTGACTGTTCCTTTACTACAGCTGTGGTTACGTCACACAGACACATATCTCACCGCAGTGTACGGTGACTGTTCCTTTACTACAGCTGTGGGTTACGTCACACGGACACATATCTCACCGCAGTGTACGGTGACTGTTCCTTTACTACAGCTGTGGGTTACGTCACACAGACACATATCTCACCCCAGTGTACGGTGACTGTTCCTTTACTACAGCTGTGGGTTACGTCACACGGACACATATCTCACCGCAGTGTACGGTGACTGTTCCTTTACTACAGCTGTGGGTTACGTCACACGGACACATATCTCACCGCAGTGTACGGTGACTGTTCCTTTACTACAGCTGTGGGTTACGTCACACGGACACATATCTCACCGCAGTGTACGGTGACTGTTCCTTTACTACAGCTGTGGGTTACGTCACACGGACACATATCTCACCGCAGTGTACGGTGACTGTTCCTTTACTACAGCTGTGGGTTACGTCACACGGACACATATCTCACCGCAGTGTACGGTGACTGTTCCTTTACTACAGCTGTGGGTTACGTCACACGGACACATATCTCACCGCAGTGTACGGTGACTGTTCCTTTACTACAGCTGTGGGTTACGTCACACGGACACATATCTCACCGCAGTGTACGGTGACTGTTCCTTTACTACAGCTGTGGGTTACGTCACACAGACACATATCTCACCGCAGTGTACGGTGACTGTTCCTTTACTACAGCTGTGGGTTACGTCACACGGACACATATCTCACCGCAGTGTACGGTGACTGTTCCTTTACTACAGCTGTGGGTTACGTCACACGGACACATATCTCACCGCAGTGTACGGTGACTGTTCCTTTACTACAGCTGTGGGTTACGTCACACAGACACATCTCACCGCAGTGTACGGTGACTGTTCCTTTACTACAGCTGTGGGTTACGTCACACAGACACATATCTCACCACAGTGTACGGTGACTGTTCCTTTACTACAGCTGTGGGTTACGTCACACAGACACATATCTCACCGGAGTGTACGGTGACTGTTCCTTTACTACAGCTGTGGGTTACGTCACACAGACACATATCTCACCGCAGTGTACGGTGACTGTTCCTTTACTACAGCTGTGGGTTACGTCACACAGACACATATCTCACCGCAGTGTACGGTGACTGTTCCTTTACTACAGCTGTGGGTTACGTCACACAGACACATATCTCACCTCAGTGTACGGTGACTGTTCCTTTACTACAGCTGTGGGTTACGTCACACGGACACATATCTCACCGCAGTGTACGGTGACTGTTCCTTTACTACAGCTGTGGGTTACGTCACACGGACACATATCTCACCGCAGTGTACGGTGACTGTTCCTTTACTACAGCTGTGGGTTACGTCACACAGACACATATCTCACCGCAGTGTACGGTGACTGTTCCTTTACTACAGCTGTGGGTTACGTCACACGGACACATATCTCACCGCAGTGTACGGTGACTGTTCCTTTACTACAGCTGTGGGTTACGTCACACGGACACATATCTCACCGCAGTGTACGGTGACTGTTCCTTTACTACAGCTGTGGGTTACGTCACACAGACACATATCTCACCGCAGTGTACGGTGACTGTTCCTTTACTACAGCTGTGGGTTACGTCACACGGACACATATCTCACCGCAGTGTACGGTGACTGTTCCTTTACTACAGCTGTGGGTTACGTCACACGGACACATATCTCACCGCAGTGTACGGTGACTGTTCCTTTACTACAGCTGTGGGTTACGTCACACAGACACATCTCACCGCAGTGTACGGTGACTGTTCCTTTACTACAGCTGTGGGTTACGTCACACAGACACATATCTCACCACAGTGTACGGTGACTGTTCCTTTACTACAGCTGTGGGTTACGTCACACAGACACATATCTCACCGGAGTGTACGGTGACTGTTCCTTTACTACAGCTGTGGGTTACGTCACACAGACACATATCTCACCGCAGTGTACGGTGACTGTTCCTTTACTACAGCTGTGGGTTACGTCACACAGACACATATCTCACCTCAGTGTACGGTGACTGTTCCTTTACTACAGCTGTGGGTTACGTCACACGGACACATATCTCACCGCAGTGTACGGTGACTGTTCCTTTACTACAGCTGTGGGTTACGTCACACAGACACATATCTCACCGCAGTGTACGGTGACTGTTCCTTTACTACAGCTGTGGGTTACGTCACACAGACACATCTCACCGCAGTGTACGGTGACTGTTCCTTTACTACAGCTGTGGGTTACGTCACACAGACACATATCTCACCGCAGTGTACGGTGACTGTTCCTTTACTACAGCTGTGGGTTACGTCACACAGACACATATCTCACCGCAGTGTACGGTGACTGTTCCTTTACTACAGCTGTGGGTTACGTCACACAGACACATATCTCACCGCAGTGTACGGTGACTGTTCCTTTACTACAGCTGTGGGTCACGTCACACGGACACATATCTCACCGCAGTGTACGGTGACTGTTCCTTTACTACAGCTGTGGGTCACGTCACACGGACACATATCTCACCGCAGTGTACGGTGACTGTTCCTTTACTACAGCTGTGGGTTACGTCACACGGACACATATCTCACCGCAGTGTACGGTGACTGTTCCTTTACTACAGCTGTGGGTTACGTCACACAGACACATATCTCACCGCGGTGTACGGTGACTGTTCCTTTACTACAGCTGTGGGTTACGTCACACAGACACATATCTCACCTCAGTGTACGGTGACTGTTCCTTTACTACAGCTGTGGGTTACGTCACACAGACACATATCTCACCGCAGTGTACGGTGACTGTTCCTTTACTACAGCTGTGGGTTACGTCACACAGACACATATCTCACCGCAGTGTACGGTGACTGATCCTTTACTACAGCTGTGGGTTACGTCACACGGACACATATCTCACCACAGTGTACGGTAACTGTTCCTTTACTACAGCTGTGGGTTACGTCACACAGACACATATCTCACCGCAGAGTACGGTGACTGTTCCTTTACTACAGCTGTGGGTTACGTCACACTGACACATATCTCACCGCAGTGTACGGTGACTGTTTCTTTACTACAGCTGTGGGTTACGTCACACGGACACATATCTCACCGCAGTGTACGGTGACTGTTCCTTTACTACAGCTGTGGGTTACGTCACACAGACACATATCTCACCGCAGTGTACGGTGACTGTTCCTTTACTACAGCTGTGGGTTACGTCACACAGACACATATCTCACCGCAGTGTACGGTGACTGTTCCTTTACTACAGCTGTGGGTTACGTCACACGGACACATATCTCACCGCAGTGTACGGTGACTGTTCCTTTACTACAGCTGTGGGTTACGTCACACGGACACATATCTCACCGCAGTGTACGGTGACTGTTCCTTTACTACAGCTGTGGGTTACGTCACACGGACACATATCTCACCGCAGTGTACGGTGACTGTTCCTTTACTACAGCTGTGGGTTACGTCACACGGACACATATCTCACCGCAGTGTACGGTGACTGTTCCTTTACTACAGCTGTGGGTTACGTCACACAGACACATATCTCACCGCAGTGTACGGTGACTGTTCCTTTACTACAGCTGTGGGTTACGTCACACGGACACATATCTCACCGCAGTGTACGGTGACTGTTCCTTTACTACATCTGTGGGTTACGTCACACAGACACATATCTCACCGGAGAGTACGGTGACTGTTCCTTTACTACAGCTGTGGGTTACGTCACACAGACACATATCTCACCGCAGTGTACGGTGACTGTTCCTTTACTACAGCTGTGGGTTACGTCACACGGACACATATCTCACCGCAGTGTACGGTGACTGTTCCTTTACTACAGCTGTGGGTTACATCACACGGACACATATCTCACCACAGTGTACGGTGACTGTTCCTTTACTACAGCTGTGGGTTACGTCACACAGACACATATCTCACCGCAGTGTACGGTGACTGTTCCTTTACTACAGCTGTGGGTTACGTCACACAGACACATATCTCACCGCAGTGTACGGTGACTGTTCCTTTACTACAGCTGTGGGTTACGTCACACAGACACATATCTCACCGCAGTGTACGGTGACTGTTCCTTTACTACAGCTGTGGGTTACGTCACACGGACACATATCTCACCGCAGTGTACGGTGACTGTTCCTTTACTACAGCTGTGGGTTACGTCACACAGACACATATCTCACCGGAGAGTACGGTGACTGTTCCTTTACTACAGCTGTGGGTTACGTCACACAGACACATATCTCACCGCAGTGTACGGTGACTGTTCCTTTACTACAGCTGTGGGTTACGTCACACAGACACCTATCTCACCGCAGTGTACGGTGACTGTTCCTTTACTACAGCTGTGGGTTACGTCACACGGACACATATCTCACCGCAGTGTACGGTGACTGTTCCTTTACTACAGCTGTGGGTTACGTCACACGGACACATATCTCACCGCAGTGTACGGTG
This sequence comes from Mixophyes australis, assembly GCA_036250195.1. Taxonomy (NCBI): domain Eukaryota; kingdom Metazoa; phylum Chordata; class Amphibia; order Anura; family Limnodynastidae; genus Mixophyes; species Mixophyes australis. The sequence goes on from JAVHZZ010000012.1 coordinate 89,058,303, forward strand.
ACTGTTCCTTTACTACAGCTGTGGGTTACGTCACACAGACACATATCTCACCGCAGTGTACGGTGACTGTTCCTTTACTACAGCTGTGGGTTACGTCACACAGACACATATCTCACCGCAGTGTACGGTGACTGTTCCTTTACTACAGCTGTGGGTCACGTCACACAGACACATATCTCACCGCAGTGTACGGTGACTGTTCCTTTACTACAGCTGTGGGTCACGTCACACGGACACATATCTCACCGGAGTGTACGGTGACTGTTCCTTTACTACAGCTGTGGGTCACGTCACACGGACACATATCTCACCGCAGTGTACGGTGACTGTTCCTTTACTACAGCTGTGGGTTACGTCACACGGACACATATCTCACCGCAGTGTACGGTGACTGTTCCTTTACTACAGCTGTGGGTTACGTCACACGGACACATATCTCACCGCAGTGTACGGTGACTGTTCCTTTACTACAGCTGTGGGTTACGTCACACTGACACATATCTCACCGCAGTGTACGGTGACTGTTCCTTTACTACAGCTGTGGGTTACGTCACACGGACACATATCTCACCGCAGTGTACGGTGACTGTTCCTTTACTACAGCTGTGGGTTACGTCACACAGACACATATCTCACCGCAGTGTACGGTGACTGTTCCTTTACTACAGCTGTGGGTTACGTCACACAGACACATATCTCACCGCAGTGTACGGTGACTGTTCCTTTACTACAGCTGTGGGTTACGTCACACAGACACATATCTCACCGCAGTGTACGGTGACTGTTCCTTTACTACAGCTGTGGGTTACGTCACACAGACACATATCTCACCGCAGTGTACGGTGACTGTTCCTTTACTACAGCTGTGGGTTACGTCACACAGACACATATCTCACCGCAGTGTACGGTGACTGTTCCTTTACTACAGCTGTGGGTTACGTCACACGGACACATATCTCACCGCAGTGTACGGTGACTGTTCCTTTACTACAGCTGTGGGTTACGTCACACAGACACATATCTCACCGCAGTGTACGGTGACTGTTCCTTTACTACAGCTGTGGGTTACGTCACACGGACACATATCTCACCGCAGTGTACGGTGACTGTTCCTTTACTACAGCTGTGGGTTACATCACACAGACACATATCTCACCGCAGTGTACGGTGATTGTTCCTTTACTACAGCTGTGGGTTACGTCACACAGACACATATCTCACCGCAGTGTACGGTGACTGTTCCTTTACTACAGCTGTGGGTTACATCACACAGACACATATCTCACCTCAGTGTACGGTGACTGTTCCTTTACTACAGCTGTGGGTTACGTCACACAGACACATATCTCACCGCAGTGTACGGTGACTGTTCCTTTACTACAGCTGTGGGTTACGTCACACGGACACATATCTCACCGCAGTGTACGGTGACTGTTCCTTTACTACAGCTGTGGGTTACATCACACAGACACATATCTCACCGCAGTATACGGTGATTGTTCCTTTACTACAGCTGTGGGTTACGTCACACAGACACATATCTCACCGCAGTGTACGGTGACTGTTCCTTTACTACAGCTGTGGGTTACATCACACAGACACATATCTCACCTCAGTGTACGGTGACTGTTCCTTTACTACAGCTGTGGGTTACGTCACACGGACACATATCTCACCGCAGTGTACGGTGACTGTTCCTTTACTACAGCTGTGGGTTACGTCACACAGACACATATCTCACCGCGGTGTACGGTGACTGTTCCTTTACTACAGCTGTGGGTTACGTCACACAGACACATATCTCACCTCAGTGTACGGTGACTGTTCCTTTACTACAGCTGTGGGTTACGTCACACAGACACATATCTCACCGCAGTGTACGGTGACTGTTCCTTTACTACAGCTGTGGGTTACGTCACACGGACACATATCTCACCGCAGTGTACGGTGACTGTTCCTTTACTACAGCTGTGGGTTACGTCACACAGACACATATCTCACCGCAGTGTACGGTGACTGTTCCTTTACTACAGCTGTGGGTTACGTCACACAGACGCATATCTCACCGCAGTGTACGGTGACTGTTCCTTTACTACAGCTGTGGGTTACGTCACACGGACACATATCTCACCGCAGTGTACGGTGACTGTTCCTTTACTACAGCTGTGGGTTACGTCACACAGACACATATCTCACCGCAGTGTACGGTGACTGTTCCTTTACTACAGCTGTGGGTTACGTCACACAGACACATATCTCACCGCAGTGTACGGTGACTGTTCCTTTACTACAGCTGTGGGTTACGTCACACAGACACATATCTCACCGCAGTGTACGGTGACTGTTCCTTTACTACAGCTGTGGGTTACGTCACACAGACACATATCTCACCGCAGTGTACGGTGACTGTTCCTTTACTACAGCTGTGGGTTACGTCACACAGACACATATCTCACCGCAGTGTACGGTGACTGTTCCTTTACTACAGCTGTGGGTTACGTCACACAGACACATATCTCACCGCAGTGTACGGTGACTGTTCCTTTACTACAGCTGTGGGTCACGTCACACGGACACATATCTCACCGGAGTGTACGGTGACTGTTCCTTTACTACAGCTGTGGGTCACGTCACACGGACACATATCTCACCGCAGTGTACGGTGACTGTTCCTTTACTACAGCTGTGGGTTACGTCACACGGACACATATCTCACCGCAGTGTACGGTGACTGTTCCTTTACTACAGCTGTGGGTTACGTCACACGGACACATATCTCACCGCAGTGTACGGTGACTGTTCCTTTACTACAGCTGTGGGTTACGTCACACGGACACATATCTCACCGCAGTGTACGGTGACTGTTCCTTTACTACAGCTGTGGGTTACGTCACACTGACACATATCTCACCGCAGTGTACGGTGACTGTTCCTTTACTACAGCTGTGGGTTACGTCACACGGACACATATCTCACCGCAGTGTACGGTGACTGTTCCTTTACTACAGCTGTGGGTTACGTCACACAGACACATATCTCACCGCAGTGTACGGTGACTGTTCCTTTACTACAGCTGTGGGTTACGTCACACAGACACATATCTCACCGCAGTGTACGGTGACTGTTCCTTTACTACAGCTGTGGGTTACGTCACACAGACACATATCTCACCGCAGTGTACGGTGACTGTTCCTTTACTACAGCTGTGGGTTACGTCACACAGACACATATCTCACCGCAGTGTACGGTGACTGTTCCTTTACTACAGCTGTGGGTTACGTCACACAGACACATATCTCACCGCAGTGTACGGTGACTGTTCCTTTACTACAGCTGTGGGTTACGTCACACGGACACATATCTCACCGCAGTGTACGGTGACTGTTCCTTTACTACAGCTGTGGGTTACGTCACACGGACACATATCTCACCGCAGTGTACGGTGACTGTTCCTTTACTACAGCTGTGGGTTACGTCACACGGACACATATCTCACCGCAGTGTACGGTGACTGTTCCTTTACTACAGCTGTGGGTTACATCACACAGACACATATCTCACCGCAGTGTACGGTGATTGTTCCTTTACTACAGCTGTGGGTTACGTCACACAGACACATATCTCACCGCAGTGTACGGTGACTGTTCCTTTACTACAGCTGTGGGTTACATCACACAGACACATATCTCACCTCAGTGTACGGTGACTGTTCCTTTACTACAGCTGTGGGTTACGTCACACAGACACATATCTCACCGCAGTGTACGGTGACTGTTCCTTTACTACAGCTGTGGGTTACGTCACACGGACACATATCTCACCGCAGTGTACGGTGACTGTTCCTTTACTACAGCTGTGGGTTACATCACACAGACACATATCTCACCGCAGTATACGGTGATTGTTCCTTTACTACAGCTGTGGGTTACGTCACACAGACACATATCTCACCGCAGTGTACGGTGACTGTTCCTTTACTACAGCTGTGGGTTACATCACACAGACACATATCTCACCTCAGTGTACGGTGACTGTTCCTTTACTACAGCTGTGGGTTAAGTCACACAGACACATATCTCACCACAGTGTACGGTGACTGTTCCTTTACTACAGCTGTGGGTTACGTCACACAGACACATATCTCACCGCAGTGTACGGTGACTGTTCCTTTACTACAGCTGTGGGTTACGTCACACGGACACATATCTCACCGCAGTGTACGGTGACTGTTCCTTTACTACAGCTGTGGGTTACATCACACAGACACATATCTCACCGCAGTATACGGTGATTGTTCCTTTACTACAGCTGTGGGTTACGTCACACAGACACATATCTCACCGCAGTGTACGGTGACTGTTCCTTTACTACAGCTGTGGGTTACATCACACAGACACATATCTCACCTCAGTGTACGGTGACTGTTCCTTTACTACAGCTGTGGGTTACGTCACACGGACACATATCTCACCGCAGTGTACGGTGACTGTTCCTTTACTACAGCTGTGGGTTACGTCACACAGACACATATCTCACCGCGGTGTACGGTGACTGTTCCTTTACTACAGCTGTGGGTTACGTCACACAGACACATATCTCACCTCAGTGTACGGTGACTGTTCCTTTACTACAGCTGTGGGTTACGTCACACAGACACATATCTCACCGCAGTGTACGGTGACTGATCCTTTACTACAGCTGTGGGTTACGTCACACGGACACATATCTCACCACAGTGTACGGTAACTGTTCCTTTACTACAGCTGTGGGTTACGTCACACAGACACATATCTCACCGCAGTGTACGGTGACTGTTCCTTTACTACAGCTGTGGGTTACGTCACACGGACACATATCTCACCGCAGTGTACGGTGACTGTTCCTTTACTACAGCTGTGGGTTACGTCACACGGACACATATCTCACCGCAGTGTACGGTGACTGTTCCTTTACTACAGCTGTGGGTTACGTCACACAGACACATCTCACCGCAGTGTACGGTGACTGTTCCTTTACTACAGCTGTGGGTTACGTCACACAGACACATATCTCACCACAGTGTACGGTGACTGTTCCTTTACTACAGCTGTGGGTTACGTCACACGGACACATATCTCACCGCAGTGTACGGTGACTGTTCCTTTACTACAGCTGTGGGTTACGTCACACAGACACATATCTCACCGCAGTGTACGGTGACTGTTCCTTTACTACAGCTGTGGGTTACGTCACACAGACACATATCTCACCGCAGTGTACGGTGACTGTTCCTTTACTACAGCTGTGGGTTACGTCACACAGACACATATCTCACCGCAGTGTACGGTGACTGTTCCTTTACTACAGCTGTGGGTCACGTCACACGGACACATATCTCACCGGAGTGTACGGTGACTGTTCCTTTACTACAGCTGTGGGTCACGTCACACGGACACATATCTCACCGCAGTGTACGGTGACTGTTCCTTTACTACAGCTGTGGGTTACGTCACACGGACACATATCTCACCGCAGTGTACGGTGACTGTTCCTTTACTACAGCTGTGGGTTACGTCACACAGACACATATCTCACCGCGGTGTACGGTGACTGTTCCTTTACTACAGCTGTGGGTTACGTCACACAGACACATATCTCACCTCAGTGTACGGTGACTGTTCCTTTACTACAGCTGTGGGTTACGTCACACAGACACATATCTCACCGCAGTGTACGGTGACTGTTCCTTTACTACAGCTGTGGGTTACGTCACACGGACACATATCTCACCGCAGTGTACGGTGACTGTTCCTTTACTACAGCTGTGGGTTACATCACACAGACACATATCTCACCGCAGTGTACGGTGACTGTTCCTTTACTACAGCTGTGGGTTACGTCACACAGACACATATCTCACCGCAGTGTACGGTGACTGTTCCTTTACTACAGCTGTGGGTTACGTCACACGGACACATATCTCACCGCAGTGTACGGTGACTGTTCCTTTACTACAGCTGTGGGTTACGTCACACAGACACATATCTCACCGCAGTGTACGGTGACTGTTCCTTTACTACAGCTGTGGGTTACGTCACACGGACACATATCTCACCGCAGTGTACGGTGACTGTTCCTTTACTACAGCTGTGGGTTACGTCACACAGACACATATCTCACCGCAGTGTACGGTGACTGTTCCTTTACTACAGCTGTGGGTTACGTCACACGGACACATATCTCACCACAGTGTACGGTGACTGTTCCTTTACTACAGCTGTGGGTTACGTCACACGGACACATATCTCACCGCAGTGTACGGTGACTGTTCCTTTACTACAGCTGTGGGTTACGTCACACAGACACATATCTCACCGCAGTGTACGGTGACTGTTCCTTTACTACAGCTGTGGGTTACGTCACACAGACACATATCTCACCGCAGTGTACGGTGACTGTTCCTTTACTACAGCTGTGGGTTACGTCACACGGACACATATCTCACCGCAGTGTACGGTGACTGTTCCTTTACTACAGCTGTGGGTTACGTCACACAGACACATATCTCACCGCGGTGTACGGTGACTGTTCCTTTACTACAGCTGTGGGTTACGTCACACAGACACATATCTCACCTCGGTGTACGGTGACTGTTCCTTTACTACAGCTGTGGGTTACGTCACACAGACACATATCTCACCGCAGTGTACGGTGACTGTTCCTTTACTACAGCTGTGGGTTACATCACACAGACACATATCTCACCTCAGTGTACGGTGACTGTTCCTTTACTACAGCTGTGGGTTACGTCACACGGACACATATCTCACCGCAGTGTACGGTGACTGTTCCTTTACTACAGCTGTGGGTTACGTCACACAGACACATATCTCACCGCGGTGTACGGTGACTGTTCCTTTACTACAGCTGTGGGTTACGTCACACAGACACATATCTCACCTCAGTGTACGGTGACTGTTCCTTTACTACAGCTGTGGGTTACGTCACACAGACACATATCTCACCGCAGTGTACGGTGACTGTTCCTTTACTACAGCTGTGGGTTACGTCACACGGACACATATCTCACCGCAGTGTACGGTGACTGTTCCTTTACTACAGCTGTGGGTCACGTCACACGGACACATATCTCACCGCAGTGTACGGTGACTGTTCCTTTACTACAGCTGTGGGTTACGTCACACGGACACATATCTCACCGCAGTGTACGGTGACTGTTCCTTTACTACAGCTGTGGGTTACGTCACACGGACACATATCTCACCGCAGTGTACGGTGACTGTTCCTTTACTACAGCTGTGGGTTACGTCACACTGACACATATCTCACCGCAGTGTACGGTGACTGTTCCTTTACTACAGCTGTGGGTTACGTCACACAGACACATATCTCACCGCAGTGTACGGTGACTGTTCCTTTACTACAGCTGTGGGTTACGTCACACGGACACATATCTCACCGCAGTGTCACCGCATATCTCAGACTTTTTGGCACCTGGTTTATCCCCTGCTAACATGTTTGTCAAAAGCTGTATAAAAAGAGCACTGTTTTACCTTGAAAGGTATCATAACATCTGAAACTACTGGAGATCGCTAGTACCTCAAACCAGCGTGTAACTGTCCTTATCAGGACTACTTGAGCTAATAAAACATCACTGCTTCAAGATCCTGCTTTGTGCTTCAAGATCCTGCTTTGACGCCTACTTACCTGTTGCCTACAGATTAGACCAATCTAATCCGTTATCCGGCTGTTCTGATGTTGGGACCCAGCATCTAATAACAACACTCTGCCCACTGCCTTGCAGGTCATTGTAAAAGGCCAGGGGGAACCATCCACTGCAACCCTGATCTAAGGAAGAGGTCAGCTGTACCAACCCAGGTGCCCAGCAAAGGGGTACACTAGCAGTGAAAGTTACCCAGAAAGAAGCAGTTCTAGGCACTGGCTCTTCCTACTGCATTTAGAGGGGCGCAGTTGGGATAAAGTAAGGGGATGGTAGCAAGGCAAGCCCAGCCAGTCCCCAGCAACACAAGGAATATAATGGTATTAATAAAGTATTACACACCTGTACATTGAATGGTAAGGATATTTTGGTTGGTGCAGGTTCCCTCAGGCTTAGGATCTCTCACACAGTCCAGTAACTTGGACTCATTACCAACACACTTGATGTCTTCTGTCCAGATTATTTGAGACCTTCTTGTGTAGGTCATTAATGATGCCACCGCTGGTCCACATCCAATCTCACCGCACAGGACATTGGCTCCTGTTAGATCCATATTAGTCTCACAGACGTAGCCCCAAGTGCTACCATGTCTTACTTCTAAGTGACCTGAGCAATCACTAGGTCCATCAGTCAGTCTATATTCTCTGTCACCTGAAGAAAAATCACTGACAGGTTATCACACAATCTGTAAAGAAAGTGACGTATGTATTGTGTAATATAAGACACAGAGGGGGAACGCTGTAAGCGGGGTAAGCAAGGTGGGGAGGGGGCGCCAAGACTGAGGGGCAGTCCCCACCACCTGCTATTCCCGCTTGTCCACTGGCACAAAAAATCTAGAAAAAAAAGGTTGAAAAAGGAAAGGGGGCAACAATTTAGATGAAGAGAGGTGGGCAGCGTGTGATGGTGGAGAGGGGGTAATGTGTGATGGAGGAGAGGCGGACAGCGAAGTGAATGGGAAGAGGGGGCAGCAATGTATATGATTAGAGTGGGCAGAGTGTGATGAAGGAGAGGGACACAGCGATGTGGATGAAGAGAGTGGGGCAGCGGTGTGGTGGAGGAGAGGGGGCAGCGTGTGATGGAGGAGAGGGGGACAGCGATGTGGATGAGGAGAGGTGGGCAGCGATGTAGATGAATAGAGGGGAGCAGCGTGTGATGGAGGAGAGGGGGGCAGCGTGTGATGGAGTAGAGGGGGGCAGTGATGTGGATAAGGAGAGGGGGCAGCGGTGTAGATGAAGAGAGGGGGGCAGTGTGTGGTAGAGGAGAGGGAGGCAACAATGTGGATGTAGAGAGGGTGGAAGTAGTGTGGATGTGTATAGGGGGGCAGCGATGTGGATGAGGAGAGGGGGCAGTGATGTGGATGAGGAAAGGGGAGCAGTGTGTGGTGGAGGAGAAGGGGGAAGTGTTGTGGTAGAGGAGAAGGGGGGAGCGATGGGGTGAAGGAGAGGGGGGTAGTGTGTGGTAGAGGAGAAGAGGACAGTGGTGTGTTGGAGGAGAGGGGGGCAGCGCTGTGGATGAGGAGAGGGGGGCAGCGATATGGTAGAGGATAGGGGGTCAGTGTGTGATGGAGGAGAGGTATAGTACTATATGGAGGAGCCTATAAAGATGCACAGTATGTAATGAGGTATATTACTATATGGGGGAGCCTATAAAGATGCACAGTATGTAATGAGGTATAGTACTATATGGAGGAGCCTATAAAGATGCACAGTACGTAATGAGGTATAGTACTATATGGGGAGCTTATAAAGATGCACAGTATGTAATGAGGTATAGTACTATATGGGGAGCCTATAAAGATGCACAGTATGTAATGAGGTATAGTTCTATATGGGGAGCCTATAAAGATGCACAGTATGTAATGAGGTATAGTACTATATGGGGAGCTTATAAAGATGCACAGTCATAATGAGGTATAGTACTATATGGGGGGAGCCTATAAAGATGCACAGTATGTAATGAGGTATAGTACTATATGGGGGACCCTATAAAGATGAACAGTATGTAATGAGGTATAGTACTATATGGAGGAGCCTATAAAGATGCACAGTATGTAATGAGGTATAGTACTATATGGGGAGTCTATAAAGATGCACAGTATGAAATGAGGTATAGTACTATATGGGGGAGTCTATAAAGATGTACAGTATGTAATGAGGTATAGTACTATATGGGGGAGTCTATAAAGATGCACAGTATGTAATGAGGTAAAGTACTATATGAGGGAGTCTATAAAGATGTACAGTATGTATTAAGGTATAGTACTATATGAGGGAGTTTATAAAGATGCACAGTATGTAATGAGGGTACTATATGGGGGAGCCTATAAAGATGCACAGTATGTAATGAGGTATAGTACTATATGGGGGAGCCTATAAAGATGCACAGTATGTAATGAGGTATAGTACTATATGGAGGAGCCTATAAAGATGCACAGTATGTAATGAGGTATAGTACTATATGGGGAGCCTATAAAGATGTACAGTATGTAATGAGGTATAGTACTATATGGGGAGCCTATAAAGATGCACAGTATGTAATGAGGTATAGTACTATATGGGGAGCCTATAAAGATGCACAGTATGTAATGAGGTATAGTACTATATGGGGGAGCCTATAAAGATGCACAGTATGTAATGAGGTATAGTACTATATGGGGGAGCCTATAAAGATGCACAGTATGTAATGAGGTTTAGTACTATATGGGGGAGCCTATAATGATGCACAGTATGTAATGAGGTATAGTACTATATGGGCGAGCCTATAAAGATGCACAGTATGTAATGAGGTATAGTACTAAATGGAGGAGCCTATAAAGATGCACAGTATGTAATGAGGTATAGTACTATGTGGGGAGCCTATAAAGATGCACAGTATGTAATGAGGTATAGTACTATATGGAGGAGCCTATAAAGATGCACAGTTTGTAATGAGGTATAGTACTATATGGGGGAGCCTATAAAGATGTACAGTATGTAATGAGGTATAGTACTCTATGGGGAGCCTATAAAGATGCACAGTATGTAATGAGGTATAGTACTATATGGAGGAGCCTATAAAGATGTACAGTATGTAATGAGGTATAGTACTATATGGGGAGCCTATAAAGATGCACAGTATGTAATGAGGTATAGTACTATATGGAGGAGCCTATAAAGATGCACAGTATGTAATGAGGTATAGTACTATATGGTGGACCCTATAAAGATGTACAGTATGTAATGATGTATAGTACTATATGAGGGAGTCTATAAAGATGCACAGTATGTAATGAGGTATAGTACTATATGGGGAGCCTATAAAGATGCACAGTATGTAATGAGGTATAGTACTATATGGTGGACCCAATAAAGATGCACAGTTTGTAATGAGGTATAGTACTATATGGGGGAGCCTATAAAGATGCACAGTATGTAATGAGGTATAGTACTATATGTGGGAGCCTATAAAGATGCACAGTATGTAATGATGTATAGTACTATATGGGGAGCCTATAAAGATGTACAGTATGTAATGAGGTATAGTACTATATGGAGGAGCCTATAAAGATGCACAGTTTGTAATGAGGTATAGTATTATATGGGGGAGCCTATAAAGATGTACAGTATGTAATGAGGTATAGTACTATATTGGGGACCCTATAAAGATGCACAGTATGTAATGAGGTATAGTACTAAATGGAGGAGCCTATAAAGATGCACAGTATGTAATGAGGTATAGTACTATGTGGGGAGCCTATAAAGATGCACAGTATGTAATGAGGTATAGTACTATATGGAGGAGCCTATAAAGATGCACAGTTTGTAATGAGGTATAGTACTATATGGGGGAGCCTATAAAGATGTACAGTATGTAATGAGGTATAGTACTCTATGGGGAGCCTATAAAGATGCACAGTATGTAATGAGGTATAGTACTATATGGAGGAGCCTATAAAGATGTACAGTATGTAATGAGGTATAGTACTATATGGGGAGCCTATAAAGATGCACAGTATGTAATGAGGTATAGTACTATATGGAGGAGCCTATAAAGATGCACAGTATGTAATGAGGTATAGTACTATATGGTGGACCCTATAAAGATGTACAGTATGTAATGATGTATAGTACTATATGAGGGAGTCTATAAAGATGCACAGTATGTAATGAGGTATAGTACTATATGGGGAGCCTATAAAGATGCACAGTATGTAATGAGGTATAGTACTATATGGTGGACCCAATAAAGATGTACAGTATGTAATGAGGTATAGTACTATATGGTGGACCCTATAAAGATGTACAGTGTGTAATGAGGTATAGTACTATATGGGGGAGCCTATAAAGATGCACAGTATGTAATGAGGTATAGTACTATATGGGGAGCCTATAAAGATGCACAGTATGTAATGAGGTATAGTACTATATGGAGGAGCCTATAAAGATGCACAGTATGTAATGAGGTATAGTACTATATGGGGAGCCTATAAAGATGTACAGTATGTAATGAGGTATAGTACTATATGAGAGAGCCTATAAAGATGCACAGTATGTAATGAGGTATAGTACTATATAGGGGAGCCTATAAAGATGCACAGTATGTAATGAGGTATAGTACTATATGGGGAGCCTATAAAGATGCACAGTATGTAATGAGGTATAGTACTATATGGGGAGCCTATAAAGATGCACAGTATGTAATGAGGTATAGTACTATATGGGGAGCTTATAAAGATGCACAGTCATAATGAGGTATAGTACTATATGGGGGGAGCCTATAAAGATGCACAGTATGTAATGAGGTATAGTACTATATGGGGGACCCTATAAAGATGCACAGTATGTAATGAGGTATAGTACTATATGGTGGAGCCTATAAAGATGTACAGTATGTAATGAGGTATAGTACTATATAGGGAGTCTATAAAGATGCACAGTATGTAATGAGGTATAGTACTATATGGGGGAGCCTATAAAGATGCGCAGTATGTAATGAGGTATAGTACTATATGGAGGAGCCTATTAAGATGCACAGTATGTAATGAGGTATAGTACTATATGGGGGAGCCTATAAAGATGCACAGTATGTAATGAGGTATAGTACTATATGGGGAGCTTATAAAGATGCACAGTCATAATGAGGTATAGTACTATATGGGGGGAGCCTATAAAGATGCACAGTATGTAATGAGGTATAGTACTATATGGGGAGTCTATAAAGATGCACAGTATGTAATGAGGTATAGTACTATATGGGGGAGCCTATAAAGATGCACAGTATGTAATGAGGTATAGTACTATATAATAAAGTATTCTATAATAATATAAGCATTCTTAGTCTGAAAATTGCCAAAAATGTACAATATAGTCATCTCTTTCAGTATGTTCCACACCCTATTATATCAGAATATGACATCGGCTGACATAAAAGCAAAAACTAATGGGAGATGTAATAATCATACCCTGTGTTTTCAAATTTTTACCCTCTTTTTTTAGTATTGTAATAGAATAGTTTTCTCATGTAATAAACTACACTTTGCACTATTCACATTTATGTTATATAATTTTGCACTTGGATTTGATTAAACAATAATAAATGTTAAGGATTTCGTTCTGTTTTCTGAATGCGGCATCTTTGGGTTCTAGTTACACTTCTTCCAATCTTTCCCCTATAATGTCTGAGGACAGCAGCTCGGATTGTGTTCTCTACATGCAGCCAGTCTGTATAAAGTGTTTCCTCAACCACCATCTTAATCTCCCTAGGATACCCTATTACCACCCTCTACACAGCTAACACAAGACAACAACCCTCTGAGCAACATAGTTGTGTGACTGATCACACAGCCAACTCAATACTTTTTCCTTTGATTTCTAGCTGGTCCATTGTGCAATATGATGTAGCACATGCCCTTGTGTTTCAAACTCCCATTGTCCCATAGATTGTAAGCTTGCGAACAGGGCCCTCTTACCTCTCTGTATGTATTACCCAGTATTGTCTTATTAATGTTTGTTCCCAATTGTAAAGTGCTACAGAATTTGCTGGTGCTATATAAATAAATGATGATGATGATGATAAAGTGTTTAATCTTCTCTACAAGTCTCACATGGTCGGCAGTTTATCTGGATCATCTGGGCTGATTCATTCACCCATCAAATGATGGAAAATACGTCAGTAACACAAATATACTGGTAGTAATTATATCTCATACATCACCTGAGCATATCACACCGGCGTCCTCATCATGAGAACAATCGTTCTCTTCCCATCCTCTGAAAGTACAATTCCATAGAGCCCGCTCATTGCCAGAACATCTTATATCATCCATCCAGATCCTCCCACTTCCTGGACCATGAATAGCTAGTCCTGTTGCTTCTTTGGCATTACCACAATGTAATTGTCTACACACAACATCAGCAGCGTTTATGTTCCAGTAGTCATCACAGACTGTGCCCCATTCTCCGCTGTGATAGACTTCCACTGTCCCGTCACATCTAGTCTGGCCATTAACCAGTCGTAAGTCATTTCTTTCTGTATTAATAGAACATATTGATATTAATTTAAGGTCACCTATATTATGATATCTTATAACTCAATAATAATTTACTTCATAGTTAAATTGCTAATCAATCTATTTAGAGAACTAAAATAAACAACATGAACAAAGGCAGTTTATGTATTCAGTATTATAGTATTGTATAGCCCAGTGGTTCCCAAACTTTTGCAGTTCACGGCACCCTTAGAGTCTCCATAATTTTTTCAAGGCACCCCTCCAAAATAGTTACTGAGCAGTCCTGTTTTAGAAGTAGTTGGGTCAAAAAAACGTAACAAGTATTTAGGTCAGGACAGAAATACTTATTTAGTTGTATGCAAAAATAATACACATAGATCCAAGGAAAAAATAATATTTTTATATTTTATTTCAATTATATTTCTGTCAAAGAATAATTGACAACTAACTCACACTGTGACCTCCTTCATCTCCACACACTCTGCATCCAGTCACGCTGCCCCCTCTCACGCTGCCCCTCTTCTCCCTCTCACGCTGCCCCGTCTGCCTTCTCACTCTGCCCTCTCTCACGCTGCCCCTCTGCCCTCTCTCACGCTGCCTCCTCTCACTTTGCCCGCTGCCTGCTCTCACGCTGCCTCCTCTCACTTTGCCTCTCTGCCCTCTCTCACCCTGCCTCCTCTCACTCTGCCCTCTCTCACGCTGCCCCGTCTGCCCTCTCACTCTGCCCTCTCTCATGCTTCCCCTCTGTCCTCTCTCACGCTGCTCCTCTGCCCTCTCTCACGCTGCTACTCTGCCCTCTCTCACGCTGCCTCCTCTCACTCTGCCCCTCTGCCCTCTCTAACACTGCCTCCTCTCACTCTGCCCCTCTGCCCTCTCTCACGCTGCCTCCTCTCACTTTGCCTGCTGCCCTCTCTCACGCTGCCTGCTCTCACGCTGCCTCCTCTCACTTTGCCTCTCTGCCCTCTCTCACGCTGCCTCCTCTCACTCTGCCCTCTCTCACGCTGCCCCGTCTGCCCTCTCACTCTGCCCTCTCTCATGCTTCCCCTCTGTCCTCTCTCACGCTGCTCCTCTGCCCTCTCTCACGCTGCTACTCTGCCCTCTCTCACGCTGCCTCTTCTCACTCTGCCCCTCTGCCCTCTCTAACACTGCCTCCTCTCACTCTGCCCCTCTGCCCTCTCTCACGCTGCCTCCTCTCACTTTGCCCGCTGCCCTCTCTCACGCTGCCTCCTCTCACTTTGCCTCTCTGCCCTCTCTCACGCTGCCTCCTCTCACTCTGCCCTCTCTCACGCTGCCCCGTCTGCCCTCTCACTCTGCCCTCTCTCATGCTGCCCCTCTGCCCTCTCTCACGCTGCCTCTCTGCCCTCTCTCACTCTGCCCATCTGCACTCTCTCACGCTGCCTCCTCTCACTCTGCCCCTCTGCCCTCTCTAACACTGCCTCCTCTCACTCTGCCCCTCTGCCCTCTCTCACGCTGCCTCCTCTTACTCTGCCCTTTCTCACGCTGCCTCCTCTCACTCTGCCCTCTCTCACGCTGCCCTGTCTGCCCTCTCACTCTGCCCTCTCTCATGCTTCCCCTCTGTCCTCTCTCACGCTGCCCCTCTGCCCTCTCTCACGCTGCCACTCTGCCCTCTCTCACACTGCCTCCTCTCACTCTGCCCCTCTGCCCTCTCTAACACTACCTCCTCTCACTTTGCCCCTCTGCCCTCTCTCACACTGCCTCCTCTCACTCTGCCCTCTCTCACGCTGCCCCACTGCCCTTTCACGCTGTCCCCTCTGCGCCCTCTCATGCTGTCCCCGCTGCCCCCCTCTCACTCTGCCCCCCCTCTCACTTTGCCATTTTCTCTGCCACTTTCACTCTGCCCCTCTCACTCTGCCCCTGCCCCTCTGCCTCTCTCTCTCTGATACTCTCTGCCACCCTCTTTCGCTCTGCCGCCACTCTGCCCCCCTCTTACTCTGCCACTCTCTCTCTCTGCCCTTTTCTCTATGCTCCTCTCTCACTCTGCCGCCACTCTGTCCCCCATCGCCACACTGCCCCCCCCCCTTTGCCACACTGCCCCCCCCCCCTCCGCCGCGGCCAGCCAGAGGAAAAAGAAAAAAAACGAAAAAAAACTTACCAATATGCGCGGCGCCGGGACCCAGCATCCTCCTCTCTCCCGCAGCTTGTCACTGATTGTCGGGCGCGCTGCAGGAGAGAGAAGGATGCTGGGTCCCAGCGCCGCGCGGATTGGTAATTTTTTTTTCTTTTTTTTTTTCTTTTTGCTCTGGCTGGTCGCGGCACCCCAGTGACAGCGCCGCGGCACCCTTGGGAGTCGCGGCGCACACTTTGGGAACCGCTGGTATAGGGTATGATCTATGAAGGAAAGTAAGGCAAAAAAATGAGTAAGTTTTCTCCTGGACCATACCATGTTACAATGCAAGGAGAGGAAATTAGTTTATTATTTTGCACATATGATAAATATTCGCTGCTTTTTCATGTAGCACACAAATACTTGATAGCTTTATTTGTACAATGAAATTTAAAGTGGATCTCGGACATGCTCTATCCCAACTATAAATCTGTCCCCACATTTTATATTTACCTCCCCCTCCAATGCAACATGGTTTTGCCAAGGTGCAAAGTTACTCATTTTTTGCCTTGCTTTCCTTAAAGAATCAGGTCCTCTGTGTATTTTTTAAAACCACACATAAATCGGGCATATACACGTCCGTATTCCAAGTGGAGCATATATAAGTAATACGTTCCTTGAGGAATACGGTAGTAACTCATGTGATGTAAAATGGAACAACCATAGCAATGTATTTTTATATGCTCCTCTGTCATTTAGGAACAAAGGTACGTTATTGTACTACATAATACCTTATTACTCCTTATTGACGGTGGAACACACAGACGTTCAATTCCTTCATTAACCGCTTTCGCCTTATTATTCCCAAACACTCATGTTTCATGACAATTAGTATTAACCCTTTATATGCATTATGGCATCATCCTGCTATCCGCACTATTACATGACAATCTCTTTACTGAGTAGTACTGCTTTGAATGGGCATCTGATCATCTGCATTGATATTTTTTATACTGCTGCACATTAATTAGCATTATCATGGGCACTCTCACTACTATATTTGTCCTTTCTAGGCATTATCACAGGCATATTACTTTTTACTTTGCACTATTCTATGATGTTCAAAAACCCTTTAGAACAGACCTTAATCATATTATTACACACTTACATTGAAAACTGAAAGCACACACACTATGGTTTATTTCAACTAACAAACTTAAAATTGACATAACGAAAACTTTCACTAGCTAAAAAAACTTTATTTAACATAGCAAAAAATCAACTATTATAATTTTTTGACAATTCTAAATATCTTGTAATTTTTCGCCTCTTCTTCTCTATCTTTGTGATTAATACATCTGTAAGTGATATTTCCTCTGCACATATCTTTGCTATTGATGTAGATTTCGCCCACAGTTTTATAGCTTTGCAGAGTTCACAGTTACAACATTAAGATACATTTTATGCAACATTCATCTTAGTGTGAACACAGTTCTAGAGGACTGCCTTTTGGAGGCACATGTAAATATATTGAGGGGGATTGCTTGGCAACAAACACTTATTTGACCCATGATTTCAGACACCTCTATAAGGGCAATCTTTGCCTAGGCCTAGGCAAAGACACATTTAGTAAATATATTATTTCTGAGGCCTTCACTTTTACGCTGTGTGGCTGTATCACATAGAATCAACTTATTGTAGATTTATTTCAATTAGGGGTGCAGTTCCCCACTGTAAATCATAGCAAATGTACTGATTTTTTTATATTATTTTATGTTGCATTTCTTTATTAGAAATGTATGGTGGAGGAAATGTGTTTTTGTAACAAAAAAAGAAGGAAATCCTAAAGAAAGCTAATTAACTCTTCTCATGTAAAGTGACCAACACTCATTTAAGCCTGAAGGCAAGCAGGAGGTCATTACCTTTCGGTCCTGTGTTGTTTTTCTTCCTGTATCATAGAAATCATAGAACCTGTCTGTACAATGTAGACTCAGGATACAATTTAGGATATCACACACTTTTAAGTAAAATTGTGTTAAGTGCCAGATTAGAGACTATATTACATCCTGAATGGTAAATATGCAATGTAAAAAGGTGTTAAACCTCTACATGTTGATTTATGTGCAAGCTACATGAAGCAGCCTGGATTGGTTAAAGGGGCAGGAGACTGGATTACTTTCTGTCAGGGTATGTGTGCAAAACTATATAAAGAGCTATATTTTACCATGTAATGTATCATTCGATCTGTAACTTCTGGAAAAATCACAAGTTCTTCAAACTAGCGTGTAACTGCCCTTATTAGGACTACGTGAGCTAATAAAACATCACTGCTTCAAGATCCTGCTTTGATGTCTAATTACCTACTGTAAATTTCTGTGCCCTACAGATTAGTTCAATTTAATCCATTATCCGACTGTTCTGAGGTTGGGCCCCCCCCCCTCTAGTACCAATACTCTGTCCGTTACACTGCAGCTCTGGCCAGGGGGAACCATCCACAGCAACGCTGATCTAAAGGAAGAGGTTAGGGGTACCAGCCCAGGTGCCCAGCGAGGGGGTACACTAACAGCGAGAGTTACTCAGAAAGAAGCAGTTCGAGGTGCCGTTGAAGGAGCTTAGTGGTGGCAGCATATGCCCCTCCCACTGCATTTAAAGGAGCGCAATTTGGATAAAAAAAGGGGATGGTAGCAAAACAAGCCTAGCCAGTCACCAGCAACACACACAGGGTGGCATAGGAGGTTTCATCCTTGCACATGCTGCTAAACATAATAATTAATATACTGTATGCAAGACGCCGTCCCCGCACTTCTCCTGTGTTGCCTAGCGACAGGAAGCTCCCATTCTCCTTCCGGCCCAGCACTTTGCTGGCGCATGCGCAGAAGGCGTGTCCTGTTACACACTCCTTCAGCTAAATGTTGGCGGTCAGAGATACCCTCACTGCCTGAGTCAATCAGGGCTGTCTCCTCCCTATTCAAAGAAGGTTCTGGAACCCTATTAGGTCTCACACCCTGTGCTTCAGCGTGCCTGTTCTGTCTGCTGACACTTTATTCGGTTTTGTAGCTTAGACTGCGGCATAGCCCTGGACTTCCTTTTTGGTTAACCCTTTGGCTCCTGATGTACTCCTCCTGGTATCTGAGCCGTGGCTTGTTGACTCTCCCTTCGGATTCTGTTGGTACTGCATTGCCTGCCTGATTCTGACCCAGATCGACTGACAACTCTTTTTCCTCTGCTTTGCTGATTACTGTTCTGGAGGTCCATAACCTGCTTGTCCCTAGGGGCAAGATCCAGACTCCTTTGTGGGGAGTTGCTGGTGAAGACCTGGGGCGCTACCAAATCCAGTACCACCAATAACAGCAAGTAGGCATTATTCTACTTCTACTGATTGACACTATATTTTAAATTTAAAATGCTTTCATTCTTCTGCAGGGGCCTGGGATGTGCTCCCTGTCTCCTCCTCAACCTGGGTCTCCGCCACTACAATGAGGGGTCCTTCCCAAGACACCTCTATGTCCTCCTCCGGGTTTGGGAAAAGGGACTGTTCTTAGGGTGGTAAAAGAGCCTCATCCTGGGGTTCCTCCTAGGAGTCCTCCTGTTGACGGTGGAGCCACTGGCGGCAGAGTTCTGTTGGAAGAAATATGACTCATTAGTATTTTCTTAAATGTTATCTCTCTTCCACGTGGTCATTCCAGCAGTTGCACAATGGAGCGTCTGCTCCTTAGCCTATGTCTGAGCTTAACTCTTGCAGCCCTGTAGGCTGCATTTTTATGCTCAATACTAATGTAATAAGCAACTGGACCAAGACAGTGGTCTATTACTCAAGTAAGTGCTCACAGCTCGATGCATGAGAAGATAGCAGCCGGCATGTTTGAATGAGACTTTTCAACATTCCCCTCACTGATTGTCTCTCAGGTCATTTGTGGGTGTATGCACGTAAGGCGCGGATTTCTTCTATACCATCTAAAATGGTTGATTTCCTCTCACCTGTCATTGGAAAACTGGATTACCATCTGTCATTCAATCACAATAGTGGGCCATAACCAGGATATCAGGGGTGTTGCAATGCCTGGATGTCCACACACAACCAATGGCAGGACAGGCTGCCTCAGCAGACACTATATAAAGCTGGAGGACAAATCATAGTGCCCGTCGTTTTGTGATCCAGGCTGAATATTTCTCTGTATGTTTCGTTTTGTATTTTGGTATTGAGTATAATATAATGCATTTTTCAGATGTCTTCTGATGGAGACGGCCGGCAAATCCAATCTAACTCCACCAAAGTGGAGGCAACCAAGTTTTACCTAATGCAATGGGGAAATTCTTGTGCAGCTGGCAGCGGATAGGCTGCCCCATACCAACTGACGGCTATCCGCCCCAGCGAAGCACTGCATTTGGGAGGACATCACGGAGCAGGTCAATGCTGCCACTCCTAATCAGAGGTCTGTAACTGAGGTCAAAAAACAGAAGGTAGCAAATGCACTTTTATATATTTATATTTAGTATATTGTGCTCTGCATACCTTTCTCAAATGGCCACCTTCTAAATGTCTTTCAATATTGTCAAACACATTTTGTGCAAGGCATGGGAATACCAAAAACCAAACCTTTTATTAATATACTGTAGCAATTTAAATATGTGTGTAAATGTTACATGCCGCGGCGGTGCCCAGCCGCCGCGACCTCCTTACCTCCGTCCCGGCCGTTGCCTAGACAACGGTCGGGACGCTGAGAGAGAGTGAGAGCGCCGCGTCCCAGCAAAGGAGAACTGCTGGGCGCGTGCGCAGGCAAGCCTGTGGGCTAATTAATGCAGGGCTGTAGTTACAGGTATTAGCCTGGGTGTCTGACAGGGTCTAGCCCTGATTGGTCTGAAGCCAGATTGCTGATTAGTCCTCAGGGGTGCAGGCAAGCTCTGATTGGCCCATCTGTGTATTTAAGGCAATGAGGTCTGCTGCCTCATTGCCGGTTATAGCTTCTGTGCTCCAGTCTGCTGACCTGCTTGTTCCTGTATCCTGATACTGCTACTGATTTCCCGTGTATGACCCTTGGCTTTGAATTGGACTTCGCTTGTGTTTCCTGTGACCCCTGACCTCAGCTTGTTTACCGATACTGTTGTCTGCTGCCGGCCCTTGACCTCTGCGTGGACCTCACTCCGCTTGCCTGGGTTCGCCCCAGCCGGTACACACTTCACGACCCTCTGTCAGTCTGCGGCCCAGTCTGTCCCCACCATCAGGGGCTCCAGTGAACACCTGATTGGCAGAGTAGATTCCGGGTTGTGTTGTGCCGGCTGGAGGGGTTCCTAACATTATAACCGGCCACACACTGAGATGAGGTTGCGATGGATGGAAGCGGATCCACACCGTCTCCAGCACAGGCCTTAGCAGCCCATGTTGAGTCCTTGTATCAGATGATCCAGAGATTGGCTGAGCGTCTGTCTGTTCAAGAAGAAGCCGCAAAAACTTCTCAACCTACTCCAAGTTCCTCCTGTGAACCTAAGATGAATTTGCCGGATCGCTTCTCTGGAAATAGATCTCTGTTCCGGAATTTCAGGGAAAGCTGCAAGCTCTATTTCCGGTTGAGACCCCGTTCCTCCGGGTCAGAGCATCAAAGAGTCGGGATCATCATTTCCCTCCTACAAGGTGACCCCCAGTCCTGGGCCTTTTCTTTGCCACAGACCAGTCCTGCCATGCAGTCCGTAGACTCTTTCTTTGAGGCATTGGGTCTACTGTATGATGACCCGGATCGAGTTGCCTCTGCGGAAGCTCATCTACGGGCCTTGAAACAAGGCCGGCGGTCGGCAGAAGAATACTGCGCTGAATTCCGTAGATGGTCTCCTGATAGTGGATGGAACGACCCCGCCTTATGTAGTCAGTTCCGTCTCGGCCTATCGGAGCAGATCAAAGATTCTTTGGTGCAATACCCATCTCCTAGCTCTCTGGGGGATCTGATGCACCTCTCCATTAAAATTGACAGGAGGTATAAAGAGGGGAAAACTGAAAAGGAGACATTATCACCTCCATCCGCCTTCGTTCCTGTTTCCACGGATGTTGAGGAACCGATGCAATTAGGAGCATATCGCCTGTCCCCTGAGGAAAGAGACAGGAGACGATCACAAGGCCTATGTCTGTATTGTGGCACAAGAGGCCATTTCTCCCGTTCCTGCCCAAATAAGCCGGGAAACAGTAGAAATAGCAGATCTGTTGCTGGCTATAGCAGTGTGCTGGGGGAATTTGTCTCTGTTTTTTCCTTTTAGGATAACCCCACCCTTTCATGCACCTGTTATAGCCTATAAATTGATTTGAGCAACTACCAGTTCTTTATCTGTCTGAGAGGCATGTTGGTGTCAGTAGCTGAGGGAGAGTACTGACATTGGATTGCTATTTGGAGGTCTCTGAGGTACCTCTTTGGTAAGTTGGTTTTCAATTTAAAAACATATATGTATGGCCCAAATATATGGGACTCTCATTGTTTAGAGTAGGACCACCCTATTAGCAAAAGCACCTTGGCGTGGTGGGTGGCTTCAACATACATTTGCAAATGTGTGCAACTGAGACTTTTGCATTTTTATCTACAGTAGAAATAGCAGATCTGTTGCTGGCTATAGCAGTGCGCTGGGGGAATTTGTCTCTGTTTTTTCCTTTTAGGATAACCCCACCCTTTCATGCACCTGTTATAGCCTATAAATTGATTTGAGCAACTACCAGTTCTTTATCTGTCTGAGAGGCATGTTGGTGTCAGTAGCTGAGGGAGAGTACTGACATTGGATTGCTATTTGGAGGTCTCTGAGGTACCTCTTTGGTAAGTTGGTTTTCAATTTAAAAACATATATGTATGGCCCAAATATATGGGACTCTCATTGTTTAGAGTAGGACCACCCTATTAGCAAAAGCACCTTGGCGTGGTGGGTGGCTTCAACATACATTTGCAAATGTGTGCAACTGAGACTTTTGCATTTTTATCTACAGTAGAAATAGCAGATCTGTTGCTGGCTATAGCAGTGCGCTGGGGGAATTTGTCTCTGTTTTTTCCTTTTAGGATAACCCCACCCTTTCATGCACCTGTTATAGCCTATAAATTGATTTGAGCAACTACCAGTTCTTTATCTGTCTGAGAGGCATGTTGGTGTCAGTAGCTGAGGGAGAGTACTGACATTGGATTGCTATTTGGAGGTCTCTGAGGTACCTCTTTGGTAAGTTGGTTTTCAATTTAAAAACATATATGTATGGCCCAAATATATGGGACTCTCATTGTTTAGAGTAGGACCACCCTATTAGCAAAAGCGCCTTGGCGTGGCAGGATGGCTTCAACATACATTTGCAAATGTGTGCAACTGAGACTTTTGCATTTTTATCTACAGTAGAAATAGCAGATCTGTTGCTGGCTATAGCAGTGCGCTGGGGGAATTTGTCTCTGTTTTTTCCTTTTAGGATAACCCCACCCTTTCATGCACCTGTTATAGCCTATAAATTGATTTGAGCAACTACCAGTTCTTTATCTGTCTGAGAGGCATGTTGGTGTCAGTAGCTGAGGGAGAGTACTGACATTGGATTGCTATTTGGAGGTCTCTGAGGTACCTCTTTGGTAAGTTGGTTTTCAATTTAAAAACATATATGTATGGCCCAAATATATGGGACTCTCATTGTTTAGAGTAGGACCACCCTATTAGCAAAAGCACCTTGGCGTGGTGGGTGGCTTCAACATACATTTGCAAATGTGTGCAACTGAGACTTTTGCATTTTTATCTACAGTAGAAATAGCAGATCTGTTGCTGGCTATAGCAGTGCGCTGGGGGAATTTGTCTCTGTTTTTTCCTTTTAGGATAACCCCACCCTTTCATGCACCTGTTATAGCCTATAAATTGATTTGAGCAACTACCAGTTCTTTATCTGTCTGAGAGGCATGTTGGTGTCAGTAGCTGAGGGAGAGTACTGACATTGTATTGCTATTTGGAGGTCTCTGAGGTACCTCTTTGGTAAGTTGGTTTTCAATTTAAAAACATATATGTATGGCCCAAATATATGGGACTCTCATTGTTTAGAGTAGGACCACCCTATTAGCAAAAGCGCCTTGGCGTGGCAGGATGGCTTCAACATACATTTGCAAATGTGTGCAACTGAGACTTTTGCATTTTTATCTACAGTAGAAATAACAGATCTGTTGCTGGCTATAGCAGTGCGCTGGGGGAATTTGTCTCTGTTTTTTCCTTTTAGGATAACCCCACCCTTTCATGCACCTGTTATAGCCTATAAATTGATTTGAGCAACTACCAGTTCTTTATAAGCCGGGAAACGAGCATGCCTAGGGAACAAGGGGAAAGTTCACCTAGGTCTGCAAATTGTCTCCCCGAAAAATGCCGTATTGATCCCTGCGCAGCTCACGTTCAATACCCGTTCCATGGACCTGGCAGCCTTCATTGACAGTGGAGCTGCGGGCAACTTCCTTGACATCGGGTTTGCCCGCGCTGCTGAAATTCCAATGGTAAGACTCAAGTCTGCTGTTACGGTCTGTGGTTTAGATGGAGCTCCGTTACCCAGTGGCAAGATTTCCTGGGAGACCCCGCCACTACAGTTGAATATCGGAGCCCTCCATTCAGAATCAATAACCTTCCTCCTTATTGATTGCTCATCGGTGCCCTTGATCCTGAGTCACCCATGGCTTTCCCGGCATAACCCTGTAGTGGACTGGATAAAAGGAGAAATTGTCCACTGGAGTTCTTATTGTGAACAGTCCTGTTTATCACTACCGCTGCGGTTGATCCAGTCTATTCCGGAGCAACTTCCCTCACAATACCACAACTTCTGGGACGTGTTTTCTAAGAGAGCGGCGGATACCCTACCACCTCACCGTGACTTCAACTGCGCTATCGAGCTCATACCTGGTTCCAAGTTGCCTAAGGGACGCCTGTATTCCCTCTCAGCTCCCAAGACCAAGTCCATGCAGGATTATATTGAGGAGAATTTGGAAAAGGGCTTCATCAGGCCATCCAAATCTCCAGTAGGAGCTGGTTGTTTTTTTGTATCTAAAAAAGACGGAGGGCTAAGACCCTGCATTGACTACAGAGGATTGAACCTCATCACAGTCAAAAACACCTATCCACTTCCTCTCATCTCTGTATTGTTCGATCAACTAAGAGGTGCAACAGTCTTCACCAAAATTGATCTCCGGGGTGCATATAACCTCATACGTATTAGAGCAGGTGATGAGTGGAAGACGGCATTCAATACGCTCTCCGGCCACTATGAATATTTGGTCATGCCGTTTGGTCTTAGTAACGCCCCTGCAGTATTTCAGGATCTCATTAACGAAGTACTACGTGAGTTTCTGGGACATTCCGTTGTGGTTTACTTGGACGACATCCTCATATATTCGGACTCGTCAGTACACCAGGGTCATGTCAGACAAGTTTTACAAAAGTTGAGAAAACATCATTTCTATGCTAAACTCGAAAAATATGAGTTTGAGGTTCAGAAGGTATCCTTTCTTGGTTATATTATCTCCTCGGAAGGATTCTCTATGGACCCAACCAAGGTCCAAGCAATCCTAGACTGGGTACAACCGAATAACCTCAAAGCGGTCCAGAGATTCCTGGGATTCACCAATTACTACAGGAGGTTTATTGGCGGTTTTGCGGATATTGTGGCTCCTATTGTCACCTTGACTCGCAAGGAAAGCGACCCAGCTAACTGAACATCTCAGGCAATAACTGCGTTTGAAACCCTGAAGAACGCCTTCGTGTCTGCTCAGGTCCTCAGACACCCGGATCCTAAGTTACCGTTTATCCTTGAGGTTGATGCCTCTGACGTCGGTGCAGGTGCCATCTTGTCCCAAAAAGATTCCCAGACTCATCGCTTACATCCATGTGCCTATTTCTCTCACCAGTTCTCTTCAGCGGAGGCCAACTATGATGTGGGAAACCGAGAGCTGTTGGCAATCAAATGGGCCTTCGAGGAATGGCGACATTGGTTGGAAGGCGCTACTCACCAGATCTCCGTTATAACGGATCATAAAAATCTGCAGTATATACAGTCGGCTAAACGACTGAACCCTCGGCAGGCTCGTTGGTCGCTGTTCTTCACCCGTTTT
This sequence comes from Mixophyes australis, assembly GCA_036250195.1. Lineage (NCBI taxonomy): Eukaryota > Metazoa > Chordata > Amphibia > Anura > Limnodynastidae > Mixophyes > Mixophyes australis. Next base: position 89,084,648 of record JAVHZZ010000012.1, read on the forward strand.
AACTTTGTAATTACATATCGTCCAGGATCTAAGAATGTCCGGCCAAACGCCCTGTCCAGAAGCTTTCTGGCACACCATGCTCCGGTTACTAATCCAGAACCTATTATCCCCTTGTCTATGATTCATGCTGGGTTAACCCAAGACCTAAGTTGTACTTTAAAGAGGTTTCAGAGATTAGCCCCTGATAATACAACAGTAGGATGTTTGTTTGTCCCAGTTCATCTGAGGAGGGCAGTTCTTGCTGAAGCACACAATAGTCAAACTGCCGGACATCCGGGAGTCTTTAAGACAATAAAAATCCTTTCCCGTACTGTATGGTGGCCATCTTTGTCTGCTGACGTCAAGAGTCACGTCTTGTCATGTGAGGTTTGTGCCAGAAACAAAGTCCCCAGGACCCGTCCAGTAGGTCAGTTAGTTCCTTTGGCCATTCCTGCAAAACCATGCACGCACTTGTCCATGGACTTTATAGTTGATCTACCACCTTCTGCAGGACACACTACCATTTGGGTCGTGGTAGACCGGTTCAGCAAAATGTCACATTTCATTCCACTAACCAAACTGCCTACTGCTAGGGATTTGGCCGTCTTATTCATTCAAAATATTTTCCGGCTCCATGGACTTCCTACTGACATCGTCTCCGATCAGGGTTCTCAGTTCATAGCCCAATTCTGGAAATCCTTCTGTACTCTCCTTGGAATCAAGATCAGTTTATCATCCGCATACCACCCTCAGTCAAATGGGCAGACTGAAAGGGTTAACCAGTCACTGGAACAGTTCCTCCGATGTTATACTTCAGAGTTCCATGACAACTGGTCCTCTTTGCTGCCCTGGGCAGAGTTTTCCTACAATAACTCATATCACTCATCTACTCAAACTTCCCCGTTCTACTGTAACTTCGGTTTCCATTCCAGGTCTAATTCACTATATTATCTCAAACCTGCTGGTATCCCAGAGATTCGTTCCATAGCTGCTGATCTGAGAGTAATTTGGCGGAAAGTTCAGTCCTCCTTGAGAAAATCCTCATTGTCTGCTAAAAAAAATTCGGACCGCCATCGTACCACCTGCTCATTCAAAGTGGGCCAGAAAGTGTGGCTTTCAACTCGGAATGTTAGGCTCAGACAGCCTTGTAAAAAACTAGGGCCTAAATTTATTGGTCCGTTCATGATTACCAAGCAGATTAATCCGGTAGCTTTTAGATTGAAGATCCCTGGCTCTCTGAAAATCCCCAACACGTTTCATTGTTCGTTACTTAAGCCAGTATTATACCCGAATCAATCCCAGTCTACAGGGCCTTCTGTGGGAATTAGGAACTTACCACAAAAATTTGTGCTTCAGAAAATCCTCGACTCTAAAAGAGTGCAGGGGCAGGTGCACTTCCTAGTACAGTGGAAGAATCGTGGATTAGAGGAGCGGTCTTGGGTTCCGCAGAGACAACTTCATGCCCCTAAACAGTTGAAGGAGTTCTTCAGGAAGTATCCAAGAAAACCTGGATGTCGGGATCCTTCGACCCCTCCTCAAGGGGGGGGTACTGTTACAAGCCGCGGCGGTGCCCAGCTGCCACGACCTCCTTACCTCCGTCCCGGCCGTCGCTATGACGACCGGGACGTCACTTCCGGGGGCTCGTCCCGGCCGTTGCCTAGACAACGGTCGGGACGCTGAGAGAGAGTGAGAGCGCCGCGTCCCAGCAAAGGAGAACTGCTGGGCGCGTGCGCAGGCAAGCCTGTGGGCTAATTAATGCAGGGCTGTAGTTACAGGTATTAGCCTGGGTGTCTGACAGGGTCTAGCCCTGATTGGTCTGAAGCCAGATTGCTGATTAGTCCTCAGGGGTGCAGGCAAGCTCTGATTGGCCCATCTGTGTATTTAAGGCAATGAGGTCTGCTGCCTCATTGCCGGTTATAGCTTCTGTGCTCCAGTCTGCTGACCTGCTTGTTCCTGTATCCTGATACTGCTACTGATTTCCCGTGTATGACCCTTGGCTTTGAATTGGACTTCGCTTGTGTTTCCTGTGACCCCTGACCTCAGCTTGTTTACCGATACTGTTGTCTGCTGCCGGCCCTTGACCTCTGCGTGGACCTCACTCCGCTTGCCTGGATTCTCCCCAGCCGGTACACACTTCACGACCCTCTGTCATTCTGCGGCCCAGTCTGTCCCCACCATCAGGGGCTCCAGTGAACACCTGATTGGCAGAGTAGATTCCGGGTTGTGTTGTGCCGGCTGGAGGGGTTCCTGACAGTAAACACTGATTATGGCTCTGTAGCAGTCTATAATTATTGTGTGAATTTTAGACCCAATATATATATGTATGTATGCAGCAGTATTTAAAAGTTGTTTTGCCAGTATACATTTCAACTTTCTTCACTCAAAACATTTCACGCAGGTGGCAGGACTTTAAGTATCACTTAAAGGACAAATTGAGAGACCACAGCAGACATGCCAGGAGGTCAGGCGGTGGTCCAATGGAGCCTTTAGACTGTAGCCACCTGGAGTGCACGCATTGATCCTGCATTAATGATCAATTGGTGCAAGGCATCTTTGCAGTTTGGACCATATTGTCCAATCAGTGGGTAGTATATTTCTTTACTGACCCCACATATACACACATGACACCAAAAACATATACATTTCACATGTGAACAGACTAATGTGTGTAATTACATCTACTAATATAATGCAAAACTTGGATGCTATGGACATACACATACATGGTTATGAACTTATTTTTGTCTTCCATTATGTTAGCTGGAGATGCAGAGGAGCAGAGAGACGTGGAAGTGGAGGCGACAGTGGACAACACACCTTGATGGGGCAGAGGAACAGCAGCCACAGGAGGAAGAATCTGGGGGTAGTGGGTAATGCTCAAAGATGGAAAAGTTTTATGGACAAAATGTATGAGATCAATAATAATTTAGAACACAAAATGGATCAAATACACAATAACCATGATCCATTCCTCATGGGAACGATTGACCAATGCAATCGCTTCTTATCTTCAGAAAGCTCCTCCTGATCTTGTGCCATCTGTTTACTCTTCTGCCCCTGCGACATTAGCTGCATCTCCTGCCCCTGTGACATTAACTGCTTTTCCTGCCCATGTGCCACCTGTTTACTCTCCTGCCCCTGTGACATTAACTGCTTATCCTGCCCATGTGCCACCTGTTTACTATCCTGCCCCTGTGACATCAGCTGCATCTCCTGCCCCTGTGACATCAGCTGCTCCTCCTGCCCCTGTGACATCAGCTGCTCCTCCTGCCCCTGTGACATCAGCTGCTCCTCCTGCCCCTGTGACATCAGCTGCTCCTCCTGCCCCTGTGACATCAGCTGCTCCTCCTGCCCGTGACATCAGCTGCTCCTCCTGCCCGTGACATCAGCTGCTCCTCCTGCCCGTGACATCAGCTGCTCCTCCTGCCCGTGACATCAGCTGCTCCTCCTGCCCGTGACATCAGCTGCTCCTCCTTCCTATGTGACATCAGCTGCATCTCCTGGCCTTGTACCACCTGTTTACTCTCCTGCCCCTGTGACATCAGCTGCTCCTCCTGCCCCTGTGACATCAGCTGCTCCTCCTACCCATGTGCCGCCTGTTTACTCTCCAGTCCCAGCATCATCATCTTTAGACCGTAGCCACCTGGATGACCCGGATGACCCGGAGACAGCTTAGATCCAGCAGCACAGCCAATGTTGGGCCAGGGAGCAAGCGAGGGAGGTTTCCTTGGCTACTCATCCATTTACTGTACGCATTGCATTTTAAGACAACACAAAAGGTACTTACATATAAAGTAAGAGGACACCACATATTCCTGGAAGGCTGAATAATCTTGTGAATCTGGAGGACCAGGATCAGCGTCATCTTCCTCCTGGCCAGCACCATCGGCCTCTTTCCGATGGGTGGCAACATTATGAAAAAAAATCCCTTAAGCATTGTAGATTTTGCGATCCCCTTTGGAGTTTACACATTATAAACAAAACATGCTTCCAGATAGCAAAGCTTGGTCCAACCAAAATTTCAGTTTTTGTAGCAAAAAAACAAATAAATGTATGTCACTATGTATAAACTAGAGATGCTAGGTCACGGTTTTCCGAAAACCGAGGCCACCCGAACTTAGCAGATTTGAGTACCGAGCCGAGTCGGCTTGGTACTTTCGCGCACCCTTGGAACTGGAAACGAGGCAAAATGTCATTGTTGCATCGTCGGATCTCGCGAGTTTTGAATTCCATAAGTACCTCCCTCCCCAGGAGATCCAGCCCCATTGCTCACACAGAAACAGGGGTAGCAGTGTTCTTATCACTCTTCAGTCTCCAGTGACATTGCTCAGTGCCATTGACCTTTTCCTTTCCTTAATGAATCAGGCCCTATGTATTCAGTAGTGTAGCCGCGTATATATCTATTCCATACCTGCCTACCGGGAGGCTCCCAAATTTCGGGGAGTCGTCCAGGACTCCCGGAAGAGTAAGCAAAACTCCCGAAATTTGGGGAAATTAACGGCAGTGAATGGAGGGGGCGGGGCTTAATTGTGTCATTAAGCCCCGCCCCCTATGTTCAATGTGCTCCACATTGACCATTTTACATTCAGCACATGACCTACAAGGCTGGACGTTAGAATTATTTGCACCATGGACTTATTCCTGCAGCATTAGATAGAAGTTATGAGCTGTAACTGTCATTTCTGTTATCTATTTATATTTTCTTACCATAGAACACCCTGAATCGAGCACTGAAGGATTTTCTGTATATTAGATTGATCTAAGAGATGGGAAACCTCTGCAGACAGCAGACATCAGGTGTTACACAGATGTTGTTGTATTTGATGTGGTGTCAGAAACAGTTCTGTATTATTTTCTTATGATTTAACCTTTAAGCAAAAAAATATATTTAAATCTGCATTTACTTACAGAAACATGTGGGAAAGTAGCACAATACATATAGGATTCTGTATATTATCACTGCGGGGACATTGATGCCTTCTGCTCTATAAAGTAGACCTATGTATAATTCTTATTTTTCCCTCATAATTTAAAACATATAAATTATGATTACATGTTACCATAAATTAGAAAAATATTTAAAAAATAAAATTCTGCCCAACTTAATCCGCCCAGACCAGGTGGGCTGTGTCCGTCCAGCCAGGTACATGATAATGTAGGTGCATCACATCAGCCATTAATCAATCACATGAACACAAATAAAATCCCTTTGTTGATGCTTGTCTTGGACATATAGAAAGCCATAGACAGGGTCTAGTGGCCATTCATGGTCCTGGCACTCAAACAATTTGTCTTCAAAGATAAATTCCAGTGGGCTATCAGCGCACTATACCGCAACCTTCATCAACAATCCTCACCAATGTCCTGACCTTTACCCTAGCCCGTGGACCAGACAAGGATGGGCATCCTATCCACATTAATATCCATGTTGGTAATCGAGCCCCTGGCTGGCAGAGGCAGATACAACCCTGACATCTCGGCATCGCCACCAGCACATCCCACTATAAAGTCGCTCTCTTCACCGACGACGTCCTCTTGACTCTCACTAAACCACTCACATCTCTCCCTGATTTATTTATGGAACTGTCCGAGTCTGGCTCAGTGATGGGATATAAAGTAGACAACAAGTCCGTGGCCCTATCCCTTTACATTCCAGACCACATGAAGAAGCTCCTCAAGCTCAGCTTCAGCTTTCAGTGGAAGCCGGATGATTAAATTCCCCGGGTCAATGATAGAGTAAATGTAACTTTTTCGTTAAAAAAATAAAGTTTACATCAAGTTTACTTTCATAAAATATATTTATGTTTTAGAAAATCATATTTATATTGTTGTATATTTTGTCTTCTTTCATTGAACAATAAGGATGATTTTAATCAAATTAAGTGAATGTGTTATTAGTAAACTGTGAGATTAATGTGAAATTTCATTGGTGCAGTCGTATTACACTATAAACCCACCTAATAATATACATATACCTAACAATATACATAATAATACACATATACCTATTAAAACACATATACCTAATAATACAAATATACCTAATAATATATTTATACCTAATAGTACACATATAGCTTATAATACATATATACATAGTAACATACTTATGCCCAATAATATACTTATACCTAATAATATACATAATAATATACATATACCTAATAATATACATATACCTAATAATACATACATACATACTTAATGATATACATAATACACAAATAGCTAATATTACAAATATAGCTAATAATACACACATACCTAATAAAATAATAATATACTTATACCTAATAATAAAATATAGCTAATAATACACACACACATATATATATATATATATATATATATATATATATATATATATATATATATATATATATTATAATAATATACTTATACCTGATAATATACATAATATACATATACCTAATAATATACATATACCTAATAATACATACATACATAATGACATACATAATACACAAATAGCTAATAATACACATATAGCTAATAATTTATACATACCTAATAATATACTTATACCTAATAATATAGCTTATAATACACATATACATAATTATATGCCTATACCTAATAATATACATATAGCTAATAATACACATATAGCTAATAATATACATATAGCTAATACACACATACATAATTATATACATACAAATAATACATATATACCTAATAAAACACATATACATAATAATACACATATAGATAATAATACGCATAGACCTAATAATATACCTCTACACAACAATATACATAATAATCTAAAAATACCTGTAGTGCCCAGTGATGTGATAATTACTTGGCATCACAACTTATTAATAAATGGGTTTTATTTATATGAAATTGTCAGTATTTTTTTTGTAAATAAAAGTTGAGAAATGTTTTAATTTTGTTATGTAATTTGTAAAATCCCCCAATCATATAGTCACAGAGACCACTTGTATTTATCAATATTTCTGGGAGCTGATATATTGGTTTAGAATGAAATTAAAAACAACTACATAAACCCCATAAAACAGTACATGGAATTACCTAATTACTTTGTATAATAATAGAATGTTTGCTGGGTATAAAAATAAAAATAAAACACCTGTCAGACATAAAAGTACTTATGTTTTGTGAAACTTTTCACTGAATAAACCACAAGTTGCTATTAAAATAAAAATTGTTTCTTACAGTAGCTGATAAATATATTATAAGGATGTAATTATCTTCTATATAGTCACTAATGTCATTAATAGAGATATTGGGCTTAGTGTAACACACATTAATAGAGGAGCTTAGAGCAAAGCCGTAGAGGACAGTAGATGTAATAATACAGGCTGTAATATATCATGTCGTATATAAGGAATAATACTTTGTAATTTGAATACTTAGCCCTTGTTATATAATAATCCTCTGTATATAAACCCCACCATGATTCATGTCAATAATAATTTATTATTTATCTAATTATTTACCTAAAAACCAAAAACACAAAACATTTATAAGATTACTTACGTGATGTTGTTGATTCCCAGTGAGATATCCAGAGTATGATCATTATAAAAGTAATTCTCAGGAGTCTCTCCCGGTCCATGTCTTCCTGTATAATCTCCTCAGTATTATGGACAAGACTAAGAAGACTTCAGTCCAGGTAACAACAGACAGCAAGAGGAGCAACACAGAGCAAGTTCCCCACTGGTTTCTATCTTATAGTGATACAGTGGGATGTTCAGATCCAGCCTGCCCCCAATACACTGTGTTATGTAAATAAGTATGAGGGGTGGAATACATCTGCCTTAATTCCCCCCCCCCCCTTAATTCCACACCCTCTTCATGTTCTCTATATTAACCATGTTGTAAGATCCACTGATATTGTATTTATATTCAGAGAATCTTAGACATCACCATAACTGTCACATTATATGTACAATCCTAGTTACATGTACCTCACAGCGTTCCATCATTGTAGGATGATTTCCATTATATATAACCATGGATAGATGGCTAAGTAGGAACATAAATTCTAATATAATAATATAAACTCTAACCATTCCTTTTTTTATTTTCAGACACTTAAATTATGTATTGTAAAAGTAAGTGAGCAGTGTTGTTTCATTAGTGTAATTAACAAAGGGAAGAATGACAGCACCTAAAATGTCTGTCAAACTATCAATCCAGATTGGGATAGTATGATTTTAGATAATTTTATGATTTTACTAGCAGCATGTGGTCTCCTACAATCATGGTAACCAAACATTGGTCAGTCTATGGATGGATGATTTTTATACAGGGGAATGATGAGATCCCTCCCTCTCCCTTTCTTTCTACCCTTCTCTCTCTTTTTATTTCTCTCACTCTCTTCCTCCCTCTCTCTCTCTCGCTCCCTCTTTCTATCTTACTCTCTCACTCCATCTCCCTTCTATCTCTCTCTTAATCTCTATCTCTCTTACTGTTTCTCTCCCTCCCCCCTCTCTCTCCCTCTTTATCCCATTTTCATCCTCTTTCTCCTTTTCTATCTCTCTCTCTCCTGCCTCTCTCTCTCCCTTTCTCTTTCCTCCCCCTCTTTTTCTCCTTCTCTTACTCTCTCCCCATCTCTCTTTCTCTCCCTTCATCTCTCCTCTCTCTTTCTCTCTATCCTATTAGCTTCTTCTCTCCCTTTCTCTATCTCTCCCTCTCTCTCTCTCCTTTCCTATCTCCTCCCTCTCTTACTTTCACCCCATCTCTCTCTCTGTCCCTTCTTCTCTCTCCCTCCTTCTATCTAAGTCTCTCTCTCCTCCTTTCTCTCACTCCCTCTCTCTCACCCTCCCTCTTCCTCTCTCCTCCCTCTCTCTTTATCCCTCTCCCTCTCTCTGTCTCTCCTTCCTGTCTCACTCTCTCTCCTTCCCTGACATCACGCCGCCATCTCATTGGCCACTTGCTCTATTTAAGACTGACTCTGACATCATGCTGGTGCCAGAGTATTGGGTCATTCCTCCTCCAGCGTTCCTGTGCATTATTTGGCTTGTCCTGACTATTCTCCTGCTCTCCAGGGTTTCCTATTGATCTGGCTTATCTGACCATTCTATTGGATTCTCCCTGTGCATTGATCCTTTCTGAAAGTTACCGACCTAGCTTGTCTGACCATTCTATTGGATTCTCCCTGTTCATTGATCCCTTCTGGAAGTTACCGACCTGGCTTGTCTGACCATTCTATTGGATTCTTCCTGTGAGATGATCCCTTCTGGAAGTTACCAACCCGGCTTGTCTGACCATTCTATTGGTATCCCATGTGTTCCTCTGCTGCTAGTTTGTTACAGATCTGGCATACCTGATTACCCTCTCTTGTACCTCGCTATATGGCTCAGTAAAGGACCGAGACCTGTGCCTCTCCCGCAGCAAAACCCATACCTCCTTGCGGGGTTTCCTGGAGAAGACCAGGGGGCGGGTTAGACTCCACACCTTTACTCGAGCTGCGCTAATGTTAGCAGGTACTTCTCCTCAGAATTGTGACATTATGCTCTGGCCATGACTATTGAGGGTACAGGTGAACCGTCTTCCCGTGATCTTCTCCTTCACCTAGCACAGCGAGTGGAGCAGCAAGAGACGGATCAAGCCCGCCTCCTTCAGTGTGTTGAAAGGTGTTGACACTCGTCTAGATGCCTTGCAAAGTTCTCTGACCGTCATAAATGCAGTAGTTTCTACCACTGCTGCATCACTTAGTGTGGTTACAGCCTCTACTTCCTCCTCCTCCGCCAGTCTACGTATTCCACCTCTGGAAAAGTTTGATGGAGACCCTAAAAAGTGCAGAGGTTTTTTGAATCAATGTGCTATACAATTTGAATGCAATCCTGGGGCTTTCCCTTCAGAGTGGACAAGGGTTGTCTTCATAATTTCTCTCTTGAGTGGCCAAGCTCTTGCCTGGGCCTCTCCTCTCTGAGAACGCAATGACCATATTCTTGGAAATTCTGCACCCTTCATTGAATCCTTCAGGAGGGGTTTTTTTTTTAACTGAAATAAAGTTTATTGAATTTTCTAAGATAATTGCAAAGGATACAAAAAAAAGAAATAGGGAAAGGGTAGGACATAAAGTTGAAAGGGGTACATAGTGGGGACGAAACACAACAATATGTCATAAAACACCAGCAATCTAGACTTTTATCACTTTGTAGTATTTAAATATAATTATAGTCAGTTGACTAGTAAAACTAAAGATTGGCACTCTAAACATAAGTCACTTTAACTTTACAATACGGAGACTAGTCCATTCCATCCTTGTACCTAGGCCCAAAAGCAAATATTTCTTAGATCAAGGCACGAGACACTGAGTCGGAGATATCCAGCCTATGGGGGGACTGGGATGGGGCCCCACCTCCGTCTGTGACGTAATTATGCCAGCTACGCCATTTCACTAATGGGGAAGTAGCTGCCGTGGAATACGTAACTCCTAGGGTCTCCATCTCAAAGCTGAAGTTCACTTTAGATATCACCTTAGCCAAAGACGGGGAGACTGTTGTTTCCAGGCCTGAGCTATAGCAGCTCTGGTTGCAATAAGCACTTGGCCCATCACGTACCTGTCCCAGGAGGGAACGGAGGGGGGATAATGATGTAACAAAGCAAGCTCTGGGGAAGGAGTTGTAGGATATCTAAAAAGTTAAACCCTTACCAACAACTGGAAAACCTCTAACCACAGGGGTTGTGGGACTGGGCATGCCCAAAAAATATGGAATATATCCCCTCTCTCAGTGCAATTACGCCAACATGTCAGGGGTACTGAGGGACAAATTTTGTGCAGTTTCTCAGGGGTCACGTACAATCTATTCAAAAGCTTCACCAACATTTTAGTATGATTAAGGCATTTAGACATTGTTTAAGAGTTTTGAAAAATATGTTCCCATTCCTCCTCCTTGAATACTACCTGGAGATCTACCTCCCATTGGAGTTGAATTTTTGATTTGGTGATAACGACTTGCGAAGTTAAAATATTATACCAGGTAGTTATGCTAGCTTTGTTGTTACTCTTTGCCAGGTTTACCTGATATATAGCCGGGGGGGGGGGGAACCTATGACTATACCTCTGAATGAGGGCTCTGACAGCCAGTGTCTAAGCTGAAGAAATTTATAGAAGTCGCTCTTTGGCAAATGATATTGTTCACTCAACTGAGAAAAGGAGGAAAGTGTACCTGAATTAAACAATTGGCCTAAAGTCACAATCCTCCTAGATACCCATCCCGACAGGTTTAAGTCAGGAATCAGTTTTGATGCTGCTTGTATTGAGACATTTTCCATGGGTCAAGCAAAACCCTCAGGGCCTTCACACAATCGGTCCCAGACTATCAAGGCGTCCCTGGTGAGAGCGGGCAGGTTATGGGCTTGCGGTCTCCATTCCCGAGGAGCCCAAACTAGATCAACTAAAGGGAAATCTGGATTACGAGCCTTTTCCAGGCCCACCCATGGCTTCCCACACCCTGGGAGGAACCAATCACGCATCTGAGAGAGTAAACAAGCATCATGGTATTTTCCCAGGTCGGGGAGGGCCAACCCCCCCTGTGCTTTCCTCTTCAGGAGGGTTTTTGACGAACCTGGGAGAGACTCTTCAGCAGCTTCTGGTCTATTGAGCCTTCGCCAGGGTAATCTCACCGTAGGACAATACACATTGCAGTTCTGTACGCTGACATTAGAGTTAAAGTGGAACAATGATGCCTTGGTAGCAACCTTATGGCAAGGATTGGCAGATTCAATCAAGGTCGAGCTTGTCTCCAGAGAACTGCCTTCGGACCTAGCCACAGTCATATAATTATGTGTTAGAGTCGACTTGCGCTACCGAGAACGAACACAGAAGCGATCTTCTTCCAGACGTTTTGTTTCGCGATTGGCACCCTAGTTCCAGAATCCGGTAACAACCCCGTAGGAACCCATGCAAATTGGATGTTCTCGTTTGTCCACTGAGGAACAGGAGAGACGATTCAAGCAGCAGCTCTGTCTTTATTGTGGTGGTCCTGGCCATCTTCTCAATGTATGTCCCAAGAGACTGGGAAACTCCTTCTCCTAGACAGTAGTAGGGAGACCACCTTAGGAGATTCTTTATCTACTCCCTATTCCAAGACTTCTGAGCTTCTTATGGCTGTCACTCTAGATACCCCCAAAGGATCTCATCCTACCATGGCATTGGTGAATTCTGGCTCCTCTGGAAACTTCTTCTCGGCGTCTCTTGTTTCTTGGCTCCAATCATTGCCTCAGCCTCTCTCTCTTATGGCAGTTGATGATAATCGTGTCAGCAATGGTTCCATCTCCTACGTTACTTCACCTGTTAGGCTGACGGTAGGAGCTTGACATAGAGACTATCCAGTTTATGGTGCTGCCCATGTCAATTAACTCATTTATATTAGGTTTTCCGTGGTAACAATATCGCATCGGGAAAAAATTTCTGTAGTGTGTACCCAGCCAGAGACCTGCTCCAGGTGTCATCCGATTTGGGATGAAATCCTTCTCCATAATAACACTGTCCACATGCTAGATAGATAGATAGATATTAGATAGATAGATAGATATATAGATAGCTATTAGATAGATAGATAGATATTAGATAGATAGATAGATAGATATTAGATAGATAGAGATAGATAGATATTAGATAGATATTAGATAGATAGATATTAGATAGATAGAGATAGATAGATATTAGATAGACAGATATTAGATATGAGATAGACAGATATTAGATATGAGATAGATAGATATTAGATAGATAGATAGATAGATATTAGATAGATAGATAAACAGATAGATATTAGATAGATAGATAGATAAACAGATAGATATTAGATAGATAGATAGATATTAGATAGATAGATAATCTAAAAAAAGGTTTAATTGGTTACATTGAAGATTTCTGAAGACAATATAATAATAAAATAAAGGTGCATCGTTTAGGGCACAGAGTAAATGAACAGTGAACAAATGTCATTAATCTCACATGTACATACACTACAGGTCATGTTAGTGAAAGATCGCACACATCACCTTAATCTACAGTAGACAATGGCTTTCTAGGTAATTATGGTTTCATAAATAATAATCACAATCACTGAAATGGTACAGAACATATTAGTCACAGATAAAACATAGTTGACAAATAGAAAACAAAATCAGATAATTGTTTCCAAGTTTATATAACATTTTTATAAAATATTCTTGGACAATGCAGTGTAGAGGCATCCAAAACTGAACTTCTAGCCTCTAATTAGGATGAAAAACTGATGAAACTATTCCTTCTGTTAGAGAAACGCGTCAGCTGAAATCCTATCTCATGAATTGCTGATACATGCTACTAATGTGACACAGTGATTACACTCTTACATAGACCGGACATCCGGTCAGTGAGTTGTATACTGCAAAGTGTTATTACTAGATGGAGACAAGTGATTACGTACTATGACCCCAATCTGCCGCTCTGGATAACGGGTTGTAAACAGAACTCTGCTATCAAAGATCTAGCAGGAACTGTCACATGTGATTTAATCATCATCTTTATACACTTACATCCGTCTCTGACAAGTGTGTTATTAGTGCTGTTAGTTACACAGTACTTGTAGTGGTTGTGTCGTTATACACATCCATATATCAATACAAGCCAAGTTATAGAGGATTCAGACATATTCCTGTGCTGGATTTATAAATCTACAAACATATTATAAGATCTTCAGAAGTGGGATTTCCTGGATTAAACGTTCCTCATTAGACTTTGGTCACAGTGTTCTTATTAGATGGTATCTTGGTATTTATAACCTACGTCATATGAAAACATATCTACAGTTCTAATCAGACTAATGTGTTTTTTGAGGATTGATTTTAATTTTGTTATATACATCAAATAAATACGTCTATATTTAAAAATTCTTTTGGGAGCATATTTTTAATATCTTTGTTTTAATTCAATTTATTAAGTTTTGCTTTTCATAGCTTAATAGACTAATGGTGCCGTCCTCGTAGAAGTCTATAGGGACAGCAGTAAGCTCCGGTAATTTGGTTAAAGCCAAAGAAATATCTGATTTCTCCAACATTAATATTTTTTTAAACAACAAAACACATTGATAAATCCTTTTACCAATCTTTACAGCAGTATTTTGGCTTTTCACCACTTGGTAAATAGACCTCTATATGTGTAATCTGCGTTTCCTCTTTCTGGGCTTGGAACACATTAGTTCCATGAATAGCTCAGATCCCACATCACCTTCATAGCTCAGCTTGTAGGAACAATGGGTTGAATGTGAAATCAGGAAAACGTTAATGTCCCTTTGAGACATGGTGGCTGTGTGAGGGATGGTGGTTTATAGATGAACGCTGCCCTGGGATAACGAAGAGGTGATAAAGGTCAATTCATCCTCATCCCCAACATCTATAAAGTTCTGGGACTGTGGCCAGAGGGGAAGATGGTGGAGATTTGTCTGAGACAGTGACTAGACTGCTGCCATCCACAGGTATTCCACCTGGGCTTTATACCAAAGAGCACCGTTGTGTTTCTGCAGGTGCATTGACAATGCTGTTGTGCCTACACTAGTGCTCATGGGGGCAATCTGACCACACTCCTTCATTTCTAACGAAGCAATGGTTTCTTGCCACTAGTCAGATAAATTACCACATTGATGTGAATCTCATAGAGTTTGAGAATCTACTCTGAGGACACTGATTCTGAGAAGAGGACAATCCTAAGTTAATCACCTCTGAAATGCTGGGTGAGTGGAAGGGAAATCACTACAGATGAGGAGCAGAGGAATGGGCTGAAGTAGAGCTCAGCATCTGGAGAGGACTGATAACTACCAGAGCTATAATTACAACCAGGGCAGATCCAAGGCTGGGGTCTCCTATTATGCTTAGACCCCTTCCCACATCACCAAACACAACAAAGGAATAAGTAATACTGATGTCATGTTTTTCTCTTCTGATCACCACCTCACAAATCTACATCAGGTTTATTAAAGTCATTTTTATCTCTTACCAATAAAACATTGTCCAATGCGATTGTTGTGGTTCCAATAGCACAAAGATATTTAATTGTAAAATATAGCAGGATTTACAGCAAGCCATTATTACGCATTCAAAATGTTACAATAAAGCAATAAAAGACATTATAATCAAACAGGAAAGTATAAACATAAACTGAATACATTACATGTTAAGTAGTGCCTCACCGAGGCCCAAGATAAGATGTCATGTTGTCTGTAGTCAGGCTAAGATAGAGAGAGTCTTAACGGGTAAAGCAGCTTGATAGTATCCAGTTTCAGTATAGAAAAAAACTACTGATGATGTCATGGCATGTTTCCATTGGTTCAGGCTTCAGGACAGTCTAGTATAATGCAGTTCATAGGTCAGTTTAAATGATGCCCTCCAAGGGTGGGGGTCAGCTCTCTAACAGATGCATACTAATCTTCCTGCCGAAAGCTAGTTCAAACTGGTCTATTTACATTACACACACAATACCATTCTGATCATTAATTCCCTATAATCCATAACTTGCATACTCAAGGTGCGATCTCATAGCTGATTGAAATGGATATCTGAGGATAAATAGGGGATTAGAATGATACCAAACATGATATGTTTCCTGTATCCTCAACCCTAGATCTCAATAAAGTGCTTTTAATATTATTATATTTAATTATTAACTCTATTACATTTGGGCATAAACGACTATGTGTTGGAACTATTTTAAGGTGAACTATTTACAAGTGAATGTGTAAGTGTATGTGTGCGTTATTTATCGTGCGATTGCGTCATAACATGTGGCGTATTAATCGCAATCGCACTGTAAAATTATATTAATCAATTTGGTTTACTTCATCCAATTATTTGACTTTGACAGGTTCTTGTCTGACATCCACAATACTAGAGATCTAGAGACAGAGGAAGTGTCTGTCTATGCAGCACTGTGAGTGTTACTGTCCACGTTACACCACTGTCTCGTACCTCATCTATTTCTGTTGACAACACAACAATAAACCCTACAACTTATACTAGGTGACTATGTGCACTCCTTGACTCAGAACTGTACTTTGTTCCCCACATCAGTCTGTATCTGTGTCCTGTTACGTACATCTAAGAAACATCTCCAGAATATGTCTGTATCTCACACAGACACTGCAAACACTTTACTTCATGTTCTCATTATCACCTGCATAGACTAATGCAATTCCCTCCTTACTGGTCTTCTACTAACCAGATTTATATATTATTTATATGTTTACTAGTTTTGGTAACAAGCCCACATGTGGAAAGGAATGTGTAGCGCTCTGCCATCTGCTGTGTGAGATATGAGGTTACACACAGATATTTGTGGTGTATGGGACACCAGTAAGTATATTACAGAGATGACTGAAACCTGATTTCCTGCTGATAGCAGAAGACAAACCCCCGACCCATTTCCTGTTTATTAATGTTCTCACTCAGGTTGTATCATATAGTGTAACTATATATATATATATATATATATATATATATATATAATGTAACCGGTGGGTGTAATCAGATACAGCTCTGTCTCGCTATGTAGAAATGACAATCTGTAATGTTACCTTCATTAGTGTAAGAGTCTGCAGGAAGTTATTACTAATAACATATCATCAGAGTGTTTATTACATGTACAGCTCACATTATATACTCTGCAACATACATCACACACGGCTCAGACATTACCATTTACATACAATGTCTTCCTTTGTTCCCAGTGATGTGACTGAGGATTTGTGACATCTGCTCTGTAGTGTACTGTTTTGTCAGTTTCTAATTCCTGACATGTAACATGTATGTAATACACATGTGATCCTCATATATGATCACCTGCACATGAAGGAAATGAATACAAGAAACATGACGTCACCACTAGAGATGAGGAAACACTGTCACACTGTTCTGCACAATATTCTCATCTTTCCGAATTTGGGTGGAAACTTTTGCACATTTGTTTGTTGGAATTTGTCTCCAAGTGTCCCCAGTCCTCCCCCAACCTCACCACACAGCAGAGTGAGATGACTGTTATCATCCCAGCTATATTCATAGACTAGAAATTCATAGCCTAGAAACCTGCACATATTAAACGTTCTACATTAATAAAACAAGTTATATATCCGGATGTGGTTTATTGGTCTCTGAGCTTTTTGTTCTTAGTGGGATAACGCTTCTCCTCCCTTGTTGGGGTCATGGAATGGTGGACCAGCCACTCTCCTCTATTCACTCCATGGACCCTGTAAACCAGCTTTTATGTGAGCTGAATAAAATGGAATGACAGCTTTCTCTTAACAATTAATGTAGAAACCTTTGGTAAGGTTACAGTACTGATAGCAGTGCTGGGCATGAATACAAACGTTAATGCTGAACAGTATATTATCTATCTATCTACTTTTCTAGAAAACCTTGGTGGATAGCTCTTCAACCTGAAGCTCTGATGTCTCTCCAATGCTACATTGGGCAGAGGTTTTGAGGTTATCCTGTGGGAGAGTTATATTTAGTTCTTGACTATTTTGGATGCTTCTCCATTTTTTAGGAAAATCACAGGAGTAGTGAGGATGTTGTAGTTGCAAACAATATGGAGTTTGTTGAAGTGTTGAAAAATAGACAGGAAATAAACACAATCTCTGAAGTGATACTGGTATGATAAGGCACTAGGTTACACAGGAATCATGCAGTAATATAACAGTCTGAGGCAATGCAAAATATGAAGCAGAACACAGAAGATATTTCTGGTGCAATTTTACCCAGTCTCCGGCAATGCAAGTAGTAATTAATATCCCTTGCAGCAAGGCTGGCGCGAATGTTCATAGAGTCCAATAACAATTGTAAAGCCCTACTGGAGGATAAAGAATAATGACTGCAGTCCTTGTCTGGGGATCCTGAGTTGATGTAGACCAGAAGACAGGAGACATCAGAAGCAATGGCAGTTAGAAACAAACTGAATGAACCAACCATGTTTCAGATTTCCAAAATAAGCAAAGCCGGAACCAGCAAAACTGAATGGTGCAGTCCAGAAACCAGGATACAATTAATGTGGAGATAAGAATCAGTGCAGGGACAGGAACAAACAGGTCAGGATACAGGAGCCAAGAACATGCAGTCACTCACACTTAGTGCATGGCCAGTGAGGGACTAAATAGTGACATGTTCCAATAAACTCACAGGGGAAGGAACACTAACACTGCAGCTCAGAGCTAAGTGACAGCAGAAAACAGTTCTTTCAGAGAGAGAGACACATGTAGCTGTAGTGCAGGGTAGATCTGAGTGCTCACAGGATATAAGGCAGATTTAGACCTAACACTATTGCTAACAAACTATTGAATTGTTCCTTCCCATATTTATCTTACTGTGTAAATGAACATCCTGCATCACTCTCTTCCCATACTGGACCTTGTGTTACATTTACTAACCACATCTTACATATAAAACACATTGTTTTCTCTCTACCACAGGAACATGCAGCGGTTTTATCTGTTCAGGTAATAACAATACAACAAGGAAGATAATAACACGTTACCATGTGTGCTGTGTAATACAGAGTCAGGAGACAAAGACGACTGCTGGGTGACATTTTATTGAATACGGACTTTTCTGTTACATATTGTTTCCATGTTACATCATTGAATATAAAATGAACATACTGCGATTTACATTGATAATTTCACAAAACATTTATCAGATAATCAAGGTGCAGTAAGATAACTGGGAAATAATGTACAATATCCTTTCCTCTATTGCTTTATGTGTTTACAAGATGCAGAAACTAAACACTGTGTGTTTATGGTCAGGACAGTGTGAGACGGATTATCTTTATAATGCAGCCAGTTATATTACAGGAAACTACTTTGTATTTATCAGATCTAATGTGTGCGCTGTCCTCAAGTAGATGCTGCTTAATTCTCCATTTATAACTCTGTCACGTTATGGATTCAAATCACATCAGTTCTGGTTCTTCCCAAGTCCACTGACGTCATCATAACCATAATCAGCGGAGAGAAGATTATTGTCAGATTCGGAACCGTTATTCTGGTCATTCAGGTCAAGAAATCCTAGAATAACACAAAGCGGTAAATATAGTGACTACTTGTACATATCACACACGTGTCTTATATGCAATCTGAGCTTTGTTTATTCTATCCCAGCAGCCGTATTACCCCTGAGGAAGCCGTGTTTACATCCATGAAGATAGATACAGACTTTGTACTTCAATAAATAAAGGAAACAGAGACATTAATACAAACCGGCAACCGATATCCCTGTCTTTTTGACAGTAAATCAACTTTCACTTCAAAATCATACAATCACCAAACATATACACCTTAGTTTTCTGCACAGAAAATAACTTTCCCAAACAATGGCACTATCTTTTCAGAGACTTTACCATGTGCTTACAGTATGCACATATTAACTATCAAAACTATTGTTCAACCACGTGGCAAATCTACCGGAAGTTCGCGTACGCACAGCAGGAAATACACATACGCTCAGCAATGCGATACACTTAAAACATAAAACGACAATAAAAAGAAACATTTTTCTTTCTTGTCCCTAGATTCTAATTAGCGTTCCTTCAGTCTATGCAACAACGGACATTCGGTTTCGCAACACACAGTGAACCACAGGTCTTAGACGTATTACGTTCTTTCCTGCTTTATACGACGCGTCCGTCCATCCACCCTTTGTTGAGGAACCGAATATCGTAAGCGTTGCATACCTGCCGGTAACGTAATTCCTAACTCACGAGCCCCCAAATTATTAAAGTAATTCTATCGTTTTAAAATAAGCATTGCCCAATCAATTGAATGTGTGTCCAAAGCACAAAGTGATTTATTTTTAACAGATGCAAATAGTCAACAATTCAATACATTATTATATCATGATAAAGTACAGTACAGCACAGCCAATACCAAAAGATAAGTACATACCAATGCAATCGCTTGCGCACACTGCGCACCCACGGGACCCGGTGGACAGTATATCTGTTAGAATACTGTGTCAGAGTTGACTGAGGGCCAGGGTGTGTGCAGCTATGATTATATACAGTACAGTGTTACACTTGAACAATAGAGATGACGTAGATTGTTTCTATAGGTCCAAACGTTGGGTGGGTCCAGTGTAAACAGATCATAGGTTGATTCAATCTAAGGAATCCAAAGGTGGGGGTCGTCTCTCCAGGGGGGTCTGCTCCTTTCATAGCCAGCATCATACAAAGGATTATTCCCTAATATCAATAACTAAAGTATGCAATGTGCGATCTCTTCGCCGACTGCACCGGACAGCTGCTGATGATTAGGGGATCAATATGATATCAGGCATGACACCTTTCCTATAACCTAAACCTTTAATAACACTACAATGTACATATAATCACTATATATATATATATATATATATATATATAGACTAATAATAAACCAAATACTATCTGCTCCTGAATTACAGTGTAACAGAACCAATATGAAATTATATAAATAACTAAATGTTGTAATGCGAGTGTGTGCGTGCGTATTTTACCGTGCGAACGCACCACGCCACGTGTTACGTGGCATACGGATCGCATTTGCATGGCTAACCAATATACTTTCGTTCATCCAATTATACGACTTCAACAGTCCACCCTTTGATAGTATAATAAACTATCACCTTAAAGATGTTATATGCAGGATCTCAGTACCACGTTTCATTGTTATGTAATACAAATCCACCTTGTTGTATGACCACGCTGTTTGTAGATCTAAACAAGTTATCATAAGAGAGAGTCTTAATCCTCTAAACAATTTCTTCTTTTACTATAAACCGTACACTTCTGGAGCTTGGAGATAACCCTTTGCATGCCCTTCAAGGGTGCAATAAAACACTTAATACATTATTTGGAAAGGTACAAGGTACAATAGAACATGTATCAGCTATATAGAATTCTCTACTACAGTTCTTTAAGTTTAACAGGTTCTTCTGTCCAACGCATGTCTTTAAGCTCAGAATACATTTAAACACTTCATGTTCATCAATAGCATCATCCTATGTCTATCAATAATGTCATATGCAATCTCCTTCAGCCTGCGTTAATATACACACTTCTAATAATGTCATCAGTTCTTTTCATCAACACTTGTGGGCGGGCTATTGTCTGTTCGTTCTTCCCAGTCTCTCAATATTTAGATTTAACGGTGATCGGCTTGCAAAGCATTGGGAGACTTCAGACTAAGGGACCTAGGTGTCCTACTTTTTCCCTTAGTGACCTCCCGCCTATAGTTCGGGTACCTCAAGAATATTTAGTGGAAAGAGAACTAATCCTACTTGATATAATCACTGAGGCACGTGTGAGCACGCCCAGCACTTTGTTTGGTCTAAAACCTTACCCTCCCAAGAATGATAATCATTCTCAAGGATGCCTGCTCAAGTCCGAATATTACTGGACTGGCATCGCTGGGTGTATCTCTTTTTTAACCATGGGGTCACCGTACTTACGGACGTAATGCTACTCAGACAATAACCCTCGCACTTTCTCCAAGCTCCAACTTTTCTAAATTTTCCTTTACCCCTTAATTGAATAGAGTAATTGGCTGGACTGATTATGCTACTAACTTCTTCCTCCCCAATACCTCCTTATCATTACCTGAACCAGTCTTGGTCACCTGCTAATAATCAAAAGAATTAACCGCCCTGAGAAGAGAATGAAATGAGAAAACACAAAACAGGAAAAACTACAACTTCATGCTGGACAACAGTCTTAGCCTTTGGCTCAGGTGCTACTAACTGCATTTGAGGCCTTCCAGTACAGACTCATGAGTGCCCTTGGACCCTTCTCTGAGTGTTCACCCCTCTGTAAGGGGGTGGAATGGGCACCAGTGTGTCTCTGCTACCCTTGAAGCCGTGATGCTGGTAGCCTACACCTGGTACCTGTCTGTCAAATAACCTAAGCTTAAGAAATTCTGCTCCACAACTTACTCTCCCGATCCAACATCCTGACAGTTAGTGTGACCTTTCAGGAAACTGTGTTTTGGACGTTCTTGGTTGCTGTCTCACTATTTACCTTCTCTCAAGATCTAACCTAGCCTCCCAGTTACAATCTCATCTCACGAGGGGTCAAGAACATTTCAAAAACCCACAGGTTAGGAGTCTGCTCAGGAGTGATCTTTTGGTAGCGGGAAAGGACTAGTGTCCGAAGCTGTCAGTCACTTCAATCAAGTTCCAACTCTTATTCTATTCAATTCGTTCTACCGAGTACCACTACTTTATGTTCACACTGGTTTATGGCTAACTGAAAGTATGTGATTTGTTACCACTACTCATACATTATACCTCTATTATCAATAACATGAATACCCCTATCATCTATTATAACTCTAGGACTATCACATTGAATAACAAAAAGTTTTGAGTATGACACAGTAATACATTAGACACATTCCAATACACCTTTACCCAGACATTTTTCATTGGTACACCTGTGTATACTTGAGGATCCTGCATGGTGGTAATTGGATGACGTGTATCTGTTTTACCTGGAGGAAAACCCATCAGCAGGAGGGATATGGGATGGCTCTATTGGTCTACCTTGTCCATCTCTCCAGAGTCCACCAGACTCCCCACCACATCTCTTCACCTTCCAGACAGTTTATTCCTCAGGTAACACAAATCTTTATATATTCACCAATATGTGTATGCGTGCATGTGTGTGTGTGTGTTCACTTTTTAGAACTAAAACAATACAACGAAAAGCAAAACAAAACATAGATTTGTTAACTGTCACATAAAACCCTGCTGTCTATTTGACAGCTATGTTCGCCCTGGTGTGACAGCCATGTATGGTCGTGTGTGTAAGTGTGGACCTTACTAGCAGCTACTTCAGTTGGTAACTGTGTCACTGTATAAAGTCCTCTATGTAGTGTCCTAATCATGTGCTGGTATTGCTATAAAACGATTTCTCAGTCACCTCAACATCGCCCCCTAGACTAGAAAAATGCTGAAGACCAATGTATATCAATCGATTTTCCCTCTGCCAACTCACATGTCATTCTCAGTACCTCACATTCAGCTACTTGACTAAGTGGGAAAGGCAAAGGGGTCTATTTCTATAACACTTTCTTCAAATATAACAGTATCCAGTACATGCCTGTCTAACAGTGAAAAAAATATAAAACATGAAAATTCTACATTTTCTAGGGTTTCACATTATGTCGTATCTTGTGTTAAAAATCCTACTCCAATGTTCTATACAGAGATGCATATCTGTATGCCTAACCTACAGCAATCTCCTATCTACCCTTTGTGCCTCCATATAAAGGCACAATTTTGTACAGGAGGCACGAATAACGAAAAAAAAACCAAAAACGAGAAAAAAAACAAAACAGATATGCAATCTATAAAACATGAATCGTATTTCCACAACAGAACCTTTCTGCTTAAAATCAGCAGTTTCTATACGCATGAAAACAAAACCCCTAACTGTTTCTGTAACTCATGTCAATCTAGTGTGTGTATCTCTGAATTTGCCTTATGTAAAAAATAAAAATATGTCTTAGCCCCATTGTTGAGACTGTGTCTGATTTTAGAGAGAGAGAGAGAGAGAGAGAGAGAGAGAGAGAGAGAGAGAGATAGAGAGAGAGAGATACTAGCGTTTGTGTAAAGAATGAGAAATAAGAAAGCAATTGTCACTCACCGGACCGTGAGTGCCTTTTCCCGGACATTTAGGAACCGTGGCCGTCCACCATCCTGAGGGTCTGCGCATGCGCAGCCCTTTTCTATACTTCAGTGCATACCCCTTTAACTCAATTGGCAGATCAGGCAACACTCCCTATATTAAGCACCTGTGGTCAACACCACGTGGCCTGATCTTGGAGTCTCATTCCCCATGAGTCTCTGAAGGTGTTCCTGTATTCCTCGTGTATTCAGCGCTGCTGATTCCTGTGGTTTCCAAACCACTCCTATCCCTGTGGTTTCCAAACCACTTCTACTACTGTGGTTCCCATACCACTTCTACCATCAACTGTATCATCGTGACTGTTTGGTGATTCCTATCCGCTGCCTCCGTGCACTACAGTCTTCTAAACCACTTCTATTACTGTGGTTCCCATACCACTTCTACCATCAACTGTATCATCGTGACTGTTTGCTGATTCCTATCCGCTGCCTCCGTGCACTACAGTCTTCTAAACCACTTCTACTACTGTGGTTCCCATACCACTTCTACCATCAACTGTATCATTGTGACTGTTTGCTCATTGCTATCCGCTGCCTCCGTGCACTCCAGCTTTTACTTCACTCACCCGCTTCTCATCAAGTCTGTTTGCTGATTCCTATCCGCTGCCTCCGTGCACTACAGTCTCCTGCTTGCAACTCGCCTGTGTTCATCATCGTGACTGCCAGCTGATTCCTATCCGCTGCCTCCGTGCACTACAGTCTCCTGCTGGTAACTCGCCTGTGTTCATCATCGTGACTGCCAGCTGATTACGATCCACTGCCTCCGTGCACTACAGTCTCCTGCTTGCAACTCGCCTGTGTTCATCATCGTGACTGCCAGCTGATTCCTATCCGCTGCCCTGTGCACTGCAGACTTCCTTCATCTCTGTTGTAACTTCCTCGGGACTGCCGCTTGCATTACTATCTGCTACACTTCGTGATCAACAGCTCCTGGCCTGCGCTGCACTCCTGTGTCCCATCGCTGTTGGTTCCTGTGGTTGCTACTGGTTACCTCCGTGTGCCGCTGAGTCCTGCTGCTGTGGTCAGCGCTATCGTCCATCTCCTGCTGATCCGCTCTCCGCGCCTTCACGTGTTCCACTGGTTTCTACCCTCCTGACAGCATTGGATTTGTATCTCATCTACTACCCTCTGCTGGATCATCTCCATTCTCCTGGGTCCCTTCTGAGTCCAGTTCCACGTGTTGCTGACTCCTGCGGATTCGTGTCCCTGTTGGTCTACTCACCTGTGCTCTGCACCTGCTAGACCGCTGCCTCACCTATCCAGGGACTTCCTATCCAGTCGGTCTCCAGCCGCTCAGGTACCACTGCATTCTCATCTGACTGCTACTGCTGAACCACGGTATGCATACTTCTCATTGACTGTGCTGTGTATTGCATATCTTGCTGGACTGTGTTTGGTTCTCTCTGGAGTCTGCTATCCGCTGAGTCTATTGCTATCATTGACTGTGTTATCATTGTGCTGGACTACTTCAAGAGACTTTCTAGATTGCAGACCTGCTCAGTCATTTATATATATATATATATATCTATATTGTGCATATTACTGTGGATCGTGTATAAGGTGCCTGTGTATATCCTGTGTTGCAGTCTTCCCTTGTGCACCTCCTCACATATATATTCAGTGGTACAACTTGCTGATGTCAGACCACTGATCCCTGTTTCCGGTATCACCTGTTCCATTATCCTCTCACATAGCAGTGGTACAACTTGCTACCGCAGACCACTGTCTACCCGGATACCTCCACTTGGATTCCATTCCTTCACTCAGACAGCGGTACAACTTGCTACCCGCAGACCGCTGACTCTCATCACCTCCTTGTTTCTGTTGGACATTCCTCCTCACTATAGCAGTGGTACAACTTGCTATCGCAGACCACTGACTACCTTCACGTGCCTTGTCCATACAGTTCCTTGTGTATTATTACCTCATTATTACCAGTGTTGCTAGTCATAGACTTTCCTGAGCATCTCATCGGCCATCATTTCATGTTCCGTGATCACCCAGCTACCAGAGTACGCTATTACCATCTACATTGCTCTGGTAAGCCTATCATCTGGTGATCCCTGGGTAAAGACTCCTAGTGCCCGTGACAGCAATGAATAATGGGAATATAAAGATTTGAATACAAACATACATGTAGAAAGGGAGATTTTTACAACAAAATGACAGCTGGATTGGACTCTGACTCTATGGGGAAATGGCTGTATTCATTCCACTGCTCCCCTTAGCTATTTGCTAACTATGACCCCTCCCCATACTTGACTAGGGGGTCTTAACAGTGCAATCCAGTGTCGTCCGTCATTTGTTCATTAAGAACTCGGTATAACATTGACTACATACCTTTTCAATGGACTTTCCTAACTTATAATAGAGAAATGTAATAATTAACTGTTGATGACTCATCTGAGATACATAAACGATATTTTGGAGCAAGTATGTATATACTTCATTGTTGGATAATGATTCTCAGCCAAACAAATTATCATGAGACACTGCAGCCTAAAACAAAGTGTTCCATTTGCCTATTGTTAATTAGTCTTTCAAGAGTAATTCTTCTATTTCTCTATCTCACCCCTCTAATCACTAAGTCTATACTCCTTTTTTGTCCCCTTTATCTGTGAGAAGAAAAACAAGATAGTTATCTTAAAACAGCAAACAAAACAAACATTTCCATTCTTTTCCATCGGCCAGCGATTTAGGAAAGCAAACATGTGACAACATAAAACAAACAAACAAAATCAACAAAGATTACCTTTCAAATAAATTTCTTTCTACATTTTGCACCTTAATACTTACCACAGGTTAACTTTACTTTGTCTAGTTGTAGGATTACAGGTCTGACCTGAACTCTCGAGTTGATTATTGCTTTCATGCACAGCATTTGCTGCTATAATGTGTGCGGGCAGGTGTGAGTTTTCTAGTCTATGTGAATTCGTTCTTGGATGATATCTATGTGACCCACCGCTATGTGTATTGTCACTTTCCTTTTTACAATCTCTCCTAATGTGTCCTTCTTCTCTGCAATTGTAACATCTCACTATTCTGGGTTTCCTGTTATGTGGGTTGTATGCTGGTGGTCGTGTGTGCAGTCCCTCTAGTAATGGGATACTTACCATCATTACCCTATTACTTAGTGTCTCCTTCTGTTTATTTTTATCATGTCCTATAGCTGACTCCCTGAGAACACTTACAGTACTTCCTCTCCAGTATGGTAATGAAGTTTGCACCCTTCTTTTCAAGTTTTCCCTGAGTCCATCCATTAGAACTTTAACAGCAACCTCTCTGTAGTGTATATTATCTTTTATGTCTGGTACCCCAGTATATTTGCCCATTTCTATTAGAGCTCTGCAAAAATAGTCTGTTGCATTTTCACTATCTTTTTGCTGGATAGTAAAAATTTTACTCCAGTCCACTATCACTGGGAAATATATGGCCAACCGTGTGATTATTTGTCTAATATTGTCCTGATTATCATCCTCTGTTAAGGATTCATCCTCCTCCAACATACAATCCTTAATGAACTTTTGTATATCAGTATTGAGAGGAAGACAGGTCTTCAATAATACTCGCCAATCGTTATTAGTTGGCTCATACATATTACCATAATATCTAATAAACTGCTGACATTTGGTCAAATCTTTCCTAGGATCAGGGAAATCAGACAAAATTGAAAATGTTTCAGATCTAGTGCCTGTATCATGCTTTGCTACATGTTTTAAGGGAACGTCACCATCTCTGTCCGCTTTCCCATTGGGAACTGTAGTAGTGCAAACAGGATGTAAGTCTACCAAATGACTATGTTCTGAACTAGGTGCTGAAATTGCTGCTGCAGTACAATGGATGTCTCCCACTGTGTTAACCTTTACATTATTCTCACCACTTTCAGCCGCTGCCCTCTTCTTTGTCCTGAAACATTACTTAAAACAACATACAGGTTACTAGTTACAGTTTTCACATATTTTTTTTTTGGTATTGGCTGTACTTCCCACCCCGACCGAATTTGTCGGGGGCGTGTTTGCGCTCAGTTCGCCACGCTTCGCAATGCACACTTCCGGAATGCTTGTTTCCGGTACGCTTACTTCCGCTGAACACGCATTTTTCGCTACACTCACTTCCGCTGTGCGTTCGCTGCTCTGCCACGCGTTACCTTCCATTTGCCACGATTTTAAACAATGATTATGTGCATTTCTCACTTTCGTTGACTTAATCAACCGTACTTTATCTTTTACGTTATTTTGTACCTCTGCATTAAAACTCCCTATTGTTGGGAAAGGCCTAACACACTCTTTGGTCATCTCGACCCCTGTGTTGCAATAAGCCGTTGCGTATGCACCATATTTATTACACATACGAAACCTTGCTGAATCCCTAAGGCCTTCTTTAGGCAGTACATTGGCCATCTCTAGCGTATGCTTAGCACCCATGTTGAACAGTGTCTTAGATAGCCCGGCTACCACAGCCTTCTATGCGGAAGACAGATATACTGATTTCAACAATTGCTACAATCACTCTACCGCTAGAGATCTCTTACTGGCCGTGGACGTATTTGCTACAAGCCGCGTCCACTCGCTTCCTCTTGTCTTAGACAAGGACCCCTAACACAGAAACTATCACTGTGGGACCCAAAGGCTATCAGCTCCTCGATGCCCTGGCTAAACCACAAAAATCTGTTGAGTTTATTATAACTGGGAAAACAAAGTCGATACAATCAACCAGCCTTTCCAACATAATTCCTCCTAGCTGCTTCACCAATTCGCACTGATGGTTGTCATGCGGTTAGATCGCACAGCCTACCAATACTAATTATTAGCAAACCTTGCGATCTATTGGTAGCGCTTTGCGAAAACCCGGTTTTCGCATTCGGTATACCTGCCCTGTATACCGTCCTTCAGTTGGGCAATCAGCCTCGTCAGACAGCAACTGAGCACAATGAATAATAAACAGTGTATCTACGTTACAAAATCACACACTATACACCTTTTCTGCGCAGAAAATTAAAAGTTCCCAACAACAGTAATAATGTCTCAGAGGTTTTCACAAGTAATTATACTATGCACATATAATAACTATCAAGACGATTGTTCAACCACGTGGCAAATCTACCGGAAGTTCGCGTACGCACAGCAGGAAATACACATACGCTCAGCAATGCAATACACTTTAAAATGTAAAACGACAATAAAAAGAAACATTTTTCTTTCTTGTCCCTAGATTCAAATTAGCGTTCCTTCAGTCTATGCAACAACGGACATTCGGTCTCTCAACACAAAGTGAACCACAGGTCTTAAACACATTGCGTTCTTTCCTGCTATGCGACGCGTCCGTCAATCCACCCTTTGTTGAGGAACCGAATAACGTAAGCGTTGCATACCTGCCGGTAACGTAACTCACATTCGAGCCCCCAAATTATTAAAGTAATTCTATCGTTTTAAAGTAAGCATTGCCCAATCAATTGTATGTGTTTCCAAAGCACAAAGTGATTTATTTTAGCAAATGTAAATAGTCAACAATTCAATACATTATTATATTATGATACAGTACAGCCAATACCAAAAGATAAGTACATACCAATGCAATCGCTTGCGCACGCTGCGCACCCACGGGACCCGGTGGACAGTATATCTGTTAGAATACTGTGTCAGAGTTGACTGAGGGCCAGGGTGTGTGCAGCTATGATTATATACAGTACAGTGTTACACTTGAACAATAGAGATGACGTAGATTGTTTCTATCGGTCCAGACGTTTGGTGGGTCCAGTGTAAACAGATTATAGGTTGATTCAATCTAAGGAATCCAAAGGTGGGGGTCGTCTCTCCAGGGGGTCTGCTCCTTTCATAGCCAGCATCATACAAAGGATTATTCCCTAATATCAATAACTAAAGTATGCAATGTGCGATCTCTTCGCCGACTGCACCGGACAGCTGCTGATGATTAGGGGATCAATATGATATCAGGCATGACACCTTTCCTATAACCTAAACCTTTAATAACACTACAATGTACATATAATCACTATATATATATATATATATATATATATATATATAGACTAATAATAAACCAAATACTATCTGCTCCTGAATTACAGTGTAACAGAACCAATATGAAATTATATAAATAACTAAATGTTGTAATGCGAGTGTGTGCGTGCGTATTTTACCGTGCGAACGCACCACGCCACGTGTTACGTGGCGTACGGATCGCATTTGCATGGCTAACCAATATTAAACCAATATACTTTCGTTCATCCAATTATACGACTTCAACAATAGAAACAGACTTTGTACTTCAATAAATAAAGGAAACAGAGACATTAATACAAACCGTTACAAGATGGATTCACACACGTTCTCTCTCTCTCATCCATACTGACTCCTCCATCAGCCGTCACACCATGAGGATCAATAGCCGCATCGTCATATCCATGGTCTACACCCTCGTCTTGTCCTAATATAATACAACCATAGTGAGATATCGATAACGGGACTATGCTGATATGGACTAATGAGCCAGTAACCACAGACATCATGTACATCACATGTAGACTTATACTATAACATTCCACTACTGGTCTACAGAGACGGACTGTGGGGATAGATGGTTTCATATGGTCTAGGTAGACCTAGGTCTATGTAGACAAATCACCATTTACACATATATGTTATAATATGATATTTGTACGGTTTTTCCTCTTTACTGTGTATATAATTGTGACCAATTCATTTCCTTTATTACAGTATTACTTTGTTGTGTCTTTATTGTCTCAGTAATATACAGTGATGTATAAACCACATGTCTCATCTTCACTTGTATACATCACCCAGTACAACTGAATTGTACAATGATCTTATTGTCTATCAGTGTTACATGTGACATACATGACTGTACACTAAGCACTGTGACTGTGTGCACTGCTCACTATATAACCCCACGTTACTGTCACATATTACATGTGACATACATGACTGTACACTAAGTACTGTGACTGAGTGCACTGCTCACTATATAAACCCACGTTACTGTCACATATTACATGTGACATACATGACTGTACACTAAGCACTGTGACTGAGTGCAGTGATCACTATATAACCCCATGTTACTGTCACATATTACATGTGACATACATGACTACACTAAGCACTGTGACTGTGTGCACTGATGACTATATAAACCCACGTTACTGTCACATATTACATGTGACATACATGACTGTACACTAAGCACTGTGACTGTGTGCACTGCTCACTATATAACCCCACGTTACTGTCACATATTACATGTGACATACATGACTGTACACTAAGCACTGTGACTGAGTGCACTGCTCACTATATAAACCCACATTACTGTCACATATTACATGTGACATACATGACTGTACACTAAGCACTGTGACTGAGTGCACTGATCACTATATAACCCCACGTTACTGTCACATATTACATGTGACATACATGACTGTACACTAAGCACTGTGACTGTGTGCACTGCTCACTATATAACCCCATGTTACTGTCACATATTACATGTGACATACATGACTGTACACTAAGCACTGTGACTGTGTGCACTGCTCACTATATAACCCCACGTTACTGTCACATATTACATGTGACATACATGACTGTACACTAAGCACTGTGACTGAGTGCAGTGATCACTATATAACCCCATGTTACTGTCACATATTACATGTGACATACATGACTGTACACTAAGCACTGTGACTGTGTGCAGTGATCACTATATAACCCCATGTTACTGTCACATATTACATGTGACATACATGACTGTACACTAAGCACTGTGACTGAGTGCACTGCTCACTATATAAGCCCACGTTACTGTCACATATTACATGTGAACATACAATATTACTCACATCACAATAATGACTTATAACCAGTGACTCAGTGATATGAATGAACAGTGACCTTTGCTCCCGTCGGTCGTTGTTTCATCATTGTTGAGGTTCTCAGAGGATAATCCAGTGTCATCATATTCTGTCATCTTGTTCTCCAGAGAGGAACCTAGGATAACGTCACAGTGACATGTCTGCAGTGATGACAACGTATCTTACTGGAGCGTATATTACATTATATGGAGATAATACAAAGATCTGTTATTCTCCCCTTTATAAATCAAATGGAAATCTACTGCAGCTTATACATTATGTGCTAATTGTATTGTGATAGTAAGTAAGTCGTTATATAATATAACTGTACAAACACATCTGTTAGTTATAATACATTTCTAGACACAATGTAACCACTAATGTTATTTATCTTACAATGTGGTCTTGTCATGTATGTTACCTGGCTCTGGTCATGTATGTTACCTGGCTCTGGTCATGTATGTTACCTGGCTCTGGTCATGTATGTTACCTGGCTCTGGTCATGTATGTTACCTGGCTCTGGTCATGCATGTTACCTGACTCTGGTCATGTATGTTACCTGGCTCTGGTCATGCATGTTACCTGACTCTGGTCATGTATGTTACCTGGCTCTGGTCATGTATGTTACCTGGCTCTGGTCATGTATGTTACCTGGCTCTGGTCATGTATGTTACCTGGCTCTGGCCATGTATGTTACCTGGCTCTGGCCATGTATGTTACCTGGCTCTTATCATGTATGTTAACTGACTCTGGTCATGTATGTTACCCTGCTCTGGTCATGTATGTTACCTGGCTCAGGTCATGTATGTTACCTGGCTCAGGTCATGTATGTTACCTGGCTCAGGTCATGTATGTTACCTGGCTGTAATCAAGTATGTTACCTGGCTCTGGCCATGTATGTTACCTGGCTCTGGCCATGTATGTTTCCTGGCTCTTATCATGTATGTTAACTGACTCTGGTCATGTATGTTACCCTGCTCTGGTCATGCATGTTTCCTGGCTCTGGCATCATATGATGTCTCTCCTCACTTGTATAGTATTCCAGTTTCTCATCAAGGCCATCAGGGTAAAACACTGCATAAAACAATATTATATTATACATAGAGGGATCTAATCACTGCTTCATTTCCTCATTTGTTGTATTTATTTTGGCTAATTTGGAAGGTATGTACCGTACACACACAATCTAAGCTCACACCCAGTAACTAACGTGTGTCATACAGGTCATGTCAGAACACTGTGTTACTGTCACATGAAGGTATGTACCGTACACACACAATCTAAGCTCACACTCAGTAACTAACGTGTGTCATACAGGTCATGTCAGAACACTGTGTTACTGTCACATGAAGGTATGTAACGTACACACACAATCTAAGCTCACACTCAGTAACTAACGTGTGTCATACAGGTAATCACAGCAGAACATACCTGATTCTTGGGACACGCTCTGATACTTCTTCATCATTCTTAGATCAATCTCTTCATACACAGGTTCCTGGGATGACACTGAATACATGTTCCCGAGGGCTGAAACACACGTGTAATTACCGGCAAATAAATATTTAATCAAACTTCACCATATAAGGAAAATGTGTCAGAATGTTTTATTTTATTACATGTTAATGACATGTCTACAGACCTGTGTCCTAAATGTCCCAATATGTCTGTTGTACAAATCACAATCTCAGTTATCTTTTACCATCTAAGCTCAGACAGTTCATTCTTTACCCCTAGAAAGAGAACTGTCACCAATAAATCAGGTGCTAAACTCACCTGTAACGTTACGTTATTTTAGGTAGAAAACACCCCCATGGGCTTTATAGAGAACCTACATATTACACAGAGTATTACTGGTAATATGTGACCCCAGCAGAGCTTACAATCTATTTTCCCTACCACATATACACACAGGATGATTCTGTCAGAAGCCAATTAACCAACCAGTATGTGTCTGGGGAATGGGAGGAACTGGAGCACCTGGAGAAACCTCACGTGTACACGGGGAGAACATACAATCTACACAGATAGGACCTGGTTGGAGGTGACCCCATGGCCGCAGTAACACAGAAGAGACTTCCCTTTGGTATATAGTGGGAGAATTATATACTTTTATCTCATGGACATTATACTGGAAAACCACAATTAGGGAAATATTCTCTTTTCTATGATTCTTCTCCAAGTTACGTTTGTGTAAATAGTATTACCCTAAATACCGATCCAATGTGTAATGAGCTATTTTATATAAATATAGGGGTACCACGTATATGTACTTTATATAAATATAGGGGTACCACGTATATGTACTTTATATAAATATAGGGGTACCACATATATGGACTTTATATAAATATAGGGGTACCACGTATATATGTACTTTATATAAATATAGGGATACCACTTATGTACTTTATATAAATATAGGGGTACCACGTATATATGTACTTTATAAAAATATAGGGGTACCACGTATATTTACTTTATATAAATATAGGGATACCACATATATGTACTTTATATAAATATAGGGGTACCACGTATATGTACTTTATATAAATATAGGGGTACCACATATATGTACTTTATATAAATATAGGGGTACCACATATATGTACTTTATATAAATATAGGGGTACCACGTATATGTGTACTTTATATAAATATAGGGATACCACTTATGTATGTACTTTATATAAATATAGGGGTACCACGTATATATGTACTTTATATAAATATAGGGGTACCACATGTATAAGATTTTCTCTTTTCTTTCTTTAAATAATAAATGAGATGAGCAGGCTTCCAAAATATAATATTTCTATAGTTTATTAAAAAGATATTCTACATAGATACAGCCATACTGGACGAAGCAGACATACGCCCAGGGTCTCAAATGCCAATTGACAATCTATATTTGATTAAGTCATACATTTATAGAGATGATACTACTTATTTCTTTAAAACACACCTTCCCAGCTTACATCACTGCTGGCAATCTAATGTCTCTATAATTAAAGTTACATGTTCTTATGGAAGGGTCATCTTGACCTTATATGGAGCCAATATTTCTTTGGCCTTATCCGGCTATTGTGAATTATTGGAAACTTACTAAAAACATGTCTCTTGTTATGTAATTTCTGTATTGTGCAATATGTGTTTTTCTGTTCTCTTAAAGCACAGACACAAAATTCAAGTTCATTGGTTCATTCTATTGAACTAATTGGTAACATAGGGTTTTTGTTAATAATTACTTCGACACACGTATATGTATTTTATATAAATATAGGGGTACCACGGACATGTACTTTATACAAGGTGTGACATTTAGGTCCAGAGACAAATGTGCACTTTTTATCCTCACTTTTACCCTCACATTACGCTGCCACATTGTACCCATGTGCACAGGTCCTTAGGGTGGCAAAAAGTGTGGGGGGGCTAGTAGGACAAATGTTGGCGGGAGTACAATACAGTTCTATAAGTCTTCCGTTAGTTCCCTTTACACTCAGTGGTGGACGTGGGCTGGTATACGTGGTACGCCATACCTCCACTTGTCCAACTTATTCTTATACATGAGCAGAATATGCAGTATCAGGGGTGTAAGGTTTGGTTATATAATAGCACCAATACCATACTCACCTCTCTTATATCTCTGCATACGTTTTATCAGAACCCCGACAACAATGATTCCCATCCCAACCAGGGTCACCGAGACGATGAAGACCACAAGGAAAACCGTTGGGATATATGACGGGGGTTGAACTGTTCGAAGCCACCCTGAATCTTATTACACAGAATATAGTGTCAGAGGGACATTCCAGTAATAAGTAACTGACAGCACAACTATTACTAAGATACCAGTTACTAATACCACTCACAGATGTATACGTACACGTGGCTCACAGATATATACATAAACATGGCTCACATATATATATACGTACACTTGGCTCACAGATAAATATACTTACACTTGGCTCACATATATATATACGTACACTTGGCTCACAGATATATATACGTACACTTGGCTCACAGATATATATACGTACACTTGGCTCACAGATATATATACGTACACTTGGCTCACAGATATATATACGTACACTTGGCTCACAGATATATATACGTACACTTGGCTCACAGATATATATACGTACACTTGGCTCACAGATATATATACGTACACTTGGCTCACAGATATATACGTAAACGTGGCTTACAGATATATATGTAAACGTGGTCCACAGATATATATGTAAATGTGGCTCTCATATATATACATAATCGTGGCTTACAGATATATACGTAAACATGGCTCACAAATATATATGTAAATGTGGCTCACAGATATACACGTAAATGTATCTCACAGATATATACGTAAACGTGACTCACAGAGATATAAAAAATTTGGCTCTCAGATATATACGTAAACGTGGTTGCAGATATATAAATAAACGTGGCTCTCAGATATATGCGTAAAAATGGCTCTCAGATGTGTACGAAAACGTGGCTTACAGATATATACATAAATATGGCTCACAGACATACGTAAACATGGCTCGCAGATTTATACGTAAACGTGTCTCACAGATATATACATAAACGTGACCCACAGATATATACATAAACGTGGCCCACAGATATATACATAAACGTGGCTCATAGATATATACGTAAACGTGGCTCAAGGATATATAGAAGCAGATAAAGAAATAGATAATGACATTCAGAATATCTCATGTAAATGATCGGCCACGAGACCTGAGATGGTTATTTGTAAAACATCCAACATACAATCACTCAGGTTAGATGTGACATCTGATTGGTCGGCAGCTCTTACTAACGGGAAGGGAACAGGGCACCGTCATTGTGTTGGGGGATATAACTCACTGAGAAATCGGAAGCATTTATAGAGCATTACCTGAAGTGGTGACTGTTGTTGGAGGTGGATCATTTTCTGTAGGACCAATAAAAATAAATAAAACCAATCAGTACATACAAATAACATTTCTTACCCATCACATGCTCTGTAATAGGACACAGAAGCCGTGAGGACTATACAGCATTTACTCATTATATCTCTTTATAACACTAAAGTGTTCCTATGTCTTTATAATACCCAGTTATACTGACACGTGTACATAACTCCTAATCATGTGTCACATCACTGTATTACATGTTGTAGCGTGTACAGTCCACATGGTGCCAGGGATACATATGGAGACGGCTGTATGACCACGGTGTAATGATACGTAATGATGGTGCCTATCCGGCCTCTTCTGATTGGCTGATTGTGTACTGACCCCTCCAGCTGATAAATGATATCAGGTTGCGTCCAGCTGTTTATATCACTTATTAGTCATTTCTAATTGGACGACTGCGGGACAGAAGACTCACAATTCATGTTTCATCCCTTAAACAAGGGATGTGTTTATTGGATCACAGTCTATATAATATGACTTTAGCATTTACCACTAACACTGTCAGACCACAACTGTGCTCTACCGTTAGGTGTAAATGTACACACTTGTACACCGGATGTCACCCGGCACAAATACTACAGTTTTATAGTTATACATAAGATCTATCTAACACAATATACACATGTAAGTAACATTCTGTGTATATCTTTCTCTATGTAGATTCAGTGCACAAATGCGTCATCTCTAAATAAGTAAATATGATTAGTGGACTCTCTAAGTTAGCGTTATATAACGACATACCACATACAGTAAGTTACCCATGCACACGACTCCGGCATCCTCCTTGTGGAGACAATCGCTCATGTTCCAGCGCAGAGCCCAGCAGTCTTGCAGCACTTGCTCATAACCTCGGCAATTCACCTCGCTCAGCCAGATGGGACCGGTCCCGCTTCCATGTAGGGCCCCTCCAGTGGCATTCATAGCGGGGCCACACCCCACCTGTTTACATACCACTTCTGCATCCTTCATGTCCCAATCATCATCACAGACTGTCCCCCAACCTCCCTGATAATAAACCTCCACTCTGCCCGAGCAGTTATTGGTGAGACGGACTCGGTCTCTGTCTAGTAAGGAAACAAAGGGGAGAGAATATATCCGTCACTTGTCTGTAATGTTCTGTACAACTAATGGTCAGACTGCAGATTATCCAGTATCAGACCTCACTATGTGACATGTTTGTACTTATTGACATTACCTGTCAGACTACTTATTAATCACTATATATGATTTACTAACACATAGCTGCCATATAGTAGTTTTATGTGTGGATTGTGAGTCTGACATATCTTATTATAAGTAAATAGATGCGGCCACAACAATGATACGTCCTGAGGACGGAATAAAGTCCATTTCATGATGATGATGCCGGTAATTTACTGTATTATAATAAGATATAAATAAGTCATAAACAACAGTGCCCCCCCCCCCCCCCCCCCACAATATGAAATGTCACTAGCTCCTAGTGATGTGATAGGTCGGCATTGTTATGATCACAGTGATGTCACTAGCTCCTAGTGATGTGATAGGTCGGCATTGTTATGATCACAGTGATTTCACTAGCCCCTAGTGATGTGATAGGTCGGCATTGTTATGATCACTGTGATGTCACTAGTTCCTAGTGATGTGATAGGTCGGCATTGTTATGATCACAGTGATGTCACTAGATCCTAGTGATGTGATAGGTCGGCATTGTTATGATCACAGTGATGTCACTAGCTCCTAGTGATGTGATAGGTCGGCATTGTTATGATCACAGTGATGTCACTAGATCCTAGTGATGTGATAGGTCAGCATTGTTATGATCACAGGGATGTAACTAGCTCCTAGTGATGTGATAGGTCGGCATTGTTATGATCACAATGATGTCACTAGCTCCTAGTGATGTGATAGGTCGGCATTGTTATGATCACAGTGATGTCACTAGCCCCTAGTGATGTGATAGGTCGGCATTGTTATGATCACAGGGATGTCACTAGCTCCTAGTGATGTGATAGGTCGGCATTGTTATGATCACAGCGATGTCACTAGATCCTAGTGATGTGATAGGTCGGCATCGATATTGGTTCAGGTCACCACGTTGCTGCCTCCACAGATATAAAGTAAAATACCTGTATGACCTAATGATAATGATGATGTATAATTCCTAGACACATAATATGTGTTGTTACAGCTTCTACTCACTGAATTATATGAATATGTTATTTCCATGTCAGTAGATAGTAACCATGAAGCACCGTCTCTGTAGGACATGATTATCCAGCGACGGTGGGATAATAGTATTATAGATGGAGTATAATAAAATCCTCACCTGAACAGGGCTCTGACATTGGGCAGTTACCAGGAAGTTGTGTCTTCGGTTTCCTTTCCTCACCTATTTATGAGATGATAAAGTACAGTTATCAATTGTCAGCTGCAGGAACCACGTTCTTCAGATCTCTGCATCTCAGTGAGAAGTATGTGGGGAAACCAGCAGTAAATCATTGTTCTTCTGTCTCCTGGTGACAGTTGTGAGGACAGGAAATCACATCCAATCACTGTCATCTGATAATTAGTATCGGAATGTGAGATGTTAGGACACAGAGAGAAGGGCCATAAATCTGTGTCTTATTATACACTTGATGTAGCAGTCTTACCAGAGGAGGAATCTCCAATGCTTAGATGTAGAAAAGAATCAAGTTTATTGATTCACTAGGACACGGACCACCAAGTCATATAAGATCAGAAGACTATACATTTGTAAATAGGTTTTATAAACAATAATCTTGGCACCCTTCACAGGGGGAGCCTGACTTTTGAATTGCTTGGATAAATACTATTTGTGGGCATCTCCACCCAAAGAATGAACCTCTCCCCCTTCTACATGGAAGAAGAGGTTCCGATCACTGTGAAATGGAGACATTAAGGGGTAAATTTAACAAGCTGTGATTTTCTGGTGGGTTTGAAAAGTGGAGATGTTGCCTATAGCAACCAATCAGATTCTAGTTACCATTTATTTAGATATTTACTAAATCTTAGCTTATTTCACACAAAAATCCTTAAATGGGCCAGACAAAATTATTGGCACCTTTTAGAAGTTAGAAATAATTAGATCAGGTGATTCTTCTTCACTTTGTAACTGAACTCACCTGTGGTCAGCAGCGGATGCCTGCAATATAAATATCATTCATTAAACCGAAGTGAATAGAGAAAATAGCTCAGTCTCCTGATTTTTGTCACTCTGGGTACCGCAATGAGCATGGAGTAAAGAAGGCAGATAATTCTGTGAGGTGGTCAGACAGAAGATTATAGCCAATAGTGGACAATCTCCAGAAACCTTGACTTTTCTACCATACATAATGTTATTAGAAAGTTTAACGCCCATCACTCTGTAGCCAACGTCCCTGGATATGACCGCTTGAGAAAACCTGATGGAAAGATTGTTGGAATGTGAGGAGTTTGTATGTTCTCCCCGTGTTTGTGTGGGTTTCCTCCGGGTGCTCCGGTTTCCTCCCACACTCCAAAAACATACTAGTAGGTTAATTGGCTGCTAACAAATTGACCCTAGTCTGTGTCTGTCTGTTTGTCTGTGTGCAGGTGCGGGGGGCGCACAGACGGCCGCATCACGTCACATGCGATGCGGCCGCGTCATAATGACAGCCGTTAGACTGAGCGGCCCGGGTGCCCGCTGCCCCCCTGCCCAGCCCGCCCCCGTATGTGTGTCTGTGTGTGTCTGTGTGTGTGTGTGTGTTAGGGAATTTAGACTGTAAGCCCCAATGGGGCAGGGACTGATGTGAGTGAGTTCTCTCTACAGCGCTGTAGAATTAGTGGCGCTATATAAATAAATGGTGATGAGGATGATGCTGGAGATAAGACCTCGATTACACTGCCAAACAGAGTCACACTAACCTTCAAACACAGTGTACAACTGTTTCTACTTGTACTATATCAAGTCAATGAAAGGGGGATCTATATGTAGGAAGCCCAGCATTGCCACTGCTGAGAGAGACATAATAAACCACATTTGGAGTTTGCTAAAACAAACCTGAAAAAGCTAAATTCCTTCTGGAAGATGTCCTGTGGAAATAAGAGCTTTCTGGTAAACATATCGGGCCTGAGTTATTAAGGAAATTAAGGCAATAAAAGGAGTACGTTTTCTCCTGGACAAAAACCATGTTACAATACAAGGGGTGCAAACTAGTTTATTATTTTGCACATAAGTTAAATACTGGCTCTTTTTTCATGTAGCACACAAACACTTGATAACTTTATTTTTACACTGAAATTTAAAGTTGATCTAGGACATGCCCTATTCCAACTATCCAACTGTTCTTAGCCAATTACTTTTCTCTCTTTACACCACCTCTTTTGGTCAATTCATCCGCTCCTCTGACCGCCAATATTACCTCTATGCTGGTAGCACTCTAATCTACCTGACCTCTCTCCTTTCCACCTATCCCGTGTGGCCGACTGCCTCTCTACCATCTCTACCTCAAGCTCAACATATCCAAAACTGACTCCACCACCTAGCATTACATCCCCTCCTCTGGTCTCCCTTAAGGTTGATGGTGTCACCCTTTCCCCTGTTTCCAACTCTGCATCAGAGTCTTCATTGACCGTGCCCTCAATTTCCCCGCCTACAGCCAATCCCTTGCACTTTTGTCATCCACCTTCGCACCATTGCCAAGATTCGTCCTTTCCTCTCCCTGGATGCCACCAAGACCATCGCCCATGCTCTTGCAATCTCCTGCCTTGATTATTGTAATCTGGCTTGCC
The DNA here is from genome assembly GCA_036250195.1 of Mixophyes australis. Classification (NCBI taxonomy): domain Eukaryota; kingdom Metazoa; phylum Chordata; class Amphibia; order Anura; family Limnodynastidae; genus Mixophyes; species Mixophyes australis. The sequence goes on from JAVHZZ010000012.1 coordinate 89,125,958, forward strand.
TGACATATGTCTGCCCCCTCTGATATCTGTGATGAATCCGGCACCGCAACTAATCTTCCTCTCCTGATGTTCCTCTTCTGCTTTGCCTCTTTGTAAAAACTCCATTGGCTCCCCATTCCCTCCAGAATACAATTCAAGTTCCTTATCCTCACTTATAAGCCCTCTTTAATGCCTTCCACACGCTGCACTTGCCCCTTTCACTCCACCTCTATCATCTCTGTTTACTACCCTAATCCTCTTAATGTTAATTCTCACAAGTTTGGTTTTCTTTGCCTCCTATCTCCTTATTATCTTTGTATTGTTTCCTTTGTTCTAGGTATCTTCTTATTTAGTAACTTTCTCTTAGTCTCTTGTATTGATTTTTACTGATTCTATTGTTTCTCTTGTCCCTAACTTATCTGTATCTTTTACTGTTTATTTTTAATTGTTTGTGCAGTTTTGCAGATTCTGTGGCGCCATAGAAATACATTAAGATGATGCTGATTATCCATGGATATCGGAAGCGTAGCTATCAAACAATGTCTACGTTGATACTAGTTTTGTCAATTGCATTTCTTTCATTTTCTTATTTAAAAGGATATACAGTATTAAAAAACAAGTGTTCTGTAAAATGATCAGAGAAAAACTGTGGAGATCAAATACTGTTGTTAATTTCACCTTATGTTTAGAGGAACTTGTGAGCTAATTGTAAAAGTGCGATGGCGCCAATATTTAACAGTTATGTATAAATATATTAATATTATTATTATAAGTTTTATTAAATAATAATATAAATCAGATGTCATAGCTTTAAATAATTGTGTTAGTGCGCCTTTAATGAAACCATTCCCTTGATACTACAGTATGCTATTAGACTGCTGAGCTCTCCAGAGCATTATCTGAATACAGATAAACAGAAATATTAAATAACCTGCAGCATTATTAATAGACAGGGCCGGCGCCACCATTAGGCAGCTGCCTAGGGCGCCAGGCTCTGGGGGGGGGGGGGGAAGGAACGGTGGACAGGTACCCACACTAATAATCTCTCTACCGGCTGTCCAAGTGTAATGAAAGGTGGTGTGTCACACTTCCGGTATCACAGATGGAATCCAATCGCCATAATTCTAAAGTAAACAGGATTTATTTTAATATGCAAATCTGAAGTATCCAACAATTGAAGTCAATAGTCCCAAAGCAGATAAAGGTTTGGTGGAAGGATCAAACACTTGCAATCAAATCACAAAGAGGAGCAAGGTTCTGTGAAAGCCTTTGGTTCCGATTCAAACACAATATAAAAGCAAAGGCTTCAATACAGGAAGTGTCTTTTATAGACCCAAACAGGAAATGAGATCCAAAATGGCATCTTCATGAGACAGTGTCGGCAATCTTGGATAAGGGCTATTCGGAAGGCAAGTTCATAACAGGGTTATTTGGAGGGCAAGTTCATAACACGGTGCTCCCACAAGGCAGCACCACATCTCCACATCCCTCCGGCCACTGGGCTATTGGCAGCATCGTGATGGGACGATGCTGTCAGAGGAGAGGAGCCGAGAGGCTGCAGGAAGCAAAGGAGAAGCAAAAAATAATTCAAATGCAGGGAGAGCAGCTGGAGCAAATGGGTTGCAGAGGGGGCTACAGAAAATGTTGAGATAGATGACTGGAGAAAATGTCGCGCCAAGCGTGGATGAGCGCATGCAGGTAAATCGCTTCCGCTTAACCCAAAAGGAACGTCAGAGATGCCGACTGGCGAAATTATGCCTTAATTCTACAGCCCCACGACACTTACTGGATTCCTGCCCCAAGCGTCTGGGAAAACCCCCGCTCCTAATCAGTGATGGAGAAGCCAGGTTAGGAGTACTCAATACTTCTCAACAAAAATTTGACTGTGTACTACCAATCATTCTTGAACATTCTCAGCGAACCAAGAATTTCTCCACTCTTCTTGATTCTGGTGCCGCTGGAAACTTTATTACCGTCACAGTGGTTTAAGATTTTTGGCTACCCACAATGTCGTACCACGCCCCTTCTATATTACGGCAGTGGATGGAAGCTGCATCTCCGATAGTATAATCACTCACCAGACCCACCCTATCAAGATTAGAGTAGGAACTCTGCATTCAGAAATGCTAGAGCTTCTCATTATTCATAAAGTTTCACATTCCTTAGTTCTAGACTTACCTTGGCTCCACTTACATAACCCCACAGATTGATTGGAGTGCGTCTCAGGTTACGTCCTGGGGTACAACTTGTAGGGACTCTTGCTTTCAGTGTGTTATACCACTTCGGACCACAGTCTTCTCTGGTCAAGAGCCTCCACCATTACCTTACAGGAACTTCTCCTATGTCTTCAGTAAAGCTGGTGCTGACTCCTTACCTCCACATAGAGAGTGGAATTTTCCTATAGATTTGATGCAAAAGGAAAACACCTCCTATGGGGCGTACCTGCAAGCTTTCTCTCCCTGATATGAAGTCCATGTCGAAATATATCCAGGAAAACCATGAGAAGGAGTTTATCCGTTCATCTTCCTCACCTGCTGGAGTAGGCTTTTTTTCTGTCAAGAAGAAAGATGGAGGTCTACGCCCCTACATTGGTAGGTTTGAACGATATCACCATTAAAAAAAGTTACCCTTTGTCGTTTATCACGGAATTGTTCGATCGTGTCAAAGGTGTTACTATCTTTACCAAACTAGATTTTAGAGGGGCTTACAATTTAATTTGAATACGCAAAGGGGATGAATGGAAGACGGCTTTTAACACTCGTGATGGGCACTATGAGTACCTTATCATGCCATTCGTACTGAGTAATGCCCAAATGGTATTCCAGCATTATGTCAATGACATTTTCCGTGACCTCCTCTGCAAAGCAGTTGTCTACTTTGACAACATTCTTATCTTCTTCAACAATGTGGAATCACATCATGCCCATGTCAAAGAGGTTATTTCAGGACTCTGTACCAACCGACTCTTTTGCAAAATGGAGAAATTCACCTTTGAAGTACAATCCATCTCCTTCTTAGGTTACATTATATCTGGTGCTGATCTAAAGATGGACCTGGAAAAGCTCAAGGTGATTCTCAACTGGACCCTTCCAACCACTCTCCAGTTGGTTCTACGCTTTCTGGGTTTTGCAAGTTATTATAGAAAATGCATTAAAAAAGTCTCCACTCAGGTGGCTCCTATTACATCCCTCACCAGAAAGGGGGCTGATCCCTCCAATTGGTCTGAAGAGGCATTCTATTGCATCAAACTACTATTTGTTTCTGCCCCAGTTCTTTGCCAGGCAGATGTGTCCCGACCTTTTAACCTGGAAGTGTATGCTTCACCAGTAGGTGTAGGTGCTGTTTTATCACAACGTTTCGAAGGTGGATATCTTCATCCCTGTGACTACTTTTCTCACAATTTTTTAAAACTACTCTATAGGAGATCAGGAATTATTGGCGATTACATTGGCTTTTTTGGAAAGTGCCAAATATCCCATCTCTGTCATGACAGATCATACAAATCTTCTGTATCTGAAGTCAGCAAAGTGTCTCAACCCAAAACAAGCAAGATGGGCCTTGTTTTTTCGAGGTTTAACTTCAAGGTAATTTCCCGGCCAGGATCCCAGAATTGTAAGGCTGATGCCCTATCGTTCTACGATTCAAGATCTTTGCCTCACCAAAGAAGTCCCATCATTGATCCTGTGTTCTTATCTACCACCAATATTGTTCCTATCCCGCCTCCAGTGTAAAAAAATTTCATAGCTCCAGCACTTCACAAGAAATTGCTTCACTGGACTCACGCTTCCCGATTCTCCAGGCATTCTGGAGTTCAAAAAACTCTCAAATTCGTTCAAAAATCCTATTGGTGGCCTACTCTCAAGCAGGACATCCAAGAATTCATATCTTCCTGTTCCAAATGTGCCCAGCCTAAAATACTTCGTTCGACACCTGCCGGTCGACAACTGTATGAACTTCATTACAGATCTTCCAGCTTCTAATGGGTGGAAAACCATCTGGGTTGTATTTGACAGATTTTCTAAGATGGCCAATTTTATTTCCCTCACTGGATTACCCTCTGCTCCAAAACTGTCTCAATTGTTTATTCTGGAGATTTTCAGACACCATGGCTCGCCTACAGAAATAAACTCTGATCGTGGGGTCAAGATCGTGGCCAAGTTCTGGTCTGTGTTTAGCTCTTCAAACGAAGCCTATCACCCCCAAACAAATGGTCAAACCAAAAGGGCGAATAAGGACTATAAGTATAATTTATTCCCTATAAGGGCGAATAAGTTGTCTCATCTTCACAAGATAACTGGAAAGAACTCTTATCCTGGGCAGAATTCTTCCACAATAAACATTAACACTCCGTCTCTGCGTCTACATCCTTTGTAACGGTCTATGGACTTCATCCTAGTATACCAGAGTTCAAACCTCTTCCTGTTCCTATTGTACCTGTTGCTGATAGTAATTTATGTCAGTTCACTATAATATGGAAGTAGGTTTGTTCTTCCCTGTTAAAGGTTTCCTCCAATTACAAGAAATTTGCTGATCGCAAACATCAAGCAATACCCAGTCTCAAACAGGGGGATCAGGTCTGGCTTTCCACTCACAACCTGAGGCTTAAAGTACCTAACATGAAGATTGCCTCTCGCTACATTGGTCCATTTTTCATAGAGTGAGTCATCAAACCAGTAACTTACAGACTCAAACTTTCTCTGTTCCTATGAATCCCAAACTCCACATATCCTCAATGAATCCTTTGATCCTGAAAAGGTTTCATTCTACACTCCTTAGAACTCCTACAATCCAAACTCGAGGAGTTAGTAGAAGTAGAAAGGATACTCGATTCACGGATTTGTCATGGTCATCTTATATATAATATTTTATCGATTGGAGCGGTTATGACCCAGAAGAATGAGCCTGGATTAAATCCACTAATGTATATGCTCCACGTTTGATCCGTATCCTTCATGCATGATTGCTTTCAAAGCCCAGGAGGTGTCCAGGCTCCACCCACAAAAGGTGGGGTACTGTCATGCACTACGCTCGCAGGTCCTGTTGCTCATCCCACCGCTGATTTTCTAAGATGCCCCTGTGGTCCACAGGCTCTGCTGGCCTCAGGTCTCCCTGTAGAGTGCTGTCCAGTCTGTCTACACTCCAGAGTTCCCTCCAAGACCAGTGCCTGGGTGCTGCCATCTTGGATTCAGTCACCTGCTCCCTCTCAGCCAGTCAGAGTTCTGCTTCAGCTCAGCTGTGCACAGCCTCCAGTTAGGGGATAGCAGTCCCTATAAAAGGACTTCCTGGAGCCTTAACCTTTTGCCAGTTCAACATTTATTCCTCAGACACCAACCTGGTTTCTAGAAGTCTGCTATCTACTCCGTTGTTTCTGCCCAGACAGCGCAGCCAGCATTCCAGTTCCAGTCCGGTCCAACATTCTGGTTCCACTCCGGTCCAACATTCCAGTTCCAGTCCAGTGCAGCATATCTATTGATTCTTGTAGCAGCTTAATTTTTATTTATCTTTTTATAATTTTAGTGTCAATGCAACAATAAAATTACCGTTCCGTTATTCACGTTAACATTTTATCAAATTTTTTTCTAAAAAATACATAGATCATTCTCCCTGTAAAATAGATAGAGATAAATAACTACCCCCAGCTTAGAACATAAGTGGTTTGGTGGGGAATTCTGGGGAGGTGCATAGATGTCCCTGGTACATAGGTGGCAGCACAACAAAATATCCCACTTCTTATAGCTGGGACAGTAACCCTGATACAATAACCTCCATCTCTGTCTGATGGCTTCTTCTTGGTCCTACTGATATTGTCTGGGTGCAGGACTGTGGTGATTCCTACCAGCCCTCCTCGTGTGGTAGAGGCTGTAAGACAATTATAGCTCTCTAGTGATGAGACCCTACGTTGTGGTGTATTAGAGACCTCAGTGCTAATAATACCATCTTCCCTGGTGTAATAGCGGTGGAACACAGTATCAGCCGTCAGACAGGTATTTGAGGATCTAATACAGTAATACAGGAATTGGTCCTCTGAGGATAAAGGGTGTAATGACAGTAAAGCTTGTGATCCACTGGAGGATTCCTTGGCTATTTCAATGGTCAATCCTGATATATTTATCATAAAACAGTAATTATTTTTTAAATAAATTCATATTCATTAATATTTTATTACATAAATTATGGAATTACACAGTATGGTGAAATGCAGATCAGGAAACATGGTGTAAATAAACATTCATGTACTCACAATGAATTATAGCTAGGTCTCTATCATCGCAGGAGTCGATATTCCATGGAGAAGATGGGCACTGACATAAGAAGTTGTCACCTCTGCGACAGTTAATATGGTCCACCCAAAAGGGCTTATTTAGAACTCTATATCTGCTCGATGCGTTAACATATCCCTTAGATCCACAACTCAGATGTCTGCAGATAACAGAGATTGAGTCATCTCTCATATCATTATTACATACAGATCCCCAATTTCCATTATAATAGACCTCCAGGCGTCCTTCACAGTCATGTGACCCAACAACCAGACGAAGGTCCAGGAACTCTGCAAGAACAAATGTATTACTCAGTTATGCAAATGAGTAAAGTATTGCTTAATTACCTTTAAATAATATTTTATATTGCAACTATTTAAAGATAAGCACATAAATAGGAATCATCTGACCAAAGTAATTAGAACAATTCATAGGTAGGTAACCTTCTGCTAAAATTTAGTCTTAGATTGAGATAGAAAAAATCTTTCCGAGGCAGTTAATCCAAACATAAACTGTTAGCAATGCTCACTTGTGGAGTTTATTTCATGTCTCTGCTCCAATAAACTACCCCAAGGCTGATAATCCTTAAACTTGCATTATTGTTAGGTCAGCAGTAATTTTTTGACATGATCAACAAGTGTTTTATCCTACATTTTGTAAATCCAAGCATCAGAAACCAGGATAAGTCTCCTTGATCTGTCTATACATGGCTTTCACCTATAGCAGCCCCCTTTCCTATAGAGCATGATATGCTGGTACTCAGTTGCTGCCAGGTGTTAACACTTTGTAGTAGGAACTTACCAATCCTGATGTTAGTGTAAGATAATATTAGAGGCTGAAGTATCAGACAGGAGTGTATTTAGGTGAGAAATTGAACAGATAGCAATGAACAGCACGCACCAAAGTGGTCAGCAGGATGTGTGGAGCTACTAAATATCTAGTTCTTCCAGATTTAGAATAGTGGGACCAGGAAGGGACAGCAAGCAGCTAGATGAATGTCCAAGCAGTGTCAGGACAGACAGCAGACAGAGACATTCAAAATCTAGGCTGATGTCAGCGCAGGCAGCTAACAGACTAGGTCAGTGTCCAGGCAGTGGTCAGGGCAGGCAGCAAACAGACATGTTCAGAATCTATAGGCAAGCAGAATGAAAAAAACTATCCTCGCACAAATGGAACAGCTGCCGCTATTTACACAAAAATAGGGTCCACCCTACCCTAAAACGTAATATATAGCCAAAAGAATCATGTAGCAAACATATTCAGAATCTAGGCTGAGGTCAGTGCAGGCAGCTAACAGACTAGGTCAGTGTCCAGGCAGTGGTCAGGGCAGGCAGCAAACAGACAGGGTTAATATCCAAGCATTGATCACAGTGAGTCATAACACAAAAAGCAGGCTACACAGCATGGCTGGAGCTATTAATGGCATGAGAGATAGGACTCCCTGTACTATAAGGTACTATATTGTTGTCACGAGCCGCGGCGGTACTCACAGCCGCCGCGGTTCGCTTCCTGTCGGTCCCAACGTCCCGGCCGTCACCATGACGACCGGGACGTCACTTCCCTCCAACTCCCGACCGTTACCAAGGCAACAGTCGGACGTCTCCTCAGCGCCGCATCCCGGCAGCCAGGCGCGCATGCGCCCTAGGGACAATCAGTCAGATTCAGCCTGTGGCTGAATTAGCAGGCATTAGCCTGCAAGTGTGGATTTCAGGGCTAAACCCTGATTGGTCTTGCTAGGTGCTGGCAATTAGCCTGCAAGTGTGGCTATGTCTAGGGGCAGGTTCTGATTGGTTGTGGGTTGTATTTAAGGCAATGAGGTCTGCTGCCTCATTGCCGGTTATAGTCTCTGTATCCAGTCTGCTGTACCTGCTCTCTGCCTTGTTCCTGTCTATTGGACTTGCTGTTGTTTACCAGTGTAGGACCCTTGGCCTGGATTTGGACTTTGCTTGTGTATCTCGTGACCCTGACCTCTTGCTTGAATACCGACCTCCCTGTCTGCTCGTGACCCTTTGACCTCAGCTTGTATACTGGTACTGTTGTCTGCTGCCGGCCCCTGACCTCTGCTTGGATTCCACTCCGCTTGCTTGGGTTCTCCCCAGCCGGTACACACTTCACGACCCTCTGTCAGTCTGCAGCCCAGTCTGTCTGATGGTGATCAGGGACTCCAGCGAACACCTAACTGGCAGAGTAGATTCCGGGTTGTGTCATGCCGGCTGGAGGGGTTCCTAACAATTGTAAGGTTCCTGCTGGGATGAGATCCCCCTCTGTGTTGATTTGCTGCATTGTGAATTATGTAATCCCAGTGCGGTGATCACCCGGCTGCTCGAGGATACCTTAGCAACAGAATAACAGAAAGAAAAGTCTGGGATCGAGGCTGTGTGTATTTTCCACACTGATCCTGACACATTTACTGTGAGGAGCACTGCTAAACACTTTAATGACTAGGTAATGCTAGGGGCAGGATGGGAAAAAAACAATACATTTTTTTAAAATTTGTAAATTACACCCCCCTACTTTCAGGTGCCAATAACTTTTCAATAGTTTAACCAATTTTTAAGAGATATAATGCAAATGTTTCATTTTCCATTCAGCCAATACTGAGGGAGAGCAGTTTAAAAAATTAAAGGGTATTTTTTATAGAACAGTTTCCACTGTAGCTCCTAGCCAATAGGATCCACAGGGAGGGTTCTCAGCCACACCATAAAGTCTCCTCCCAGGGGTTGCTGGGTCTCTTTCACTGCAGGAATTCCCTCAATCCCCCCCTCACATGTTCCAGCGATGGGCTCGGTTGATTTCATATATAACAATTTTTCTCCCCCCGCACAGAGCAGGCACAGTTCGACCAGATGACATTTGCAGTCAGCGACTTATTCATATGGTGCTTTTGCTGATTGGCCGCAGGTCACTTAAAGTAACGTGACTCTTGGTCCTTTTGTGCGGGAGACCTGATTTGTGTGGGCATGTCCTTGTGAGTCCAGAAGGGACAAATTATGAGTCAGCTACAACTAATAGCAGTAACCAAACAGTGTATGGCCATCCGGCACTAACCACTGGTCCCTGGATATAATCCTTTACGATTGGCCGGTGCTAAACCCCATCTAGTACACACAAGTCCTGCCAATAACAGCTACTTACATAGAATTATTGGCAGGACCTGTGTCTGCTACCTGGGAACAGCTTTTCTTGTTTTGTTTGTGTTTAGGTTTCTTGTGATCACGACACTTTTGCTTGTACTGTATTTATGAAGCTTCTGATTTTATATTCCGTATTGGTCTAGATCAGGGGTTGGCGCCGGGGGTGGCATGCAGCCCCCTGCGTCCTGGCACGCTGTCCTTCCTAAATGACAGCCGGAGAAGAACTGAAAGTGCAGCAGTTCAGCTCTTCTCCGGCTGTAATTTATTCCTTTTAGTTCAGCTGTGCGCAGTTCCTCCCAAGCACCATTGCGGACAGGCGCGGGCTGGGAGAGGGAAGCCCGGGGGGCACACAGGCGGCCGCATCTCATGTCATGAGATGCGGCCGCCGGGGAAAATGTGGTATTTTGCATTTGGGGGGCGGCCGGCCTACCCCCCGGCTCTAATAGCGGTCTGACTGAGCGGCCCGGGGGGGCGCTGCCCCCCAGGCAAGCCCGCCCCTGATTGCAGACCGGATCACGCCTGGAAGAGGTAAGTACACAATTATATAGTTTTTGATTCATTTATTATTGGCCTAAAATTATTTTTTATGCAATTGTGAGGCATAACAGTCATAAGGGGCATTTTTTCTGTATCCTAATTTTTTTTGGAGGCACTTTGTGAGGTATAAAGAGAATTAGTGGCATTACTGTGGCATAGAATGTATTGGGGCATTACTGTGGCATAAAATGTATTGGGGGCATTACTGTGGCATAAAATATATTGGGGGCATTACTGTGGCATAGAATGTATTGGGGGCATTACTGTGGCATAGAATGTATTGGGGGCACTACTGTGGCATAGAATGTATTGGGGGCACTACTGTGGCATAGAATGTATTGGGGCATTACTGTGGCATAGAATGTATTGGGGGCATTACTGTGGCATAAAATGTATTGGGGCATTAATGTGGCATAGAATGTATTGGGGGCATTACTGTGGCATAAAATGTATTGGGGCATTACTGTGGCATAGAATGTATTGGGGGCATTACTGTGGCATAAAATGTATTGGGGGCATTAATGTGGCATAGAATGTATTGGGGGCATTACTGTGGCATAGAATGTATTGGGGGCATTACTGTGGTATAGAATGAATTGGGGGCATTACTGTGGCATAAAATGTATTGGGGGCATTAATGTGGCATAGAATGTATTGGGGGCATTACTGAGGCATAAAATGTATTGGGGGCATTACTGTGGCATAAAATGTATTGGGGGCATTACTGTGGCATAGAATGTATTGGGGGCATTACTGTGGCATAGAATGTATTGGGGGCATTACTGTGGCATAGAATGTATTGGGGGCATTACTGTGGCACAGAATGTATTGGGGGCTTTACTGTGGCATAAAATGAATTTTTTAAAAATAAAAATCAAGCCACATAAGCTTCTTTATTAGCACATTATATTATAGTGTTTTGTTGCAAAGCTTGGCAACTAAATGGCTGCATTATTCCTGTCATGATACTCATGTAGATTATGAAACCAGCAGTGAGCTGTCTTGTTACTGTCTGTGAATTGGAAATTTGCCATGTTACCAGGAGACCAGTATATAACCTTCATATCAGTGCATTGTGTAATTTAGCTAATTATGGGAGACAAAACTATGGAATCTCGTTAAGGCTTTTTCTGTAATAAGTCTCAAACTATTTTTGCAGAATAGACCACTGGATCTTTTTTTATTATTTGTGTAGAGTTCCTGTAATTCCCACTGAAGTGCGTGGATTCCGGGGAACATATGTCACCAACCCATCGGAGGCCACAATTAAAATCTTTTACAGCTCGCCTTCAGACAACTCTCATCTGCCTTTACAGAGGGTGCAATGTCAACGGGACACAAATAGTGCACCTTTCAGCGTGTCGACTCCCAACCTCCATAGGTACACTGCAGCTCCTGTCTATATTTGCTGACTGTTAGGAACAGCAGGTAACTGCTGCTATCTTTTTGGCTGCTGCAGTGTTGTTCTCAGCTTGGGTGTGATCACCTGAAGTCCTCTCACCTGCAGCTCTATCTGACACCTGCCCTGATTGGCTACTACTGGTTTAAATACCTGTCAACTTCACTCTGCCTTTGCCGGTTATAGTGTTCACACGCTTGCTTCTCCATGCTCTTGTGTCTGTAAGTAGTCTGCCAGTTTGCTTGATTGATACCACCGAGATCTCTGCCTGGATACCGACCTTGTTTGTTTGCTCGTGACCCTGACCTCTGCCTGGATTCTGACCTTGCTTGTTTGCATGTGGCCCTGACCTCTGACTGGATTCAGCCTTTGCCCGAGAGATCACCTCCCAGCTGCTGGATAGTGGTGCCAGCTATCCGCTCCATCAGACTCACCTGTGTCAGCAGTGTTTCACAGTACAGATTTACTGCTCTATCTTGCTCCAGCATTTTCCTTGTCACTGTGTTGCTCTCTAGCTCCATCTCTCACAGGCCACAGCTGGTACTACACCATCCTCTATTCCACACTGCCAATCTGTTATACTGGTTGCAGTTGGTACTGCATTCTGTTGCTACTCAGTGTTACTGCTTAATCTGGGCCAGGAGTATCTCTGCTCAGCATCCCACTGTCAAGTCCTCTATGGTGCCTACCTACCAGAGTTGAGTTATCACTACTCGAGAATAAGTCCCGGGAACAACCGAGTAATGGCAAACATACCTGGTTCTATGGGAAAGGGGGTTGCTATAGGTGAAGCTCTCGTCAACAACAGTTTCTGATAACTCAACTTGTAGGGTGATTCGTGACACTGATAGATGTGCTGAGGAAGAGCCCAGCAGAGATTCCCAGTGCCCTGTGTCCTGTGTCTGCCTTGTCAGGATCCCAAGCAAGTTGCAACATCAAGGGGCATATAGTCACATCAAATTGAAGGCTATACTCACTCCACTTTGCCTGCATATGTATCCAGCAGTCCTCCTGTTCTAAAACTTGAAATAAGATGTCTTGTCCTAAAAAACTGAAGTTCGCGCTTTTCAAAGCTCTTGGACTGATGACTATGGATTCATTCAGCAAAAAATTCGAGCAGTTCGTGCGCTCTGTTGTGAAAGCGGTGTGTGGTGCATCAAGTGTCCAGAGACATTTCCAAACAAAACACGAGGTTAGGTATCCTAACCGTGATGACTGAATGGAAGCCATCAGTAAAGCTGTTTCTGGATATAGAAAGCAAAGTAATGCTTTCAATCGATTGACTGATACAAAAAACCAAGCAACTGACAGCAGTTACAAAAATACACAGTGTATTGCAAAACCGTGGAAGCTGTTTACTGATGGAGAGTATATTAAAGAGGCATTTATCAAGGTCTCATACATTTTCAGTGATTTGTCAAGCAAAGACACAATATTATCAAGAATAAAAGATATCCCTTCATCTGGAAGGACAATTGAGAGATGTGTCACCGAAATGGCAGAAAACATTCAATTCAAACAAGAACCAGCACTTAAGGAAACATCAGTGTTCAGTGTTGTTCTTAATGAGTGTGGATGTTAATGACATAGCTCGTTTAGCTATTCTTGCTCAGCACTGTGACAATATCTATGAAGAACTGTGTACACTGAAGCCACTTCAAGGTACTACTAAAGGTGAAGATATTGCATCTGCCTTTATAAACTTTTTTGAAGAAAAAGGAATCGACCTAAACAAAATATTCTGTGTTACAACTGATGGTGCTTCGGCTATGGTTGGAAAAAACAAAGAATTTGTTAAGCTCCTTGAAGATTGCGAAGAAGCCCGGAGGAGCAGGAACATTGGGGTACAGAGTCTGGAACACACAGGAACCAGGAATGAGATAGCACAGGAGCTGTTTCCAGGACAGTAGTCAGGAACTGACTGAAAGAACCAGACCAGAGCTTAGGACAGAAGGACAAGATATAGGCTGGTTCATTCAGGGCAGTCAATAGGGGGCAGCAGAAGGAGAGAAAAGGATTGGTGGTTCTGCGCATGCGCAGAACCGCTGACAGCCGGCGAGACAGACAGCAGTGGAGAGGATCAGGACAGTAGCTGTGCCCGGACAGCTAAACAGGCTGGCGGGGAGGGAGCAGGAGAGCAGAGGGAGCGCATGCCGGCTCCCGGGAGACACCGCGGGGAGCTGGCGTGTGACAGTTGGAAGACATTTACTGAAAAACTGAAGGTATTCTTATGTGACATTTGCTCAGAGACATATCATTACTTCCCCAACGTCAAACAATTATCAACCCCTTTCAAGATGATGGTTAGTAAAATGCGGAACTATATGGATGGTTTGATAAAGGAGTTTTTAGAAAGATAAGAAGGTTTCCAAAAATATGGACCTTTGTTTTCATTTTTGATAAAATCTGATGTTTTTGATGTAAACCTGTTGGATTTGAACATTTTTGACTGGATGGGTCCTGACGGTTTCGAGATGCAGTTGATTGAATTGAAAAGTTCAGATTTATGGATGACTAAATTTCTAGAGTTAAGAAAAAACCTTGAAGGGAACTGTGAAAATCGAGGTGCTGCTATCTTGAAATGCTGGGTTCTCTCCCTGAATAATTTAGTTGCCCCAAGAAAATAGCTCTACCAATGCTTTCAGCAGGCGTGTGGCAGGGGACTTGCGGAAGGATATGGGTTAGTGGAATGCAGGGTTTTGCGGCAGAAACATGTGGTTGCCTGCTTGACTGTATGCACCTACAATCCCATACACAGCGCATCATTCACCACAGGGGTGGTAATAGCAGGCAAGTAGCGCGATGGGAGAGGACCTAAAGAGAATGCGCATCTGGAGGGAAAAAGCCTGGTGCCAGGTAAGCCCCATTAACACCAGGGGAGCGGAGGCCCCTGCTGAAGAATGCCTTTGATTAGATTGATAGCAGCAATGCAGGGGGGGGGGGGAGCTCAGACATATCCACAATGCTTTTCTTATCCAGGTGGTGTAGGGATTGAAGCAAATCACAGATGCTAAGGTAATAGGAGGCATAGTTATACAAGAAGGGTAGGGGTTTAAGGATACATTCAGCATACAGACACAGAGATACCAATAAATCACATCAGTGGGAAAAATGGCGGTATGACACACCGCCGTATACCGTCCCACTTCGAGCACTGTATGTGTATATATATATATATATATATATATATATATATATATATATATATTATACACACACACATATACAATTACATTTTATTATGCTAATATCATGATAGTAGTAATGGGACCAACAAATAAACATTGATACAGTAGTGCCCTAGTTCAAATTATGCCACATCTAAGTGCCCCCAAAACATATGCCACATCTAAGTGCCCCAAAATCACATTATGCCACGCATAAGTGCCCCCATATCACATTATGCCCCACATAAGTGTCCCCAATACCCATTATGCTCACACAAGTGCCCCTAATATTACATCACATTAACCAGCTCTGTTTGTGACTCACCTCTCACACAATTTGTCAGCTCAGCAACGGGACCCGGGATGAAATGCTGCTCTGCGATCTTCTCCTAAGAGTGAAAGTGAAAGCTGCTTCGGAGTGCCAGGGATTGCTGACCCCTGAGTTAGGGCAAAGTTTTTCTCCCATGATGCTTAGCACTCTGTTGCCGTGTAGAGCATTATGGGCTTTGAAGTTCTTTTGCCTTGATTTAAGTAACTGGTGTTTTCTGTTTTGTATATTTGTCCTCCCCACACACTACCAGCCCCCCTCTATTAAGACACTCACAGAAAGGATTCATGTGAGATGTGGTCAGCAGACCCTTAGCGATTATCAGCAGAACATCCTGCCTCGGCTGCCTGCCGGCTACATGTGCTTCCTGTCTCAATTAAACACACACTGTCATGTGACCGGAGGCTGGAACCTCCCCTTACAGAGGCTGCAGCCGGGGCAGGCGAGTTATCTGCCGCATGTGGTTCAGCTCTTAATCATATTATCTGCAGTGATGTTCTATCCAAGAATAGAACGGAACTTAATTACAGGGACGGATGTCGGGGGAGGGCCCCCCTAGTACCGCTGGGCCCTAGGCAGGTGCCTAGGTTGCCTAGCGGTAAATCCGGCCCTGGATGTATATATCTGATACAATAAGTCTTTGTTTTGAAAGCCTTTTGCAAATCTTAGTGAGAGGAAATGCATTCATGTCTAAGGTATATGTTTGAAGTCTGATAGCAGAAAGTGCTAAGGAAGTTTTGTGATGAAGTGTCAGGTCTGCTCTGGCCAAAGGCCCATCAGGGGGTCGTTACTGTGTGGCCTTTGCCAGAGTGAATTTCATAGATAAGTGTAAATTTTGTTAGCCTTGAAATGCATGTAAATTTCTGTTGGTGTGAATAGAGTATATCCTGTTTCTAAAAATAGACTATTTCTGAACTGTATAAAAGATGTGCTCTGTGAGCATGTAAGGGTTCTTTTGAATTGTCATCTGACCTGATCACACTGGGACCTTCCACCAGTGTGTGTGTGAGCAAATAAACCATCTTGTTTCAAAGACCTGCTTGGAATCATCTTCAATATTGCTGTTTTCCTGTGATCTACAGATTAGACCCTAAACCTAATCCGTTCTCCGGCTGTCTCTGCGGTTTGGACCCAAGCTATTCCAGTGCCAACGCTCTGCCGGCTACCCAAGCAGCCCTGGTCCATGTGATAGGCCAGGGGGGATCCATTCACAGCAACCCGGATCCATAGTAAGAGGTCCGGAGTTACCAGCCAGGTACACCAGCAAAGAGACACGCTAGCAGCGTCAGTGACCCAGAAGAAACCCGGTACTGGATGCCGGTAAGGAGTCCAGTGGTGGCAGCATTATAAGCCCCTTCTACTGCAGCAAGAGGGCGCTTTTTGGATAACGAAAGGGAATGGTGGCAAAGTAAGCCCAGTCGGTTCCCAGCAACAACAGACAGGGTGACATAGGCGGTCCATCCTGTCACAGTAAGCATTTAAGGTAGAGGTACCTCTTGGCTAGGATAAGAAAGGTTAAGTTATTGCATTGTATTCTTGTACATTCACTATATTTCACCTGTTTTAAAGGGATACTTTTAAAATACAGTTTATATAAGTGATATTCTTTTTTGGTATATATAAAGTATAATTAAACATGAAAATCCTTTGAGAGCACGCGTCCAATCAATAAAAGTGCCGACGTGGCTTTCAAAGACTAATTTGCCTATTGCTGTCTCTTTCTGTGTGTGCCTGTAGTTTTGCTAGTAGGGGACGGAGAATTCCTTGGTCTCCCTCTGGTGTTGCCTGTCAAGAAAACTACCCAATGAAGAGACTACTGTACTCAGACCAAGGTGGAGGCACTGAGCTAACTGAGAAAAGAAGCAAAGGAAACACCACAGGTTACAATACACTTTACATAGACACCCAGCTGATCTAACAAGAAATTGAATATGTGTTAGATTTATTTGATAGTTCTGTTAGTATTAATATTATCATGTTATTAACATGAGAAAATAATAAAAGTCAGTATATCTGAGTGAAACAGTCATTGGTTTTCTGTCTCTGTAATCCGCAGTATGTATGGTTATGTTTTTAAATAAATCTTTATATTTTTCAGTTTTGCTCAATATTTGTAAAGCTATTGTCCCTGCTAGCACACCTGGGCTTGATTAGATATTATCCGGCACACTGAGAAAGGTTGCCAAATCCTGGTCTAGATGCTGGGATATAGTTTTTCCATGTTCACTGTATTGATCATTGATTATTGGCTGTCATTAACGTAATGTACCTGAACATATTACACCACTGTCCTCTTTGTGTCCACAATTGTGCTGACCCCACTGGCTGAATGTGCAGTTCCACAGAGCAGTTTCATTCCCTGTACATTGTACATCGTCCATCCAGATCTCCCCAGTTCCTCTCCCATAATGGCCCTGGGTTGTGGCAGTAACAGCATAGCCACAATTTAGCTGTTTACAAACCACATTGGCATCTGCTTGGTCCCATAAGTCATCACAGATAGTCCCCCACTGTCCCTGGTGATAGACCTCCACTCTACCAGCACAGCGACCAGGACCATTCACCAACCGTAGACGTTTGCTCTCTGTATTAGGAGACACAACATGGATATATTAGTATATCTGATATCTTATGTCCAATAACATTTCACATTCACAATAAATAAAGTATTTTACCCAATCACTGAAACTCTAATAAAATTGTTTCTAGTTATTTTATAAAATTAAATAAAAAATATGGAATTTTAATAAGTGCTTCACTCTCCACTGCAGCTAGATCTGAGCAACACAACTATACACCAGTTGTGAATAGGGATGTGCACCGGCGACTTTTGAGGTCTCGTGTTTTGTGTTTTGGATCCGGATTTTCTCGATGTTTTGGGTTCGGATTTGTTTCGCAAAACACCTGCCGAAAGGTTTTGGTTCGGATTTAAGGTTTTGGATTCGGATTTTTTTTTTAAAAAACCTAAAAAGTGTAAAAATCAAGTTTTTGGGCTTATTTTCACTCCTACGCTATTATTGACCTCAATAACATTCAATAACAAGCATTTCCACTAATTTACCGTGTATTCTGAACACCTCACAATATAGTTTTTAGTCCAAAACGTTGCGATGAGGTATCTTTCTGGACTGCGTAGTGGAGTGGTCCCCACAATATAATAAGAAAACCATCAACTGGTCTTAATCACACCAATAATGTACCTGGACTGCGTAGAGGAGTGGGTCACCACAATATAAATTAAAACCCCTGAATTTGTATGATTCGCACCAATAATGTACCTGGACTGCGTAGAGGAGTGGGTCACCACAATATATATAATAAGAAAACCATCAACTGGTATGAATCGCACCGAATAATGTACCTGGACTGCGTAGAGTAGTGGGTCACCACAATATAAATTAAAAACCCTGAATTTGTATGATTCGCACCAATAATGTACCTGGACTGCGTAGAGGAGTGGGTCACCACAATATATATAATAAGAAAACCATCAACTGGTATGAATCGCACCGAATAATGTACCTGGACTGCGTAGAGGAGTGGGTCACCATAATATAAATTAAAAACCCTGAACTTGTATGATTCGCACCAAAAATGTACCTGGACTGCGTAGAGGAGTGGGTCACCACAATATTATTAAAAAACCCTACACGGGTCTGAATTCCACCCAAAAAGTTTATGGACTGCGTAGTGTAGTGTTCCCCACAATATTATTTAAAAATTTTGCAGCAACAGTCAACGTTGTTTAATATCTGATACACCTCTATCTGGACTGCATAGTGGAGTGGCCCCGGTACCCAATTTGGTACCGGGGCCACAATACCTCCTCCAGCCATGGTACAGACCATTCGTCATTGAGATCCCATCAAGTATGTTTAAGACAGACAGGGTCGAAGTGTTATTGGTTGACTTTGTAAACCAAAAAACTGTCCCTGTTGCACATAGTCGTGCAATGAAGACTGACTTTTTCATTTAAAGGCACCATATTTCAAGTGTAGTCTTTGTAAGTCATATTATACTTTTGGTAAAATTTGTTTATTTTGTTCCTCTTTATGGTAACTACTAATAGAATTAAAGTATTAAATAGAAGCGGCAGTTCCTCTTTATGGCAATTAGTAATAGAATTAAAGTATTAAATAGAATTAAAGTATTAAATAGAGTGGTATAGAGTGGTAGTGTGGTATAGAGTGGTCCCCACAATATAATAATAAAACCCTCAACTGGTCTGAATTCCACCAAACAAGTATCTGGACTGCATAGTGGGGTGGCCCCGGTACCCAATTTGATACCGGGGCCACAATACCTCCTCCAAGTTCCAAGTGTAGTGTTTATAACATCTTAACACTACACTAATTCTAGCACGTCAAAACCTCTTGTTTTAAATAATGACAGGGCATTTAACTTTTGATTTAATTTATTGAATTTGTTGGCATTTTCTTTTAGTTTTTGAACATGGCAAACGACTGTTGAATGGTCACATAATGCCCAAAAAAAAGTTGCAAGATGGAATTGTCCTTGGGCCCTCCCA
This sequence comes from Mixophyes australis, assembly GCA_036250195.1. Lineage (NCBI taxonomy): Eukaryota > Metazoa > Chordata > Amphibia > Anura > Limnodynastidae > Mixophyes > Mixophyes australis. The sequence continues at coordinate 89,145,290 of JAVHZZ010000012.1, forward strand.
CTCACCCTTATGTTGTTGAAATAGGACATGCACACTTTAACAAACCAATCATTTCCGTGACAGGGCCTATCAAACAACTTTGGCTGAAATGATTGGTTTGTTTGGGCCCCCACACCAATAAAACAATTCATCTCTCCCTGTACAAACTAAACAGGCTCTACTGAGTAAAGATGTCGTCCTCATCCTCAACCTCTGATTCCTCTCCCCCTACAGTGTGTACTTCCTCCTCCTCACACATTATCAATTCGTCCCCACTGGACTCCACAACCACAGGTCCCTCTGTACTGTCTGGAGGGCAGTGCTGTACTTCATTGAGGAATTGATTATTCATTTTTATAAACATCATTTTTTAAATGTTGTGAGGAAGCAACCTCCTTCGCCGCTCACTGACCAGGTTCCCCGCTGCACTAAAAACTCTTTCCGAGTACACACTGGAGGGGGGGACAACTTAGTTAAAACATAGAGCCAGTTTGTACACGGGCTTCCAAACTGCCTTTTGGCGTTCTACCACGTCACTACCTCTAGTTAATTTAGATTGCAAGGCTTGTAAATATAAATACTTTGAAGATAAAAAAAGCAGGCTGCACAGACTGTGGAGCTAGAAAGTTAAATTAAATGGACCACGTTACTTTGGTGGCTATCTATGCCCCCCCCCCCCGCCCTACACTTGTAGTTGAATATAAATAAAGCAGCCTGCATAGACTGTAGAACTAGAAATTCAAATATACAAAGAAATGGACAAAGGCAGTTTGGTATCTGTCTGCATCAGATCCCCTCTCCACTAGGAGTAAAATAGAAAACTTTTCAGCCGTTATATAATCTAGAATATAAATAGAAATTGAGAAAGGCAATTTGGTATCTGTCTGCATCATAATCATCAACATCCTCCTCAGCGCCAGCTACATCAATATCCTCCTCCCGGTGTACAACATTCACACCTTCATTAGCCAAATCTGTAACTGGACTGTGGGTGATCCTTCCAGCATATGCAGAGGGCGTGCTGGATGGAGTCACCTCTTCCCGTACAGTGATGGGAAGGTCAGGGTTCACAACCAACAACGCCCTTGGACTCGCCTTGGGGATTTGTGATGTCATCTGTTTAGAAGGCAGAGTTCTTTGCTGTTTTGTTGTTGTTGCTGACAGCATAACTCTCTTAAATTTTTTGTAGGGGGGGGAGGAGGAGGGCTTAGATCCTTGGGTGAAGCTGGACCACTAGTCATGAACACGGGCCAGGGCCTAAGCCGTTCCTTGCCACTACGTGTCGTAAATGGCATATTGCCAACTTTACGTTTCTCCTCAGATGATTTTAAGTTTCTCTTTTTGCTATTTTTTGAGAACTTGGGCTTTTTGGATTTTACATGCCCTGTACTAGGAGATTGGGCATCGGGCTTGCCAGACGACGTTGATGGCATTTCATCGTCTATGTCATGACTGGTGGCAGCAGCTTCAGCATTAGGAGGAAGTGGGTCTTGATCTTTCCCTACTTTATCCTCCAAATTTTGGTTTTCCATTATATGTAGCACAAGAGAGCGTACCCCTAAGCCACACACACTCGGCAAAGCCTTTAAAAATTATATGCGGCACAGGAGAGTAGCACTGGACTTATACTGCTGAATCAGTGAACTTTGTAATAGCAGTACCACTGGACTTATACTGCTGAATCAGTGAACTTTGTAATAGCAGTACCACTGGACTTATACACTGCTGAATCAGTGAACATTGTAATAGCAGTACCACTGGACTTTTACTGCTGAATGTGTGAACTTGGTAATATTGCAGTACCAATGGGCTTATATACTGCTGGATTGGTTTTGCAAATTTGGTTATAATTATTTTTTTATAACTTTTTTTTGATTGTTTAAAAAATTGGGAATAATGGGGAAATAACTATGCCCTTAGAAGCACAGAGCACAGGACACAGCACCACTGGACTGAACAGGACACAGCACAGGACCCAGCAGCACTACGGAACTCAGCAGGACAGAGCACAGGACACAGCACCACTGGACTGATACTGCAGAATGTGTGAACTTTGTAATATTGCAGTACCACTGGACTTTTACTGCTGAATGTGTGAACTTGGTAATATTGCAGTACCAATGGGCTTATACTGCAAGATTGGTTGTGCAAATTTTGTGGTAATTAAAAAAAATTTTAATTAGTTTTTGGTATTTTTTTTAAATAACTTTTTTTTATTTTTTTAAACACAGGGGAATATTGGGGAAATAACTATGCCCTTAGAAGCACAGGACACAGCACCACTGGACTGAACAGGACACAGCACAGGACCCAGCAGCACTACGGAACTCAGCAGGACAGAGCACAGGACACAGCACCACTGGACTGATACTGCAGAATGTGTGAACTTTGTAATATTGCAGAACCACTGGACTTTTACTGCTGAATGTGTTAACTTGGTAATACTGCAGTACCAATGGGCTTATACTGCAGGATTGGTTGTGCAAATTTTGTTGTAATTAAAAAAAAAATTAATTAGTTTTTTGTATATTTTTTAAATAACTTTTTTTTATTTTTTTTAAACACTTGGGAATATTGGGGAAATAACTATGCCCTTAGAAGCACAGAGCACAGGACACAGCACCACTGGACTGAACAGGACACAGCACAGGACCCAGCAGCACCACTGACCTCAGAAGGACAGAGCACAGGACACAGCACCACTGGACTGAGCACAGCACAGCACAGAACTTAACTGAACAGCACAGAACTTAACTGAACAGCACGAGATATAGAAGGACAGAGGACCACCTAACACACCCTCCCTCTACCCTGATCAATGCCCGAGTGAAGATGGCGGCGACTAGCGGGGAATTTATAGGATCCGAGTATCGCGAGATCCGACAACGGGATTATGAGTCAGAGTCTCAGTTTCAGATTTGAATTTGGCGCCAATACCCGGATCTGTCTCGGATCCGACTCAGATCGGCAACGTTCGGGTGGGCTCGGATTTCATAAATCCGAGTGCGCTCATCTCTAGTTGTGAATAGTGATTTGTGAAATAAATAAATATGGTATTATCCAGCGCTGTTTTATTTCCCACATAAATACATAAAGTGCAAACAACAATGTGCACGTGATAAACAAGATTGTAAGAAATACTTATATTCAGGTAAATACGTCTTTCCTCCTTATTACCTCGTTGGACACATATTTCAATCATGAAACACAAAACAAAATAAACATATTGTGATATCACAGTAACAGTCTATAATGTTGATTGACAATAGAAATTCTTGTGTTATTCCATCCTCAAAAAGTTGTATTCTTCAGATATTCAGAGGATAGGATCCCCTTGTGTGGGTGCACTTACAGTATTAATGTATATTATAACGTCATCAAAATCTACATGGATCATTTTCTGATGAAATAACCCCTTTTGGTCTCCCACTTACAGGATAAATTCTTGATTGTAAGCTTAAAAGTATCTTTAGGGATATTTTCAATGGTTCTTCTTCTAATCATGAATAGCTCCAGGTAGATCGATATCTTACTCATATAAATGCCTTAATATGTGTGATGAAACGAGTTTGATAACTCTTTAACCAACCTGTCCCTCGTTTCTCACATAATGTGGATTATAGCAAGTACTTTTTATAGCCCTTACTTTTGTTCCCCAGCTCAACAGAGTACAACTGCAGTGTCTAATTACATGAGAATAAGAGGACATTATAGCTCATTGTAAATATATATATATTGTTTATTGTATCTTGTTGATATTGCATGGAAGCTGTAGTCATTGTCCTTCAAGGCATGCCAGGTGTGTTATGGGTAGGGATCAGGTTGCAAGATACTGGTGAGGGGGAAGGCTAATTATTATCCATTGTTCTCACAAGACTACTCCAGACATTTGTCTACAATCTAGCAGGGCAGTTTGTGTGGAAGTACAGCTCATCTCCACTCCCCCTCCAACTCCCCATAGTCCAGGACTCACCAATGTTTAACAAGGAGAGACCCAGGGGTTTGCCAGGGAGGGGAAAACACTATGAAACTTTGACCCTAGATATAAGGAGCCACTCAGGGTGGGAGGTGACAGTCATTGTGTGGATTTGATCCTGAAAGGTGCTGGTTATGAGTTATCGTTCTCTATCAGAGACTACATATGCAGCTGAGAGATCCATGGGCTTTGAATTCTGCAATTCAGGACATCCAGGTGACTGTAGCTCCTTAAGTTGGTGGTGTAAGGGACAGGTAATGTGGTGAACCTGCCTGGCATTTATTTACTGTGTGTATATAATATTTATGTGAGGATACCGGGTTTAAACGTAACCTTCTGCGCCACACAGCTGGCCTATCCGCTACCTACCCAAGGTTCAAAATCACCGAGGCAAATATCCGAAATAAAACAAATAAGTTTATTTAACAAAATGGTAGCACAAAACAGCAATACACATATTTAAATAAAAATTTGCAACAAATAACACTACAGTCTGGCACAGACAACATACAGGGTATAATGAAAACACCTCACCATTATCCTTGTCACTTTCAGGGACTGCTGTCTATCAATCCAAGCTTCTCCCCCTCTCTCCTTTAAGACTAGCAGCAAATGTAGCGGCCTTAAATCACTGTCACTCCGCTTTCAACACACAGCTCCCCAAGACCTGAAGAGGTAGATCAGGGCAACGGCAGTACTCCAGGGACATGAACGGGGCAGAGATCTATATCTCAATGTCAGCCTGACTTCAGCTATCAGTTGGTAGTGAATGCCAATTTGCTGTTCTCTAGAGCTCTCTTTTAAGCCCAAAAATGACCTCATCAGCAATTCCAGGACCTGCCTGATTGGTCCTTTTCTGTGTTTACCTTTTTACAGATAAACATACAGACAAAGGAATAGCAGATGATTCACTCCTGATTTAATTAGGGACAGGTATTGTTCTAAATTTGTTTAAACAGGAGAGATCACAATCCAGACACATTTACATTTAAATACAGAATGCAGTCCTCTGTAGTTAAACATAGAGCTCACAACTAAACAAAGACAAGAGACCCCCTGGTGTGATGTACATTCATACAGGACTGGTGGACAATGATCCTTTTGCCTAGACTGAAACAATGGACTAGTCTGCAAGATAACAATACATGCTGGCAGACATTTTGGCTACTTTCAAAATAGAATATACAAGTCTAAATATGACAGAGAAATATGGGGAACCAGAGGGCTAGAAAAAGTATATGTTTTTATAGTCCGCAGTTGACAGGTTGAGGTGATATTGCTGGTTGTGAAATTTCCTCTCCTCTAACCTTAGGGAGTGACCGCGTGTCCTGTGTATAGTCCTTGGGGTAAAAAGTTCCCATGAAAGTTCTCTGTATTGACCCTTAATATATTTGTACATAGTAATCATATCTCCTCTTAGATGCCTCTTTTCTAAAGTAAACATGCCTTAACTGTCTAATCTTTCCTCATAACTTAATGATTCCATACCCTTTATCAATTTTGTCGCCCTTCTCTGAACCCTTTCTAGTTCCAAATTATCTTTTTTATAGAGTGGTGCCCAGAAGTGTACTGCATATTCAAGATGAGGTCTTACCAACGATTTATACAGTGGCAAAATTACACTGTCTTCCATTGCATCTATGCCCCTTTTTATGCATGTCAATACTTTATTTGCCCTTGCAGCTGCTGTTTGACATTTAGCACTATTGCTTAGTCCACTGTCTACGAGCACTCCCAAATCCTTTTCCATTATAGATTCTCCTAAATTAATTCCATTTAATTTATAGATTGCGTTCTTATTTTTGATCCCTAAATGCATAACCTTACATTTATCTATGTTATACCACATATTCCATTTGGCCGCCCAATCCTCCAGTGTATTTATGTTAGGGATGTGCACCGGCGACTTTTGGTGTCTCGTGTTTTGTGTTTTGGATTAGGATTTTCTTGATGTTTTGGGTTCGGATTTGTTTCGCAAAACACCTGCCGAAAGGTTTTGGTTCGGATTTAAGGTTTTGGATTTGGATTTTTTTTTTAAAAAAGCATAAAAAGTTCAAAAATCAAGTTTTTGGGCTTATTTTCACTCCTACGCTATTATTAACCTCAATAACATTCAATAACAATCATTTCCACTAATTTACAGTGTATTCTGAACACCTCACAATATTGTTATTAGTCCAAAACGTTGCAACGAGGTATCTTTCTGGACTGCGTAGTGGAGTGGTCCCCACAATATAATAAGAAAACCATCAACTGGTCTTAATGGCACCAAAAAATGTACCTGGACTGCGTGGAGGAGTGGTCACCCCAATATAATTTAAAAACCCTGAACTTGTATGAATCGCACCAAAAAATGTACCTGGACTGCGTAGAGGAGTGGTCACCACAATATAATTTAAAAACCCTGAACTTGTATGATTCGCACCAATAAATGTATCTGGACTGCGTAGAGGAGTGGTCACCACAATATAATAAGAAAACCATCAACTCGTATGAATCGCACCAAAAAATGTACCTGGACTGCGTGGAGGAGTGGTCACCACAATATAATTTAAAAACCCTGAACTTGTATGAATCGCACAAATAAATGTACCTGGACTGCGTAGAGGAGTGGTCACCACAATATAATAAGAAAACCATCAACTGGTCTGAATCGCACCAAAAAATGTACCTGGACTGCGTAGAGGAGTGGTCACCACAATATGATTTAAAAACCCTGAACTTGTATGATTCGCACCAAAAAATGTACCTGGACTGCGTAGAGGAGTGGTCACCACAATATAATTTAAAAACCCTGAACTTGTATGATTCGCACCAATAAATGTATCTGGACTGCGTAGAGGAGTGGTCACCACAATATAATAAGAAAACCATCAACTCGTATGAATCGCACCAAAAAATGTACCTGGACTGCGTAGAGGAGTGGTCACCACAATATAATTAATGAAAAACCCTACACGTGTCTGAATTCCCCCCAAAAAAATTCTGGACTGCGTAGTGGGGTTGCCCCGGTACCCAATTTGATACCGGGGCCACAATATAATTAATACACCCTCAACTGGTCAGAATTCCACCAAACAAGTATCTGGACTGCGTAGTGGGGTGGCTCCAGTACCCAATTTGATACCGGGGCCACAATATAATTAATACACCCTCAACTGGTCAGAATTGCACCAAACAAGTATCTGGACTTCGTAGTGGGGTGGCTCCGGTACCCAATTTGATACCGGGGCCACAATATAATTAATACACCCTCAACTGGTCAGAATTCCACCAAACAAGTATCTGGACTGCGTAGTGGGGTGGCCCCGGTACCCAATTTGATACCGGGGCCACAATATAATTAATACAATATAATTAATACACCCTCAACTGGTCAGAATTCCAGGGAACAGACACCGGATGGACGTCTAAAACCAACATAGCAGTTAAGGGCGCAGTTCCTCTTTTTTGTGACTGCACAAACAATTAACGTAGTAATAGAAATGACAGTTTTTGTTTTTGTTTTAAATATAGAAAGAAAGAAGGTAGTAATAGAAATGGCAGTTATTTAGTTTCTTTTAAATAGAGAAAGAAAGAAGGTAGCAATAGAAATGGCAGTTCCTCTTTTTTGGAACTGCACAAACAGTGATGAAAATGAAGGTGGAGCTGGTGGCATGTCACGGTCCTCTTTAGAGGACAATCTCCTGACCAGCAGGTCTTTGCACGCTGTAGACTTGTGTCCGCCGGAAACAGAGACACAACATACGCTTTAAACCGAGGATCGAGAACGGTGGGCAGAATGTATTCCTCTGACTTTAAAAAACTGACAACCCTTGGATCCTGGCAAAACGTACGAAGGGCTTCATCCACATGAGCTACATGCTTGGTGGAATCGCAATGGTTTACCAGCTCCTCCCTCACTTTCTCCAGCTGCTTCTGAAAAAGCCTGATCAGGGGAATCACCTGACTCAAGCTGGCAGTGTCGGAACTGACTTCTCGTGTGGCAAGTTCAAATGGCTGCAGAACCTTGCACAACACGGAAATCATTCTCCAGTGCGCTTGACTCAGGCGCATCCCCACTCCTTTTCCTATGTCGTAGGTGGCTGTGTAGGCTTGAATGGCCTTTTGATGCTCCTCCATCCTCTGCAGCATATAGAGGGTGGAGTTCTAGCACGTCACTACCTCTAGTTAATTTAGACTGCAAGGCTTGTAAATACTTTGAAGATAAAAAAAAGCAGGCAGCACAGACTGTGGAGCTAGAAAGTGAAATTAAATGGACCATGTTACTTTGGTGGCTATCTATGCCCCCCCCCCCCCCTCACACTTGTAGTTGAATATAAAAAAAAGCAGCCTGCATAGACTGTAGAACTAGAAATTCAAATATACAAAGAAATGGACAAAGGCAGTTTGGTATCTGTCTGCATCAGATCCCCTCTCCACTAGGAGTAAAATAGAAAACTGTTCAGCCGTTATATAATCTAGAATATAAATAGAAATTGAGAAAGGCAATTTGGTATCTGTCTGCATCATAATCATCAACATCCTCCTCAGCGCCAGCTACATCAATATCCTCCTCCCAGTGTACAACATTCACACCTTCATTAGCCAAATCTGTAGCTGGACTGTGGTTGATCCTTCCAGCATATGCAGAGGGCGTGCTGCAAATGCTGGATGGAGTCACCTCTTCCCGTACAGTACGGGATGAAGTACCAATGGGCTTATACTGCAGGATTGGTTTAGCAAATTTTGTTGTAATTAAAAAAAAAATTAATTAGTTTTTTGTATTTTTTTTTATAACTTTTTTTAATTTTTTAAACACAGGGGAATATTGGGGAAATAACTATGCCCTTAGAAGCACAGAGCACAGGACACAGCACCACTGGACTGATACTGCAGAACACAGCACAGCACAGCACAGCACAGCACAGCACAGCACAGAACTAAACAGCACAGCACGAGATCTACCAGGACAGAGGACCACCTAACACACCCTCCCTCTACCCTGATCAATGCCCGAGTGAAGATGGCGGCGACTAGCGGGGAATTTATAGGTTTCGAGTATCGCGAGATCCAACAGCGGGATTATGAGTCAGAGCCTCGGTTTCAAGTTTTCATTTGGCGCCAATACCCGGATCTGTCTCGGATCGGCAACGTTCGGGTGGGCTCGGATTCAGGAAATCCGAGTGCGCTCATCTCTAATTTATGTCCTTCTGTAGAGAAGCTACGTCTTGCTCTGATCTTATTACCTTACAGAGTTTAGTGTCATTTGCAAAAATAAAAACTTTACTCTCTAAACCATCACCAAGGTCATTAATAATTATATTAAAAAGGAGTGGCCCAGCACGGAACCTTGAGGTACTCCACTTAAAACTTTTGACCAATTAGAAAATGTTCCATTTATCGCAACTCTCTGTTCCCTATTCTCTAACCAGCTTTCGATCAAAGTACAAATGTTGATTCCTAGACCCAGTTCCCTTATTTTGTAAATCAACCTCTTGTGTGGCACTGTATCAAAGGCCTTTGCAAAATCTAAGTAGACCACATCTACTGTCCTGCCATGGTCTAAGTTCCCACTAACTTCCTGGTAGAAACTAATTAGATTAGCTTGACATGACCAATCCCTCACAAATCCATGCTGAATCCACTAATAATCTTATTGTGCACTAAGTAATCCTGAATACTATCCCTTAATATACCTTCCAGTAGTTTCCCACTATCCCCATATTCTAGTGATTGTTTTTATTACAATAAATGTACTGTTGTACTTTTCTAACTGCATTTGTCTGAGTTACTAATAAGAACCTTCAAAAGGTACTGGGTAGGCTCCCCTGGCCTAGGAAGGCACCTGTGGGTGGCCAGCCAGAGTAAAGTGGGTAGAATTAGGACAGAAAATAAAAGTATCTTCACATTATGTATATAAGGAAAAGAAGATTCCTTTCTAGTATAGTGTAAAAACATTTATTTGATCACAACTAAAATCCAATTCCAAATAAAATATAACAGAGAGTCCAAAACACTCCTATCAGACATATGCCAAACTGATCGCAGGTAAAGATATCTTTGATTGACCGGACAAACTGCAGTCAATCAGCCAAGTTAGATGTTAACAGTAGTAGAAGATGAACGTCTGTCTGCCAACTTGATACAGCTCCACCCAACGCGTTTCGATCTAATGGTCTTTTTCAAGGTAACTCACCAGGAGTCTGGGAACTTTTTCCATGAAAAATAACCTCAACTGATTTACAGAATGGCCTAATCAATAAGCACCTGAACAGGGGACCAATTCTCTCACTAGTAATTCAGGATTTCTGTCCTTCACCCTCATTGTCCCTCTCCCATCGGAACTTATAATCTATATTCCCTAATACACACACTCATTTGCAACAGGGTATTCTTATCTGTTGATTTATCAATCAGATCAATAACTAGGACATTATCCCTTACACTGACTCTACGGTAGTTATAATTTATGTTCATCTACATTCAATGTGAAAGTCAACAGGGAGTCATTGGGCAATGTACATCAAATACATCATCAATGTATCATAACCGGCAGAGTACATATTACCAGAGTTTATGGCGAGAGGTCCATTTAGTCTAAACCTCCTCCCAGATTATATTTATATCCTAAAACACACTTTTGTTTTAGCAGATTCAGGTATAATCCGGTATTTAATCATAGTTATCCCTCATTCTATACAGAACACCCCAATCCTATCAGATTTGGTTAGGGCAGCCCACCATCATGAGAACATCTGCATATCCTACAAAAGACAATATCACTGCACATATTGATAGTAATACAGCATCTTACACTATGACACGTGTTTGTACATAACATACAGTCAGATTATAAATGATCTCTTTATAATACATGAAGCTTCTATACCTGAGCAGATTACTCCTACATCCTTTCCCTCTATAGAATATGTCACTGTAGAGGGCGGAACAGTAGATGAGAAGTTCTCCAGTTGGGTCTTGTGTCTCCAGTTGGGTAGTTGGAACAAATATCTCTTGGATGTCACATGACCACCGATCACCGTTGGTGTTCCAATAGGAAATGCCTCAACTGCGTACCCACAATGCAATTCTCTGCAGACAGCTTCAGCCTCCTTTATGTCCCATTGATCATCTACCACTCTGCTCCATGTGTCACTTGTGAGGACCTCTAGTCTCCCTGCACAATGACTTTCTCCATCCATCAGACGCACAAACTCCTTCTGTCCTGTAGGTGTGTAACAGACAGTAGGATTAAGCTGTACAGCAGGACATATACACCCATGCACCCAAACATCTGGAATGTCCATCTCCCTAGACCCTCACTGTGAGAGATGGGAAACACTGGTGCAGGTTTCACTGAGAGTTTTCATTTGTCACCTAATTATTTTGTAATTTCTTAATATTTCTACCAAACCACAATATGTGTAGGAGAACTGTACAGTCAGACTTAACTGTACAAATCACACCTGCAGTGTCCCAATGTGGACACTTATTGTTTCCAAGTGTAGTGACATCACATTCCCACAGGTGATACTCAGATCCTTTACAGTGATACCTATCTGTCAAAGGTTCATTTGTTGCCCCATAATATCCTCCAGCTGGAAGTGAGGCAGCTGTACCACAGTGTAATTGTCTACACAGGACATTAGCTGCTTGTAGATCCCAGTGGGAATTACACAGTGACTTCCATTGTCCTCGGTGTAAGAGCTCCACTCTGCCTGAGCAGTGATCACTATCGTTCACTAGTCTGTAGCCAGTGAATGTACCTGTCAGACAGGAGAAGAATAGAACATGGTAACAACGTGTTATAAAGCTGCAGATATGTTACACATCTAAACTTCAATCTGTAACCACTTCTACACTGAAGACGATGCTGAATATTAAAATACAGCTGGCAGTAAAATTGTTATATGTAGTATTTCATTAAATAAATGTGAACTCAGTTTCAAGTAGGGATGTGCACCGACGCCTTTTGAGGTCTCGTGTTTTGTGTTTTGGATCCGGATTTTCATTATTTTTGGGGTTCGGATTTGTCTCGCAAAACACTTGACGAAAGGTCTCGGTTCGGATTTAAGGTTTTGGATTCAGATTTTTTTTGAAAAAAACATAAAAAGTTTAAAAATCAAGTTTTTGGGCTTATTTTCACTCCTACGCTATTATTAACCTCAATAACGTTCAATAACAAGCATTTCCACTAATTTACAGTGTATTCTGAACACCTCAAAATATAGTTATTAGTCCAAAACGTTGCAACGAGGTATCTTTCTGGACTGCGTAGTGGAGTGGTCCCCACAATATAATAAGAAAACCATCAACTGGTATAAATCGCACCGAATAAAATACCTGGACTGCGTAGAGGAGTGGGTCACCACAATATATATTAAAAACCCTGAACTTGTATGATTCGCACCAATAAATGTACCTGGACTGCTTAGAGGAGTGGGTCACCACAATATATATTAAAAACCCTGAACTTGTATGATTGAGGTATAGTACTATATATGGGAGCCTATAAAGATGCACAGTATGTAATGAGGTATAGTACTATATGGGGAGCCTATAAAGATGTACAGAATGTAATGAGGTATAGTACTATATGGAGGAGCCTATAAAGATGCACAGTATGTAATGAGGTATAGTACTATATGGAGGAGCCTATAAAGATGTACAATATGTAATGAGGTATAGAACTATATGGGGGAGCCAATAAAGATGTACAGTATGTAATGAGGTATAGTACTATATGGAGGAGCCTATAAAGATACACAGTATGTAATAAGGTATAGTACTATATTATGGGGAGACTATAAAGATGTACAGTATGTAATGAGGTATAGTACTATATGGGGGAGCCTATAAAGATGCACAGTATGTAATGATGTATAGTACTATATGGGGGAGCCTATAACGATGCACAGTATGTAATGAGGTATAGTACTATATAAGGGAGTCTATAAAGATGCACAGTATGTAATGCAATATAGTACTATATGGGGGAGCCTATAAAGATGCACAGTATGTAATGAGGTATAGTACTATATGGGGGAGCCTATAAAGATGTACAGTATGTAATAAGGTATAGTACTATATGAGGGAGCCTATAAAGATGCACAGTATGTAATGAGGTATAGTACTATATGAGGGAGCCTATAAAGATGCACAGTATGTAATGAGGTATAGTACTATATGGGGGAGCCTATAAAGATACACAGTATGTAATGAGGTATAGTACTATATGGAGGAGCCTATAAAGATGCACAGTATGTAATGAGGTATAGTACTATATGGGGAGCCTATAAAGACACAGTATGTAATGAGGTATAGTACTATATGGGGGAGCCTATAAAGATGTACAGTATGTAATGAGGTATAGTACTCTATGGGGGAGCCTATAAAGATGTACAGTATGTAATGAGGTATAGTACTATATGGGGGAGCCTATAAAGATATACAGTATGTAATGAGGTATAGTACTATATGGGGGAGCCTATAAAGATGTACAGTATGTAATGAGGTATAGTACTATATGGGGGAGCCTATAAAGATGCACAGTATGTAATGATGTATAGTACTATATGGGGGAGCCTATAAAGTTGCACAGTATGTAATGAGGTATAGTACTATATATGGGAGCCTATAAAGATGTACAGTATGTAATGAGGTATAGTACTATATGGAGGAGCCTATAAAGATACACAGTATCTAATGAGGTATAGTACTATATGGGGGAGCCTATAAAGATGTACAGTATGTAATGAGGTATAGTACTATATGGGGGAGCCTATAAAGATGCACAGTATGTAATGAGGTATAGTACTATATGGGGGAGCCTATAAAGATGCACAGTATGTAATGAGGTATAGTACTATATGGGGAGCCTATAAAGATGCACAGTATGTAATGAGGTATAGTACTATATGGGGGAGCCTATAAAGATGCACAGTATGTAATGAGGTATAGTACTATATGGGGAGCCTATAAAGATGCACAGTATGTAATGAGGTACAGTACTATATGGGGGAGCCTATAAAGATGCACAGTATGTAATGAGGTATAGTACTATATGAGCAGCCTATAAAGATGCACAGTATGTAATGAGGTATAGTACTATATGGAGGAGCCTATAAAGATGCACAGTATGTAATGAGGTATAATACTATATGGGGAGCCTATAAAGATGCACAGTATGTAATGAGGTATAGTACTATATGGGGAGCCTATAAAGATGTACAGTATGTAATGAGGTATAGTACTATATGGGGAGCCTATAAAGATGCACAGTATGTAATGATGTATAGTACTATATGAGGGAGTTTATAAAGATGAACAATATGTAATGAGGTATAGTACTATATGAGGGAGCCTATAAAGATGCACAGTATGTAATGATGTATAGTACTATATGAGGGAGTTTATAAAGATGAACAATATGTAATGAGGTATAGTACTATATGGGGGAGCCTATAAAGATGCACAGTATGTAATGAGGTATAGTACTATATGGGGGAGCCTATAAAGATGCACAGTATGTAATGAGGTATAGTACTATATGGGGGAGCCTATAAAGAAGCACAGTATGTAATGAGGTATAGTACTATATGGGGGAGCCTATAAAGATGCACAGTATGTAATGAGGTATAGTACTACATGGGGGAGTCTATAAAGATGCACAGTATGTAATGAGGTATAGTACTATATGAGGGAGTCTATAAAGATGCACAGTATGTAATGAGGTATAGTACTTTATGGGGGGCCTATAAAGATCCACAGTATGTAATAAAATATACTACTATATGGGGAGCCTATAAAGATGCACAGTATGTAATGAGGTATAGTACTATATGGGGGAGCCTATAAAGATGTACAGTATGTAATAAGGTATAGTACTATATGAGGGAGCCTATAAAGATGCACAGTATGTAATGAGGTATAGTACTATATGAGGGAGCCTATAAAGATGCACAGTATGTAATGAGGTATAGTACTATATGGGGGAGCCTATAAAGATACACAGTATGTAATGAGGTATAGTACTATATGGAGGAGCCTATAAAGATGCACAGTATGTAATGAGGTATAGTACTATATGGGGAGCCTATAAAGACACAGTATGTAATGAGGTATAGTACTATATGGGGGAGCCTATAAAGATGTACAGTATGTAATGAGGTATAGTACTCTATGGGGGAGCCTATAAAGATGTACAGTATGTAATGAGGTATAGTACTATATGGGGGAGCCTATAAAGATATACAGTATGTAATGAGGTATAGTACTATATGGGGGAGCCTATAAAGATGTACAGTATGTAATGAGGTATAGTACTATATGGGGGAGCCTATAAAGATGCACAGTATGTAATGATGTATAGTACTATATGGGGGAGCCTATAAAGTTGCACAGTATGTAATGAGGTATAGTACTATATATGGGAGCCTATAAAGATGTACAGTATGTAATGAGGTATAGTACTATATGGAGGAGCCTATAAAGATACACAGTATCTAATGAGGTATAGTACTATATGGGGGAGCCTATAAAGATGTACAGTATGTAATGAGGTATAGTACTATATGGGGGAGCCTATAAAGATGCACAGTATGTAATGAGGTATAGTACTATATGGGGGAGCCTATAAAGATGCACAGTATGTAATGAGGTATAGTACTATATGGGGAGCCTATAAAGATGCACAGTATGTAATGAGGTATAGTACTATATGGGGGAGCCTATAAAGATGCACAGTATGTAATGAGGTATAGTACTATATGGGGAGCCTATAAAGATGCACAGTATGTAATGAGGTACAGTACTATATGGGGGAGCCTATAAAGATGCACAGTATGTAATGAGGTATAGTACTATATGAGCAGCCTATAAAGATGCACAGTATGTAATGAGGTATAGTACTATATGGAGGAGCCTATAAAGATGCACAGTATGTAATGAGGTATAATACTATATGGGGAGCCTATAAAGATGCACAGTATGTAATGAGGTATAGTACTATATGGGGAGCCTATAAAGATGTACAGTATGTAATGAGGTATAGTACTATATGGGGAGCCTATAAAGATGCACAGTATGTAATGATGTATAGTACTATATGAGGGAGTTTATAAAGATGAACAATATGTAATGAGGTATAGTACTATATGAGGGAGCCTATAAAGATGCACAGTATGTAATGATGTATAGTACTATATGAGGGAGTTTATAAAGATGAACAATATGTAATGAGGTATAGTACTATATGGGGGAGCCTATAAAGATGCACAGTATGTAATGAGGTATAGTACTATATGGGGGAGCCTATAAAGATGCACAGTATGTAATGAGGTATAGTACTATATGGGGGAGCCTATAAAGAAGCACAGTATGTAATGAGGTATAGTACTATATGGGGGAGCCTATAAAGATGCACAGTATGTAATGAGGTATAGTACTACATGGGGGAGTCTATAAAGATGCACAGTATGTAATGAGGTATAGTACTATATGAGGGAGTCTATAAAGATGCACAGTATGTAATGAGGTATAGTACTTTATGGGGGGCCTATAAAGATCCACAGTATGTAATAAAATATACTACTATATGGGGAGCCTTTAAAGATGCACAGTATGTAATGAGGTATAGTACTATATGGGGAGCCTATAAAGATGCACAGTATGTAATGAGGTATAGTACTGTATGGGGAGCCTATAAAGATGCACAGTATGTAATGAGGTATAGTACTATATGGGGAGCCTATAAAGATGCACAGTATGTAATGATATATAGTACTATATGGGGAGCCTATAAAGATGTACAGTATGTAATGAGGTATAGTACAATATGGGGAGCCTATAAAGATGCACAGTATGTAATGAGGTAAAGTACTATATGAGGGAGCCTATAAAGATGCACAGTATGTAATGAAATATAGTACTATATGGGGAGCCTATAAAGATGCACATTAAGTAATGAGGTATAGTACTATATGGGGAGCCTATAAAGAAGCACAGTATGTAATGAGGTATAGTACTATATGGGGGAGCCTATAAAGATGTACAGTATGTAATGAGGTATACTACTATATGGGGGAGCCTATAAAGATGTACAGTATGTAATTAGGTATAGTACTATATGGGGGAGCCTATAAAGATGTACAGTATGTAATGAGGTATAGTACTATATGGGGGAGCCTATAAAGATGCACAGTATGTAATGATGTATAGTACTATATGGGGGAGCCTATAAAGTTGCACAGTATGTAATGAGGTATAGTACTATATATGGGAGCCTATAAAGATGTACAGTATGTAATGAGGTATAGTACTATATGGAGGAGCTTATAAAGATACACAGTATGTAATGAGGTATAGTACTATATGGGGGAGCCTATAAAGATGTACAGTATGTAATGAGGTATAGTACTATATGGGGGAGCCTATAAAGATGCACAGTATGTAATGAGGTATAGTACTATATGGGGGAGCCTATAAAGATGCACAGTATGTAATGATGTATAGTACTATATGGGGGAGCCTATAAGGTTGCACAGTATGTAATGAGGTATAGTACTATATATGGGAGCCTATAAAGATGTACAGTATGTAATGAGGTATAGTACTATATGAGGGAGCCTATAAAGATGTACAGTATGTAATGAGGTATAGTACTATATGAGGGAGCCTATAAAGATGTACAGTATGTAATGAGGTATAGTACTATATGGGGAGTCTATTAAGATGCACAGTATGTAATGAGGTATAGTACTATATTGGGAGTCTATAAAGATGTACAGTATGTAATGAGGTATAGTACTATATGGAGGAGCCTATAAAGATGCACAGTATGTAATGAGGTATAGTACTATATGAGGAGCCTATAAAGATGCACAGTATGTAATGAGGTATAGTAATATATGGGGAGCCTATAAAGATGTACAGTATGTAATGAGGTATAGTACTATATGGGGGAGCCTATAAAGATGCACAGTATGTAATGAGGTATAGTACTATATGGGGGAGCCTATAAAGATGCACAGTATGTAATGAGGTATAGTACTATATGGGGGAGCCTATAAAGATGCACAGTATGTAATGAGGTATAGTACTATATGGGGGAGTCTATAAAGGTGCACAGTATGTAATGAGGTATAGTACTATATGAGGGAGTCTATAAAGATGCACAGTATGTAATGAGGTATAGTACTATATGGGGGGCCTCTAAAGATGCACAGTATGTAATAAAATATAGTACTATATGGGGAGCCTTTAAAGATGCACAGTATGTAATGAGGTATAATACTATATGGGGAGCCTATAAAGATGCACAGTATGTAATGAGGTATAGTACTATATGGGGAGCCTATAAAGATGCACAGTATGTAATGAGGTATAGTACTATATGGGGGAGCCTATAAAGATGCACAGTATGTAATGAGGTATAGTACTATATGGGGGAGCCTATAAAGATGCACAGTATGTAATGAGGTATAGTA
This sequence comes from Mixophyes australis, assembly GCA_036250195.1. Classification (NCBI taxonomy): domain Eukaryota; kingdom Metazoa; phylum Chordata; class Amphibia; order Anura; family Limnodynastidae; genus Mixophyes; species Mixophyes australis. Next base: position 89,163,713 of record JAVHZZ010000012.1, read on the forward strand.
CTATATGGGGGAGCCTATAAAGATGCACAGTATGTAATGAGGTATAGTACTATATGGGGGAGCCTATAAAGATGCACAGTATGTAATGAGGTATAGTACTATATGGGGGAGTCTATAAAGGTGCACAGTATGTAATGAGGTATAGTACTATATGAGGGAGTCTATAAAGATGCACAGTATGTAATGAGGTATAGTACTATATGGGGGGCCTCTAAAGATGCACAGTATGTAATAAAATATAGTACTATATGGGGAGCCTTTAAAGATGCACAGTATGTAATGAGGTATAATACTATATGGGGAGCCTATAAAGATGCACAGTATGTAATGAGGTATAGTACTATATGGGGAGCCTATAAAGATGCACAGTATGTAATGAGGTATAGTACTATATGGGGAGCCTATAAAGATGCACAGTATGTAATGCAATATAGTACTATATGGGAGCCTATAAAGATGCACAGTATGTAATACAATATAGTACTATATGGGGAGCCTATAAAGATGTACAGTATGTAATGAGGTATAGTACTATATGGGGAGCCTATAAAGATGTACAGTATGTAATGAGATATAGTACTATATGAGGAGCCTATAAAGATGTACAGTATGTAATGAGGTATAGTATTATATGAGGAAGTTTATAAAGATGCACAGTATGTAATGAGCTATAGTACTATATGGGGGAGCCTATAAAGATGCACAGTATGTAATGAGGTATAGTTCTATATGGGGGAGTCTATAAAGATGTACAGTATGTAATGAGGTATAGTACTATATGGGGGAGTCTATAAAGATGCACAGTATGTAATGAGGTATAGTACTATATGAGGGAGCCTATAAAGATGCACAGTATGTAATGAGGTATAGTTCTATATGGGGGAGTCTATAAAGATGTACAGTATGTAATGAGGTATAGTACTATATGGGGGAGTCTATAAAGATGCACAGTATGTAATGAGGTATAGTACTATATGGGGGAGCCTATAAAGATGCACAGTATGTAATGAGGTATAGTACTAATAGGAGGAGCCTATTAAGATGCACAGTATGTAATGAGGTATAGTACTATATGGGGAGCCTATAAAGATGTACAGTATGTAATGAGGTATAGTACTATATGGGGGAGCCTATTTAGATGTACAGTATGTAATGAGGTATAGTACTATATGGAGGAGCCTATAAAGATGCACAGTATGTAATGAGGTATACTACTATATGGGGAGCCTATAAAGATGCTCAGTATGGAATGAGATATAGTACTATATGGGGAGCCTATAAAGATGCACAGTATGTAATGAGGTATAGTACTATAATGGGAGCCTATAAAGATGTACATTATGTAATGAGGTGTAGTACTATATGGGGAGCCTATAAAGATGCACAGTATGTAATGATGTATAGTACTATATGAGGGAGTTTATAAAGATGCACAATATGTAATGAGGTATAGTACTATATGAGGGAGTTTATAAAGATGCACAATATGTAATGAGGTATAGTACTATATGAGGGAGCCTATAAAGATGTACAGTATGTAATGAGGTATAGTACTATATGGGGGAGCCTATAAAGATGCACAGTATGTAATGAGGTATAGTACTATATGGGGGAGCCTATAAAGATGCACAGTATGTAATGGGGTATAGTACTATATGGGGGAGCCTATAAAGAAGCACAGTATGTAATGAGGTATAGTACTATATGGGGGAGCCTATAAAGATGCACAGTATGTAATGAGGTATAGTACAATATGGGGGAGTCTATAAAGATGCACAGTATGTAATGAGGTATAGTACTATATGAGGGAGCCTATAAAGATGCACAGTATGTAATGAGGTATAGTACTATATGGGGAGCCTATAATGATGCACAGTATGTAATAAAGTATAGTACTATATGGGGAGCGTATAAAGATGCACAGTATGTAATGAGGTATAGTACTATATGGGGAGCCTATAAAGATGCACAGTATGTAATGCAATATAGTACTATATGGGGAGCCTATAAAGATGCACAGTATGTAATGAAATATAGTACTATATGGGGAGCCTATAAAGATGTACAGTATGTAATGAGGAATAGTACTATATGGGGAGCCTATAAAGATGCACAGTATGTAATGAGGTAAAGTACTATATGAGGGAGCCTATAAAGATGCACAGTATGTAATGAAATATAATACTATATGGGGAGCCTATAAAGATGCAAAGTAAGTAATGAGGTATAGTACTATATGGGGAGCCTATAAAGATGTACAGTATGTAATGAGATATAGTACTATATGTGGAGCCTATAAAGATGCACAGTATGTAATGAGGTAAAGTACTATATGGGGAGTCTATAAAGATGTACAGTATGTAATGAGGTATAGTACTATATGGGGGAGCCTATAAAGATGCACAGTATGTAATGAGGTATAGTACTATATGGGGAGCCTATAAAGATGCACAGTATGTAATGAGGTATAGTACTATATGGGGAGCCTATAAAGATGCACAGTATGTAATGAGGTATAGTACTATATGGGGAGCCTATAAAGATGCACAGTATGTAATGAGGTATAGTACTATATGGGGGAGCCTATTTAGATGTACAGTATGTAATGAGGTATAGTACTATATGGAGGAGCCTATAAAGATGCACAGTATGTAATGAGGTATACTACTATATGGGGAGCCTATAAAGATGCTCAGTATGGAATGAGATATAGTACTATATGGGGAGCCTATAAAGATGCACAGTATGTAATGAGGTATATTACTATATGGGGAGCCTATAAAGATGTACAGTATGTAATGAGGTGTAGTACTATATGGGGAGCCTATAAAGATGCACAGTATGTAATGATGTATAGTACTATATGAGGGAGTTTATAAAGATGCACAATATGTAATGAGGTATAGTACTATATGAGGGAGTTTATAAAGATGCACAATATGTAATGAGGTATAGTACTATATGAGGGAGCCTATAAAGATGTACAGTATGTAATGAGGTATAGTACTATATGGGGGAGCCTATAAAGATGCACAGTATGTAATGAGGTATAGTACTATATGGGGGAGCCTATAAAGAAGCACAGTATGTAATGAGGTATAGTACTATATGGGGGAGCCTATAAAGATGCACAGTATGTAATGAGGTATAGTACTATATGGGGGAGTCTATAAAGATGCACAGTATGTAATGAGGTATAGTACTATATGGGGAGCCTATAATGATGCACAGTATGTAATAAAGTATAGTACTATATGGGGAGCCTATAAAGATGCACAGTATGTAATGAGGTATAGTACTATATGAGGGAGTTTATAAAGATGCACAATATGTAATGAGGTATAGTACTATATGAGGGAGTTTATAACGATGCACAATATGTAATGAGGTATAGTACTATATGAGGGAGCCTATAAAGATGTACAGTATGTAATTAGGTATAGTACTATATGGGGGAGCCTATAAAGATGTACAGTATGTAATGAGGTATAGTACTATATGGGGGAGTTTATAAAGATGCACAATATGTAATGAGGTATAGTACTATATGGGGGAGTCTATAAAGATGCACAGTATGTAATGAGGTATAGTACTATATGAGGGAGCCTATAAAGATGCACAGTATGTAATGAGGTATAGTACTATATGAGGGAGTTTATAAAGATGCACAATATGTAATGAGGTATAGTACTATATGAGGGAGTTTATAAAGATGCACAATATGTAATGAGGTATAGTACTATATGGGGGAGTCTATAAAGATGCACAGTATGTAATGAGGTATAGTACTATATGAGGGAGCCTATAAAGATGCACAGTATGTAATGAGGTATAGTACTATATGGGGAGCCTATAATGATGCACAGTATGTAATAAAGTATAGTACTATATGGGGAGCCTATAAAGATGCACAGTATGTAATGAGGTATAGTACTATATGGGGAGCCTATAAAGATGCACAGTATGTAATGCAATATAGTACTATATGGGGAGCCTATAAAGATGCACAGTATGTAATGAAATATAGTACTATATGGGGAGCTTATAAAGATGTACAGTATGTAATGAGGAATAGTACTATATGGGGAGCCTATAAAGATGCACAGTATGTAATGAGGTAAAGTACTATATGAGGGAGCCTATAAAGATGCACAGTATGTAATGAAATATAGTACTATATGGGGAGCCTATAAAGATGCAAAGTAAGTAATGAGGTATAGTACTATATGGAGAGTCTATAAAGATGTACAGTATGTAATGAGGTAAAGTACTATATGGGGGAGTCTATAAAGATGCACAGTATGTAATGAGGTATAGTACTATATATGGGAGCCTATAAAGATGTACAGTATGTAATGAGGTGTAGTACTATATGGAGGAGCCTATAAAGATGCAAAGTATGTAATGAGGTATAGTACTATATGGGGAGCCTATAAAGATGTACAGTATGTAATGAGGTATAGTACTATATGGGGGGCCTATAAAGATGCACAGTATGTAATGAGGTATAGTACTTTATGGGGGAGCCTAAAAAGATGCACAGTATGTAATGAGGTATAGTACTATATGTGGAGCCTATAAAGATGCACAGTATGTAATGAGGTATAGTACTATATGGAGGAGCCTATAAAGATGCACAGTATGTAATGAGGTATAGTACTATAAGGAGGACTTATAAAGATGCACAGTATGTAATGAGGTATAGTACTATAAGGAGTACTTATAAAGATGCACAGTATGTAATGAGGTATAGTACTATATGGAGGAGCCTATAAAGATGCACAGTATGTAATGAGGTATAGTACTATATGGAGGAGCCTATAAAGATGCACAGTATGTAATGAGGTATAGTACTATATGAGGGAGCCTATAAAGATGCACAGTATGTAATGAGGTATAGTACTATATGGAGGAGCCTATAAAGATGCACAGTATGTAATGATGTATAGTACTATATATGGAGCCTATAAAGATGCACAGTATGTAATGAGGTATAGTACTATATGGGGAGCCTATAAAGATGCACAGTATGTAATGAGGTATAGTACTATATGGGGAGCCTATAAAGATGCACAGTATGTAATGAGGTATAGTACTATATGGAGGAGCCTATAAAGATGTACAGTATGTAATGAGGTATAGTACTATATGGGGGAGCCTATACAGACACAGTATGTAATGAAGTATAGTACTATATGGAGGAGCCTATAAAGATGCACAGTATGTAATGATGTATAGTACTATATGGGGAGCCTATAAAGTTGCACAATATGTAATGAGGTATAGTACTATATATGGAGCCTATAAAGATGCACAGTATGTAATGAGGTATAGTACTATATGGGGAGCCTATAAAGATGCACAGTATGTAATGAGGTATAGTACTATATGGGGAGCCTATAAAGATGCACAGTATGTAATGAGGTATAGTACTATATGGAGGAGCCTATAAAGATGTACAGTATGTAATGAGGTATAGTACTATATGGGGGAGCCTATACAGACACAGTATGTAATGAAGTATAGTACTATATGGAGGAGCCTATAAAGATGCACAGTATGTAATAATGTATAGTACTATATGGGGGAGCCTATAAAGTTGCACAATATGTAATGAGGTATAGTACTATATATGGGAGATTATAAAGATGCACAGTATGTAATGAGGTATAGTACTATATGGGGAGCCTATAAAGATGTACAGTATGTAATGAGGTATAGTACTATATGGAGGAGCCTATAAAGATGCACAGTATGTAATGATGTATAGTACTATATGGAGGAGCCTATAAAGATGCACAGTATGTAATGAGGTATAGTACTATATGGGGGAGCCTATAAAGGTGCACAGTATGTAATGAGGTATAATACTATATGGAGGAGCCTATAAAGGTGCACAGTATGTAATGAGGTATAGTACTATATGGGGGAGTCTATAAAGATGCACAGTATGTAATGAGGTATAGTACTATATGGAGGAGCCTATAAAGATGCACAGTATGTAATGAGGTATAGTACTATATGGAGTAGCCTATAAAGATGCACAGTATGTAATGAGGTATAGTACTATATGGGGAGCCTATAAAGATGCACAGTATGTAATGAGGCATAGTACTATATGGGGAGCCTATAAAGATGCACAGTATGCAATGAGGTATAGTACTATATGGAGGAGCCTATAAAGATGTACAGTATGTAATGAGGTATAGTACTATATGGGGGAGCCTATAAAGACACAGTATGTAATGAGGTATAGTACTATATGGAGGAGCCTATAAAGATGCACAGTATGTAATGATGTATAGTACTATATGGGGAAGCCTATAAAGTTGCACAGTATGTAATGAGGTATAGTACTATATATGGGAGCCTATAAAGTTGCACAGTATGTAATGAGGTATAGTACTATATATGGGAGCCTATAAAGATGCACAGTATGTAATGAGGTATAGTACTATATGGGGAGCCTATAAAGATGTACAGTATGTAATGAGGTATAGTACTATATGGAGGAGCCTATAAAGATACACAGTATGTAATGAGGTATAGCACTATATGGGGGAGCCTATAAAGAAGCACAGTATGTATTGAGGTATAGTACTATATGGGGGAGCCTATAAAGATGCACAGTATGTAATGAGGTATAGTACTATATGGGGGAGTCTATAAAGATGCACAGTATGTAATGAGGTATAGTACTATATGGAGGAGCCTATAAAGATGCACAGTATGTAATGAGGTATAGTAGTATATGGGGAGCCTGTAAAGATGTACAGTATGTAATGAGGTATAGTACTATATGGGGAGCCTATAAAGATGCTCAGTATGTAATGAGGTATAGTACTATATGGGGAAGTCTATAAAGATGAACAGTATGTAATGAGGTATAGTACTATATGAGGAAGTTTATAAAGATGCACAGTATGTAATGATTTATAGTACTATATGAGGGAGCCTATAAAGATGCACAGTATGTAATGAGGTATAGTACTATATGAGGGAGCCTATAAAGATGCACAGTATGTAATGAGGTATAGTACTATATGAGGGAGCCTATAAAGATGCACAGTATGTAATGAGGTATAGTACTATATGAGGGAGCCTATAAAGATGCACAGTATGTAATGAGGTATAGTACTATATATGGAGCCTATAAAGATGCACAGTATGTAATGAGGTATAGTACTATATGGGGAGCCTATAAAGATGCACAGTATGTAATGAGGTATAGTACTATATGGGGAGACTATAAAGATGCACAGTATGTAATGAGGTATAGTACTATATGGAGGAGCCTATAAAGATGTACAGTATGTAATGAGGTATAGTACTATATGGGGGAGCCTATAAAGACACAGTATGTAATGAGGTATAGTACTATATGGGGAAGTCTATAAAGATGCACAATATGTAATGAGGTATAGTACTATATGGAGGAGCCTATAAAGATGCACAGTACGTAATGATGTATAGTACTATATGGGGGAGCCTATAAAGTTGCACAGTATGTAATGAGGTATAGTACTATATATGGGAGCCTATAAAGATGCACAGTATGTAAAGAGGTATAGTACTTTATGGGGAGCCTATAAAGATGTACAGTATGTAATGATGTATAGTACTATATGGAGGAGCCTATAAAGGTGCACAGTATGTAATGAGGTATAGTACTATATGGGGGAGTCTACAAAGATGCACAGTATGTAATGAGGTATAGTACTATATGGGGAGCCTAAAAAGATGCACAGTATGTAATGAGGTATAGTACTATATGGGGGAGCCTATAAAGATGCACAGTATGTAATGAGGTATAGAACTATATGGGGGAGCCTATAAAGAAGCACAGTATGTAATGAGGTATAGTACTATATGGGGGAGCCTATAAAGATGCACAGTATGTAATGAGGTATAGTACTATATGGGGAAGTCTATAAAGATGCACAGTAGGTAATGAGGTATAGTACTATAAGAGGGAGTCTATAAAGATGCACAGTAGGTAATGAGGTATAGTACTATATGAGGGAGTCTATAAAGATGCACAGTATGTAATGAGGTATAGTACTATATGGGGGGCCTATAAAGATGCACAGTATGTAATAAAATATAGTACTATATGGGGAGCCTATAAAGATGCACAGTATGTAATGAGGTATAGTACTATATGGGGAGCTTATAAAGATGCACAGTATGTAATGAGGTATAGTACTATATGGGGAGCCTATAAAGATGCACAGTATGTAATGAGGTATAGTACTATATGGGGAGCCTATAAAGATGCACAGTATGTAATGCAATATAGTACTATATGGGGAGCCTATAAAGATGCACAGTATGTAATGAGGTATAGTACTATATGAGGAAGTTTATAAAGATGCACAGTATGTAATGAGGTATAGTACTATATGAGGGAGCCTATAAAGATGCACAGTATGTAATGAGGTGTAGTACTATATGGGGGAGCCCATAAAGATGCACAATATGTAATGAGGTATAGTACTATATGAGGGAGCCTATAAAGATGCACAGTATGTAATGAGGTATAGTTCTATATGGGGAGCCTATAAAGATGTACAGTATGTAATGAGGTATAGTTCTATATGGGGAGCCTATAAAGATGTACAGTATGTAATGAGGTATAGTACTATATGGGGAGCCTATAAAGATGCACAGTATGTAATGAGGTATAGTACTATATGGGAAAGTCTATAAAGATGCACAGTATGTAATGAGGTATAGTACTATATGAGGAAGTTTATAAAGATGCACAGTATGTAATGAGGTATAGTACTATATGGGGGAGCCTATAAAGATGCACAGTATGTAATGAGGTATAGTACTATATGAGGGAGCCTATAAAGATGTACAGTATGTAATGAGGTATAGTACTATATGGGGGAGCCTATAAAGATGCACAGTATGTAATGAGATATAGTACTATATGTGGAGCCTATTAAGATGCACAGTATGTAATGAGGTATAGTACTATATGGGAGAGCCTATAAAGATGCACAGTATGTAATGAGGTATAGTACTATATGGGGGAGCCTATAAAGATGCACAGTATGTATTGAGGTATAGTACTATATGGGGGAGTCTATAAAGATGTACAGTATGTAATGAGGTAGAGTACTATATGGGGAAGTCTATAAAGATGCACAGTATGTAATGAGGTATAGTACTATATGAGGGAGTTTATAAAGATGCACAGTATGTAATGAGGTATAGAACTATATGGGGAACCTATAAAGATGTACAGTATGTAATGAGGTATAGTACTATATGGGGAGCCTATAAAGATGCACAGTATGTAATGATGTATAGTACTATATGAGGGAGCCTATAAAGATGTACAGTATGTAATGAGGTATAGTACTATATGGGGGAGCCTATAAAGATGCACAGTATGTAATGAAATATAGTACTATATGGGGAGCCTATAAAGATGCACAGTATGTAATGTGGTATAGTACTATATGGGGAGCCTATAAAGATGCACAGTATGTAATGAGGTATAGTACTATATGGGGAGCCTATAAAGATGCACAGTATGTAATGAGATATAGTACTATATGGGGAGCCTATAAAGATGTACAGTATGTAATGAGGTATAGTACTATATGAGGGAGTTTATAAAGATGCACAATATGTAATGAGGTATAGTACTATATGAGGGAGCCTATAAAGATGTACAGTATGTAATGAGGTATAGTACTATATGGGGGAGCCTATAAAGATGCACAGTATGTAATGAGGTATAGTACTAAATGGGGGAGCCTATAAAGAAGCACAGTATGTAATGAGGTATAGTACTATATGGGGGAGCCTATAAAGATGCACAGTATGTAATGAGGTATAGTACTATATGAGGGAGTCTATAAAGATGCACAGTATGTAATGAGGTATAGTACTATATGGGGGAGTCTATAAAGATGCACAGTATGTAATGAGGTATAGTAGTATATGGGGAGCCTGTAAAGATATACAGAATGTAATGAGGTATAGTACTATATGGGGAGCCTATAAAGATGTACAGTATGTAATGAGGTATAGTACTCTATGGGGGAGCCCATAAAGATGCACAGTATGTAATGAGGTATAGTAGTATATGGGGAGCCTGTAAAGATGTACAGTATGTAATGAGGTATAGTACTATATGAGGGAGCCTATAAAGATGCACAATATGTAATGAGGTATAGTACTATATGGGGGAGCCTATAAAGATGCACAATATGTAATGAGGTATAGTACTATATGAGGGAGCCTATAAAGATGCACAGTATGTAATAAGGTATAGTTATATATGGGGGAGCCTATAAAGATGCACAGTATGTAATGAGGTATAGTACTATATCGGGGAGCCTATAAAGATGCACAGTATGTAATGAGGTATAGTACTATATGGGGGAGCCTATAAAGATGCACAGTATGTAATAAGGTATAGTACTATATGGGGGAGTCTATAAAGATGTACAGTATGTAATGAGGTATAGTACTATATGGGGAAGTCTATAAAGATGCACAGCATTTAATGAGCTATAGTACTATATGAGGAGCCTATAAAGATGCAAAGTATGTAATGAGGTATAGTACTATATGGAGGAGCCTATAAAGATGCACAGTATGTAATGAGGTATAGTACTATATGAGTGAGTTTATAAAGATGCACAGTATTTAATGAGGTATAGTACTATATGAGGGAGTTTATAAAGATGCACAGTATGTAATGAGGTATAGTACTATATGGGGGAGCCTATAAAGATGTACAATATGTAATGAGGTATACTACTATATGGGGAGCCTATAAAGATGCACAGTATGTAATGAGGTATAGTACTATATGGGGGAGTTTATAAAGATGTACAGTATGTACTGAGGTATAGTACTATGTGAGGAGCCTATAAAGATGCACAGTATGTAATGATGTATAGTACTATATGGGGAGCCTATATAGATGCACAGTATGTAATGAGGTATAGTACTATATGGGGGAGCCTATAAAGATGTACAGTATGTAATGAGGTATAGTACTATATGGGGGAGCCTATAAAGATGCACAGTATGTAATGAGGTATAGTACTATATTGGGAGCCTATAAAGATGTACAGTATGTAATGAGGTATAGTACTATATGGGGAGCCTATAAAGATGTACAGTATGTAATGAGGTATAGTACTATATGGAGGAGCCTATAAAGATGCACAGTATGTAATGAGGTATAGTACTATATGGGGAGCCTATAAAGATGCACAGTATGTAATGAGGTATAGTACTATATGGAGACCCTCTAAAGATGCACAGTATGTAATGAGGTATAGTACTATATGGAGGAGCCTATAAAGATGCACAATATGTAATGAGGTATAGTACTATATGGGGAGTCTATAAAGATGCACATTATGTAATGAGGTATAGTACTATATGGGGAGCCTATAAAGATGCACAGTATGTAATGAGGTATAGTACTATATGGGGAGCCTAAGAAGATGTACAGTATGTAGTAATGAGGTATAGTACTATATGGGGGACCTATAAAGATGCACAGTATGTAATGAGGTATAGTACTATATGGAGAGCCTATAAAGATGCACAGTATCTAATGAGGTATAGTACTATATGAGGAGCCTATAAAGATGCACAGTATGTAATGAGGTATAGTACTATATGGGGAGCCTATAAAGATGTACAGTATGTAATGAGGTATAGTACTATATGAGGAGCCTATAAAGATGCACAGTATGTAATGAGGTATAGTACTATATGGAGGAGCCTATAAAGATGCACAGTATGTAATGAGGTATAGTACTATATGGAGGAGCCTATAAAGATGCACAGTATGTAATGAAGTATAGTACTATATGGAGGAGCCTATAAAGATGCACAGTATGTAATGAGGTATAGTACTATATGGGGAGCCTATAAAGATGCACAGTATGTAATGAGGTATAGTACTATATGGGGGAGCCTATAAAGATGTACAGTATGTAATGAGGTATAGTACTATATGGAGGAGCCTAAAAAGATGCACAGTATGTAATGAGGTATAGTACTATATGGAGGAGCCTATAAAGATGCACAGTATGTAATGAGGTATAGTACTATATGGGAAGCCTATAAAGATGCACAGTATGTAATGAGGTATAGTACTATATGGGGAGCCTATAAAGATGCACAGTATGTAATGAGGTATAGTACTATATGGGGAGCCTATAAAGATGCACAGTACGTAATGAGGTATAGTACTATATGGGGGAGCCTATAAAGATGCACAGTACGTAATGAGGTATAGTACTATATGGGGAGCCTATAAAGATGCACAGTATGTAAGGAGGTATAGTACTCTATGGGGGAGCCTATAAAGATGCACAGTATGTAATGAGGTATAGTACTATATGGGGTAGCCTATAAAGATGCACAGTATGTAATGAGGTATAGTACTATATGGGGGAGCCTATAAAGATGCACAGTATGTAATGAGGTATAGTACTATATGGAGGAGCCTATAAAGATGCACAGTATGTAATGAGGTATAGTACTATATGGAGGAGCCTATAAAGATGCACAGTATGTAATGAGGTATAGTACTATATGGAGGAGCCTATAAAGATGTACATTATGTAATGAGGTATAGTACTATATGGGGGAGCCTATAAAGATGCACAGTATGTAATGAGGTATAGTACTATATGGAGGAGTCTATAAAGATGTACAGTATGTAATGAGGTATAGTACTATATGGGGAGACTATAAAGATGCACAGTATGTAATGAGGTATAGTACTATATGGAGGAGTCTATAAAGATGCACAGTATGTAATGAGGTATAATACTGTATGGGGAGCCTATAAAGATGCACAGTATGTAATGAGGTATAGTACTGTATGGGGAGCCTATAAGGATGCACAGTATGTAATGCAGAAACTAATTGGAGATGTAATATTAAAACCCTGGGCTTTAAAATGTATTCCTCCTTTATCTAGTATTTTCCTGTGTAATAAGCTCACTTTGCACTTTTCACATTTATGTTTTATTATTGAGTAATCAAATCTAAGCACAAAATAATAATGTTAAGGGTTTTAGATTAGGTCTTTGAATGCGGCATCTTTGGGTTCTAGTTACACTACTTCCAATCTTTCCCCTATAATGTCCGAGGACAGCAGCTCGGATTGTGTTCTCTACATGCAGCCAGTCTGTATAAAGTGTTTAATCTTCTCTACAAGTCTCACACGGTCGGCAGTTTATCTGGATCATCTGGGCTGATTCATTCACCATCAAATGATGGAAAATACATCAGTAACACAAATATACTGGTAGTAATTATATCTCATACATCACCTGAGCATATCACACCGGCGTCCTCATCATGAGAACATTGGTTCTCTCCCCATCCGCTGAAAGAGCAATTCCATAGAGCCCGCTCATTGCCAGAACATCTTATATCATCCATCCAGATCCTCCCACTTCCTTCCCCATGAGTAGCTTCTGTTGTTGCTTCTGTGGCATTACCACAATGTAATTGTCTACACACAACATCAGCATTCTCTGTGTCCCAGTCATCAGCACAGACTGTGCCCCATTCTCCGCGGTGATAGACTTCCACTCTGCCGTCACATCTGTTGCGTCCATTAGCCAGACGTAAGTGATTGCTTTCTGCATCAGGAGACAGAACATATTGATATGTCAGTAGTGTATAGTATATATCTATCAGTAGTGTAGTAGTGTATAGTGTATATCTATCAGTAGTGTAGTAGTGTATAGTGTATATCTATCAGTAGTGTAGTAGTGTATAGTGTATATCTATCAGTAGTGTAGTAGTGTATAGTATATATCTATCAGTAGTGTAGTAGTGGATAGTATATATCTATCAGTAGTGTAGTAGTGTATAGTGTATATCTATCAGTAGTGTAGTAGTGTATAGTGTATATCTATCAGTAGTGTAGTAGTGGATAGTATATATCTATCAGTAGTGTAGTAGTGTATAGTGTATATCTATCAGTAGTGTAGTAGTGTATAGTGTATATCTATCAGTAGTGTAGTAGTGTATAGTATATATCTATCAGTAGTGTAGTAGTGTATAGTGTATATCTATCAGTAGTGTATAGTGTATATCTATCAGTAGTGTATAGTATATATCTATCAGTAGTGTATAGTATATATCTATCAGTAGTGTATAGTATATATCTATCAGTAGTGTAGTAGTGTATAGTATATATCTATCAGTAGTGTATAGTGTATATCTATCAGTAGTGTATAGTATATATCTATCAGTAGTGTATAGTATATATCTATCAGTAGTGTATAGTGTATATCTATCAGTAGTGTAGTAGTGTATAGTGTATATCTATCAGTAGTGTAGTAGTGTATAGTGTATATCTATCAGTAGTGTAGTAGTGTATAGTATATGTCTATCAGTAATGTAGTAGTGCATAGTGTATATCTATCAGTAGTGTAGTAGTGTATAGTGTATATCCATCAGTAGTGTATAGTATATATCTATCAGTAGTGTATAGTATATATCTATCAGTAGTGTATAGTGTATATCTATCAGTAGTGTAGTAGTGTATAGTGTATATCTATCAGTAGTGTAGTAGTGTATAGTGTATATCCATCAGTAGTGTATAGTATATATCTATCAGTAGTGTATAGTATATATCTATCAGTAGTGTATAGTGTATATCTATCAGTAGTGTAGTAGTGTATAGTGTATATCTATCAGTAGTGTAGTAGTGTATAGTGTATATCTATCAGTAGTGTAGTAGTGTATAGTATATGTCTATCAGTAATGTAGTAGTGCATAGTGTATATCTATCAGTAGTGTAGTAGTGTATAGTGTATATCCATCAGTAGTGTATAGTATATATCTATCAGTAGTGTATAGTATATATCTATCAGTAGTGTATAGTGTATATCTATCAGTAGTGTAGTAGTGTATAGTGTATATCTATCAGTAGTGTAGTAGTGTATAGTATATGTCTATCAGTAATGTAGTAGTGCATAGTGTATATCTATCAGTAGTGTAGTAGTGTATAGTGTATATCTATCAGTAGTGTATAGTATATATCTATCAGTAGTGTAGTAGTGTATAGTGTATATCTATCAGTAGTGTATAGTGTATATCTATCAGTAGTGTATAGTATATATCTATCAGTAGTGTAGTAGTGTATAGTGTATATCCATCAGTAGTGTAGTAGTGTATAGTGTATATCTATCAGTAGTGTAGTAGTGTATAGTATATATCTATCAGTAGTGTAGTAGTGTATAGTGTATATCTATCAGTAGTGTAGTAGAGTATAGTGTATATCTATCAGTAGTGTAGTAGTGTATAGTGTATATCTATCAGTAGTGTAGTAGTGTATAGTATATATCTATCAGTAGTGTAGTAGTGTATAGTGTATATCTATCAGTAGTGTAGTAGAGTATAGTGTATATCTATCAGTAGTGTAGTAGTGTATAGTGTATATCTATCAGTAGTGTAGTAGTGTATAGTGTATATCTATCAGTAGTGTAGTAGTGTATAGTGTATATCTATCAGTAGTGTAGTAGTGTATAGTGTATATCTATCAGTAGTGTAGTAGTGTATAGTGTATATCTATCAGTAGTGTATAGTATATATCTATCAGTAGTGTAGTAGTGTATATCTATCAGTAGTGTAGTAGTGTATAGTATATATCTATCAGTAGTCTAGTAGTGTATAGTGTATATCTATCAGTAGTCTAGTAGTGTATAGTGTATATCTATCAGTAGTGTATAGTATATATCTATCTATCAGTAGTGTAGTAGTGTATAGTGTATATCTATCAGTAGTGTATAGTGTATATCTATCAGTAGTGTAGTAGTGTATAGTATATATCTATCAGTAGTGTATAGTGTATATCTATCAGTAGTGTAGTAGTGTATAGTATATATCTATCAGTAGTGTATAGTGTATATCTATCAGTAGTGTAGTAGTGTATAGTATATATCTATCAGTAGTGTATAGTGTATATCTGTCAGTAGTGTAGTAGTGTATAGTGTATATCTATCAGTAGTGTATAGTGTATATCTATCAGTAGTGTAGTAGTGTATACTATATATCTATCAGTAGTGTATAGTGTATATCTATCAGTAGTGTAGTAGTGTATAGTATATATCTATCAGTAGTGTAGTAGTGTATAGTGTATATCTATCAGTAGTGTAGTAGTGTATAGTATATATCTATCAGTAGTGTAGTAGTGTATAGTGTATATCTATCAGTAGTGTAGTAGTGTATATCTATCAGTAGTGTATAGTATATATCTATCAGTAGTGTATAGTGTATATCTATCAGTAGTGTATAGTATATATCTATCAGTAGTGTAGTAGTGTATAGTGTATATCTATCAGTAGTGTAGTAGTGTATAGTATATATCTATCAGTAGTGTAGTAGTGTATAGTGTATATCTATCAGTAGTGTAGTAGTGTATAGTGTATATCTATCAGTAGTGTAGTAGTGTATAGTATATATCTATCAGTAGTGTAGTAGTGTATAGTGTATATCTATCAGTAGTGTAGTAGTGTATAGTATATATCTATCAGTAGTGTAGTAGTGTATAGTATATATCTATCAGTAGTGTAGTAGTGTATAGTGTATATCTATCAGTAGTGTATAGTATATATCTATCAGTAGTGTATAGTATATATCTATCAGTAGTGTATAGTGTATATCTATCAGTAGTGTAGTAGTGTATAGTGTATATCTATCAGTAGTGTAGTAGTGTATAGTGTATATCTATCAGTAGTGTAGTAGTGTATAGTATATGTCTATCAGTAATGTAGTAGTGCATAGTGTATATCTATCAGTAGTGTAGTAGTGTATAGTGTATATCTATCAGTAGTGTATAGTATATATCTATCAGTAGTGTAGTAGTGTATAGTGTATATCTATCAGTAGTGTATAGTGTATATCTATCAGTAGTGTATAGTATATATCTATCAGTAGTGTAGTAGTGTATAGTGTATATCCATCAGTAGTGTAGTAGTGTATAGTGTATATCTATCAGTAGTGTAGTAGTGTATAGTATATATCTATCAGTAGTGTAGTAGTGTATAGTGTATATCTATCAGTAGTGTAGTAGTGTATAGTATATATCTATCAGTAGTGTAGTAGTGTATAGTGTATATCTATCAGTAGTGTAGTAGTGTATAGTATATATCTATCAGTAGTGTAGTAGTGTATAGTGTATATCTATCAGTAGTGTAGTAGTGTATAGTGTATATCTATCAGTAGTGTAGTAGTGTATAGTATATATCTATCAGTAGTGTATAGTGTATATCTGTCAGTAGTGTAGTAGTGTATAGTGTATATCTATCAGTAGTGTATAGTGTATATCTATCAGTAGTGTAGTAGTGTATACTATATATCTATCAGTAGTGTATAGTGTATATCTATCAGTAGTGTAGTAGTGTATAGTATATATCTATCAGTAGTGTAGTAGTGTATAGTGTATATCTATCAGTAGTGTAGTAGTGTATAGTATATATCTATCAGTAGTGTAGTAGTGTATAGTGTATATCTATCAGTAGTGTAGTAGTGTATATCTATCAGTAGTGTATAGTATATATCTATCAGTAGTGTATAGTGTATATCTATCAGTAGTGTATAGTATATATCTATCAGTAGTGTAGTAGTGTATAGTGTATATCTATCAGTAGTGTAGTAGTGTATAGTATATATCTATCAGTAGTGTAGTAGTGTATAGTGTATATCTATCAGTAGTGTAGTAGTGTATAGTGTATATCTATCAGTAGTGTAGTAGTGTATAGTGTATATCTATCAGTAGTGTAGTAGTGTATAGTATATATCTATCAGTAGTGTAGTAGTGTATAGTGTATATCTATCAGTAGTGTAGTAGTGTATAGTATATATCTATCAGTAGTGTAGTAGTGTATAGTATATATCTATCAGTAGTGTAGTAGTGTATAGTGTATATCTATCAGTAGTGTATAGTATATATCTATCAGTAGTGTATAGTATATATCTATCAGTAGTGTATAGTGTATATCTATCAGTAGTGTAGTAGTGTATAGTGTATATCTATCAGTAGTGTAGTAGTGTATAGTGTATATCTATCAGTAGTGTAGTAGTGTATAGTATATGTCTATCAGTAATGTAGTAGTGCATAGTGTATATCTATCAGTAGTGTAGTAGTGTATAGTGTATATCTATCAGTAGTGTATAGTATATATCTATCAGTAGTGTAGTAGTGTATAGTGTATATCTATCAGTAGTGTATAGTGTATATCTATCAGTAGTGTATAGTATATATCTATCAGTAGTGTAGTAGTGTATAGTGTATATCCATCAGTAGTGTAGTAGTGTATAGTGTATATCTATCAGTAGTGTAGTAGTGTATAGTATATATCTATCAGTAGTGTAGTAGTGTATAGTGTATATCTATCAGTAGTGTAGTAGTGTATAGTATATATCTATCAGTAGTGTAGTAGTGTATAGTGTATATCTATCAGTAGTGTAGTAGTGTATAGTATATATCTATCAGTAGTGTAGTAGTGTATAGTGTATATCTATCAGTAGTGTAGTAGTGTATAGTGTATATCTATCAGTAGTGTAGTAGTGTATAGTGTATATCTATCAGTAGTGTAGTAGTGTATAGTGTATATCTATCAGTAGTGTAGTAGTGTATAGTGTATATCTATCAGTAGTGTAGTAGTGTATAGTGTATATCTATCAGTAGTGTAGTAGTGTATAGTGTATATCTATCAGTAGTGTATAGTATATATCTATCAGTAGTGTAGTAGTGTATATCTATCAGTAGTGTAGTAGTGTATAGTATATATCTATCAGTAGTGTAGTAGTGTATAGTGTATATCTATCAGTAGTCTAGTAGTGTATAGTGTATATCTATCAGTAGTGTATAGTATATATCTATCTATCAGTAGTGTAGTAGTGTATAGTGTATATCTATCAGTAGTGTATAGTGTATATCTATCAGTAGTGTAGTAGTGTATAGTATATATCTATCAGTAGTGTATAGTGTATATCTATCAGTAGTGTAGTAGTGTATAGTATATATCTATCAGTAGTGTAGTAGTGTATAGTATATATCTATCAGTAGTGTATAGTGTATATCTATCAGTAGTGTATAGTGTATATCTATCAGTAGTGTATAGTGTATATCTATCAGTAGTGTAGTAGTGTATACTATATATCTATCAGTAGTGTATAGTGTATATCTATCAGTAGTGTAGTAGTGTATAGTATATATCTATCAGTAGTGTAGTAGTGTATAGTGTATATCTATCAGTAGTGTAGTAGTGTATAGTATATATCTATCAGTAGTGTAGTAGTGTATAGTGTATATCTATCAGTAGTGTAGTAGTGTATATCTATCAGTAGTGTATAGTATATATCTATCAGTAGTGTAGTAGTGTATAGTGTATATCTATCAGTAGTGTATAGTATATATCTATCAGTAGTGTAGTAGTGTATAGTGTATATCTATCAGTAGTGTAGTAGTGTATAGTATATATCTATCAGTAGTGTAGTAGTGTATAGTGTATATCTATCAGTAGTGTAGTAGTGTATAGTGTATATCTATCAGTAGTGTAGTAGTGTATAGTATATATCTATCAGTAGTGTAGTAGTGTATAGTGTATATCTATCAGTAGTGTAGTAGTGTATAGTATATATCTATCAGTAGTGTAGTAGTGTATAGTATATATCTATCAGTAGTGTAGTAGTGTATAGTGTATATCTATCAGTAGTGTATAGTATATATCTATCAGTAGTGTAGTAGTGTATAGTGTATATCTATCAGTAGTGTATAGTGTATATCTATCAATAGTGTAGTAGTGTATAGTATATATCTATCAGTAGTGTATAGTGTATATCTATCAGTAGTGTAGTAGTGTATAGTATATATCTATCAGTAGTGTATAGTGTATATCTATCAGTAGTGTAGTAGTGTATAGTGTATATCTATCAGTAGTGTAGTAGTGTATAGTATATATCTATCAGTAGTGTAGTAGTGTATAGTGTATATCTATCAGTAGTGTAGTAGTGTATAGTGTATATCTATCAGTAGTGTATAGTATATATCTATCAGTAGTGTAGTAGTGTATAGTGTATATCTATCAGTAGTGTATAGTATATATCTATCAGTAGTGTAGTAGTGTATAGTGTATATCTATCAGTAGTGTAGTAGTGTATAGTATATATCTATCAGTAGTGTAGTAGTGTATAGTGTATATCTATCAGTAGTGTAGTAGTGTAGTAGTGTATATCTATCAGTAGTGTATAGTATATATTTATCAGTAGTGTAGTAGTGTATAGTGTATATCAATCAGTAGTGTATAGTGTATATCTATCAGTAGTGTAGTAGTGTATAGTATATATCTATCAGTAGTGTATAGTGTATATCTATCAGTAGTGTAGTAGTGTATAGTATATATCTATCAGTAGTGTATAGTGTATATCTATCAGTAGTGTAGTAGTGTATAGTGTATATCTATCAGTAGTGTATAGTGTATAGTATATATCTATCAGTAGTGTATAGTATATATCTATCAGTAGTGTATAGTGTATATCTATCAGTAGTGTAGTAGTGTATAGTATATATCTATCAGTAGTGTAGTAGTGTATAGTATATATCTATCAGTAGTGTATAGTGTATATCTATCAGTAGTGTATAGTGTATATCTATCAGTAGTGTATAGTGTATATCTATCAGTAGTGTAGTAGTGTATACTATATATCTATCAGTAGTGTATAGTGTATATCTATCAGTAGTGTAGTAGTGTATAGTATATATCTATCAGTAGTGTAGTAGTGTATAGTGTATATCTATCAGTAGTGTAGTAGTGTATAGTATATATCTATCAGTAGTGTAGTAGTGTATAGTGTATATCTATCAGTAGTGTAGTAGTGTATATCTATCAGTAGTGTATAGTATATATCTATCAGTAGTGTAGTAGTGTATAGTGTATATCTATCAGTAGTGTATAGTATATATCTATCAGTAGTGTAGTAGTGTATAGTGTATATCTATCAGTAGTGTAGTAGTGTATAGTATATATCTATCAGTAGTGTAGTAGTGTATAGTGTATATCTATCAGTAGTGTAGTAGTGTATAGTGTATATCTATCAGTAGTGTAGTAGTGTATAGTATATATCTATCAGTAGTGTAGTAGTGTATAGTGTATATCTATCAGTAGTGTAGTAGTGTATAGTATATATCTATCAGTAGTGTAGTAGTGTATAGTATATATCTATCAGTAGTGTAGTAGTGTATAGTGTATATCTATCAGTAGTGTATAGTATATATCTATCAGTAGTGTAGTAGTGTATAGTGTATATCTATCAGTAGTGTATAGTGTATATCTATCAATAGTGTAGTAGTGTATAGTATATATCTATCAGTAGTGTATAGTGTATATCTATCAGTAGTGTAGTAGTGTATAGTATATATCTATCAGTAGTGTATAGTGTATATCTATCAGTAGTGTAGTAGTGTATAGTGTATATCTATCAGTAGTGTAGTAGTGTATAGTATATATCTATCAGTAGTGTAGTAGTGTATAGTGTATATCTATCAGTAGTGTAGTAGTGTATAGTGTATATCTATCAGTAGTGTATAGTATATATCTATCAGTAGTGTAGTAGTGTATAGTGTATATCTATCAGTAGTGTATAGTATATATCTATCAGTAGTGTAGTAGTGTATAGTGTATATCTATCAGT
Source organism: Mixophyes australis (assembly GCA_036250195.1). Lineage (NCBI taxonomy): Eukaryota > Metazoa > Chordata > Amphibia > Anura > Limnodynastidae > Mixophyes > Mixophyes australis. The sequence goes on from JAVHZZ010000012.1 coordinate 89,185,424, forward strand.
AGTGTAGTAGTGTATAGTATATATCTATCAGTAGTGTAGTAGTGTATAGTGTATATCTATCAGTAGTGTAGTAGTGTAGTAGTGTATATCTATCAGTAGTGTATAGTATATATTTATCAGTAGTGTAGTAGTGTATAGTGTATATCAATCAGTAGTGTATAGTGTATATCTATCAGTAGTGTAGTAGTGTATAGTATATATCTATCAGTAGTGTATAGTGTATATCTATCAGTAGTGTAGTAGTGTATAGTATATATCTATCAGTAGTGTATAGTGTATATCTATCAGTAGTGTAGTAGTGTATAGTGTATATCTATCAGTAGTGTATAGTGTATAGTATATATCTATCAGTAGTGTATAGTGTATATCTATCAGTAGTGTAGTAGTGTATAGTGTATATCTCTCAGTAGTGTAGTAGTGTATACTATATATCTATCAGTAGTGTATAGAGATGGTCACTGACCCCCGTGTTTTGGTTTTGGATTCGGTTTTGGATCTGGATTACCGTTGTGTTTTGGTTTTGGTTTTGGTTTTGCAAAACCGCCATTGCGTGTTTTGGTTTTGGTTTTGGTTTTGTTTGGTTTTGTTTTGCTATTTTGTTGGAAAATACATGTTTTTGTGCCTAAAATAACCCAATTTAGTGCTCCAACTGTTTTAGAGATAAGTAATCTAATTGTTGAGGTAATAAATCATCCAAAAAAACTGTTTAATTCTTCGTTGGTAGGCCTTCATTTATTCTACACACAAAACAGATTGTCTTCCTCTCCATCTATGCATATTGGCAATGCAGCCATCGTCTTTGAATGTATATTACACCCTACACTTATAGTTACATATGTAAAGAAATGGAAAAAGACAGTTTGCTTTCTGTCTCTATAGGCCCCCCTCCACTTTTTTAAAAAAACAAAAAATTCAGCCATTATAGACTGTACAATATTAATTGACATGGAGAAAGCCAGTTTGGTTTCTGTCTCTCTAGGCCCCCCTCCACTTGTATAAAATACCAAAAAATCCAGCCGTTATAGACTGTACAATATTAATTGACATGGAGAAAGCCAGTTTGGTTTTTGTCTCTCTAGGCCACCCTCCACTTGTATAAAATACTAATAAATTCAGCCGTTATATACTGTACAATATAAATTGAAATGGACAAAGGCAGTTTGGTATCTGTCTGCATCAGATCCTCTCTCCACTAGGAGTAAAATAGAAAACTATTCAGCCGTTATATAATCTAGAATATAAATAGAAATTGAGAAAGGCAATTTGGTATCTGGCTGCATCATAATCATCAACATCATCATTAGCGCCCTCGTCGCCTACACAAATCTCCCCCTCATCCTCTTCTAATTCCAAAGTGGCATCCTCAATTTGGGTATCACCGGCTACACTCGGGCTATTAAGGCACACATCAGCAGAATGCTCACGATTAGACATCCCACTGTTGGATGGACTCTCCACAGGGATTGTTGTCATTTGTGAATCAGAGCAAATATTCTCCTGTAATGCCTCACTGTTATCTTGCAGCTCGGCTTTGACGCGTAACAGTAGTTGTGCACCAATTGTAGGCTGGGTAACTTTTTGGGATCTGCCACTAATAGCCAAAGGTGAAGGCCTCATTCTCTCTTTGCCACTGCGTGTGTAGAATGGCATGCTTGCAATTTTTTTTTTATCGTCACTTAACTTTTGCTCAGTTACACTTCTTTTTCGCTTCAATACAGTAAATTTTTTTTTGGTTTTTGTTTTTTGCACTAATTTGAAAACACTCTGTTGTTTGACATCGCCTTGGCCAGATGACGTACTGGGAACACTAACATCAGGACTGGTGACAGAACCTGGTTGCTCATTTAGATCATATGTGGACTGCTTTGAATCCATTCTGAGCGCAAACCACTGGGGAGTGCTAAAAATTATTTAGTAGATTCTGCTGACAGTTATGACTTTTGACAGCCAGAAATATTAATGCACAATTAGGGAGGACACCCCAAAAACACTGAGGAGTGCTAAAAATTATTGAGTAGATACTGCTGACAGTTATGACTTTTGACAGCCAGAAATATTAATGCACAATTAGGGAGGACACCCCAAAAACACTGAGGAGTGCTAAAAATTATTGAGTAGATACTGCTGACAGATATGACTTTTGACAGCCAGAAATATTAATGCACAATTAGGGAGGACACCCCAAAAACACTGAGGAGTGCTAAAAATTATTGAGTAGATACTGCTGACAGATATGACTTTTGACAGCCAGAAATATTAATGCACAATTAGGGAGGACACCCCAAAAACACTGAGGAGTGCTAAAAATTATTGAGTAGATACTGCTGACAGATATGACTTTTGACAGCCAGAAATATTAATGCACAATTAGGGAGGACACCCCAAAAACACTGAGGAGTGCTAAAAATTATTGAGTAGATACTGCTGACAGATATGACTTTTGACAGCCAGAAATATTAATGCACAATTAGGGAGGACACCCCAAAAACACTGAGGAGTGCTAAAAATTATTGAGTAGATACTGCTGACAGATATGACTTTTGACAGCCAGAAATATTAATGCACAATTAGGGAGGACACCCCAAAAACACTGAGGTGTGCTACAAATTATTTAGTAGATACTGCTGACAGATATGACTTTTGACAGCCAGAAATATTAATGCACAATTATGGGGGACACCCCAAAAACGCTGGGGAGTGCCAAATTTGAAGAAAAAATAATAAACCTCTATCCTCCTCTCTGCACTAGCGATTTTGGTTAGAGCAATTGCAAGAACAATATTGTATTCTCTGTCCCTGCTCTAATTAGCCTATGACTACACCCTGCTCTCTCCCTCTGTCAAATGGCGATGGATTGCTGTGGAGGCGTGTATTTATAAAGTTGAAGTATCGCGAGAACCGAGTCCCGAGATCCGACAACGTCACAATGACGTTCGGCCTCGATTTGGATTCGGAATGGGCGGGAGAGTACCGAGCTGCTCAGCTCGGTACTCGGATACCCAAAGTTCGGGTGGGTTCGGTTCTCGGAGAACCGGACCCGCCCATCTCTAGTAGTGTATAGTGTATATCTATCAGTAGTGTAGTAGTGTATAGTATATATCTATCAGTAGTGTATAGTGTATATCTATCAGTAGTGTAGTAGTGTATAGTATATATCTATCAGTAGTGTTTAGTGTATATCTATCAGTAGTGTAGTAGTGTATAGTGTATATCTATCAGTAGTGTATAGTGTATATCTATCAGTAGTGTAGTAGTGTATAGTATATATCTATCAGTAGTGTATAGTGTATATCTATCAGTAGTGTAGTAGTGTATAGTGTATATCTATCAGTAGTGTATAGTATATATCTATCTATCAGTAGTGTAGTAGTATATAGTGTATATCTATCAGTAGTGTAGTAGTGTATAGTGTATATCTATAAGTAGTGTATAGTGTATATCTATCAGTAGTGTAGTAGTGTATAGTGTATATCTTTCAGTAGTGTATAGTATATATCTATCAGTAGTGTAGTAGTGTATATCTATCAGTAGTGTAGTAGTGTATAGTGTATATCTATCAGTAGTGTAGTAGTGTATAGTATATATCTATCAGTAGTGTAGTAGTGTATAGTGTATATCTATCAGTAGTGTATAGTGTATATCTATCAGTAGTGTAGTAGTGTATAGTGTATATCTATCAGTAGTGTATAGTATATATCTATCAGTAGTGTAGTAGTGTATAGTGTATATCTATCAGTAGTGTATAGTGTATATCTATCAGTAGTGTAGTAGTGTATAGTATATATCTATCAGTAGTGTAGTAGTGTATAGTGTATATCTATCAGTAGTGTATAGTATATATCTATCAGTAGTGTAGTAGTGTATATCTATCAGTAGTGTATAGTATATATCTATCAGTAGTGTAGTAGTGTATATCTATCAGTAGTGTATAGTATATATCTATCAGTAGTGTAGTAGTGTATATCTATCAGTAGTGTATAGTATATATCTATCAGTAGTGTAGTAGTGTATAGTATATATCTATCAGTAGTGTATAGTATATATCTATTAGTAGTGTATAGTGTATATCTATCAGTAGTGTAGTAGTGTATAGTATATATCTAATAGCAGTGTATAGTGTATATCTATCAGCAGTGTATAGTGTATATCTATCAGTAGTGTAGTAGTGTATAGTATATATCTATCAGTAGTGTAGTAGTGTATAGTATATATCTATCAGTAGTGTAGTAGTATATAGTGTATATCTATCAGTAGTGTAGTAGTGTATAGTGTATATCTATCAGTAGTGTATAATGTATATCTATCAGTAGTGTATAGTGTATATCTATCAGTAGTGTAGTAGTGTATATCTATCAGTAGTGTAGTAGTGTATAGTATATGTCTATCAGTAATGTAGTAGTGCATAGTGTATATCTATCAGTAGTGTATAGTGTATATCTATCAGTAGTGTAGTAGTGTATAGTATATATCTATCAGTAGTGTAGTAGTGTATAGTGTATATCTATCAGTAGTGTATAGTATATATCTATCAGTAGTGTAGTAGTGTATATCTATCAGTAGTGTATAGTATATATCTATCAGTAGTGTAGTAGTGTATATCTATCAGTAGTGTATAGTATATATCTATCAGTAGTGTAGTAGTGTATATCTATCAGTAGTGTATAGTATATATCTATCAGTAGTGTAGTAGTGTATAGTATATATCTATCAGTAGTGTATAGTATATATCTATTAGTAGTGTATAGTGTATATCTATCAGTAGTGTAGTAGTGTATAGTATATATCTATCAGCAGTGTATAGTGTATATCTATCAGCAGTGTATAGTGTATATCTATCAGTAGTGTAGTAGTGTATAGTATATATCTATCAGTAGTGTAGTAGTGTATAGTATATATCTATCAGTAGTGTAGTAGTGTATAGTATATATCTATCAGTAGTGTATAGTATATATCTATCAGTAGTGTATAGTGTATATCTATCAGTAGTGTAGTAGTGTATAGTATATATCTATCAGCAATGTATAGTATATATCTATCAGCAGTGTATAGTGTATATCTATCAGCAGTGTATAGTGTATATCTATCAGTAGTGTAGTAGTGTATAGTATATATCTATCTATCTATCAGTAGTGTAGTAGTGTATATCTATCAGTAGTGTATAGTATATATCTATCAGTAGTGTAGTAGTGTATATCTTTCAGTAGTGTATAGTATATATCTATCAGTAGTGTATAGTATATATCTATCAGTAGTGTATAGTATATATCTATCAGTAGTGTATAGTATATATCTATCAGTAGTGTATAGTATATAAATAAGGATTTTCCAAAGGCGCCAAAATGATTGTGTATAGACACTAATAGGTTTAAATTATAGTATATTTAAACAACAAATCCAAATCAGTGTTTCTCTGCCAAAAAATGAAATTCTTCATAACAGGATTCAACTCTCAAATTATACAAGGTACCCGCCCTTTAAGAATAAGGACGAAACAAAAATTGGGAAATTTAATCTACAATGTATTGGTTTGTTACTTTGTTGAGTTTGGCTCACAAACATTTGCGATGTCAATCAACCGCATAGAAGACAGAGGACTGGTCTCCTCAAAACCAGCCTACCTCTGAGAACAACCAATCATGGAACTATACCGGCTAGAAAAAGGAGGTTCTGGAGTAATAGTGCAATTGTCCCTGACGAAGCCAGACCGGCGAAACGCGTAGGTCCAGACACTACTGCACGATACATGCTACTATCTGCCCACTTCCCCTGCGAATACGGAGAACATCTTTACTTTGGAACTCCTAACCGCAGAGTGTGCAAGCGGGGGATAGACAACGCGGCCGCGTCTCTACAACAGCATTCAGAACTCTACAGCTGGAGAGCCCTGCGGGGATACTACGGATCAGCACTGGGTTTAAGATCACATGATCGGGTAAGCGATCCTTTCCCTTTAACATTGTATAGAAGTCTCAAGTGCGCTTTAAAGTGATAACTTGTTTTAAGTATGCAGAAGCCTTCACTGCGCTATTGGAAAACCCTCTAATATTGGCATTAAGCTCTGGAATTAGAGATATTGTACACTAGAGGGAACTCTGTCCTATATATAGCCAAAGGCAACACTGTGGATACTGGAATATCATTTGCCTTGAGAACTTCAGACATTATTCGTGGATTATCATTGTATACTGAATCAATGGACTTTGTTTACAAATGAATCAATTCACCATTGACTGGAACTATATGATCTATGTACATACATGTTATTAGCATAATATGTTTATTGTAACCATTTATGACACTTTTGGTTGTTGTGTTATCAGTGCACTGATTTGGATTTGTTGTTTAAATATACTATAATTTAAACCTATTAGTGTCTATACACAATCATTTTGGCGCCTCTGGAAAATCCTTATTTCTATATGTTATGGAGGAATGAAGCCCACCCCTTTGTTTTACACATCCTATAGGCTGCCTATTTTACATACGTTTAGGGAGCGCAAAGTCCAAAATCCCCCCCCCCAATAAACACCAGTGTATAGTATATATCTATCAGTAGTGTAGTAGTGTATAGTGTATATCTATCAGTAGTGTATAGTATATATCTATCAGTAGTGTATAGTGTATATCTATCAGTAGTGTATAGTGTATATCTATCAGTAGTGTAGTAGTGTATAGTATATATCTATCAGTAGTGTAGTAGTGTATAGTGTATATCTATCAGTAGTGTAGTAGTATATAGTGTATATCTATCAGTAGTGTAGTAGTGTATAGTGTATATCTATCAGTAGTGTAGTAGTGTATAGTGTACATCTATCAGTAGTGTATAGTGTATATCTATCAGTAGTGTAGTAGTGTATAGTATATATCTATCAGTAGTGTATAGTGTATATCTATCAGTAGTGTATAGTATATATCTATCAGTAGTGTATAGTGTATATCTATCCGTAGTGTGGTAGTATATAGTGTACATCTATCAGTAGTGTATAGTATATATCTATCAGTAGTGTAGTAGTAGATAGTATATATCTATCAGTAGTGTAGTAGTGTATAGTGTATATCTATCAGTAGTGTATAGTGCATATCTATCAGTAGTGTATAGTATATATCTATCAGTAGTGTATAGTATATATCTATCAGTAGTGTATAGTATATATCTATCAGTAGTGTAGTAGTGTATAGTATATATCTATCAGTAGTGTAGTAGTGTATAGTGTATATCTATCAGTAGTGTAGTAGTATATAGTGTATATCTATCAGTAGTGTAGTAGTGTATAGTGTATATCTATCAGTAGTGTATAGTGTACATCTATCAGTAGTGTATAGTGTATATCTATCAGTAGTGTAGTAGTGTATAGTGTATATCTATCAGTAGTGTATAGTATATATCTATCAGTAGTGTATAGTGTATATCTATCAGTAGTGTAGTAGTATATAGTGTACATCTATCAGTAGTGTATAGTGTATATCTATCAGTAGTGAAGTAGTGTATAGTGTATATCTATCAGTAGTGTATAGTATATATCTATCAGTAGTGTATAGTGTATATCTATCAGTAGTGTATAGTGTATATCTATCAGTAGTGCAGTAGTGTATAGTATATATCTATCAGTAGTGTAGTAGTGTATAGTATATATCTATCAGTAGTGTATAGTATATATCTATCAGTAGTGTAGTAGTGGATAGTATATATCTATCAGTAGTGTAGTAGTGTATAGTGTATATCTATCAGTAGTGTATAGTATATATCTATCAGTAGTGTATAGTATATATCTATCAGTAGTGTATAGTATATATCTATCAGTAGTGTAGTAGTGTATAGTATATATCTATCAGTAGTGTAGTAGTGTATAGTGTATATCTATCAGTAGTGTAGTAGTATATAGTGTATATCTATCAGTAGTGTAGTAGTGTATAGTGTATATCTATCAGTAGTGTAATAGTGTATAGTGTACATCTATCAGTAGTGTATAGTGTATATCTATCAGTAGTGTAGTAGTGTATAGTATATATCTATCAGTAGTGTATAGTGTATATCTATCAGTAGTGTAGTAGTATATAGTGTATATCTATCAGTAGTGTAGTAGTGTATAGTATATATCTATCAGTAGTGTAGTAGTGTATATCTATCAGTAGTGTATAGTGTATATCTATCAGTAGTGTATAGTGTATATCTATCAGTAGTGTATAGTGTATATCTATCAGTAGTGTAGTAGTGTATATCTATCAGTAGTGTATAGTATATATCTATCAGTAGTGTTGTAGTGTACAGTATATATCTATCAGTAGTGTATAGTATATATTTATCAGTAGTGTTGTAGTGTATAGTGTATATATCTATCAGTAGTGTAGTAGTGTATATCTATCAGTAGTGTAGTAGTGTATAGTATATATCTATCAGTAGTGTATAGTGTATATCTATCAGTAGTGTAGTAGTGTATAGTATATATCAGTAGTGTATAGTGTATATCTATCAGTAGTGTAGTAGTATATAGTGTACATCTATCAGTAGTGTATAGTGTATATCTATCAGTAGTGTAGTAGTGTATAGTATATATCTATCAGTAGTGTATAGTGTATATCTATCAGTAGTGTATATCTATCAGTAGTGTAGTAGTGTATAGTATATATCTATCAGTAGTGTATAGTGTATATCTATCAGTAGTGTATAGTGTATATCTATCAGTAGTGTATAGTGTATATCTATCAGTAGTGTATAGTGTATATCTATCAGTAGTGTAGTAGTGTATATCTATCAGTAGTGAAGTAGTGTATAGTGTATATGTATCAGTAGTGTATAGTATATATATATCAGTAGTGTAGTAGTGTATAGTGTATATCTATCAGTAGTGTATAGTGTATATCTATCAGTAGTGTAGTAGTGTATAGTATATGTCTATCAGTAGTGTAGTAGTGCATAGTGTATATCTATCAGTTGTGTAGTAGTGTATAGTGTATATCTATCAGTAGTGTAGTAGTGTATATCTATCAGTAGTGTAGTAGTGTATAGTATATGTCTATCAGTAGTGTAGTAGTGTATAGTGTATATCTATCAGTAGTGTAGTAGTGTATATCTATCAGTAGTGTATAGTATATATCTATCAGTAGTGTATAGTATATATCTATCAGTAGTGTATAGTGTATATCTATCAGTAGTGTATAGTATATATCTATCAGTAGTGTATAGTATATATCTATCAGTAGTGTATAGTGTATATCTATCAGTAGTGTATAGTATATATCAGTAGTGTATAGTGTATATCTATCAGTAGTGTAGTAGTATATAGTGTACATCTATCAGTAGTGTATAGTGTATATCTATCAGTAGTGTAGTAGTGTATAGTATATATCTATCAGTAGTGTATAGTGTATATCTATCAGTAGTGTATATCTATCAGTAGTGTAGTAGTGTATAGTATATATCTATCAGTAGTGTATAGTGTATATCTATCAGTAGTGTATAGTGTATATCTATCAGTAGTGTATAGTGTATATCTATCAGTAGTGTATAGTGTATATCTATCAGTAGTGTAGTAGTGTATATCTATCAGTAGTGTATAGTATATATCTATCAGTAGTGTATAGTATATATCTATCAGTAGTGTATAGTGTATATCTATCAGTAGTGTATAGTATATATCTATCAGTAGTGTAGTAGTGTATAGTATATATCTATCAGTAGTGTAGTAGTGTATAGTGTATATCTATCAGTAGTGTAGTAGTGTATAGTGTATATCTATCAGTAGTGTAGTAGTGTATAGTATATGTCTATCAGTAGTGTAGTAGTGTATAGTGTATATCTATCAGTAGTGTAGTAGTGTATATCTATCAGTAGTGTATAGTGTATCACGGGCACTAGGAGTCTTTACCCAGTATCACCCGCTGATGGTTTTATCAGAGCAGTAGAGTTGGTATATGATACTCTGGTGGCAGGGTGATAATGGAACTGGAAACAGCAGATGGTTAGAGAATGCTCAGAAAGTCTATGACTAGCAGCACTGGTAAACAATAGGTAACTGAACACGAGGATCCGGATGGACAAGGACACGTGAGGGTAGTCAGTGGTCTGCGCACGGCAAGTTGTACCACTGCTATAGTGAGAAGGAATGTCCAGGAGTAATAAGGAGGTGGAAGTCAGCGGTCTGTGTATAGCAAGTTGTACCGCTGTCTGTAGTGAAGGAATGGAATCCAGGTGAAGGTAACGGGGAAGTCAGTGGTCTGCGTGTAGCAAGTTGTACCACTGCTTATGTGAGAGGATATATGCAACTGGTGACACAGGGAAACAGGAATCAGTGGTCTGCCTCTAGCAAGTTGTACCACTGAATATATATGTGAGGAAGGACACGAGGAGATAAATGCAATGCAGAGTCTACACGGGTACACTGAAATTGATCCCACGTTGAACTGCACACAATAATCATAATGAATGAACAGCACTGCACAGATAAACAAAGTCACTAGAATAGTCCAGCAAAAGGCAACACAGCCAAAAATAGCAATAGTCTCAGAGGATGGAAACTCCGGAGGAGAACAACTCAGTCCAGATGGATATGCAATACACCAGCACAGTCAATGAGAAGTATGCATACCGTGGTTCAGATGAGCAGGCTGTTAGAGATAGCTGCAGGGATACCTGAGCGGCAGGGAACTGACGAGATGAGAAGTCCTTGCAGAATGGAAGCAGCAGGTAGGTGCAGCGCACTGTAGGTAGGCCAGCAAGGACGACAAAATACTCAGGAAGCAGTAGTATATCGAATTGAACAGCAGGAGACCACGGAAGAGCTGAAGCGATGTAGCAGAGCTGGAAGCCGAGGAGCGTAGACTCGATGCTAACAGGCAAGTTGACACAAATGGACACACTGTAGAAGCAGTAGGCAGCGGGTCAGCTGACGACAGGTAGAATGCAGACTGGAGCGCTGAGACGAGCAGGACTCTGTAGGCACGCTAAAGTAGCTAAGAGGAATCAGCTGGAACAGTAGCGATGTAACACAGGAGAGTTGGAGAGATCTGTAACTTGTTAGACACACGGAGGCAGCGGATAGGAATCAGCTGCTGGAGTCACGATGAAACACAGGAGAGTTTGCAGTAATCTGTAACTGTAGATATACGGAGACAGCGGATAGGAATCAGCTGCTGGAGTCACGATGAAACACAGGAGAGTTTGCAGTAATCTGTAACTGTAGATATACGGAGGCAGCGGATAGGAATCAGTTGCTGGAGTCACGATGAAACACAGGAGAGTTTGCAGTAATCTGTAACTGTAGATACACGGAGACAGCGGATAGAAATCAGCTGCTGGAGTCACGATGAAACACAGGAGAGTTTGCAGTAATCTGTAACTGTAGATACACGGAGGCAGCGGATAGGAATCAGCTGCTGGAGTCACGATGAAACACAGGAGAGTTTGCAGTAATCTGTAACTGTAGATACACGGAGGCAGCGGATAGGAATCAGCTGCTGGAGTCACGATGAAACACAGGAGAGTTTGCAGTAATCTGTAACTGTAGATATACGGAGGCAGCGGATAGGAATCAGTTGCTGGAGTCACGATGAAACACAGGAGAGTTTGCAGTAATCTGTAACTGTAGATACACGGAGACAGCGGATAGGAATCAGCTGCTGGAGTCACGATGAAACACAGGAGAGTTTGCAGTAATCTGTAACTGTAGATACACGGAGGCAGCGGATAGGAATCAGCTGCTGGAGTCACGATGAAACACAGGAGAGTTTGCAGTAATCTGTAACTGTAGATACACGGAGACAGCGGATAGGAATCAGCTGCTGGAGTCACGATGAAACACAGGAGAGTTTGCAGTAATCTGTAACTGTAGATACACGGAGGCAGCGGATAGGAATCAGCTGCTGGAGTCACGATGAAACACAGGAGAGTTTGCAGTAATCTGTAACTGTAAATACACGGAGACAGCGGATAGGAATCAGCTGCTGGAGTCACAATGAAACACAGGAGAGTTTGCAGTAATCTGTAACTGTAGATACACGGAGACAGCCGATAGGAATCAGCTGCTGGAGTCACGATGAAACACAGGAGAGTTTGCAGTAATCTGTAACTGTAGATACACGGAGACAGCGGATAGGAATCAGCTGCTGGAGTCACGATGAAACACAGGAGAGTTTGCAGTAATCTGTAACTGTAGATACACGGAGGCAGCGGATAGGAATCAGCTGCTGGAGTCACGATGAAACACAGGAGAGTTTGCAGTAATCTGTAACTGTAAATACACGGAGACAGCCGATAGGAATCAGCTGCTGGAGTCACGATGAAACACAGGAGAGTTTGCAGTAATCTGTAACTGTAGATACACGGAGGCAGCGGATAGGAATCAGCTGCTGGAGTCACAATGAAACACAGGAGAGTTTGCAGTAATCTGTAACTGTAGATACACGGAGACAGCCGATAGGAATCAGCTGCTGGAGTCACGATGAAACACAGGAGAGTTTGCAGTAATCTGTAACTGTAAATACACGGAGGCAGCGGATAGGAATCAGCTGCTGGAGTCACGATGAAACACAGGAGAGTTTGCAGTAATCTGTAACTGTAGATATACGGAGGCAGCGGATAGGAATCAGCTGCTGAAGTCACTAGGAACACGAGGAGTAGAAGTGGTCTGGAAACCACAAACGGCAAACAAAAATCAGCATAATCTGAACACACGAGGAGGCACTGGAACACCTTCAGAGACTCATGAGGAATGAGACTCCAAGATCAGGCAACGTGGTATTGACCACAGGTGCTTAATATAGGGAGTGTTGCCTGATCAGCCAATTAAGTTAAAGGAACAGAACTGAAGGTTAGAAGGGACTGCACATGCGCAGTACCTCATTATAATGGACGGACACGGTTCCTAGCTACCTTAGAAGTAGCACTCACAGTCCGGTGAGTGACGGGGACTAACGCACAAGGATTCTTCTGAGGAGTCATCTAGCCTTACCAACTTGGATGCAGGACTAACTCTGATCGCTACTGAGAATAATGATGAGGACAGTGTTGTGGGTGTAGATTGCAAGCGTCGGTATGTAGGTGAGAGAAGGGACCTAGCTGATGATGGACTGTTTGTTGTTTTTTTTTAGCATAAGTTTCTGATTTTCAACAGCTTGCCATGAACTAGCTTCAAATGGCATTACATGGATGAGGTTCCTAGATGGTTAAGGTCCCTACCTCGACTGACTGTGGCTTTACATATGCTACAAATGGCTAGACAACTATTGTTAGGATTTAAGTGAAAATAATTCCACACATAAGAAGTGATTTTTTTGGTATTATGTCCAGGCATGACAATGGCCTTCTTCTTACCACGTGCCAGAACGGCTTTCACCAGTGCAGGACTTACACAAACAAACAACACAAACACTATGCATTTTTACATAGCCTTTGCCAGATGACGTAGAGGGATTACTATCATCATGACTGGTGCCAGCAGCTGCTTGGTGCTCCTGCTCTGCTGTGTACTGCTGTGAATCCATTTTGATAACACCTTACCATGAATTATGAATCAAATCATGAATCATGAATTGAATCATTAATCATGAATCGAATCATGAATCGAATCATGAATCATGAATCATTAATTGAATCATGAATTGAATCATAAATCATGAATTATGAAATGAATCATGAATCATGAATTGAATCATAAATTGAATCATGAATCATGAATTAAATCATGAATCATAAATTGAATCATGAATCATGAATTGAATCATGAATCATGAGTCGAATCATGAATCATAAATCATGAATTGAATCATGAATCTTGAATCATGAATCATAAATTGAATCATGAATCATAAATCGAATCATGAATCATAAATCGAATCATGAATCACGAATTGAATCATGAATCATTAATCGAATCATGAATCATAAATTGAATCATGAATCATTAATCGAATCATGAATCATAATTTGAATCATGAATCATTAATCGAATCATGAATCATGAATCATGAATTGAATCATGAATCATGAATCATGAATTGAATCATGAATTGAATCATGAATCATTAGTCGAATCATGAATCAAAAATTATGAATTGAATCATGAATCTTGAATCATGAATTGAATCATGAATCATAAATTGAATCATGAATCATAAATTGAATCATGAATCGAATCATGAATCATGAATCGAATCATGAATCATGAATCATTAATCGAATCATGAATCATAAATTGAATCATGAATCATTAATCGAATCATGAATCATAAATTGAATCATGAATCATTAATCGAATCATGAATCGAATCATGAGTCATGAATCGAATCATGAGTCATGAATTGAATCATGAATCACAAATCATGAATTGAATCATGAATCATGAATTGAATCATGAATCATGAAACATGAATCGAATCATGAATCATGAATTGAATCATGAATCATGAATTGAATCATGAATCATGAAACATGAATCGAATCATGAATAATGAATCGAATCATGAATTATGAATCATGAATCATGAACTGAATGATAAATCATGAATTGAATCATGAAATGAATCATGAATCATGAATTTAATCATGAATTATGTATTGAATCATGAATCGAATCATGATTCATGAATTGAATCATAAATCATGAATCATGAATCATGAATTGAATCATAAATCATGAATCATGAATCATGAATTGAATCATGAATCATTAATCGAATCATGAATCATGAATTGAATCATGAATCATGAATCATGATATGAATCATGAATTGAATCATGAATCATGAATCGAATCATAAATTATGAATCATGAATTGAATCATGAATCATGAATCGAATCATGAATCATGAATCATGAATTGAATCATGAATCATTAATCGAATCATGAATCGAATCATGAGTCATGAATCGAATCATGAGTCATGAATTGAATCATGAATCACAAATCATGAATTGAATCATGAATTGAATCATGAATTGAAACATGAATCGAATCATTAATCATGAATTGAATCATGAATCATGAATCATGAATTGAATAATGAATCATGAATTGAATCATGAATTGATTCATGAATCATGAATTGAATCATGAATCATGAAACATGAATCGAATCATGAATCATGAATCGAATCATGAATCATGAATCAAATCATGAATCATGAATCGAATCATGAATCATGAATCAAATCATGAATCATGAATCGAATCATGAATCATGAATTGAATCATGAATCATGAATCATGAATTGAATCATGAATTGAATCATGAATCATGAATTGAATCATGAATCGAATAATGAATCATGAATCGAATCACGAATCATGAATTGAATCATGAATTGAATCATGAATCATGAATTGAATCATAAATCATGAATTGTATCATGAAATGAATCATGAATCATGAATTTAATCATGAATTATGTATTGAAACATGAATCGAATCATGAATCATGAATTGAATCATAAATCATGAATCATGAATTGAATCATATATCATGAATCATGAAT
Organism: Mixophyes australis; assembly: GCA_036250195.1. NCBI lineage: Eukaryota > Metazoa > Chordata > Amphibia > Anura > Limnodynastidae > Mixophyes > Mixophyes australis. Next base: position 89,200,896 of record JAVHZZ010000012.1, read on the forward strand.
CATGAATTGAAACATGAATCATTAATCGAATCATGAATCATGAATTGAAGCATGAATCATGAATCATGAATTGAAGCATGAATCATGAATTAAATCATGAATCATGAATTAAATCATGAATCATGAATGGAATCATGAATCATTAATCGAATCATGAATCATGAATTGAATCATGAATCATGAATCATGAATTGAATCATGAATCATGAATCATGAATTGAATCATGAATCATGAATTAAATCATGAATCATGAATTGAATCATGAATTGAATCATGAATCATGAATTGAATCCTAAATCATGAATCATGAATCATGAATTAAATCATGAATCATGAATTAAATCATGAATCATTAATCGAATCATGAATCATGAATTATGAATTGAATCATGAATTATGAATTGAATCATGAATCATGATTCGAATCATGAATCATGATTCGAATCATGAATCGAATCATAAATCATAAATAGAATCATGAATCACAAATCATGATTAATGAATCATGAATTGAATCATGAATCATGAATTTATTCATGAATCATGAATTAAATCATGAATCATGAATTGAATCATGAATCTTGAATCATGAATTAAATCATGAATCATGAATTGAATCATGAATTGAATCATGAATCATGAATTGAATCATGAATTATGAATCGAATCATGAATCATGAATTGAATCATGAATTTATGAATCAAATCATGAATCATGAATCATGAATTGAATCATGAAACATGAATCATGAATTGAATCATGAATCATGAATTGAATCATGAATCATGAATTGAATCATGAATCATGAATTGAATCATGAATCATGAATCAAATCATGAATCATAAATCATGAATCCTAAATCATGAAATGAATCATGAATTGAATTATGAATCATGAATTGAATTATGAATCATGAATCATAAATCGGATCATGAATCATGAATTGAATCATAAAACATGAATCAAATGATGAATCATGAATCGAATCATGAATCATAAATCGAATCATGAATCATAAATCGAATCATGAATCATGAATTGAATCATGAATCATGAATTGAATCATTAATCGAATCATGAATCATAAATCGAATCATGAATCATGAATTGAATCATGAATCATGAATTGAATCATTAATCGAATCATGAATCATGAATTGAATCATGAATCATGAATAAAATCATGAATCATGAATCGAATCATGATTCATGAATCATTAATCGAATCATGAATCAAGAATCATGAATCAAGAATCATGAATCATGAATCATGAATTGAATCATGAATCATTAATCGAATCATGAATCATTAATCGAATCATGAATCATTAATCGAATCATGAATCATGAATTGAATCATGAATCATGAATTGAATCATAAATAATGAATCAGATCATGAATCATGAAATGAATCATGAATCAAATCAGGAATCATGAATTGAATCATGAATCAAATCAGGAATCATGAATCATGAATTGAATCATGAAACATGAATTGAATCATGAATCATGAATTGAATCATGAATCGAATCATGAATCATGAATTGAATCATGAATCGAAACATGAATTATGAATCATGAATTAAATCTCGAAACATGAATTATGAATCATGAATTAAATCATGAATCATGAATCATGAATTGAATCATGAATCATGAATCATGAATTGAATCATGAATCATGAATCATGAATTGAATCATGAATCGAATCATGAATTGAATCATGAATCATGAATCGAATCATGAATCATGAGTCATGAATGAATCATGAATCATGAATCATGAGTCATTCATGAATCATGAATCATGAATTGAATCATGAATTGAATCATGAATCATGAATTGAATCATGAATCGAATCATGAATCATGAGTCATTCATGAATCATGAATTATGAATGAATCATGAATCATGAATCATGAATTGAAGCATTAAATATGAGTCGAATCATGAATCATAAATCATGAATTGAATCATGAATCTTGAATCACGAATCGAATCATGAATAATGAATTGAATGATGAATTGAATCATGAATCATGAATTGAATCATAAATCATGAATCATGAATCATGAATAGAATCATGAATTATGAATCAAATCATGAATCATGAATCATGAATTGAATCATGAATTGAATCATAAATCATTAATCGAATCATGAATCATGAATTTAATTGAATCATGATTCATTAATCATGAATTGAATCATAAATCATGAATCATGAATCAAATCATGAATCATGAATCAAATCATGAATCATGAATCATGAATTGAATCATGAATCATGAATTGAATCATGAAACATGAATCGAATCATGAACCATGAATCATGAGTCATTCATGAATCATGAATTATGAATGAATCATGAATCATGAATTGAAGCATTAAATATGAGTCGAATCATGAATCATAAATCATGAATTGAATCATGAATCTTGAATCACGAATCGAATCATGAATAATGAATTGAATGATGAATTGAATCATGAATCATGAATTGAATCATAAATCATGAATCATGAATCATGAATTGAATCATGAATTATGAATCAAATCATGAATCATGAATCATGAATTGAATCATAAATCATTAATCGAATCATGAATCATGAATTTAATTGAATCATGATTCATTAATCATGAATTGAATCATAAATCATGAATCATGAATCAAATCATGAATCATGAATCATGAATTGAATCAGGAATCATGAATTGAATCATGAATCATGAATCGAATCATGAATCATGAATCGAATCATGAATCATGAATCATGAATCATTAATTGAATAATGAATTATGAATTGAATCATGAATCATGCATTATGAAATGAATCATGAATCATAAATTGAATCATGAATCATGAACCATGAATTGAATCATGAATCATGAATTATGAAATGAATCATTTATCATGAATTAAATCATGATTCATGAATCGACTCATGAATCATGAGTCGAATCATGAATCATGAATCATGAATTGAATCATGAATCATGAGTCGAATCATGATTCATAAATCATGAATTGAATCATGAATCTTGAATCATGAACCGAATAATGAATAATGAATTGAATCATGAATCATGAATTGAATCATGAATCGAATCATGAATCATGAATCGAATCATGAATCATAAATCGAATCATGAATCATGAATCATGAATTGAATCCTAAATCATGAAATGAATCATGATTTGAGTCATGAATCAGGAATCATAAATCGGATCATGAATCATGAATTGAATCATAAAACATGAATCGAATCATGAATCATGAAATGAATCATGAAATGAATCATGAATTATGAATCGAATCATGAATTGAATCATAAATCATGAATCATGAATTAAATCATGAATCGAATCATGAATTTATGAATCAAATCATGAATCATGAATTAAATCATGAATCATAAATCATGAATCATGAATTGAATCATTAATCATGAATCATTAATCGAATCATGAATCATGAATTGAATCATGAATCATGAATTGAATCATGAATCATGAATCGAATCATGAATCATAAATCATGAATCCTAAATCATGAAATGAATCATGAATTGAATTATGAATCATGAATTGAATTATGAATCATGAATCATGAATTGAATCATGAATCATAAATCGAATCATGAATTGAATCATAAATCATGAATCATGAATTAAATCATGAATCGAATCATGAATTTATGAATCAAATCATGAATCATGAATTAAATCATGAATCATAAATCATGAATCATGAATTGAATCATTAATCATGAATCATTAATCGAATCATGAATCATTAATCGAATCATGAATCATTAATCGAATCATGAATCATGAATTGAATCATGAATCATGAATCAAATCATGAATCATAAATCATGAATCCTAAATCATGAAATGAATCATGAATTGAATTATGAATCATGAATTGAATTATGAATCATGAATCATAAATCGGATCATGAATCATGAATTGAATTATAAAACATGAATCAAATGATGAATCATGAATCATGAATTGAATCATGAATCATGAATTGAATCATGAATCATGAATTTAATCATGAATTATGTATTGAATCATGAATCGAATCATGAATCATGAATTGAATCATATATCATGAATCATGAATCATGAATTGAAACATGAATCATTAATCGAATCATGAATCATGAATTGAAGCATGAATCATCATGAATTGAATCATGAATCATGAATCATGAATTGAATCATGAATCATGATGTAAATCATGAATCATTAATAGAATCATGAATCATGAATTGAATCATGAATCATGAATTGAATCATGAATCATGAATTGAATCATGAATCATGAATCATGAATCATCAATTGAATCATGAATCATGAATTGAATCATGAATTGAATCATGAATCATGAATTGAATCCTAAATCTTGAATCATGAATCATGAATTAAATCATGAATCATGAATTAAATCATGAATCATTAATCGAATCATGAATCATGAATTATGAATTGAATCATGAATCATGATTCGAATCATGATTCGAATCATGAATCATGATTCGAATCTTGAATCGAATCATAAATCATAAATAGAATCATGAATCAAAAATCATGATTAATGAATCATGAATTGAATCATGAATCATGAATTGATTCATGAATCATGAATTAAATCATGAATCATGAATTGAATTATGAATCTTGAATCATGAATCAAATCATGAATAATGAATTGAATCATGAATTGAATCATGAATCATGAATTGAATCATGAATCATGAATTGAATCATGAATTATGAATCGAATCATGAATCATGAATTGAATCATAAATCATGAATCATGAATTGAATCATGAATTGAATCATGAATCGAATCATGAATTTATGAATCAAATCATGAATCATGAATTAAATCATGAATCATAAATCATGAATTAAATCATGAAACATGAATCATTAATCGAATCATGAATCATGAATTGAATCTTGAATCATGAATCATGAATTGAATCATGAATCATGAATCAAATCATGAATCATAAATCATGAATCCTAAATCATGAAATGAATCATGAATTGAATTATGAATCATGAATTGAATTATGAATCATGAATTATAAATCGGATCATGAATCATGAATTGAATCATAAAACATGAATCAAATGATAAATCATGAATCATGAATTGAATTATGAATCATAAATCGAGACATGAATCATGAATTGAATCATGAATCATGAATTGAATCATGAATCATGAATTGAACCATTAATCGAATCACGAATCATGAATTGAATCATGAATCATGAATAAAATCATGAATCATGAATCGAATCATGAATCAAGAATCATGAATCAAGAATCATGAATCAAGAATCATGAATCAAGAATCATGAATCATTAATCGAATCATGAATCATTAATTGAATCATGAATCATGAGTCGAATCAGGAATCATAAATCATGAATTGAATCATGAATCTTGAATCATGAATCGAATAATGAATAATAAATTGAATCATGAATCATGAATCGAATCATGAATCATGAATCGAATCATGAATCGAATCATGAATCATGAATCGAATCATGAATCATGAATCGAATCATGAATCATGAATCATGAATTGAATCCTAAATCATGAAATGAATCATGATTTGAGTCATGAATCATAAATCGGATCATGAATCATGAATTGAATCATAAAACATGAATCGAATCATGAATCATGAATCATGAATCATGAAATGAATCATGAAATGAATCATGAAATAAATCATGAAATGAATCATGAATTATGAATCATGAATCAGGAATTAAATCATGAATCGAATCATGAATTTATGAATCAAATCATGAATCATGAATCATGAATTAAATCATGAATCATAAATCATGAATCATGAATTGCATCATGAATCATGAATTGAATCATGAATCATGAATCAAATCATGAATCATAAATCATGAATCCTAAATCATGAAATGAATCATGAATTGAATTATGAATCATGAATTGAATTATGAATCATGAATCATAAATCGGATCATGAATCATGAATTGAATTATAAAACATGAATCAAATGATGAATCATGAATCATGAATTGAATCATGAATCATGACGTAAATCATGAATCATGAATGGAATCATGAATCATTAATCGTATCATGAATCATGTATTGAATCATGAATCATGAATCATGAATTGAATCATGAATCATGAATCATGAATTGAATCATGAATCATGAATTGAATCATGAATCATGAATTGAATCATGAATTGAATCATGAATCATGAATTGAATCCTAAATCATGAATCATGAATCATGAATTAAATCATGAATCATGAATTAAATCATGAATCATTAATCGAATCATGAATCATGAATTATGAATTGAATCATGAATCATGAATCGAATCATAAATCATAAATAGAATTATGAATCACAAATCATGATTAATGAATCATGAATTGAATCATGAATCATGAATCATGAATTGATTCATGAATCATGAATTAAATCATGAATCATGAATTGAATCATGAATTGAATCATGAATTGAATCATGAATTATGAATCGAATCATGAATCATGAATTGAATCATAAATCATGAATCATGAATTTATGAATCAAATCATGAATCATGAATCATGAATTAAATCATGAATCATAAATCATGAATCATGAATTAAATCATGAAACATGAATCATTAATCGAATCATGAATCATGAATTGAATCTTGAATCATGAATCATGAATTGAATCATGAATCATGAATCAAATCAGGAATCATAAATCATGAATCCTAAATCATGAAATGAATCATGAATTGAATTATGAATCATGAATTGAATTATCAATCATGAATCATAAATCGGATCATGAATCATGAATTGAATCATAAAACATGAATCAAATGATAAATCATGAATCATGTATTGAATCATGAATCATAAATCGAATCATGAATCATGAATTGAATCATGAATCATGAATTGAATCATGAATCATGAATCATGAATTGAACCATTAATCGAATCATGAATCATGAATTGAATCATGAATAAAATCATGAATCATGAATCGAATCAAGAATCAAGAATCATGAATCAAGAATCATGAATCAAGAATCATGAATCATTAATCGAATCATGAATCATTAATCGAATCATGAATCATAAATTGAATCATGAATCATGAATTGAATCATGAATCATGAATCAAATCATGAATCATGAATTGAATCATAAATAATGAATCAGATCATGAATCATGAAATGAATCATGAATCAAATCAGGAATCATGAATTGAATCATGAATCAAATCAGGAATCATGAATCTTGAATTGAATCATGAAACATGAATTGAATCATGAATCATGAATTGAATCATGAATCATGAATCGAATCATGAATCATGAATCATGAATTGAATCATGAATCGAAACATAAATTATGAATCATGAATTAAATCTCGAAACATGAATTATGAATCATGAATTAAATCATGAATCATGAATCATGAATCATGAATCGAATCATGAATCGAATCATGAATCATTAATTGAATCATGAATCATGAATCATGAATCATGAATCATGAAACATGAATCGAATCATGAATCATGAATTGAATCATGAATCATGAATTGAATCATGAATCATGAATCATGTATTGAAGCATTAAATATGAGTCGAATCATGAATCATAAATCATGAATTGAATCATGAATCTTGAATCACGAATCGAATCATGAATAATGAATTGAATGATGAATTGAATCATGAATCATGAATTGAATCATAAATCATGAATCATGAATCATTAATCGAATCATGAATCATGAATTAAATTGAATCATGATTCATTAATCATGAATTGAATCATGAATCATGAATTAAATCATGAATCATGAATCATGAATTGAATCATAAATCATGAATTGAATCATGAATCGAATCATGAACCATGAATCATGAATTGAATCATGAATCATGAATTGAATCATGAATCATGAATTGAATCATGAATCATGAATCATGAATCATTAATTGAATAATGAATCATGAATTGAATCATGAATCATGAATTATGAAATGAATCATGAATCATAAATTGAATCATGAATCATGAACCATGAATTGAATCATGAATAATGAATTATAAAATGAATCATTTATCATGAATTAAATCATGAATCATGAATTGAATCATGAATCATGAATTGAATCATGAATCATGAATCGACTCATGAATCATGAATTGAATCATGAATCATGAGTCGAATCATGAATCATAAATCATGAATTGAATCATAAATCTTGAATCATGAATCGAATAATGAATAATGAATTGAATCATGAATTGAATCATGAATCATGAGTCGAATCATGAATCATAAATCATGAATTGAATCATGAATCATGAATCGAATCATAAATCATGAATCATGAATTGAATCATGAATCATGAATTGAATCATGAATCATGAATCGAATCATGAATCGAATCATGAATCATGAATTGAATAATGAATCATTAATCGAATCATGAATCGAATCATGAGTCATGAATCGAATCATGAGTCATGAATTGAATCATAAATCAAGAATCATGAATCATGAATTGAATCATGATTTGAAACATGAATCGAATCATTAATCATGAATTGAATCATGAATCATGAATTGAATCATGAATCATGAATTGAATCATGAATCATGAATTGAATCATGAATCATGAAACATGAATCGAATCATGAATCATGAATCGAATCATGAATCATGAATTAAATCATGAATCATGAATCGAATCATGAATTGAATCATGAATCGAATCATGAATCATGAATCGAATCATGAATCATGAATTGAATCATGAATCATGAATTGAATCATGAATTGAATCATGAATCATGAATTGAATCATGAATCGAATCATGAATTATGAATCATGAATTGAATCATGAAATGAATCATGAATCATGAATTTAATCATGAATTATGTATTGAATCATGAATCGAATCATGAATCATGAATTGAAACATGAATCATTAATCGAATCATGAATCATGAATTGAAACATGAATCATTAATCGAATCATAAATCATGAATTGAAGCATGAATCATTAATCATGAATTGAATCATGAATCATGAATCATGAATTGAATCATGAATCATGAATTAAATCATGAATCATGAATGGAATCATGAATCATTAATCGAATCATGAATCATGAATTGAATCATGAATCATGAATAGAATCATGAATCATGAATCATGAATTGAATAATGAATCATGAATTGAATCATGAATCATGAATTGAATCCTAAATCATGAATCATGAATCATGAATTAAATCATGAATCATGAATTAAATCATGAAGCATTAATCGAATCATGAATCATGAATTATGAATTGAATCATGAATCATGATTCGAATCATGAATCGAATCATGATTCGAATCATGAATCGAATCATAAATCATAAATAGAATCATGAATCACAAATCATGATTAATGAATCATGAATTGAATCATGAATCATGAATCATGAATTGATTCATTAATCATGAATTAAATCATGAATCATGAATTGAATTATGAATCTTGAATCATGAATCAAATCATGAATAATGAATTGAATCATGAATTGAATCATGAATCATGAATTGAATCATGAATTATGAATCGAATCATGAATCATGAATTGAATCATAAATCATGAATTGAATCATGAATCGAATCATGAATTTATGAATCAAATCATGAATCATGAATCATGAATTAAATCATGAATCATGAAACATGAATCATTAATCGAATCATGAATCATGAATTGAATCATGAATCATGAATTAAATCATGAATCATGAATCAAATCATGAATCATAAATCATGAATCATAAATCATGAATCCTAAATCATGAAATTAATCATGAATTGAATTATGAATCATGAATTGAATTATGAATCATGAATCATAAATCGGATCATGAATCATGAATTGAATCATAAAACATGAATCAAATGATAAATCATGAATCATGAATTGAATCATGAATCATAAATCGAATCATGAATCATGAATTGAATCATGAATCATGAATTGAATCATGAATCATGAATCATGAATTGAATCATTAATCGAATCATGAATCATGAATTGAATCATGAATCATGAATAAAATCATGAATCATGAATCATGAATCGAATCATGAATCAAGAATCATGAATCAAGAATCATGAATCAAGAATCATGAATTATGAATCATGAATCATGAATTGAATCATGAATCATTAATCGAATCATGAATCATTAATCGAATCATGAATCATTAATCGAATCATGAATCATAAATTGAATCATGAATCATAAATTGAATCATGAATCATGAATCGAATCATGAATCATGAATTGAATCATGAATCGACTCATGAATCATGAGTCGAATCATGAATCATGAATTGAATCATGAATCATGAGTCGAATCATGAATCATAAATCATGAATTGAATCATAAATCTTGAATCATGAATCGAATAATGAATAATGAATTGAATCATGAATCATGAATTGAATCATGAATCATGAGTTGAATCATGAATCATAAATCATGAATTGAATCATGAATCATGAATCAAATCATAAATCATGAATCATGAATTGAATCATGAATCATGAATCGAATCATGAATCGAATCATGAATCATGAATCATGAATTGAATCATGAATCATTAATCGAATCATTAATCGAATCATGAGTCATGAATCGAATCATGAGTCATGAATTGAATCATGAATCACAAATCATGAATTGAATCATGAATCATGAATTGAATCATGATTTGAAACATGAATCGAATCATTAATCATGAATTGAATCATGAATCATGAATCATGAATTGAATCATGAATCATGAATCATGAATTGAATTATGAATCATGAATTGAATCATGAATCATGAAACACGAATCGAATCATGAATCATGAATCGAATCATGAATCATGAATTAAATCATGAATCATGAATCGAATCATGAATTGAATCTGAATCGAATCATGAATCATGAATCGAATCATTAATCATGAATTGAATCATGAATTGAATCATGAATCATGAATTGAATCATGAATCGAATCATAAATTATGAATCATGAATTGAATCATGAAATGAATCATGAATCATGAATTTAATCATGAATTATGTATTGAATCATGAATCGAATCATGAATCATGAATTGAATCATATATCATGAATCATGAATTGAAACATGAATCATTAATCGAATCATGAATCATGAATTGAAGCATGAATCATTAATCATGAATTGAATCATGAATCATGAATCATGAATTGAATCATGAATTAAATCATGAATCATGAATGGAATCATGAATCATTAATCGAATCATGAATCATGAATTGAATCATGAATCATGAATGGAATCATGAATCATGAATCATGAATTGAATCATGAATTGAATCATGAATCATGAATTGAATCCTAAATCATGAATCATGAATCATGAATTAAATCATGAATCATGAATTAAATCATGAATCATTAATCGAATCATGAATCATGAATTATGAATTGAATCATGAATCATGATTCGAATCATGAATCGAATCATGAATCATGATTCGAATCATGAATCGAATCATAAATCATAAATAGAATCATGAATCACAAATCATGATTAATGAATCATGAATTGAATCATGAATCATGAATCATGAATTGATTCATTAATCATGAATTAAATCATGAATCATGAATTGATTCATTAATCTTAAATCATGAATCAAATCATGAATAATGAATTGAATCATGAATTGAATCATGAATCATGAATTGAATCATGAATTATGAATCGAATCATGAATCATGAATTGAATCATAAATCATGAATCATGAATTGAATCATGAATCGAATCATTAATTTATGAATCAAATCATGAATCATGAATCATGAATTAAATCATGAATCATAAATCATGAATCATGAATTGAATCATGAAACATGAATCATTAATCGAATCATGAATCATGAATTGAATCTTGAATCATGAATCATGAATTAAATCATGAATCATGAATCAAATCATGAATCATAAATCATGAATCCTAAATCATGAAATGAATCATGAATTGAATTATGAATCATGAATTGAATTATGAATCATGAATCATAAATCGGATCATGAATCATGAATTGAATCATAAAACATGAATCAAATGATAAATCATGAATCATGAATTGAATCATGAATCATTAATCGAATCATGAATCATTAATCGAATCATGAATCATAAATTGAATCATGAATCATAAATTGAATCATGAATCATGAATCGAATCATGAATCATGAATTGAATCATGAATCGACTCATGAATCATGAGTCGAATCATGAATCATGAATTGAATCATGAATCATGAGTCGAATCATGAATCATAAATCATGAATTGAATCATAAATCTTGAATCATGAATCGAATAATGAATAATGAATTGAATCATGAATCATGAGTTGAATCATGAATCATAAATCATGAATTGAATCATGAATCATGAATCAAATCATAAATCATGAATCAAATCATAAATCATGAATCATGAATTGAATCATGAATCATGAATCGAATCATGAATCATGAATTGAATCATGAATCATTAATCGAATCATTAATCGAATCATGAGTCATGAATCGAATCATGAGTCATGAATTGAATCATGAATCACAAATCATGAATTGAATCATGAATCATGAATTGAATCATGATTTGAAACATGAATCGAATCATTAATCATGAATTGAATCATGAATCATGAATCATGAATTGAATCATGAATCATGAATCATGAATTGAATTATGAATCATGAATTGAATCATGAATCATGAAACACGAATCGAATCATGAATCATGAATCGAATCATGAATCATGAATTAAATCATGAATCATGAATCGAATCATGAATTGAATCTGAATCGAATCATGAATCATGAATCGAATCATGAATCATGAATTGAATCATGAATTGAATCATGAATCATGAATTGAATCATGAATCGAATCATAAATTATGAATCATGAATTGAATCATGAAATGAATCATGAATCATGAATTTAATCATGAATTATGTATTGAATCATGAATCGAATCATGAATCATGAATTGAATCATATATCATGAATCATGAATTGAAACATGAATCATTAATCGAATCATGAATCATGAATTGAAGCATGAATCATTAATCATGAATTGAATCATGAATCATGAATCATGAATTGAATCATGAATCATGAATTAAATCATGAATCATGAATGGAATCATGAATCATTAATCGAATCATGAATCATGAATTGAATCATGAATCATGAATGGAATCATGAATCATGAATCATGAATTGAATCATGAATTGAATCATGAATCATGAATTGAATCCTAAATCATGAATCATGAATCATGAATTAAATCATGAATCATGAATTAAATCATGAATCATTAATCGAATCATGAATCATGAATTATGAATTGAATCATGAATCATGATTCGAATCATGAATCGAATCATGAATCATGAATCGAATCATAAATCATAATAGAATCATGAATCACAAATCATGATTAATGAATCATGAATTGAATCATGAATCATGAATCATGAATTGATTCATTAATCATGAATTAAATCATGAATCATGAATTGATTCATTAATCTTGAATCATGAATCAAATCATGAATAATGAATTGAATCATGAATTGAATCATGAATCATGAATTGAATCATGAATTATGAATCGAATCATGAATCATGAATTGAATCATAAATCATGAATCATGAATTGAATCATGAATCGAATCATTAATTTATGAATCAAATCATGAATCATGAATCATGAATTAAATCATGAATCATAAATCATGAATCATGAATTGAATCATGAAACATGAATCATTAATCGAATCATGAATCATGAATTGAATCTTGAATCATGAATCATGAATTAAATCATGAATCATGAATCAAATCATGAATCATAAATCATGAATCCTAAATCATGAAATGAATCATGAATTGAATTATGAATCATGAATTGAATTATGAATCATGAATCATAAATCGGATCATGAATCATGAATTGAATCATAAAACATGAATCAAATGATAAATCATGAATCATGAATTGAATCATGAATCATAAATCGAATCATGAATCATGAATTGAATAATGAATCATGAATTGAATCATGAATCATGAATCATGAATTGAATCATTAATCGAATCATGAATCATGAATTGAATCATGAATCATGAATAAAATCATGAATCATGAATCGAATCATGAATCAAGAATCATGAATCAAGAATCATGAATCAAGAATCATGAATCATGAATTGAATCATGAATCATTAATCGAATCATGAATCATTAATCGAATCATGAATCATAAATTGAATCATGAATCATGAATCGAATCATGAATCATGAATTGAATCATAAATAATGAATCAGATCATGAATCATGAAATGAATCATGAATCAAATCAGGAATCATGAATTGAATCATGAATCAAATCAGGAATCATTGAATCATGAATCAAATCAGGAATCATGGAATCATGAATTGAATCATGAAACATGAATTGAATCATGAATCATGAATTGAATCATGAATCATGAATTGAATCATGAATCATGAATCGAATCATGAATCGAATCATGAATCATGAATTGAATCATGAATCGAAACATGAATTATGAATCATGAATTAAATCTCGAAACATGAATTATGAATCATGAATTGAATCATGAATCATGAATCGAATCATGAATCGAATCATGAATCATGAGTCATGAATGAATCATGAATCATGAATTGAATCATGAATCATGAATCATGAAACATGAATCGAATCATGAATCATGAATTGAATCATGAATCATGAATTGAATCATGAATCGAATCATGAATCATGAGTCATTCATGAATCATGAATTATAAATGAATCATGAATCATGAATTGAATCATGAATCATGAATCATGAATTGAAGCATTAAATATGAGTCAAATCATGAATCATAAATCATGAATTGAATCATGAATCTTGAATCACGAATCGAATCATGAATAATGAATTGAATGATGAATTGAATCATGAATCATGAATTGAATCATAAATCATGAATCATGAATTGAATCATGAATTATGAATAAAATCATGAATCATGAATTGAATCATGAATCATTAATCGAATCATGAATCATGAATTAAATTGAATCATGATTCATTAATCATGAATTGAATCATGAATCATGAATCATGAATCAAATCATGAATCATGAATCATGAATTGAATCATGATTCATGAATTGAATCATGATTCATGAATTGAATCATGAAACATGAATCGAATCATGAACCATGAATCATGAATTGAATCATGAATCATGAATTGAATCATGAATCATGAATCAAATCATGAATCATGAATTGAATCATGAATCATTAAGCGAATCATGAATCATGAATTAAATTGAATCATGATTCATTAATCATGAATTGAATCATGAATCATGAATCAAATCATGAATCATGAATCATGAATTGAATCATGATTCATGAATTGAATCATGAATCATGAATTGAATCATGAATCATGAATTGAATCATGAATCATGAATCGAATCATGAATCATGAATCGAATCATGAATCGAATCATGAATCATGAATCAAATCATGAATCATAAATCGAATCATGAATCATGAATCATGAATTGAATCCTAAATCATGAAATGAATCATGATTTGAGTCATGAATCATAAATCATAAATCGGATCATGAATCATGAATTGAATCATAAAACATGAATCGAATCATGAATCATGAAATGAATCATGAAATGAATCATGAATCGAATCATGAATCATGAATTGAATCATAAATCATGAATCATGAATCAAATCATGAATCATGAATCATGAATTAAATTATGAATTATAAATCATGAATCATGAATCATTAATCGAATCATTAATCGAATCATGAATCATGAATTGAATCATGAATCATGAATCAAATCATGAATCATAAATCATGAATCCTAAATCATGAAATGAATCATGAATTGAATTATGAATCATGAATCATAAATCGGATCATGAATCATGAATTGAATTATAAAACATGAATCAAATGATGAATCATGAATCATGAATTGAATCATGAATCATAAATCGAATCATGAATCATAAATTGAATCATGAATCATGAATTGAATCATTAATCGAATCATGAATCATGAATTGAATCATGAGTCATGAATTGAATCATGAATAAAATCATGAATCATGAATCATGAATCGAATTATGATTCATGAATCATGAATCGAATCATGAATCAAGAATCATGAATCAAGAATCATGAATCATGAATCAAGAATCATGAATTGAATCATGAATCATGAATTGAATCATGAATCATGAATTGAATCATGAATCATGAATCGAATCATGAATCATGAGTCATGAATAAATCATGAATCATGAATTGAATCATGAATCATGAATCATGAAACATGAATCGAATCATGAATCATGAATTGAATCATGAATCATGAATTGAATCATGAATCGAATCATGAATCATGAGTCATTCATGAATCATGAATTATGAATGAATCATGAATCATGAATTGAATCATGAATCATGAATCATGAATTGAATCATGAATCATGAATTGAATCATGAATCGAATCATGAATCATGAGTCATTCATGAATCATGAATTATGAATGAATCATGAATCATGAATTGAATCATCAATCATAAATCATGAATTGAATCATGAATCTTGAATCACGAATCGAATCATGAATGATGAATTGAATCATGAATCATGAATTGAATCATAAATCATGAATCATGAATCATGAATTGAATCATGAATTATGAATCAAATCATGAATCATGAATCATGAATTGAATCATGAATCATGAATCGAATCATGAATCATGAATTGAATAATGAATCATTAATCGAATCATGAATCGAATCATGAGTCATGAATCGAATCATGAGTCATGAATTGAATCATGAATCACGAATCATGAATTGAATCATGATTTGAAACATGAATCGAATCATTAATCATGAATTGAATCATGAATCATGAATCATGAATTGAATCATGAATCATGAATTGAATCATGAATCATGAATTGAATCATGAATCATGAATTGAATCATGAATCATGAAACATGAATCGAATCATGAATCATGAATCGAATCATGAATCATGAATTAAATCATGAATCATGAATCGAATCATGAATTGAATCATGAATCGAATCATGAATCATGAATCGAATCATGAATCATGAATTGAATCATGAATTGAATCATGAATCATGAATTGAATCATGAATCGAATCATGAATTATGAATCATGAATTGAATCATGAAATGAATCATGAATCATGAATTTAATCATGAATTATGTATTGAATCATGAATCGAATCATGAATCATGAATTGAATCATATATCATGAATCATGAATCATGAATTGAAACATGAATCATTAATCGAATCATGAATCATGAATTGAAACATGAATCATTAATCGAATCATAAATCATGAATTGAAGCATGAATCATTAATCATGAATTGAATCATGAATCATGAATTGAATCATGAATCATGAATTAAATCATGAATCATGAATGGAATCATGAATCATTAATCGAATCATGAATCATGAATTGAATCATGAATCATGAATAGAATCATGAATCATGAATCATGAATTGAATCATGAATCATGAATTGAATCATGAATCATGAATTGAATCCTAAATCATGAATCATGAATTAAATCATGAATCATGAATTAAATCATGAATCATGAATTAAATCATGAATCATTAATCGAATCATGAATCATGAATTATGAATTGAATCATGAATCATGATTCGAATCATGAATCGAATCATGATTCGAATCATGAATCGAATCATAAATCATAAATAGAATCATGAATCACAAATCATGATTAATGAATCATGAATTGAATCATGAATCATGAATCATGAATTGATTCATTAATCATGAATTAAATCATGAATCATGAATTGAATTATGAATCTTGAATCATGAATCAAATCATGAATAATGAATTGAATCATGAATTGAATCATGAATCATGAATTGAATCATGAATTATGAATCGAATCATGAATCATGAATTGAATCATAAATCATGAATCATGAATTGAATCATGAATCGAATCATGAATTTATGAATCAAATCATGAATCATGAATCATGAATTAAATCATGAATCATAAATCATGAATCATGAATTGAATCATGAAACATGAATCATTAATCGAATCATGAATCATGAATTGAATCTTGAATCATGAATCATGAATTAAATCATGAATCATGAATCAAATCATGAATCATAAATCATGAATCTTAAATCATGAAATGAATCATGAATTGAATTATGAATCATGAATTGAATTATGAATCATGAATCATAAATCGGATCATGAATCATGAATTGAATCATAAAACATGAATCAAATGATAAATCATGAATCATGAATTGAATCATGAATCATAAATCGAATCATGAATCATGAATTGAATCATGAATCATGAATTGAATCATGAATCATGAATCATGAATTGAATCATTAATCGAATCATGAATCATGAATTGAATCATGAATCATGAATAAAATCATGAATCATGAATCATGAATCGAATCATGAATCAAGAATCATGAATCAAGAATCATGAATTATGAATCATGAATCATGAATTGAATCATGAATCATTAATCGAATCATGAATCATTAATCGAATCATGAATCATTAATCGAATCATGAATCATAAATTGAATCATGAATCATAAATTGAATCATGAATCATGAATCGAATCATGAATCATGAATTGAATCATGAATCGACTCATGAATCATGAGTCGAATCATGAATTGAATCATGAATCATGAGTCGAATCATGAATCATAAATCATGAATTGAATCATAAATCTTGAATCATGAATCGAATAATGAATAATGAATTGAATCATGAATCATGAATTGAATCATGAATCATGAGTCGAATCATGAATCATAAATCATGAATTGAATCATGAATCATGAATCGAATCATAAATCATGAATCATGAATTGAATCATGAATTGAATCATGAATCATGAATCGAATCATGAATCATGAATCATGAATTGAATCATGAATCATTAATCGAATCATTAATCGAATCATGAGTCATGAATCGAATCATGAGTCATGAATTGAATCATGAATCACAAATCATGAATTGAATCATGAATCATGAATTGAATCATGATTTGAAACATGAATCGAATCATTAATCATGAATTGAATCATGAATCATGAATCATGAATTGAATCATGAATCATGAATTGAATCATGAATCATGAATTGAATCATGAATCATGAAACACGAATCGAATCATGAATCATGAATCGAATCATGAATCATGAATTAAATCATGAATCATGAATCGAATCATGAATTGAATCTGAATCGAATCATGAATCATGAATCGAATCATGAATCATGAATTGAATAATGAATCATGAATTGAATCATGAATTGAATCATGAATCATGAATTGAATCATGAATCGAATCATAAATTATGAATCATGAATTGAATCATGAAATGAATCATGAATCATGAATTTAATCATGAATTATGTATTGAATCATGAATCGAATCATGAATCATGAATTGAATCATATATCATGAATCATGAATTGAAACATGAATCATTAATCGAATCATGAATCATGAATTGAAGCATGAATCATTAATCATGAATTGAATCATGAATCATGAATCATGAATTGAATCATGAATCATGAATTAAATCATGAATCATGAATGGAATCATGAATCATTAATCGAATCATGAATCATGAATTGAATCATGAATCATGAATTGAATCATGAATTGAATCATGAATCATGAATTGAATCCTAAATCATGAATCATGAATCATGAATTAAATCATGAATCATGAATTAAATCATGAATCATTAATCGAATCATGAATCATGAATTATGAATTGAATCATGAATCATGATTCGAATCATGAATCGAATCATAAATCATAAATAGAATCATGAATCACAAATCATGATTAATGAATCATGAATTGAATCATGAATCATGAATCATGAATTGATTCATTAATCATGAATTAAATCATGAATCATGAATTGATTCATTAATCTTGAATCATGAATCAAATCATGAATAATGAATTGAATCATGAATTGAATCATGAATCATGAATTGAATCATGAATTATGAATCGAATCATGAATCATGAATTGAATCATAAATCATGAATCATGAATTGAATCATGAATCGAATCATTAATTTATGAATCAAATCATGAATCATGAATCATGAATTAAATCATGAATCATAAATCATGAATCATGAATTGAATCATGAAACATGAATCATTAATCGAATCATGAATCATGAATTGAATCTTGAATCATGAATCATGAATTAAATCATGAATCATGAATCAAATCATGAATCATAAATCATGAATCCTAAATCATGAAATGAATCATGAATTGAATTATGAATCATGAATTGAATTATGAATCATGAATCATAAATCGGATCATGAATCATGAATTGAATCATGAATCATGAATCGAATCATGAATCGAATCATGAATCATGAATCGAATCATGAATCATGAATCGAATCATGAATCATAAATCGAATCATGAATCATGAATCATAAATTGAATCCTAAATCATGAAATGAATCATGATTTGAGTCATGAATCATAAATCATAAATCGGATCATGAATCATGAATTGAATCATAAAACATGAATCGAATCATGAATCATGAATCATGAAATGAATCATGAAATGAATCATGAATCGAATCATGAATCATGAATTGAATCATAAATCATGAATCATGAATTAAATCATGAATCGAATCATGAATTTATGAATCAAATCATGAATCATGAATCATGAATTAAATCATGAATTATAAATCATGAATCATAAATTGAATCATGAATCATTAATCGAATCATGAATCATGAATTGAATCATGAATTGAATCATGAATCAAATCATGAATCATAAATCATGAATCCTAAATCATGAAATGAATCATGAATTGAATTATGAATCATGAATCATAAATCGGATCATGAATCATGAATTGAATTATAAAACATGAATCAAATGATGAATCATGAATCATGAATTGAATCATGAATCATAAATCGAATCATGAATCATGAATTGAATCATGAATCATGAATTGAATCATTAATCTAATCATGAATCATGAATTGAATCATGAGTCATGAATTGAATCATGAATAAAATCATGAATCATGAATCATGAATCGAATCATGATTCATGAATCATGAATCGAATCATGAATCAAGAATCATGAATCAAGAATCATGAATCATGAATCAAGAATCATGAATTGAATCATGAATCATGAATTGAATCATGAATCATGAATTGAATCATGAATCATGAATCGAATCATGAATCATGAATTGAATCATGAATCATGTATTGAATCATGAATCGAATCATGAATCATGAGTCATTCATGAATCATGAATTATGAATGAATCATGAATCATGAATTGAATCATGAATCATGAATTGAATCATGAATCATGAATTGAATCATGAATCGAATCATGAATCATGAGTCATTCATGAATCATGAATTATGAATGAATCATGAATCATGAATTGAATCATCAATCATAAATCATGAATTGAATCATGAATCTTGAATCACGAATCGAATCATGAATGATGAATTGAATCATGAATCATGAATTGAATCATAAATCATGAATCATGAATCATGAATTGAATCATGAATTATGAATCAAATCATGAATCATGAATCATGAATTGAATCATGAATCATTAATCGAATCATGAATCATGAATTAAATTGAATCATGATTCATTAATCATGAATTGAATCATGAATCATGAATCATGAATCAAATCATGAATCACGAATCATGAATTGAATCATGAATCATGAATTGAATCATGAAACATGAATCGAATCATGAACCATGAATCATGAATTGAATCATGAATCATGAATTGAATCATAAATCATGAATCATGAATCGAATCATGAATCATGAATCATGAATCATGAATCATTAATTGAATAATGAATCATGAATTGAATCATGAATCATGAATTATGAAATGCATCATGAATCATAAATTGAATCATGAATCATGAATCATGAACCATGAATTGAATCATGAATCATGAATTATGAAATGAATCATTTATCATGAATTAAATCATGAATCATGAATCGACTCATGAATCATAAATCATGAATTGAATCATGAATCTTGAATCATGAATCGAATAATGAATAATGAATAGAATCATGAATCATGAATTGAATCATGAATCATGAATCGAATCATGAATCGAATCATGAATCATGAATCGAATCATGAATCATAAATCGAATCATGAATCATGAATCATGAATTGAATCCTAAATCATGAAATGAATCATGATTTGAGTCATGAATCATAAATCATAAATCGGATCATGAATCATGAATTGAATCATGAATCATGAATTGAATCATAAAACATGAATCGAATCATGAATCATGAATCATGAAATGAATCATGAAATGAATCATGAATTATGAATCGAATCATGAATCATGAATGGAATCATTAATCTTGAATCATGAATCAAATCATGAATAATGAATTGAATCATGAATTGAATCATGAATCATGAATTGAATCATGAATTATGAATCGAATCATGAATCATGAATTGAATCATAAATCATGAATCATGAATTGAATCATAAATCATGAATCATGAATTGAATCATGAATCGAATCATTAATTTATGAATCAAATCATGAATCATGAATCATGAATTAAATCATGAATCATAAATCATGAATCATGAATTGAATCATGAAACATGAATCATTAATCGAATCATGAATCATGAATTGAATCTTGAATCATGAATCATGAATTAAATCATGAATCATGAATCAAATCATGAATCATAAATCATGAATCCTAAATCATGAAATGAATCATGAATTGAATTATGAATCATGAATTGAATTATGAATCATGAATCATAAATCGGATCATGAATCATGAATTGAATCATAAAACATGAATCAAATGATAAATCTTGAATCATGAATTGAATCATGAATCATAAATCGAATCATGAATCATGAATTGAATAATGAATCATGAATTGAATCATGAATCATGAATCATGAATTGAATCATTAATCGAATCATGAATCATGAATTGAATCATGAATCATGAATAAAATCATGAATCATGAATCGAATCATGAATCAAGAATCATGAATCAAGAATCATGAATTGAATCATGAATCATGAATTGAATCATGAATCATTAATCGAATCATGAATCATTAATCGAATCATAATTCATTAATCGAATCATGAATCATAAATTGAATCATGAATCATGAATCGAATCATGAATCATGAATTGAATCATAAATAATGAATCAGATCATGAATCATGCAATGAATCATGAATCAAATCAGGAATCATGAATTGAATCATGAATCAAATCAGGAATCATGAATCATGAATTGAATCATGAAACATGAATTGAATCATGAATCATGAATTGAATCATGAATCATGAATCGAATCATGAATCATGAATCATGAATTGAATCATGAATCGAAACATGAATTATGAATCATGAATTAAATCTCGAAACATGAATTATGAATCATGAATTGAATCATGAATCATGAATCATGAATTGAATCATGAATCATGAATCGAATCATGAATCGAATCATGAATCATGAGTCATGAATGAATCATGAATCATGAATTGAATCATGAATCATGAATCATGAAACATGAATCGAATCATGAATCATGAATTGAATCATGAATCATGAATTGAATCATGAATCGAATCATGAATCATGAGTCATTCATGAATCATGAATTATGAATGAATCATGAATCATGAATTGAATCATGAATCATGAATCATGAATTGAAGCATTAAATATGAGTCGAATCATGAATCATAAATCATGAATTGAATCATGAATCTTGAATCACGAATCGAATCATGAATAATGAATTGAATGATGAATTGAATCATGAATCATGAATTGAATCATAAATCATGAATCATGAATCATGAATTGAATCATGAATTATGAATCAAATCATGAATCATGAATTGAATCATGAATCATTAATCGAATCATGAATCATGAATTAAATTGAATCATGATTCATTAATCATGAATTGAATCATGAATCATGAATCATGAATCAATTCATGAATCATGAATCATGAATTGAATCATGATTCATGAATTGAATCATGATTCATGAATTGAATCATGAAACATGAATCGAATCATGAACCATGAATCATGAATTGAATCATGAATCATGAATTGAATCATGAATCATGAATTGAATCATGAATCATGAATCAAATCATGAATCATGAATTGAATCATGAATCATTAATCGAATCATGAATCATGAATTAAATTGAATCATGATTCATTAATCATGAATTGAATCATGAAACATGAATTGAATCATGAATCATGAATTGAATCATGAATCATGAATCGAATCATGAATCATGAATCATGAATTGAATCATGAATCGAAACATGAATTATGAATCATGAATTAAATCTCGAAACATGAATTATGAATCATGAATTGAATCATGAATCATGAATCATGAATTGAATCATGAATCATGAATCGAATCATGAATCGAATCATGAATCATGAGTCATGAATGAATCATGAATCATGAATTGAATCATGAATCATGAATCATGAAACATGAATCGAATCATGAATCATGAATTGAATCATGAATCATGAATTGAATCATGAATCGAATCATGAATCATGAGTCATTCATGAATCATGAATTATGAATGAATCATGAATCATGAATTGAATCATGAATCATGAATCATGAATTGAAGCATTAAATATGAGTCGAATCATGAATCATAAATCATGAATTGAATCATGAATCTTGAATCACGAATCGAATCATGAATAATGAATTGAATGATGAATTGAATCATGAATCATGAATTGAATCATAAATCATGAATCATGAATCATGAATTGAATCATGAATTATGAATCAAATCATGAATCATGAATTGAATCATGAATCATTAATCGAATCATGAATCATGAATTAAATTAAATCATGATTCATTAATCATGAATTGAATCATGAATCATGAATCATGAATCAAATCATGAATCATGAATCAAATCATGAATCATGAATCATGAATTGAATCATGATTCATGAATTGAATCATGAAACATGAATCGAATCATGAACCATGAATCATGAATTGAATCATGAATCATGAATTGAATCATGAATCATGAATTGAATCATGAATCATGAATCAAATCATGAATCATGAATTGAATCATGAATCATTAATCGAATCATGAATCATGAATTAAATTGAATCATGATTCATTAATCATGAATTGAATCATGAATCATGAATCATGAATCAAATCATGAATCATGAATCATGAATTGAATCATGAATCATGAATTGAATCATGAATCATGAATCGAATCATGAATCATGAATCGAATCATGAATCGAATCATGAATCATGAATCGAATCATGAATCATGAATCATGAATTGAATCCTAAATCATGAAATGAATCATGATTTGAGTCATGAATCATAAATCATAAATCGGATCATGAATCATGAATTGAATCATAAAACATGAATCGAATCATGAATCATGAAATGAATCATGAAATGAATCATGAATCGAATCATGAATCATGAATTGAATCATAAATCATGAATCATGAATTGAATCATGAATCGAATCATGAATTTATGAATCAAATCATGAATCATGAATCATGAATTAAATCATGAATTATAAATCATGAATTGAATCATGAATCATTAATCGAATCATGAATCATGAATTGAATCATGATTCATGAATTGAATCATGAATCAAATCATGAATCATAAATCATGAATCCTAAATCATGAAATGAATCATGAATTGAATTATGAATCATGAATTGAATTATGAATCATGAATCATAAATCGGATCATGAATCATGAATTGAATTATAAAACATGAATCAAATGATGAATCATGAATCATGAATTGAATCATGAATCATAAATCGAATCATGAATCATGAATTGAATCATTAATCGAATCATGAATCATGAATTGAATCATGAGTCATGAATTGAATCATGAATAAAATCATGAATCATGAATCATGAATCGAATCATGATTCATGAATCATGAATCGAATCATGAATCAAGAATCATGAATCAAGAATCATGAATCATGAATCAAGAATCATGAATTGAATCATGAATCATGAATTGAATCATGAATCGAATCATGAATCATGAGTCATGAATGAATCATGAATCATGAATTGAATCATGAATCATGAATCATGAAACATGAATCGAATCATGAATCATGAATTGAATCATGAAACATGAATCGAATCATGAATCATGAATTGAATCATGAATCATGAATTGAATCATGAATCGAATCATGAATCATGAGTCATTCATGAATCATGAATTATGAATGAATCATGAATCATGAATTGAATCATGAATCATGAATCATGAATTGAATCATGAATCATGAATTGAATCATGAATCGAATCATGAATCATGAGTCATTCATGAATCATGAATTATGAATGAATCATGAATCATGAATTGAATCATCAATCATAAATCATGAATTGAATCATGAATCTTGAATCACGAATCGAATCATGAATGATGAATTGAATCATGAATCATGAATTGAATCATAAATCATGAATCATGAATCATGAATTGAATCATGAATTATGAATCAAATCATGAATCATGAATCATGAATTGAATCATGAATCATTAATCGAATCATGAATCATGAATTAAATTGAATCATGATTCATTAATCATGAATTGAATCATGAATCATGAATCATGAATCAAATCATGAATCACGAATCATGAATTGAATCATGAATCATGAATTGAATCATGAAACATGAATCGAATCATGAACCATGAATCATGAATTGAATCATGAATCATGAATTGAATCATAAATCATGAATTGAATCATGAATCATGAATCGAATCATGAATCATGAATCGAATCATGAATCATGAATCATGAATCATGAATCATTAATTGAATAATGAATCATGAATTGAATCATGAATCATGAATTATGAAATGAATCATGAATCATAAATTGAATCATGAATCATGAACCAAGAATTGAATCATGAATCATGAATTATGAAATGAATCATTTATCATGAATTAAATCATGAATCATGAATCGACTCATGAATCATGAGTCGAATCATGAATCATGAATCATGAATTGAATCATGAATCATGAGTCGAATCATGAATCATAAATCATGAATTGAATCATGAATCTTGAATCATGAATCGAATAATGAATAATGAATGGAATCATGAATAATGAATGGAATCATGAATCATGAATTGAATCATGAATCATGAATCGAATCATGAATCGAATCATGAATCATGAATCGAATCATGAATCATAAATCGAATCATGAATCATGAATCATGAATTGAATCCTAAATCATGAAATGAATCATGATTTGAGTCATGAATCATAAATCATAAATCGGATCATGAATCATGAATTGAATCATAAAACATGAATCGAATCATGAATCATGAAATGAATCATGAAATGAATCATGAAATGAATCATGAAATGAATCATGAAATGAATCATGAATTATGAATCGAATTATGAATCATGAATTGAATCATAAATCATGAATCATGAATTAAATCATGAATCGAATTATGAATCATGAATTGAATCATAAATCATGAATCATGAATTAAATCATGAATCATGAATCATGAATCATGAATTGAATCATGAATCATGAATCATTAATCGAATCATGAATCATGAATTGAATCATGAATCATGAATCAAATCATGAATCATAAATCATGAATCCTAAATCATGAAATGAATCATGAATTGAATTATGAATCATGAATCATAAATCGGATCATGAATCATGAATTGAATTATAAAACATGAATCAAATGATGAATCATGAATCATGAATTGAATCATGAACCATAAATCGAATCATGAATCATGAATTGAATCATGAATCATGAATCATGAATTGAATCATTAATCGAATCATGAATCATGAATTGAATCATGAGTCATGAATTGAATCATGAATAAAATCATGAATCATGAATCATGAATCGAATCATGATTCATGAAACATGAATCGAATCATGAATCAAGAATCATGAATCAAGAATCAAGAATCAAGAATCATGAATTGAATCATGAATCATGAATTGAATCATGAATCATTAATCGAATCATGAATCATGAATTGAATCATGAATCATGAATTGAATCATGAATCATGAATCGAATCATGAATCATGAATTGGTCCATGAATCATGAATTGAATCATAAATAATGAATCAGATCATGAATCATGAATCAAATCAGGAATCATGAATCATGAATTGAATCATGAATCAAATCAGGAATCATGAATCAGGAATCATGAATCATGAATTGAATCATGAATCATGAATTGAATCATGAAACATGAATTGAATCATGAATCATGAATCGAATCATGAATCATGAATCGAATCATGAATCATGAATTGAATCATGAACTGAATCATGAATCGAAACATGAATTATGAATCATGAATTAAATCTCGAAACATGAATTATGAATCATGAATTAAATCATGAATCATGAATCATGAATTGAATCATGAATCATGAATCATGAATCGAATCATGAATCGAATCATGAATCAAGAGTCATGAATGAATCATGAATCATGAATTGAATCATGAATTATGAATGAATCCTGAATCATGAGTCATGAATGAATCATGAATCATGAGTCATGAATGAATCATGAATTAATCATGAATCATGAATTATGAATGAATCATGAATTGAATCATGAATCATGAATCATGAATTGAAGCATTAAATATGAGTCGAATCATGAATCATAAATCATGAATTGAATCATGAATCTTGAATCACGAATCGAATCATGAACCATGAATCATGAATTGAATCATGAATTGAATCATAAATCATGAATTGAATCATGAATCATGAATCGAATCATGAATCATGAATCATGAATCATTAATTGAATAATGAATCATGAATTGAATCATGAATCATGAATTATGAAATGAATCATGAATCATAAATTGAATCATGAATCATGAACCATGAATTGAATCATGAATCATGAATTATGAAATGAATCATTTATCATGAATTAAATCATGAATCATGAATCGACTCATGAATCATGAGTCGAATCATGAATCATGAATCATGAATTGAATCATGAATCAT
This sequence comes from Mixophyes australis, assembly GCA_036250195.1. NCBI lineage: Eukaryota > Metazoa > Chordata > Amphibia > Anura > Limnodynastidae > Mixophyes > Mixophyes australis. The sequence goes on from JAVHZZ010000012.1 coordinate 89,230,620, forward strand.
GAGTCGAATCATGAATCATAAATCATGAATTGAATCATGAATCTTGAATCATGAATCGAATAATGAATAATGAATTGAATCATGAATCATGAATTGAATCATGAATCATGAATCGAATCATGAATCGAATCATGAATCATGAATCGAATCATGAATCATAAATCGAATCATGAATCATGAATCATGAATTGAATCCTAAATCATGAAATGAATCATGATTTGAGTCATGAATCATAAATCATAAATCGGATCAGGAATCATGAATTGAATCATAAAACATGAATCGAATCATGAATCATGAATCATGAAATGAATCATGAAATGAATCATGAAATGAATCATGAATTATGAATCATGAATTATGAATCGAATCATGAATCATGAATTGAATCATAAATCATGAATCATGAATTAAATCATGAATCCAATCATGAATTTATGAATCAAATCATGAATCATGAATCATGAATTAAATCATGAATCATAAATCATGAATCATGAATTGAATCATGAATCATGAATCATTAATCGAATCATGAATCATGAATTGAATCATGAATCATGAATTGAATCATGAATCATGAATCAAATCATGAATCATAAATCAAGAATCCTAAATCATGAAATGAATCATGAATTGAATTATGAATCATGAATTGAATTATGAATCATGAATCATAAATCGGATCATGAATCATGAATTGAATTATAAAACATGAATCAAATGATGAATCATGAATCATGAATTAAATCATGAACCATAAATCGAATCATGAATCATGAATTGAATCATGAATCATGAATCATGAATTGAATCATTAATCGAATCATGAATCATGAATTGAATCATGAGTCATGAATTGAATCATGAATAAAATCATGAATCATGAATCATGAATCGAATCATGATTCATGAAACATGAATCGAATCATGAATCAAGAATCATGAATCAAGAATCATGAATCAAGAATCATGAATTGAATCATGAATCATGAATTGAATCATGAATCATTAATCGAATCATGAATCATGAATTGAATCATGAATCATGAATTGAATCATGAATCATGAATTGAATCATGAATCATGAATCGAATCATGAATCATGAATTGGTCCATGAATCATGAATTGAATCATAAATAATGAATCAGATCATGAATCATGAATCAAATCAGGAATCATGAATCATGAATTGAATCATGAATCATGAATTGAATCATGAATCAAATCAGGAATCATGAATCAGGAATCATGAATCATGAATTGAATCATGAATCATGAATTGAATCATGAAACATGAATTGAATCATGAATCATGAATTGAATCATGAATCATGAATCGAATCATGAATCATGAATCATGAATTGAATCATGAACTGAATCATGAATCGAAACATGAATTATGAATCATGAATTAAATCTCGAAACATGAATTATGAATCATGAATTAAATCATGAATCATGAATCATGAATTGAATCATGAATCATGAATCGAATCATGAATCGAATCATGAATCAAGAGTCATGAATGAATCATGAATCATGAATTGAATCATGAATTATGAATGAATCCTGAATCATGAGTCATGAATGAATCATGAATCATGAGTCATGAATGAATCATGAATTAATCATGAATCATGAATTATGAATGAATCATGAATCATGAATTGAATCATGAATCATGAATCATGAATTGAAGCATTAAATATGAGTCGAATCATGAATCATAAATCATGAATCATAAATCATGAATCTTGAATCACGAATCGAATCATGAATAATGAATTGAATGATGAATTGAATCATAAATCATGAATCATGAATTGAATCATGAATTATGAATCAAATCATGAATCATGAATTGAATCATGAATCATTAATCGAATCATGAATCATGAATTAAATTGAATCATGATTCATTAATCATGAATTGAATCATGAATCATGAATCATGAATCAAATCATGAATCATGAATCATGAATTGGATCATGAATCATGAATTGAATCATGAATCATGAATCGAATCATGAACCATGAATCATGAATTGAATCATGAATTGAATCATGAATCGAATCATGAATCATGAATCATGAATCATTAACTGAATAATGAATCATGAATTGAATCATGAATTATGAAATGAATCATGAATCATAAATTGAATCATGAATCATGAACCATGAATTGAATCATGAATCATGAATTATGAAATGAATCATTTATCATGAATTAAATCATGAATCATGAATCGAATCATGAATCATGAATCATGAATTGAATCGTGAATCATGAATCGAATCATAAATAATGAATTGAATGATGAATTGAATCATGAATCATGAATTGAATCATAAATCTTGAATCACGAATCGAATCATGAATAATGAATTGAACCATGAATTGAATCATGAATTATGAATCAAATCATGAATCATGAATCATGAATTGAATCATGAATCATTAATCAAATCATGATTTATGAATTAAATTGAATCATGATTCATTAATCATGAATTGAATCATGAATCATGAATCATGAATCAAATCATGAATCATGAATCATGAATCATGAATCATGAATTGAATCATGAATCATGAATTGAATCATGAAACATGAATCGAATCATGAACCATGAATCATGAATTGAATCATGAATCATGAATTGAATCATGAATTGAATCATGAATCATGAATTGAATCATGAATCATGAATCGAATCATGAATCATGAATCATGAATCATGAATCATTAATTGAATAATGAATCATGAATTGAATCATGAATCATGAATTATGAAATGAATCATGAATCATAAATTGAATCATGAATCATGAACCATGAATTGAATCATGAATCATGAATTATGAAATGAATCATTTATCATGAATTAAATCATGAATCATGAATTGAATCATGAATCATGAATTGAATCATGAATCATGAATCGACTCATGAATCATGAGTCGAATCATGAATCATGAATTGAATCATGAATCATGAGTCGAATCATGAATCATAAATCATGAATTGAATCATGAATCTTGAATCATGAATCGAATAATGAATAATGAATTGAATCATGAATCATGAATTTAATCATGAATCATGAATCATGAATCGAATCATGAATCGAATAATGAATAATGAATTGAATCATGAATCATGAATTGAATCATGAATCATGAATCATTAATCGAATCATGAATCGAATCATGAATCATGAATCGAATCATGAATCATAAATCGAATCATGAATCATGAATCATGAATTGAATCCTAAATCATGAAATGAATCATGATTTGAGTCATGAATCATGAATCATAAATCGGATCATGAATCATGAATTGAATCATAAAACATGAATCGAATCATGAATCATGAATCATGAATCATGAAATGAATCATGAAATGAATCATGAATTATGAATCGAATCATGAATCGAATCATAAATCATGAATCATGAATTGAATCATGAATCGAATCATGAATTTATGAATCAAATCATGAATCATGAATCATGAATTAAATCATGAATCATGAATTGAATCATGAATCATGAATCATTAATCGAATCATGAATCATGAATTGAATCATGAATCATGAATTGAATCATGCATCATGAATCAAATCATGAATCATGAATTGAATTATGAATCATGAAATGAATTATGAAATCATGAATCATAAATCGGATCATGAATCATGAATTGAATCATAAAACATGAATCAAATGATGAATCATGAATCATGAATTGAATCATGAATCGAATCATGAATTTATGAATCAAATCATGAATCATGAATCATGAATTAAATCATGAATCATGAATTGAATCATGAATCATGAATCATTAATCGAATCATGAATCATGAATTGAATCATGAATCATGAATTGAATCATGCATCATGAATCAAATCATGAATCATGAATTGAATTATGAATCATGAAATGAATTATGAAATCATGAATCATAAATCGGATCATGAATCATGAATTGAATCATAAAACATGAATCAAATGATGAATCATGAATCATGAATTGAATCATGAATCATAAATCGAATCATGAATCATGAATTGAATCATGAATCATGAATCATGAATTGAATCATTAATCGAATCATGAATCATGAATTGAATCATGAGTCATGAATTGAATCATGAGTCATGAATTGAATCATGAATAAAATCATGAATCATGAATCGAATCATGATTCATGAATCATGAATCGAATCATGAATCAAGAATCATGAATCAAGAATCATGAATCAAGAATCATGAATCATGAATCATGAATTGAATCATGAATCATTAATCGAATCATGAATCATTAATCGAATCATGAATCATAAATTGAATCATGAATCATGAATCATGAATTGGTCCATGAATCAAATTAGGAATCATGAATCATGAATTGAATCATGAATCAAATTAGGAATCATGAATCATGAATTGAATCATGAATCATGAATTGAATCATGAAACATGAATTGAATCATGAATCATGAATTGAATCATGAACTGAATCATGAATCGAAACATGAATTATGAATCATGAATTAAATCTCGAAACATGAATTATGAATCATGAATTAAATCATGAATCATGAATCATGAATTGAATCATGAATCATGAATCATGAATCGAATCATGAATCGAATCATGAGTCATGAATGAATCATGAATCATGAATTGAATCATGAATCATGAATTATGAATGAATCATGAATCATGAGTCATGAATGAATCATGAGTCATGAATGAATCATGAATCATGAATTAATCATGAATCATGAATGAATCATGAATCATGAATTGAATCATGAATCATGAATCATGAATTGAAGCATTAAATATGAGTCGAATCATGAATCATAAATCATGAATTGAATTATGAATCTTGAATCACGAATCGAATCATGAATAATGAATTGAATGATGAATTGAATCATAAATCATGAATCATGAATTGAATCATGAATTATGAATCAAATCATGAATCACGAATCATGAATTGAATCATGAATCATTAATCAAATCATGAATCATGAAGTAAATTGAATCATGATTCATTAATCATGAATTGAATCATGAATCATGAATCAAATCATGAATCATGAATTGAATCATGAATCATGAATTGAATCATGAAACATGAATCGAATCATGAACCATGAATCATGAATTGAATCATGAATCATGAATCGAATCATGAATCATGTATCGAATCATGAATCATGAATCATGAAATAAATCATGAACCATGAATTGAATCATGAATCATGAAATGAATCATTTGTCATGAATTAAATCATGATTAATGAATTAAATCATGAATCATGAATTAAATCATGAATTGAATCATGAATCATGAATCGACTCATGAATCATGAGTCGAATCATGAATCATGAATCATGAATTGAATCATGAATCATGAATTGAATCATGAATCATGAGTCGAATCATGAATCATAAATCATGAATTGAATCATGAATCATGAATCGAATAATGAATTGAATCATGAATCATGAATTGAATCATGAATCATGAATCATGAATCGAATCATGAATCGAATCATGAATCATGAATCGAATCATGAATCATAAATCGAATCATGAATCATGAATCATGAATTGAATCCTAAATCATGAAATGAATCATGATTTGAGTCATGAATCATGAATCATAAATCGGATCATGAATCATGAATTGAATCATAAAACATGAATCGAATCATGAATCATGAAATGAATCATGAAATGAATCATGAATCATGAATTGAATCATGAATCAATGAACATGAATTGAATCATAAAACATGAATCGAATCATGAATCATGAATCATGAATTGAATCGTGAATCATGAATCGAATCATAAATTGAATCATGAATCGAATCATGAATCATGAATTGAATCTTGAGTCACGAATCGAATCATGAATAATGAATTGAATCATGAATTGAATCATAAATCATGAATCATGAATCATAAATTGAATCATAAATTATGAATCAATACATGAATCATGAATCAATACATAAATCATGAATTGAATCATAAATCATGAATTGAATCATGAATCATGAATCATGAATCATTAATTGAATCATGAATCATGAACTGAATCATGAATCATGAATCATGAATTATGAAATGAATCATGAATCATGAATCAAATCATGAATCATGAATCATGAATTGAATCATGAATCATGAATCATGAATTGAATCATGAATCATTAGTCGAATCATGAATCATGAATCATAAATTGAATAATGAATCATTAGTCGAATCATGAATCATGAATCATAAATTGAATCATAAATTGAATCATGAATCCTTAGTCGAATCATGAATCATGAATCGAATCATGAATCATGAATCATAAATTGAATCATGAATCATGAATCATGAATCATGAATTGAATCATGAATCATTAGTCGAATCATGAATCGAATCATGAATCATGAATCGAATCATGAATCATAAATCGAATCATAAATCGAATCATGAATCATGAATCATGAATTGAATCCTAAATCATGAAATGAATCATGATTTGAGTCATGAATCATGAATCATAAATCGGATCATGAATCATGAATTGAATCATAAAACATGAATCGAATCATGAATCATGAATCATGAAATGAATCATGAATCATGAATTGAATCATGAATCAATGAACATGAATTGAATCATAAAACATGAATCAAATCATGAATCATGAATCATGAATTGAATCGTTAATCATGAATCGAATCATAAATTGAATCATGAATCGAAACATGAATTATGAATCATTAATTAAATCATGAATCATGAATCATGAATAGAATCATGAATCATGAATCGAATCATGAATCATAAATCATGAATGAATCATGAATCATGAATTCAATCATAAATTCAATCATGAATCATGAATTATGAATGAATCATGAATCATGAATTGAATCTTGAGTCACGAATCGAATCATGAATAATAAATTGAATCATGAATCATGAATTGAATCATAAATCATTAATCATGAATAATGAATTGAATCATAAATTATGAATCAATACATGAATCATGAATCAATACATGAATCATGAATCATGAATTGAATCATGAATCATGAATTGAATCATGAATCATAAATCATTAATTGAATCATTAATCATGAATTGAATCATGAATCATGAATCATTAATCATGAATTGAATCATGAATCATGAATCATTAATCATGAATTGAATCATGAATCATTAGTCGAATCATGAATCATGAATCATAAATTGAATTATGAATCATTAGTCGAATCATGAATCATAAATTGAATCATGAATCATTAATCGAATCATGAATGATGAATTGAATCATGAATCATGAATTGAATCATGAATCATGAATTGAATCATGAATCACAAATCATGAATCACAAATCATGAATTGAATAATGAATTGAATCATGAATCATGAATTGAATCATGAATCATGAATTGAATCATGAATAAAATAATGAATAATGAATTGAATCATGAATCATGAATTGAATCATGAATTGAATCATGAATCATGATTCGAATCATGAATCACAAATCATGAATTGAATCATGAATCATGAATCATGAATTGAATCATGAATCATGAATCATGAATTGAATCATGAATCATGAATCATGAATTAAATCATGAATCATAAGTCGAATCATAAGTCGAATCATGAATCATAAATCATGAATTGAATCATGAATCTTGAATCATGATGTGAATCATGAATCAGGAATTGAATCATGAATCATGAATTGAATCATAAATCATTAATCATGAATAATGAATTGAATCATAAATTATGAATCAATACATGAATCATGAATCAATACATGAATCATGAATCATGAATTGAATCATGAATCATGAATTGAATCATGAATCATGAATCATAAATCATTAATTGAATCATTAATCATGAATTGAATCATGAATCATTAATCATGAATTGAATCATGAATCATGAATCATTAATCATGAATTGAATCATGAATCATTAGTCGAATCATGAATCATGAATCATAAATTGAATCATGAATCATTAGTCTAATCAAGAATCATGAATCATAAATTGAATCATGAATCATTAATCGAATCATGAATCATGAATTGAATCATGAATCATGAATTGAATCATGAATCATGAATTGAATCATGAATCATAAATTGAATCATGAATCACAAATCATGAATCACAAATCATGAATTGAATCATGAATTGAATCATGAATCATGAATTGAATCATGAATCATGAATCATGAATTGAATCATGAATCATGAATTGAATCATGAATAAAATAATGAATGATGAATTGAATCATGAATCATGAATCATGAATTGAATCATGAATTGAATCATGAATCATGATTCGAATCATGAATCACAAATCATGAATTGAATCATGAATCATGAATCATGAATTGAATCATGAATCATGAATCATGAATCATGAATTGAATCATGAATCATGAGTCAAATCATAAGTCGAATCATGAATCATAAATCATGAATTGAATCATGAATCTTGAATCATGATGTGAATCATTAATCAGGAATTGAATCATGAATCAAATCATGAATCATTAATCGAATCATGAATCATGAATTGAATCATGAATCATGAATCATGAATTGAATCATGAATTGAATCATGAATCGAATCATGAATCATGAATCGAATCATGAATCATGAATCATGAATTTAATCATGAATCATGAATTTAATCATGAATCATGAATCATAAATTTAATCATGAATCATGAATTGAATCATGAACTGAATCATGAATCGAAACATAAATTATGAATCATGAATTAAATCATGAATCATGAATCGAGTCATGAATCATGAATAATGAATTGAATCATGAATCATTAATCGAATCATGAATTGAATCATAAATCATAAATAGAATCATGAATCAGAAATCATGAATTGAATCATGAATTGAATCTTAAATTGAATCATGAATCAAGCATCGAATCATGAATCATGAATTGAATCATGAATCATGATTCAAATCATGAATCATATTATGAATCATGAATCGAATCATGAATCATGAATTGAATCATGAATCACAAATCATGAATTGAATCATGAATCATGAATTGTATCATGAATCATGAGTCGAATCATGTATTGAATCATGAATCATAAATCATGAATTGAATCATGAATCATGAATTGTATCATGAATCATGAATTGAATCATGAATCATGAATTGAATCATGAATCATGAATTCAATCATGCATCTTGAATCACGAATCGAATCATGAATAATGAATTTAATCATGAATCATGAATCATGAATTGAATCATGAATCATAAATCATGAATTGAATCATGAATCATGAATCACGAATTGAATAATGAATCACGAATTGAATCATGAATCATGAATCATGAATTGAATCATGAATTGAATCATGAATAATGAATCGAATCATGAATCATGAATTGAATCATGAATCATGAATTGAATCATAAATTCTGAATTGAATCATGAATTGAATCATGAAACATGAATCAAATCATGAATCATGAATCATTAATTGAATCATGAATCATGAAATTAATCATGAATTGAATCATGAATTGAATTATGAATCATGAATTATGAAATGAATCATGAATCATAAATTAAATCATGAATCATGAATCATAAATTGAATCATGAATCATGAATCACGAATTAAATCATGAATCATGAATTATGAAATGAATCATGAATCATGAATTAAATCATGAATTGAATCATTAATCATGAATCATGAATTGACTAATGAATCATGAATCATGAATTGAATCATGAATCATAAATTGAATCATGAATCATAAATTGAATCATGAATCATGAAATGAATCATGAATCATGAATTGAATCATGAATCATGAATCATGAAATGAATCATGAATCATGAATTATGTATTGAATAATGAATTGAATCATGAATCGAATCATGAATCATGAATTGAATCATAAATCATGAATCATGAATCATGAATTGAATCATGAATCATGAATTAAATCATGAATCATAAATTGAATCATGAATCATGAATTGAATCATGAATCATGAATTGAATCATGAATCCAATCATGAATCATGAATCAAATCATGAATCATGAATTGAATATTGAATCATGAATCATGAATTGAATCATGAATCATGAGTCGAATCATGAATCATGAATCATGAATTAAATCATGAATCATTAATCGAATCGTGAATCATGAATTGAATCATGAATCATGAATTGAATCATGAATCATGAATTGAATCATGAATTGAATCATGAATTCTGAATTGAATCATGAATTGAATCATGAAACATGAATCGAATCATTAATCATGAATCATGAATTGAATCATGAATCATGAGTCGAATCATGAATCATGAATCATGAATAGAATCATAAATCGAATCGTGAATCATGAATTGAATCGTGAATCATGAATCGAATCATAAATTGAATCATGAATCATGAATGGAATCATGAGTCATTAATCGAATCATGAATCATGAATCATGAATTGAATCGTGAATCATGAATCGAATCATAAATTGAATCATGAATCATGAAATGAATCATGAATCATGAATTGAATCATGAATCATGAATTGAATCGTGAATCATGAATCGAATCATAAATTGAATCATGAATCATGAATCATGAATCGAATCATGAATCATGAATCATGAATTGAATCATAAATCATGAATCATGAATCATGAATTGAATCATGAATCACGAATCAAATTATGAATCATGAATTAAATCATGAATCAAATCATGAATCATGAATTGAATCATGAATCATAAATAGAATCATGAATCACAATTCATGAATCATGAATTGAATCATGAATTGAATCATGAATCATGAATCAAATCATGAATCATGAATCATGAATCGAATAATGAATCAAGAATCATGAATCGAATCAAGAATCATGAATTGAATCATGAATCATTAATCGAATCATGAATCATAAATTGAATCATGAATCGAATCATGAATCATGAATCGAATCATGAATTGAATCATGAATCATTAATCGAATCATGAATTGAATCATGAATCAAGAATTGAATCGTGAATCATGAATCCTAAATCGGATCATGAATCCTAAATCGGATCATGAATCCTAAATCGGATCATGAATCCTAAATCGGATCATGAATCCTAAATCGGATCATAAAACATGAATCATGAATTGAATCATGGAGCGAATCATAAATCATGAATTGAATCATGAATCATGAATCATGAATTGCATCTTGCTACATGAATCATGAATTGAATCTTGAATCATGAATCGAATTGTGAATCGAATCATGAATCATGAATTGAATCATGAATCGAATCATGAATCATGAATCGAATCATGAATCATTAATCGAATCATGAATTGAATCATGAATCATGAATCGAATCATGAATCATGAATCTTGAATCGAATCATGAATCATGAATTGAATCCTAAATCATGAAATGAATCATGAATTGAATCATGAATCGAATCATAAATTGAATCATGTATCATGAATCATGAAATGAATCATGAATCATGAATTGAATCATTAATCATGAATCGAATCATGAATTGAATCATGAATCATGAATCGAATCATGAATCATGAATCGAATCATGAACCGAATCATGAATGGAATCATGAATCATTAATCGAATCATGAATCCTGAATCATGAATTGAATCGTGAATCATGAATCGAATTATTAATCATGAATCATGAATTGAATCATGAATCATGAATTGAATCATGAATCAAGAGTCGAATCATGAATCATAAATCATGAATTGAATCATAAATCTTGAATCATGAATTGAATCTTGAATCATGAATAATGAATTGAATCATGAATTGAATTATGAATCATGAATTGAATTATGAATCATGAATCGAATCATGATTCATGAATCGAATCATGAATCATGAATTGAATCATGAATCGAATCGTGAATCATGAATTGAATCGTGAATCATGAATCGAATCATAAATTGAATCATGAATCATGAATGGAATCATGAATCATTAATCGAATCATGAATCATGAATCATGAATTGAATCGTGAATCATGAATCGAATCATAAATTGAATCATGAATCATGAATCATGAATCGAATCATGAATCATGAATCATGAATCATAAATTGAATCATGAATCGAATCTTGAATCATGAATCATGAATCATGAATTGAATCATGAATCATGAATTAAATCATGAATCAAATCATGAATCAAATCATGAATCATGATTCGAATCATGAATCATGATTCGAATCATGAATCATAAATAGAATCATGAATCACAAATCATGAATCATAAATAGAATCATGAATCACAAATCATGAATCATGAATTGAATCATGAATTGAATCATGAATCGAATAATGAATCAAGAATCATGAATCGAATCAAGAATCATGAATCGAATCATGAATCATGAATCGAATCATGAACTGAATCATGAATGGAATCATGAATCATAAATCAAATCATGAATCCTGAATCATGAATTGAATCGTGAATCATGAATCGAATCATAAATTGAATCATGAATCATGAAATGAATCATGAATCATGAATTGAATCATGAATCATGAATTGAATCGTGAATCATGAATCGAATCATAAATTGAATCATGAATCATGAATCGAATCATGAATCGGATCATGAATCATGAATTGAATCATAAAACATGAATCGAATCATGAATCATGAATTGAATCATGAAGCGAATCATAAATTGAATCATGAATCATGAATCGAATCTAGAATCATGAACTGAATCATGAATCGAATCATGAATCATGAATCATGAATCATGAATTTAATCATGAATTATGTATTGAATCATGAATCGAATCATGAATCATGAATCATGAATTGAATCATGAATCATGAATTAAAACATGAATTGAATCATGAATCATGAATCGAATCATGAATCATTAATCAAATCATGAATCATGAATTGAATCATGAATTGAATTATAAATCATGAATCATGAATTGAATCATGAATCATGAATCGAATCATGAATCATTAATCGAATCATGAATTGAATCATGAATCGAATCATGAATCGAATCATGAATCATAAATAGAATCATGAATCACAAATCATGAATCATGAATCATGAATTGAATCTTGAATTGAATCATGAATCGAATCATGAATCATGAATCGAATCATGATTCATGAATCGAATCATGAATCAAGAATCATGAATCGAATCATGAATCATGAATTGAATCATGAATCATTAATCGAATCATGAATCATAAATTGAATCATGAATCAAGAGTCGAATCATGAATCATAAATCATGAATTGAATCATAAATCTTGAATCATGAATTGAATCTTGAATCATGAATAATGAATTGAATCATGAATTGAATTATGAATCATGAATTGAATTATGAATCATGAATCGAATCATGATTCATGAATCGAATCATGAATCATGAATTGAATCATGAATCGAATCGTGAATCATGAATTGAATCGTGAATCATGAATCGAATCATAAATTGAATCATGAATCATGAATTGAATTATGAATCATGAATCAAATCATAAATCATGAATTGAATCATGAATCATGAAATGTATCATGAATTGAATCATGAAACATGAATTGAATCATGAATCATGAATTGAATCATGAATTATGAATTGAATCATGAATTGAATCATGAATCGAATCATGAATCGAATCATGAATTGAATCATGAATCTTGAATTGAGTCATGAATCATGAATTATGAATGAATTATGAATCATGAATTGAATCATGAATCATGAATCATGAATGAATCATGAATCATGAATTGAATCATGAATCTTGAATCACGAATCGAATCATGAATAATGAATTGAATCATGAATTGAATCATGAATCATGAATTGAATCATGAATCTTGAATCACGAATCGAATCATAAATAATGAATTGAATCATGAATTGAATCATGAATCATGAATTGAATCATGAATCATGAATCAAATCATGAATCATGAATCAAATCATGAATCATGAATCATTAATTAAATCATGAATCGAATCATGAATCACAAATCATGAATTGAATCATGAATCATGAATCATGAATTGAATCATGAATCATAAATTAATTCATGAATCGAATCATGAACCTCGAATCATGAACCATGAATCATGAATTGAATCATGAATCATGAATCGAATCATGAATCATGAATCGAATCATGAATTGAATCATGAATCATGAATCATGAATCATGAATTAAATCATGAATCAAATCATGAATCATGAATTGAATCATGAATCATGATTCGAATCATGATTCGAATCATGAATCATAAATAGAATCATGAATCACAAATCATGAATCATGAATCATGAATTGAATCATGACTTGAATCATGAATCATGAATCAAATCATGAATCATGAATCATGAATCGAATCATGAATCAAGAATCATGAATCATGAATCGAATCATGAATCATGAATCATAATTTGAATCATGAATCATTAATCGAATCATGAATCGAATCATGAATCATGAATCGAATCATGAATCATGAATCGAATCATGAATCGAATCATGAATTGAATCATGAATCATTAATCGAATCATGAATTGAATCATAATTTGAATCATGAATCATTAATCGAATCATGAATCATAAATTGAATCATGAATCGAATCATGAATCGAATCATGAATCGAATCATGAATTGAATCATGAATCATTAATCGAATCATGAATTGAATCATGAATCATGAATCATAAATCGGATCATGAGTCATGAATTGAATCATAAAACATGAATCGAATCATGAATCATGAATTGAATCATGAATCGAATCATGAATCATGAATTGAATCATGAAGCGAATCATAAATCATGAATTGAATCATGAATCATGAATTGAATCATGAATCATGAATTGAATCATGAATCATGAATTTAATCTTGCTTCATGAATCATGAATTTAATCTTGCTTCATGAATCGAATCATGAATCGAATCATGAATCATGAATCATTAATCGAATCATGAATCATGAATTGAATCATGAATCATGAATCATGAATCATGAATTGAATCATGAATCATGAATCTAATCATGAATCATGAATCATGAATTGAATCCTAAATCATGAAATGAATCATTAATTGAATCATGAATCATGAATCGAATCATAAATTGAATCATGTATCATGAATCATGAATTGAATTATGAATCATGAAATGAATCATGAATCGAATCATGAATTGAATCATGAATCATGAATCGAATCATGAACCATGAATTGAATCATGAATCATGAATTGAATCATGAATGGAATCATGAATCATTAATCGAATCATGAATCATGAATTGAATCGTGAATCATGAATTGAATCATGAATCATGAATTGAATCATGAATGGAATCATGAATCATTAATCGAATCATGAATCATGAATTGAATCGTGAATCATGAATCGAATCATAAATTGAATCATGTATCATGAAATGAATCATGAATCATAAATTGAATCATGAATCATGAAATGAATCATGAATTGAATCATGAATCATGAAATGAATCATGAATCATGAATTTAATCATGAATCGTGTATTGAATCGTGTATTGAATAATGAATTGAATCATGAATCGAATCATGAATCATGAATTGAATCATGAATCATGAATCGAATCATGAATCATGAATTAAATCATGAATCAAATCATGAATCATGAATTGAATCATGAATCATGATTCGAATCATGAATCGAATCATGAATCATAAATAGAATCATGAATCAAATCATGAATCATGAATCGAATCATGAATCAAGAATCATGAATCATGAATCATTATTTGAATCATGAAGCGAATCATAAATCATGAATTGAATCATGAATCATGAATCATGAATTGAATCATGAATCATGAATTGAATCATGAATCATGAATTTAATCTTGCTTCATGAATCATGAATTGAATCTTGAATCATGAATCGAATCATGAATCGAATCATGAATCATGAATCATGAATTGAATCATGAATCGAATCATGAATCATTAATCGAATCATGAATTGAATCATGAATCATGAATTGAATCATGAATCATGAATCATGAATTGAATCATGAATCATGAATCATGAATCTAATCATGAATCATGAATCATGAATTGAATCCTAAATCATGAAATGAATCATGAATTGAATCATGAATCATAAATCGAATCATAAATTGAATCATGTATCATGAATTGAATCATGAATCATGAATCATGAATTGAATCATGAATCATGAATCATGAATCTAATCATGAATCATGAATCATGAATTGAATCCTAAATCATGAAATGAATCATGAAATGAATCATGAATCATGAATTGAATTATGAATCATGAAATGAATCATGAATCGAATCATGAATTGAATCATGAATCATGAATGGAATCATGAACCATGAATTGAATCATGAATCATGAATGGAATCATGAATGGAATCATGAATCATTAATCGAATCATGAATCATGAATTGAATCGTGAATCATGAATCGAATCATAAATTGAATCATGAATCATGAAATGAATCATGAATCATGAATTGAATCATGGATCATGAATTGAATCATGAATCATGAATTGAATCGTGAATCATGAATCGAATCATAAATTGAATCATGAATCATGAAATGAATCATGAATCATAAATTGAATCATGAAATGAATCATGAATCATGAATTGAATCATGAATCATGAAATGAATCATGAATCATGAATTTAATCATGAATCATGTATTGAATAATGAATTGAATCATGAATCGAATCATGAATCATGAATTGAATCATGAATCATGATTCGAATCATGAATCGAATCATGAATCATAAATAGAATCATGAATCAAATCATGAATCATGAATCATGAATCGAATCATGAATTTAATCTTGCTTCATGAATCATGAATTGAATCTTGAATCATGAATCGAATCATGAATCGAATCATGAATCATGAATCATGAATTGAATCATGAATCGAATCATGAATCATTAATCGAATCATGAATTGAATCATGAATCATGAATTGAATCATGAATCATGAATCATGAATTGAATCATGAATCATGAATCATGAATCTAATCATGAATCATGAATCATGAATTGAATCCTAAATCATGAAATGAATCATGAAATGAATCATGAATCATGAATTGAATTATGAATCATGAAATGAATCATGAATCGAATCATGAATTGAATCATGAATCATGAATGGAATCATGAACCATGAATTGAATCATGAATCATGAATGGAATCATGAATGGAATCATGAATCATTAATCAAATCATGAATCATGAATTGAATCGTGAATCATGAATCGAATCATAAATTAAATCATGAATCATGAAATGAATCATGAATCATGAATTGAATCATGGATCATGAATTGAATCATGAATCATGAATTGAATCGTGAATCATGAATCGAATCATAAATTGAATCATGAATCATGAAATGAATCATGAATCATAA
Organism: Mixophyes australis; assembly: GCA_036250195.1. Taxonomy (NCBI): domain Eukaryota; kingdom Metazoa; phylum Chordata; class Amphibia; order Anura; family Limnodynastidae; genus Mixophyes; species Mixophyes australis. The sequence continues at coordinate 89,248,283 of JAVHZZ010000012.1, forward strand.
ATTGAATCATGAAATGAATCATGAATCATGAATTGAATCATGAAATGAATCATGAATCATGAATTTAATCATGAATCATGTATTGAATAATGAATTGAATCATGAATCGAATCATGAATCATGAATTGAATCATGAATCATGATTCGAATCATGAATCGAATCATGAATCATAAATAGAATCATGAATCAAATCATGAATCATGAATCGAATCATGAATTGAATCATGAATCATGAATCAAATCATGAATCATGAATCGAATCATGAATCAAGAATCATGAATCATCAATCAAGAATCATGAATCATGAATCGAATCATGAATCATGAATCATGAATTGAATCATGAATCATTAATCGAATCATGAATCATAAATTGAATCATGAATCGAATCATGAATCGAATCATGAATCGAATCATGAATCATGAATCGAATCATGAATTGAATCATGAATCATTAATCGAATCATGAATCATGAATCATAAATCGGATCATGAATCATGAATTGAATCATAAATCATAAATTGAATCATAAATCATAAATTGAATCATGAATCATGAATCATGAATCAAATCATGAATCATGAATTGAATCATGAATCGAATCATGAATCATGAATCGAATCATGAATCATGAATCATGAATTTAATCATGAATTATGTATTGAATCATGAATTGAATCATGAATCGAATCATGAATCATGAATCATGTATTGAATCATAAATCATGAATCATGAATCATGAATTAAAACATGAATTGAATCATGAATCATAAATCGAATCATGAATCATTAATCAAATCATGAATCATTACTTGAATCATGAATTGAATAATAAATCATGAATCATGAAATGAATCATGAATTGAATCATGAATCATTAATCGAATCATGAATCATGAATTGAATCATGAATTGAATCATGAATCATGAATTGAATTATGAATCATGAAATGAATTATGAATCATGAAATGAATCATGAATCGAATCATGAATTGAATCATGAATCATGAATGGAATCATGAACCATGAATTGAATCATGAATCATAAATAGAATCATGAATCAAATCATGAATCATGAATCGAATCATGAATCAAGAATCATGAATCATGAATCATTATTTGAAACATGAAGCGAATCATAAATCATGAATTGAATCATGAATCATGAATCATGAATTGAATCATGAATCATGAATTGAATCATGAATCATGAATCATGAATCTAATCATGAATCATGAATCATGAATTGAATCCTAAATCATGAAATGAATCATGAATTGAATCATGAATCATGAATCGAATCATAAATTGAATCATGTATCATGAATCATGAAATGAATCATGAATCATGAATTGAATTATGAATCATGAAATGAATCATGAATCGAATCATGAATTGAATCATGAATCATGAATGGAATCATGAACCATGAATTGAATCATGAATCATGAATGGAATCATGAATGGAATCATGAATCATTAATCGAATCATGAATCATGAATTGAATCGTGAATCATGAATCGAATCATAAATTGAATCATGAATCATGAAATGAATCATGAATCATGAATTGAATCATGGATCATGAATTGAATCATGAATCATGAATTGAATCGTGAATCATGAATCGAATCATAAATTGAATCATGAATCATGAAATGAATCATGAATCATAAATTGAATCATGAAATGAATCATGAATCATGAATTGAATCATGAATCATGAAATGAATCATGAATCATGAATTTAATCATGAATCATGTATTGAATAATGAATTGAATCATGAATCGAATCATGAATCATGAATTGAATCATGAATCATGATTCGAATCATGAATCGAATCATGAATCATAAATAGAATCATGAATCAAATCATGAATCATGAATCATGAATCGAATCATGAATTGAATCATGAATCATGAATCAAATCATGAATCATGAATCATGAATCGAATCATGAATCAAGAATCATGAATCATCAATCAAGAATCATGAATCATGAATCGAATCATGAATCATGAATCATGAATTGAATCATGAATCATTAATCGAATCATGAATCATAAATTGAATCATGAATCGAATCATGAATCGAATCATGAATCGAATCATGAATCATGAATCGAATCATGAATTGAATCATGAATCATTAATCGAATCATGAATCATGAATCATAAATCGGATCATGAATCATGAATTGAATCATAAATCATAAATTGAATCATAAATCATAAATTGAATCATGAATCATGAATCAAATCATGAATCATGAATTGAATCATGAATCGAATCATGAATCATGAATCGAATCATGAATCATGAATCATGAATTTAATCATGAATTATGTATTGAATCATGAATTGAATCATGAATCGAATCATGAATCATGAATCATGTATTGAATCATAAATCATGAATCATGAATCATGAATTAAAACATGAATTGAATCATGAATCATAAATCGAATCATGAATCATTAATCAAATCATGAATCATTACTTGAATCATGAATTGAATAATAAATCATGAATCATGAAATGAATCATGAATTGAATCATGAATCATTAATCGAATCATGAATCATGAATTGAATCATGAATTGAATCATGAATCATGAATTGAATTATGAATCATGAAATGAATTATGAATCATGAAATGAATCATGAATCGAATCATGAATTGAATCATGAATCAGTAATCGAATCATGAATCATGAATTGAATCGTGAATCATGAATCGAATCATAAATTGAATCATGAATCATGAAATGAATCATGAATTGAATTATGAATCATGAAATGAATCATGAATCGAATCATGAATTGAATCATGAATCATGAATGGAATCATGAACCATGAATTGAATCATGAATCACGAATTGAATCATGAATGGAATCATGAATCATTAATCGAATCATGAATCATGAATTGAATCGTGAATCATGAATCGAATCATAAATTGAATCATGAATCATGAAATGAATCATGGATCATGAATTGAATCATGAATCATGAATTGAATCGTGAATCATGAATCGAATCATAAATTGAATCATGAATCATGAAATGAATCATGAATCATAAATTGAATCATGAATCATGAAATGAATCATGAATCATGAATTGAATCATGAATCATGAAATGAATCATGAATCATGAATTTAATCATGAATCATGTATTGAATAATGAATTGAATCATGAATCGAATCATGAATCATGAATTGAATCATGAATCATGATTCGAATCATGAATCATGAATTGAATCGTGAATCATGAATCGAATCATAAATTGAATCATGAATCATGAAATGAATCATGAATCATAAATTGAATCATGAATCATGAAATGAATCATGAATCATGAATTGAATCATGAATCATGAAATGAATCATGAATCATGAATTTAATCATGAATCATGTATTGAATAATGAATTGAATCATGAATCGAATCATGAATCATGAATTGAATCAGGAATCATGATTCGAATCATGAATCGAATCATGAATCATAAATAGAATCATGAATCAAATCATGAATCATGAATCATGAATCGAATCATGAATTGAATCATGAATCATGAATCAAATCATGAATCATGAATCGAATCATGAATCAAGAATCATGAATCATGAATCGAATCATGAATCATGAATCGAATCATGAATCATGAATCATGAATTGAATCATGAATCATGAATCGAATCATGAATCAAGAATCATGAATCAAGAATCATGAATCAAGAATCATGAATCAAGAATCATGAATCATTAATCGAATCATGAATCATTAATTGAATCATGAATCATGAGTCGAATCAGGAATCATAAATCATGAATTGAATCATGAATCTTGAATCATGAATCGAATAATGAATAATAAATTGAATCATCAATCATGAATTGAATCATGAATCATGAATCGAATCATGAATCGAATCATGAATCATGAATCGAATCATGAATCATAAATCGAATCATGAATCATGAATCATGAATTGAATCCTAAATTATGAAATGAATCATGATTTGAGTCATGAATCATAAATCATAAATCGGATCATGAATCATGAATTGAATCATAAAACATGAATCGAATCATGAATCATGAATCGAATCATGAATCATGAAATGAATCATGAAATGAATCATGAAATGAATCATGAATTATGAATCGAATCATAAATCATGAATTGAATCATAAATCATGAATCATGAATTAAATCATGAATCGAATCATGAATTAAATCATGAATCGAATCATGAATTTATGAATCAAATCATGAATCATAAATCATGAATCATGAATTAAATCATGAATCATGAATCATGAATCATGAATCGAATCATGAATCATGAATCATGAATTGAATCATGAATCATGAATTGAATCATGAATCATGAATTAAATCATGAATCAAATCATGAATCATGAATTAAATCATGAATCATGATTCGAATCATGAATCATGATTTGAATCATGATTCGAATCATGAATCGAATCATGAATCATAAATAGAATCATGAATCACAAATCATGAATCATGAATTGAATCATGAATTGAATCATGAATCATGAATCAAATCATGAATCATGAATCAAATCATGAATCATGAATCGAATAATGAATCAGGAATCATGAATCGAATCAAGAATCGAATCATGAATCATGAATCGAATCATGAACTGAATCATGAATGGAATCATGAATCATAAATCAAATCATGAATCCTGAATCATGAATTGAATCGTGAATCATGAATCGAATCATAAATTGAATCATGAATCATGAAATGAATCATGAATCATGAATTGAATCATGAATCATGAATTGAATCGTGAATCATGAATCGAATCATAAATTGAATCATGAATCATTAATCGAATCATGAATCATAAATTGAATTATGAATCGAATCATGAATCATGAATCAAATCATGAATCGGATCATGAATCATGAATTGAATCATAAAACATGAATCGAATCATGAATCATGAATTGAATCATGAAGCGAATCATAAATTGAATCATGAATCATGAATCGAATCTAGAATCATGAACTGAATCATGAATCGAATCATGAATCATGAATCATGAATCATGAATTTAATCATGAATTATGTATTGAATCATGAATCGAATCATGAATCATGAATCATGAATTGAATCATAAATCATGAATCATGAATTAAAACATGAATTGAATCATGAATCATGAATCGAATCATGAATCATTAATCAAATCATGAATCATTAATTGAATCATGAATTGAATTATAAATCATGAATCATGAATTGAATCATGAATCATGAATCGAATCATGAATCATTAATCGAATCATGAATCATGAATTGAATCATGAATCGAATCATGAATCGAATCATGAATCATAAATAGAATCATGAATCACAAATCATGAATCATGAATCATGAATTGAATCTTGAATTGAATCATGAATCGAATCATGAATCATGAATCGAATCATGATTCATGAATCGAATCATGAATCAAGAATCATGAATCGAATCATGAATCATGAATCATGAATTGAATCATGAATCATTAATCGAATCATGAATCATAAATTGAATCATGAATCATGAATTGAATCATAAATCATGAATCAAATCATAAATCATGAATTGAATCATGAATCATGAAATGAATCATGAATTGAATCATGAAACATGAATTGAATCATGAAACATGAATTGAATCATGAATCATGAATTGAATCATGAATTATGAATTGAATCATGAATTGAATCATGAATCGAATCATGAATCGAATCATGAATCATGAATCGAATCATGAATTGAATCATGAATCTTGAATTGAGTCATGAATCATGAATTATGAATGAATCATGAATCATGAATTGAATCATGAATCATGAATTATGAATGAATCATGAATCACGAATTGAAGCATTAAATATGAGTCGAATCATGAATCATAAATCATGAATTGAATCATGAATCTTGAATCACGAATCGAATCATGAATAATGAATTGAATCATGAATTGAATCATGAATCATGAATTGAATCATGAATCATGAATCAAATCATGAATCATGAATCAAATCATGAATCATGAATCATTAATTAAATCATGAATCGAATCATAAATCACAAATCATGAATTGAATCATGAATCATGAATTGAATCATGAATCATAAATTAATTCATGAATCGAATCATGAACCTCGAATCATGAACCATGAATCATGAATTAAATCATGAATCATGAATCATGAATCGAATCATGAATTATGAATCGAATCATGAATTGAATCATGAATCATGAATCATGAATCATGAATCATTAATTGAATCATGAATTGAATCATGAATCATGAATCATAAATTGAATCATGAATCATGAATCATAAATTGAATCATGAATCATGAATCATAAATTGAATCATAAATCATGAATCATGAATTGAATTATGAATCATGAATTAAATCATGAATCAAATCATGAATCATGAATTGAATCATGAATCATGAATTAAATCATGAATCAAATCATGAATCATGAATTGAATCATGAATCATGATTCGAATCATGAATCGAATCATGAATCATAAATAGAATCATGAATCACAAATCATGAATCATGAATTGAATCATGACTTGAATCATGAATCATGAATCAAATCATGAATCATGAATCAAATCATGAATCAAGAATCATGAATCATGAATCGAATCATGAATCATGAATCATAATTTGAATCATGAATCATTAATCGAATCATGAATCATTAATCGAATCATGAATCGAATCATGAATCGAATCATGAATCATTAATCGAATCATGAATTGAATCATAATTTGAATCATGAATCATTAATCGAATCATGAATCATAAATTGAATCATGAATCGAATCATGAATCGAATCATGAATTGAATCATGAATCATTAATCGAATCATGAATTGAATCATGAATCATGAATAATAAATCGGATCATGAGTCATGAATTGAATCATAAAACATGAATCGAATCATGAATCATAAAACATGAATCGAATCATGAATCATGAATCATGAATTGAATCATGAAGCGAATCATAAATCATGAATTGAATCATGAATCATGAATCATGAATTGAATCATGAATCATGAATTGAATCATGAATCATGAATTTAATCTTGCTTCATGAATCATGAATTGAATCTTGAATCATGAATCGAATCATGAATCGAATCATGAATCATGAATTGAATCATGAATCGAATCATGAATCATTAATCGAATCATGAATTGAATCATGAATCATGAATTGAATCATGAATCATGAATCATGAATTGAATCCTAAAACATGAAATGAATCATTAATTGAATCATGAATCATGAATCGAATCATAAATTGAATCATGTATCATGAATCATGAAATTAATCATGAATCATGAATTGAATTATGAATCATGAAATGAATCATGAATCGAATCATGAATTTAATCATATCTCATGAATCGAATCATGAACCATGAATTGAATCATGAATTGAATCATGAATGGAATCATGAATCATTAATCGAATCATGAATCATGAATTGAATCGTGAATCATGAATCGAATCATAAATTGAATCATGAATCATGAAATGAATCATGATTCATGAATTGAATCATGGATCATGATTAAATCATGAATCATGAATTGAATCGCGAATCATGAATCGAATCATAAATTGAATCATGAATCATGAAATTAATCATGAATCATAAATTGAATCATGAATCATGAAATGAATCATGAATTGAATCATGAATCATGAAATGAATCATGAATCATGAATTTAATCATGAATCATGTATTGAATAATGAATTGAATCATGAATCGAATCATGAATCATGAATTGAATCATGAATCATGAATCGAATCATGAATCATGAATTAAATCATGAATCAAATCATGAATCATGAATTGAATCATGAATCATGATTCGAATCATGAATCGAATCATGAATCATAAATAGAATCATGAATCAAATCATGAATCATGAATCGAATCATGAATTGAATCATGAAGCGAATCATAAATCATGAACTGAATCATGAATCATGAATCATGAATTGAATCATGAATCATGAATTGAATCATGAATCATGAATTTAATCTTGCTTCATGAATCATGAATTGAATCATGAATCATGAATCATGAATTGAATCATGAATCATGAATCATGAATCTAATCATGAATCATGAATCTAATCATGAATCATGAATCTAATCATGAATCATGAATCATGAATCATGAATTGAATCATGAAGCGAATCATAAATCATGAATCATGAATCATGAATTGAATCATGAATTGAATCATGAATCATGAATTGAATCTTGCTTCATGAATCATGAATTGAATCTTGAATCATGAATCGAATCATGAATCATGAATTGAATCATGAATCGAATCATGAATCATTAATCGAATCATGAATTGAATCATGAATCATGAATTGAATCATGAATCATGAATCATGATTCTAATCATGAATCATGAATCATGAATTGAATCCTAAATCATGAAATGAATCATGAATTGAATCATGAATCATGAATCGAATCATAAATTGAATCATGTATCATGAATCATGAAATGAATCATGAATTGAATTATGAATCATGAAATGAATCATGAATCGAATCATGAATTGAATCATGAATCATGAATGGAATCATGAACCATGAATTGAATCATGAATCATGAATTGAATCATGAATGGAATCATGAATCATTAATCGAATCATGAATCATGAATTGAATCGTGAATCATGAATCGAATCATAAATTGAATCATGAATCATGAAATGAATCATGAATCATGAATTGAATCATGGATCATGAATTGAATCATGAATCATGAATTGAATCGTGAATCGTGAATCGAATCATAAATTGAATCATGTATCATGAAATGAATCATGAATCATAAATTGAATCATGAAATGAATCATGAATTGAATCATGAATCATGAAATGAATCATGAATCATGAATTTAATCATGAATCATGTATTGAATAATGAATTGAATCATGAATCGAATCATGAATCATGAATTGAATCATGAATCATGATTCGAATCATGAATCGAATCATGAATCATAAATAGAATCATGAATCAAATCATGAATCATGAATCATGAATCGAATCATGAATTGAATCATGAATCATGAATCAAATCATGAATCATGAATCATGAATCGAATCATGAATCATGAATTGAATCATGAATCATTAATCGAATCATGAATCATAAATTGAATCATGAATCGAATCATGAATCGAATCATGAATCATGAATCGAATCATGAATTGAATCATGAATTGAATCATGAATCATTAATCGAATCATGAATCATGAATCATAAATCGGATCATGAATCATGAATTGAATCATAAATCATAAATTGAATCATGAATCATGAATCATGAATCAAATCATGAATCATGAATTGAATCATGAATCGAATCATGAATCATGAATCGAATCATGAATCATGAATCATGAATCATGAATTTAATCATGAATTATGTATTGAATCATGAATTGAATCATGAATCGAATCATGAATCATGAATCATGTATTGAATCATAAATCATGAATCATGAATCATGAATTAAAACATGAATTGAATCATGAATCATAAATCGAATCATGAATCATTAATCAAATCATGAATCATTACTTGAATCATGAATTGAATAATAAATCATGAATCATGAAATGAATCATGAATTGAATCATGAATCATGAATCGAATCATAAATCATTAATCGAATCATGAATCATGAATTGAATCATGAATCATGAATTGAATCATGAATCATGAATTGAATTATGAATCATGAAATGAATTATGAATCATGAAATGAATCATGAATCGAATCATGAATTGAATCATGAATCATGAATGGAATCATGAACCATGAATTGAATCATGAATCATGAATTGAATCATGAATGGAATCATGAATCATTAATCGAATCATGAATCATGAATTGAATCGTGAATCATGAATCGAATCATAAATTGAATCATGAATCATGAAATGAATCATGAATCATGAATTTAATCATGAATCATGTATTGAATAATGAATTGAATCATGAATCGAATCATGAATCATGAATTGAATCATGAATCATGATTCGAATCATGAATCGAATCATGAATCATAAATAGAATTATGAATCAAATCATGAATCATAAATCATGAATCATGAATCATGAATCGAATCATGAATTGAATCATGAATCATGAATCAAATCATGAATCATGAATCGAATCATGAATCAAGAATCATGAATCGAATCATGAATCAAATCATGAATCATGAATTGAATCATGGATCATGAATTGAATCATGAATCATGAATTGAATCGTGAATCATGAATCGAATCATAAATTGAATCATGAATCATGAAATGAATCATGAATCATAAATTGAATCATGAAATGAATCATGAAACATGAATTGAATCATGAATCATGTATTGAATAATGAATTGAATCATGAATCGAATCATGAATCATGAATTGAATCATGAATCATGATTCGAATCATGAATCGAATCATGAATCATAAATAGAATCATGAATCAAATCATGAATCATGAATCATGAATCGAATCATGAATTGAATCATGAATCATGAATCAAATCATGAATCATGAATCATGAATCGAATCATGAATCAAGAATCATGTATCATGAATCAAGAATCATGAATCATGAATCGAATCATGAATCATGAATCATGAATCATGAATTGAATCATGAATCATGAATTGAATCATGAATCATGAATTAAATCATGAATTAAATCATGAATCAAATCATGAATCATGAATTAAATCATGAATCATGATTCGAATCATGAATCATGATTTGAATCATGATTCGAATCATGAATCGAATCATGAATCATAAATAGAATCATGAATCACAAATCATGAATCATGAATTGAATCATGAATTGAATCATGAATCATGAATCAAATCATGAATCATGAATCAAATCATGAATCATGAATCGAATAATGAATCAAGAATCGAATCAAGAATCATGAATCGAATCATGAATCGAATCATGAACTGAATCATGAATGGAATCATGAATCATAAATCAAATCATGAATCCTGAATCATGAATTGAATCGTGAATCATGAATCGAATCATAAATTGAATCATGAATCATGAAATGAATCACGAATCATGAATTGAATCATGAATCATGAATTGAATCGTGAATCATGAATCGAATCATAAATTGAATCATGAATCATTAATCGAATCATGAATCATAAATTGAATTATGAATCGAATCATGAATCATGAATCGAATCATGAATCGGATCATGAATCATGAATTGAATCATAAAACATGAATCGAATCATGAATCATGAATTGAATCATGAAGCGAATCATAAATTGAATCATGAATCATGAATCGAATCTAGAATCATGAACTGAATCATGAATCGAATCATGAATCATGAATCATGAATCATGAATTTAATCATGAATTATGTATTGAATCATGAATCGAATCATGAATCATGAATCATGAATTGAATCATAAATGATGAATCATGAATTAAAACATGAATTGAATCATGAATCATGAATCGAATCATGAATCATTAATCAAATCATGAATCATTAATTGAATCATGAATTGAATTATAAATCATGAATCATGAATTGAATCATGAATCATGAATTTAATCTTGCTTCATGAATCATGAATTGAATCTTGAATCATGAATCGAATCATGAATCGAATCATGAATCATGAATTGAATCATGAATCGAATCATGAATCATTAATCGAATCATGAATTGAATCATGAATCATGAATTGAATCATGAATCATGAATCATGAATCATGAATTGAATCCTAAAACATGAAATGAATCATTAATTGAATCATGAATCATGAATCGAATCATAAATTGAATCATGTATCATGAATCATGAAATTAATCATGAATTGAATTATGAATCATGAAATGAATCATGAATCGAATCATGAATTCAATCATGAATCATGAATCGAATCATGAACCATGAATTGAATCATGAATTGAATCATGAATGGAATCATGAATCATTAATCGAATCATGAATCATTAATCGAATCATGAATCATGAATTGAATCGTGAATCATGAATCGAATCATAAATTGAATCATGAATCATGAAATGAATCATGAATCATGAATTGAATCATGGATCATGATTGAATCATGAATCATGAATTGAATCGTGAATCATGAATCGAATCATAAATTGAATCATGAATCATGAAATGAATCATAAATTGAATCATGAATCATGAAATGAATCATGAATTGAATAATGAATCATGAAATGAATCATGAATCATGAATTTAATCATGAATCATGTATTGAATAATGAATTGAATCATGAATCGAATCATGAATCATGAATTGAATCATGAATCATGAATCGAATCATGAATCATGAATTAAATCATGAATCAAATCATGAATCATGAATTGAATCATGAATCATGATTCGAATCATGAATCGAATCATGAATCATAAATAGAATCATGAATCAAATCATGAATCATGAATCGAATCATGAATCAAGAATCATGAATCATGAATCATGAATTGAATCATGAAGCGAATCATAAATCATGAATTGAATCATGAATCATGAATTGAATCATGAATCATGAATTTAATCTTGCTTCATGAATCATGAATTGAATCATGAATCATGAATCATGAATCATGAATTGAATCATGAATCATGAATCATGAATCTAATCATGAATCATGAATCATGAATCATGAATTGAATCATGAAGCGAATCATAAATCATGAATCATGAATCATGAATTGAATCATGAATTGAATCATGAATCATGAATTGAATCTTGCTTCATGAATCATGAATTGAATCTTGAATCATGAATCGAATCATGAATCATGAATTGAATCATGAATCGAATCATGAATCATTAATCGAATCATGAATTGAATCATGAATCATGAATTGAATCATGAATCATGAATCATGAATTGAATCATGAATCATGAATCATGAATCTAATCATGAATCATGAATCATGAATTGAATCCTAAATCATGAAATGAATCATGAATTGAATCATGAATCATGAATCGAATCATAAATTGAATCATGTATCATGAATCATGAAATGAATCATGAATTGAATTATGAATCATGAAATGAATCATGAATCGAATCATGAATTGAATCATGAATCATGAATGGAATCATGAACCATGAATTGAATCATGAATCATGAATTGAATCATGAATGGAATCATGAATCATTAATCGAATCATGAATCATGAATTGAATCGTGAATCATGAATCGAATCATAAATTGAATCATGAATCATGAAATGAATCATGAATCATGAATTGAATCATGGATCATGAATTGAATCATGAATCATGAATTGAATCGTGAATCATGAATCGAATCATAAATTGAATCATGAATCATGAAATGAATCATGAATCATAAATTGAATCATGAAATGAATCATGAATCATGAATTGAATCATGAATCATGAAATGAATCATGAATCATGAATTTAATCATGAATCATGTATTGAATAATGAATTGAATCATGAATCGAATCATGAATCATGAATTGAATCATGAATCATAAATAGAATCATGAATCAAATCATGAATCATGAATCATGAATCGAATCATGAATTGAATCATGAATCATGAATCAAATCATGAATCATGAATCATGAATGAAATCATGAATCAAGAATCATGAATCATGAATCGAATCATGAATCATGAATTGAATCATGAATCATTAATCGAATCATGAATCGAATCATGAATCGAATCATGAATCGAATCATGAATCATGAATCGAATCATGAATTGAATCATGAATCATTAATCGAATCATGAATCATGAATCATAAATCGGATCATGAATCATGAATTGAATCATAAATCATAAATTGAATCATGAATCATGAATCAAATCATGAATCATGAATTGAATCATGAATCGAATCATGAATCATGAATCGAATCATGAATCATGAATCATGAATTTAATCATGAATTATGTATTGAATCATGAATTGAATCATGAATCGAATCATGAATCATGAATTGAATCATGAATCATGATTCGAATCATGAATCATAAATAGAATCATGAATCAAATCATGAATCATGAATCATGAATCGAATCATGAATTGAATCATGAATCATGAATTGAATCATGAAATGAATCATGAATCATGAATTGAATCATGAATCATGAAATGAATCATGAATCATGAATTTAATCATGAATCATGTATTGAATAATGAATTGAATCATGAATCGAATCATGAATCATGAATTGAATCATGAATCATGATTCGAATCATGAATCGAATCATGAATCATAAATAGAATCATGAATCAAATCATGAATCATGAATCATGAATCGAATCATGAATTGAATCATGAATCATGAATCAAATCATGAATCATGAATCATGAATCGAATCATGAATCATGAATTGAATCATGAATCATTAATCGAATCATGAATCATAAATTGAATCATGAATCGAATCATGAATCGAATCATGAATCATGAATCGAATCATGAATTGAATCATGAATTGAATCATGAATCATTAATCGAATCATGAATCATGAATCATAAATCGGATCATGAATCATGAATTGAATCATAAATCATAAATTGAATCATGAATCATGAATCATGAATCAAATCATGAATCATGAATTGAATCATGAATCGAATCATGAATCATGAATCGAATCATGAATCATGAATCATGAATTTAATCATGAATTATGTATTGAATCATGAATTGAATCATGAATCGAATCATGAATCATGAATCATGTATTGAATCATAAATCATGAATCATGAATCATGAATTAAAACATGAATTGAATCATGAATCATAAATCGAATCATGAATCATTAATCAAATCATGAATCATTACTTGAATCATGAATTGAATAATAAATCATGAATCATGAAATGAATCATGAATTGAATCATGAATCATGAATCGAATCATAAATCATTAATCGAATCATGAATCATGAATTGAATCATGAATCATGAATTGAATCATGAATCATGAATTGAATTATGAATCATGAAATGAATTATGAATCATGAAATGAATCATGAATCGAATCATGAATTGAATCATGAATCATGAATGGAATCATGAACCATGAATTGAATCATGAATCATGAATTGAATCATGAATGGAATCATGAATCATTAATCGAATCATGAATCATGAATTGAATCGTGAATCATGAATCGAATCATAAATTGAATCATGAATCATGAAATGAATCATGAATCATGAATTTAATCATGAATCATGTATTGAATAATGAATTGAATCATGAATCGAATCATGAATCATGAATTGAATCATGAATCATGATTCGAATCATGAATCGAATCATGAATCATAAATAGAATTATGAATCAAATCATGAATCATAAATCATGAATCATGAATCATGAATCGAATCATGAATTGAATCATGAATCGAATCATGAATCATGAATCGAATCATGAATCAAGAATCATGAATCGAATCATGAATCAAATCATGAATCATGAATTGAATCATGGATCATGAATTGAATCATGAATCATGAATTGAATCGTGAATCATGAATCGAATCATAAATTGAATCATGAATCATGAAATGAATCATGAATCATAAATTGAATCATGAAATGAATCATGAATCATGAATTGAATCATGAATCATGTATTGAATAATGAATTGAATCATGAATCGAATCATGAATCATGAATTGAATCATGAATCATGATTCGAATCATGAATCGAATCATGAATCATAAATAGAATCATGAATCAAATCATGAATCATGAATCATGAATCGAATCATGAATTGAATCATGAATCATGAATCAAATCATGAATCATGAATCATGAATCGAATCATGAATCAAGAATCATGAATCATGAATCAAGAATCATGAATCATGAATCGAATCATGAATCATGAATCATGAATCATGAATTGAATCATGAATCATGAATTGAATCATGAATCATGAATTAAATCATGAATTAAATCATGAATCAAATCATGAATCATGAATTAAATCATGAATCATGATTCGAATCATGAATCATGATTTGAATCATGATTCGAATCATGAATCGAATCATGAATCATAAATAGAATCATGAATCACAAATCATGAATCATGAATTGAATCATGAATTGAATCATGAATCATGAATCAAATCATGAATCATGAATCAAATCATGAATCATGAATCGAATAATGAATCAAGAATCGAATCAAGAATCATGAATCGAATCATGAATCATGAATCGAATCATGAACTGAATCATGAATGGAATCATGAATCATAAATCAAATCATGAATCCTGAATCATGAATTGAATCGTGAATCATGAATCGAATCATAAATTGAATCATGAATCATGAAATGAATCACGAATCATGAAATGAATCACGAATCATGAATTGAATCATGAATCATGAATTGAATCGTGAATCATGAATCGAATCATAAATTGAATCATGAATCATTAATCGAATCATGAATCATAAATTGAATTATGAATCGAATCATGAATCATGAATCGAATCATGAATCGGATCATGAATCATGAATTGAATCATAAAACATGAATCGAATCATGAATCATGAATTGAATCATGAAGCGAATCATAAATTGAATCATGAATCATGAAATGAATCATGAATCATAAATTGAATCATGAAATGAATCATGAATCATGAATTGAATCATGAATCATGAAATGAATCATGAATCATGAATTTAATCATGAATCATGTATTGAATAATGAATTGAATCATGAATCGAATCATGAATCATGAATTGAATCATGAATCATAAATAGAATCATGAATCAAATCATGAATCATGAATCATGAATCGAATCATGAATTGAATCATGAATCATGAATCAAATCATGAATCATGAATCATGAATGAAATCATGAATCAAGAATCATGAATCATGAATCGAATCATGAATCATGAATTGAATCATGAATCATTAATCGAATCATGAATCGAATCATGAATCGAATCATGAATCGAATCATGAATCATGAATCGAATCATGAATTGAATCATGAATCATTAATCGAATCATGAATCATGAATCATAAATCGGATCATGAATCATGAATTGAATCATAAATCATAAATTGAATCATGAATCATGAATCAAATCATGAATCATGAATTGAATCATGAATCGAATCATGAATCATGAATCGAATCATGAATCATGAATCATGAATTTAATCATGAATTATGTATTGAATCATGAATTGAATCATGAATCGAATCATGAATCATGAATTGAATCATGAATCATGATTCGAATCATGAATCATAAATAGAATCATGAATCAAATCATGAATCATGAATCATGAATCGAATCATGAATTGAATCATGAATCATGAATTGAATCATGAAATGAATCATGAATCATGAATTGAATCATGAATCATGAAATGAATCATGAATCATGAATTTAATCATGAATCATGTATTGAATAATGAATTGAATCATGAATCGAATCATGAATCATGAATTGAATCATGAATCATGATTCGAATCATGAATCGAATCATGAATCATAAATAGAATCATGAATCAAATCATGAATCATGAATCATGAATCGAATCATGAATTGAATCATGAATCATGAATCAAATCATGAATCATGAATCATGAATCGAATCATGAATCATGAATTGAATCATGAATCATTAATCGAATCATGAATCATAAATTGAATCATGAATCGAATCATGAATCGAATCATGAATCATGAATCGAATCATGAATTGAATCATGAATTGAATCATGAATCATTAATCGAATCATGAATCATGAATCATAAATCGGATCATGAATCATGAATTGAATCATAAATCATAAATTGAATCATGAATCATGAATCATGAATCAAATCATGAATCATGAATTGAATCATGAATCGAATCATGAATCATGAATCGAATCATGAATCATGAATCATGAATTTAATCATGAATTATGTATTGAATCATGAATTGAATCATGAATCGAATCATGAATCATGAATCATGTATTGAATCATAAATCATGAATCATGAATCATGAATTAAAACATGAATTGAATCATGAATCATAAATCGAATCATGAATCATTAATCAAATCATGAATCATTACTTGAATCATGAATTGAATAATAAATCATGAATCATGAAATGAATCATGAATTGAATCATGAATCATGAATCGAATCATAAATCATTAATCGAATCATGAATCATGAATTGAATCATGAATCATGAATTGAATCATGAATCATGAATTGAATTATGAATCATGAAATGAATTATGAATCATGAAATGAATCATGAATCGAATCATGAATTGAATCATGAATCATGAATGGAATCATGAACCATGAATTGAATCATGAATCATGAATTGAATCATGAATGGAATCATGAATCATTAATCGAATCATGAATCATGAATTGAATCGTGAATCATGAATCGAATCATAAATTGAATCATGAATCATGAAATGAATCATGAATCATGAATTTAATCATGAATCATGTATTGAATAATGAATTGAATCATGAATCGAATCATGAATCATGAATTGAATCATGAATCATGATTCGAATCATGAATCGAATCATGAATCATAAATAGAATTATGAATCAAATCATGAATCATAAATCATGAATCATGAATCATGAATCGAATCATGAATTGAATCATGAATCGAATCATGAATCATGAATCGAATCATGAATCAAGAATCATGAATCGAATCATGAATCAAATCATGAATCATGAATTGAATCATGGATCATGAATTGAATCATGAATCATGAATTGAATCGTGAATCATGAATCGAATCATAAATTGAATCATGAATCATGAAATGAATCATGAATCATAAATTGAATCATGAAATGAATCATGAATCATGAATTGAATCATGAATCATGTATTGAATAATGAATTGAATCATGAATCGAATCATGAATCATGAATTGAATCATGAATCATGATTCGAATCATGAATCGAATCATGAATCATAAATAGAATCATGAATCAAATCATGAATCATGAATCATGAATCGAATCATGAATTGAATCATGAATCATGAATCAAATCATGAATCATGAATCATGAATCGAATCATGAATCAAGAATCATGAATCATGAATCAAGAATCATGAATCATGAATCGAATCATGAATCATGAATCATGAATCATGAATTGAATCATGAATCATGAATTGAATCATGAATCATGAATTAAATCATGAATTAAATCATGAATCAAATCATGAATCATGAATTAAATCATGAATCATGATTCGAATCATGAATCATGATTTGAATCATGATTCGAATCATGAATCGAATCATGAATCATAAATAGAATCATGAATCACAAATCATGAATCATGAATTGAATCATGAATTGAATCATGAATCATGAATCAAATCATGAATCATGAATCAAATCATGAATCATGAATCGAATAATGAATCAAGAATCGAATCAAGAATCATGAATCGAATCATGAATCATGAATCGAATCATGAACTGAATCATGAATGGAATCATGAATCATAAATCAAATCATGAATCCTGAATCATGAATTGAATCGTGAATCATGAATCGAATCATAAATTGAATCATGAATCATGAAATGAATCACGAATCATGAATTGAATCATGAATCATGAATTGAATCGTGAATCATGAATCGAATCATAAATTGAATCATGAATCATTAATCGAATCATGAATCATAAATTGAATTATGAATCGAATCATGAATCATGAATCGAATCATGAATCGGATCATGAATCATGAATTGAATCATAAAACATGAATCGAATCATGAATCATGAATTGAATCATGAAGCGAATCATAAATTGAATCATGAATCATGAATCGAATCTAGAATCATGAACTGAATCATGAATCGAATCATGAATCATGAATCATGAATCATGAATTTAATCATGAATTATGTATTGAATCATGAATCGAATCATGAATCATGAATCATGAATTGAATCATAAATGATGAATCATGAATTAAAACATGAATTGAATCATGAATCATGAATCGAATCATGAATCATTAATCAAATCATGAATCATTAATTGAATCATGAATTGAATTATAAATCATGAATCATGAATTGAATCATGAATCATGAATTTAATCTTGCTTCATGAATCATGAATTGAATCTTGAATCATGAATCGAATCATGAATTGAATCATGAATCGAATCATGAATCATTAATCGAATCATGAATCATGAATCATAAATCGGATCATGAATCATGAATTGAATCATAAATCATAAATTGAATCATGAATCATGAATCATGAATCAAATCATGAATCATGAATTGAATCATGAATCGAATCATGAATCATGAATCGAATCATGAATCATGAATCATGAATCATGAATTTAATCATGAATTATGTATTGAATCATGAATTGAATCATGAATCGAATCATGAATCATGAATCATGTATTGAATCATAAATCATGAATCATGAATCATGAATTAAAACATGAATTGAATCATGAATCATAAATCGAATCATGAATCATTAATCAAATCATGAATCATTACTTGAATCATGAATTGAATAATAAATCATGAATCATGAAATGAATCATGAATTGAATCATGAATCATGAATCGAATCATAAATCATTAATCGAATCATGAATCATGAATTGAATCATGAATCATGAATTGAATCATGAATCATGAATTGAATTATGAATCATGAAATGAATTATGAATCATGAAATGAATCATGAATCGAATCATGAATTGAATCATGAATCATGAATGGAATCATGAACCATGAATTGAATCATGAATCATGAATTGAATCATGAATGGAATCATGAATCATTAATCGAATCATGAATCATGAATTGAATCGTGAATCATGAATCGAATCATAAATTGAATCATGAATCATGAAATGAATCATGAATCATGAATTTAATCATGAATCATGTATTGAATAATGAATTGAATCATGAATCGAATCATGAATCATGAATTGAATCATGAATCATGATTCGAATCATGAATCGAATCATGAATCATAAATAGAATTATGAATCAAATCATGAATCATAAATCATGAATCATGAATCATGAATCGAATCATGAATTGAATCATGAATCATGAATCAAATCATGAATCATGAATCGAATCATGAATCAAGAATCATGAATCGAATCATGAATCAAATCATGAATCATGAATTGAATCATGGATCATGAATTGAATCATGAATCATGAATTGAATCGTGAATCATGAATCGAATCATAAATTGAATCATGAATCATGAAATGAATCATGAATCATAAATTGAATCATGAAATGAATCATGAATCATGAATTGAATCATGAATCATGTATTGAATAATGAATTGAATCATGAATCGAATCATGAATCATGAATTGAATCATGAATCATGATTCGAATCATGAATCGAATCATGAATCATAAATAGAATCATGAATCAAATCATGAATCATGAATCATGAATCGAATCATGAATTGAATCATGAATCATGAATCAAATCATGAATCATGAATCATGAATCGAATCATGAATCAAGAATCATGAATCATGAATCAAGAATCATGAATCATGAATCGAATCATGAATCATGAATCATGAATCATGAATTGAATCATGAATCATGAATTGAATCATGAATCATGAATTAAATCATGAATTAAATCATGAATCAAATCATGAATCATGAATTAAATCATGAATCATGATTCGAATCATGAATCATGATTTGAATCATGATTCGAATCATGAATCGAATCATGAATCATAAATAGAATCATGAATCACAAATCATGAATCATGAATTGAATCATGAATTGAATCATGAATCATGAATCAAATCATGAATCATGAATCAAATCATGAATCATGAATCGAATAATGAATCAAGAATCGAATCAAGAATCATGAATCGAATCATGAATCATGAATCGAATCATGAACTGAATCATGAATGGAATCATGAATCATAAATCAAATCATGAATCCTGAATCATGAATTGAATCGTGAATCATGAATCGAATCATAAATTGAATCATGAATCATGAAATGAATCACGAATCATGAATTGAATCATGAATCATGAATTGAATCGTGAATCATGAATCGAATCATAAATTGAATCATGAATCATTAATCGAATCATGAATCATAAATTGAATTATGAATCGAATCATGAATCATGAATCGAATCATGAATCGGATCATGAATCATGAATTGAATCATAAAACATGAATCGAATCATGAATCATGAATTGAATCATGAAGCGAATCATAAATTGAATCATGAATCATGAATCGAATCTAGAATCATGAACTGAATCATGAATCGAATCATGAATCATGAATCATGAATCATGAATTTAATCATGAATTATGTATTGAATCATGAATCGAATCATGAATCATGAATCATGAATTGAATCATAAATGATGAATCATGAATTAAAACATGAATTGAATCATGAATCATGAATCGAATCATGAATCATTAATCAAATCATGAATCATTAATTGAATCATGAATTGAATTATAAATCATGAATCATGAATTGAATCATGAATCATGAATTTAATCTTGCTTCATGAATCATGAATTGAATCTTGAATCATGAATCGAATCATGAATCGAATCATGAATCATGAATTGAATCATGAATCGAATCATGAATCATTAATCGAATCATGAATTGAATCATGAATCATGAATTGAATCATGAATCATGAATCATGAATCATGAATTGAATCCTAAAACATGAAATGAATCATTAATTGAATCATGAATCATGAATCGAATCATAAATTGAATCATGTATCATGAATCATGAAATTAATCATGAATTGAATTATGAATCATGAATTGAATCATGAATGGAATCATGAATCATTAATCGAATCATGAATCATTAATCGAATCATGAATCATGAATTGAATCGTGAATCATGAATCGAATCATAAATTGAATCATGAATCATGAAATGAATCATGAATCATGAATTGAATCATGGATCATGATTGAATCATGAATCATGAATTGAATCGTGAATCATGAATCGAATCATAAATTGAATCATGAATCATGAAATGAATCATAAATTGAATCATGAATCATGAAATGAATCATGAATTGAATCATGAATCATGAAATGAATCATGAATCATGAATTTAATCATGAATCATGTATTGAATAATGAATTGAATCATGAATCGAATCATGAATCATGAATTGAATCATGAATCATGAATCGAATCATGAATCATGAATTAAATCATGAATCAAATCATGAATCATGAATTGAATCATGAATCATGATTCGAATCATGAATCGAATCATGAATCATAAATAGAATCATGAATCAAATCATGAATCATGAATCGAATCATGAATCAAGAATCATGAATCATGAATCATGAATTGAATCATGAAGCGAATCATAAATCATGAATTGAATCATGAATCATGAATTGAATCATGAATCATGAATTTAATCTTGCTTCATGAATCATGAATTGAATCATGAATCATGAATCATGAATCATGAATTGAATCATGAATCATGAATCATGAATCTAATCATGAATCATGAATCTAATCATGAATCATGAATCATGAATCATGAATTGAATCATGAAGCGAATCATAAATCATGAATCATGAATCATGAATTGAATCATGAATTGAATCATGAATCATGAATTGAATCTTGCTTCATGAATCATGAATTGAATCTTGAATCATGAATCGAATCATGAATCATGAATTGAATCATGAATCGAATCATGAATCATTAATCGAATCATGAATTGAATCATGAATCATGAATTGAATCATGAATCATGAATCATGAATTGAATCATGAATCATGAATCATGAATCTAATCATGAATCATGAATCATGAATTGAATCCTAAATCATGAAATGAATCATGAATTGAATCATGAATCATGAATCGAATCATAAATTGAATCATGTATCATGAATCATGAAATGAATCATGAATTGAATTATGAATCATGAAATGAATCATGAATCGAATCATGAATTGAATCATGAATCATGAATGGAATCATGAACCATGAATTGAATCATGAATCATGAATTGAATCATGAATGGAATCATGAATCATTAATCGAATCATGAATCATGAATTGAATCGTGAATCATGAATCGAATCATAAATTGAATCATGAATCATGAAATGAATCATGAATCATGAATTGAATCATGGATCATGAATTGAATCATGAATCATGAATTGAATCGTGAATCATGAATCGAATCATAAATTGAATCATGAATCATGAAATGAATCATGAATCATAAATTGAATCATGAAATGAATCATGAATCATGAATTGAATCATGAATCATGAAATGAATCATGAATCATGAATTTAATCATGAATCATGTATTGAATAATGAATTGAATCATGAATCGAATCATGAATCATGAATTGAATCATGAATCATAAATAGAATCATGAATCATGAATCATGAATCATGAATCGAATCATGAATTGAATCATGAATCATGAATCAAATCATGAATCATGAATCATGAATGAAATCATGAATCAAGAATCATGAATCATGAATCGAATCATGAATCATGAATTGAATCATGAATCATTAATCGAATCATGAATCGAATCATGAATCGAATCATGAATCGAATCATGAATCATGAATCGAATCATGAATTGAATCATGAATCATTAATCGAATCATGAATCATGAATCATAAATCGGATCATGAATCATGAATTGAATCATAAATCATAAATTGAATCATGAATCATGAATCATGAATCAAATCATGAATCATGAATTAAATCATGAATCGAATCATGAATCATGAATCGAATCATGAATCATGAATCGAATCATGAATCATGAATCATGAATCATGAATTTAATCATGAATTATGTATTGAATCATGAATTGAATCATGAATCGAATCATGAATCATGAATCATGTATTGAATCATAAATCATGAATCATGAATTAAAACATGAATTGAATCATGAATCATAAATCGAATCATGAATCATTAATCAAATCATGAATCATTACTTGAATCATGAATTGAATAATAAATCATGAATCATGAAATGAATCATGAATTGAATCATGAATCATGAATCGAATCATAAATCATTAATCGAATCATGAATCATGAATTGAATCATGAATCATGAATTGAATCATGAATCATGAATTGAATTATGAATCATGAAATGAATTATGAATCATGAAATGAATCATGAATCGAATCATGAATTGAATCATGAATCATGAATGGAATCATGAACCATGAATTGAATCATGAATCATGAATGGAATCATGAACCATGAATTGAATCATGAATCATGAATTGAATCATGAATGGAATCATGAATCATGAATCGAATCATAAATTGAATCATGAATCATGAAATGAATCATGAATCATGAATTTAATCATGAATCATGTATTGAATAATGAATTGAATCATGAATCGAATCATGAA
This sequence comes from Mixophyes australis, assembly GCA_036250195.1. Lineage (NCBI taxonomy): Eukaryota > Metazoa > Chordata > Amphibia > Anura > Limnodynastidae > Mixophyes > Mixophyes australis. The sequence goes on from JAVHZZ010000012.1 coordinate 89,274,144, forward strand.
TCATGAATTGAATCATGAATCATGAATTGAATCATGAATCATGATTCGAATCATGAATCGAATCATGAATCATAAATAGAATCATGAATCAAATCATGAATCATGAATCATGAATCGAATCATGAATTGAATCATGAATCATGAATCAAATCATGAATCATGAATCGAATCATGAATCAAGAATCATGAATCGAATCATGAATTGAATCATGAATCATGAATCATGAATCGAATAATGAATAATAAATTGAATCATCAATCATGAATTGAATCATGAATCGAATCATGAATCGAATCATGAATCATGAATCGAATCATGAATCATAAATCGAATCATAAATCGAATCATGAATCATGAATCATGAATTGAATCCTAAATCATGAAATGAATCATGATTTGAGTCATGAATCATAAATCATAAATCGGATCATGAATCATGAATTGAATCATAAAACATGAATCGAATCATGAACCATGAATCGAATCATGAATTATGAAATGAATCATGAAATGAATCATGAAATGAATCATGAATTATGAATCGAATCATGAATCATGAATTGAATCATAAATCATGAATCATGAATTAAATCATGAATCGAATCATGAATTAAATCATGAATCGAATCATGAATTTATGAATCAAATCATGAATCATGAATTAAATCATGAATCATAAATCATGAATCATGAATTGAATCATGAATCATGAATCATTAATCGAATCATGAATCATGAATTAAATCATGAATCATGAATTGAATCATGAATCATGAATCATGAATCATAAATCATGAATCCTAAATCATGAAATGAATCATGAATTGAATTATGAATCATGAATTGAATTATGAATCATGAATCATAAATCGGATCATGAATCATGAATTGAATTATAAAACATGAATCAAATGATGAATCATGAATCATGAATTGAATCATGAACCATAAATCGAATCATGAATCATGAATCATGAATTGAATCATGAATCATGAATCATGAATTTAATCATGAATTATGTATTGAATCATGAATCGAATCATGAATCATGAATTGAATCATATATCATGAATCATGAATCATGAATTGAAACATGAATCATTAATCGAATCATGAATCATGAATTGAAGCATGAATCATCATGAATTGAATCATGAATCATGAATTGAATCATGAATCATGACGTAAATCATGAATCATGAATGGAATCATGAATCATTAATCGAATCATGAATCATGAATTGAATCATGAATTGAATCATGAATCATGAATTGAATCATGAATCATGAATTGAATCATGAATCATGAATCCTAAATCATGAATCATGAATTAAATCATGAATCATGAATTAAATCATGAATCATTAATCGAATCATGAATCATGAATTATGAATTGAATCATGAATCATGCTTCGAATCATGAATCGACTCATGAATCATGAATCGACTCATGAATCATGATTCGAATCATGAATCGAATCATAAATCATAAATAGAATCATGAATCACAAATCATGATTAATGAATCATGAATTGAATCATGAATCATGAATCATGAATTGATTCATGAATCATGAATTAAATCATGAATCATGAATTGAATTATGAATCTTGAATCATGAATCAAATCATGAATAATGAATTGAATCATGAATTGAATCATGAATCATGAATTGAATCATGAATTATGAATCGAATCATGAATCATGAATTGAATCATAAATCATGAATCATGAATTGAATCATGAATCGAATCATGAATTTATGAATCAAATCATGAATCATGAATCATGAATTAAATCATGAATCATAAATCATGAATCATGAATTAAATCATGAAACATGAATCATTAATCGAATCATGAATCATGAATTGAATCTTGAATCATGAATCATGAATTGAATCATGAATCATGAATCAAATCATGAATCATAAATCATGAATCCTAAATCATGAAATGAATCATGAATTGAATTATGAATCATGAATTGAATTATGAATCATGAATCATAAATCGGATCATGAATCATGAATTGAATCATAAAACATGAATCAAATGATAAATCATGAATCATGAATTGAATCATGAATCATAAATCGAATCATGAATCATGAATTGAATCATGAATCATGAATTGAACCATTAATCGAATCATGAATCATGAATTGAATCATGAATCATGAATAAAATCATGAATCATGAATTGAACCATTAATCGAATCATGAATCAAGAATCATGAATCAAGAATCATGAATCATTAATCGAATCATGAATCATTAATCGAATCATGAATCATTAATCGAATCATGAATCATAAATTGAATCATGAATCATGAATTGAATCATAAATCATGAATCGAATCATGAATCATGAATTGAATCATAAATAATGAATCAGATCATGAATCATGAAATGAATCATGAATCAAATCAGGAATCATGAATTGAATCATGAATCAAATCAGGAATCATGAATCATGAATTGAATCATGAAACATGAATTGAATCATGAATCATGAATTGAATCATGAATCATGAATCGAATCATGAATCATGAATCATGAATTGAATCATGAATCGAAACATGAATTATGAATCATGAATTAAATCTCGAAACATGAATTATGAATCATGAATTAAATCATGAATCATGAATCATGAATTGAATCATGAATCATGAATCAAATCATGAATCGAATCATGAATCATGAGTCATGAATGAATAATGAATCATGAATTGAATCATGAATCATGAATCATGAATTGAATCATGAATCATGAATCATGAATCATGAATTGAATCATGAATCATGAATCATGAATCATGAATCATGAATTGAAGCATTAAATATGAGTCGAATCATGAATCATAAATCATGAATTGAATCATGAATCTTGAATCACGAATCGAATCATGAATAATGAATTGAATGATGAATTGAATCATGAATCATGAATTGAATCATAAATCATGAATCATGAATCATGAATTGAATCATGAATCATTAATCGAATCATGAATCATGAATTAAATTGAATCATGATTCATTAATCATGAATTGAATCATGAATCATGAATCATGAATTAAATCATGAATCATGAATCATGAATTGAATCATGAATCATGAATTGAATCATGAATCGAATCATGAACCATGAATCATGAATTGAATCATGAATCATGAATTGAATCATGAATCATGAATTGAATCATGAATCATGAATCATGAATCATTAATTGAATCATGAATCATGAATTGAATCATGAATTATGAATCGACTCATGAATCATGAATTGAATCATGAATCATGAGTCGAATCATGAATCATAAATCATGAATTGAATCATAAATCTTGAATCATGAATCGAATAATGAATCATGAATTGAATCATGAATCATGAATTGAATCATGAATCATGAGTCGAATCATGAATCATAAATCATGAATTGAATCATGAATCATGAATCGAATCATAAATCATGAATCGAATCATAAATCATGAATCATGAATTGAATCATGAATCATGAATCGAATCATGAATCATGAATCATGAATTGAATCATGAATCATTAATCGAATCATGAATCGAATCATGAGTCATGAATCGAATCATGAGTCATGAATCGAATCATGAATCACAAATCATGAATTGAATCATGAATCATGAATTGAATCATGATTTGAAACATGAATCGAATCATTAATCATGAATTGAATCATGAATCATGAATTGAATCATGAATCATGAATCATGAATTGAATCATGAATCATGAATTGAATCATGAATCATGAAACATGAATCGAATCATGAATCATGAATCGAATCATGAATCATGAATTAAATCATGAATCATGAATCGAATCATGAATTGAATCATGAATCGAATCATGAATCATGAATCGAATCATGAATCATGAATCATGAATTGAATCATGAATTGAATCATGAATCATGAATTGAATCATGAATCGAATCATGAATTATGAATCATGAATTGAATCATGAAATGAATCATGAATCATGAATTTAATCATGAATTATGTATTGAATCATGAATCGAATCATGAATCATGAATTGAATCATATATCATGAATCATGAATCATGAATTGAAACATGAATCATTAATCGAATCATGAATCATGAATTGAAGCATGAATCATTAATCATGAATTGAATCATGAATCATGAATCATGAATTGAATCATGAATTAAATCATGAATCATGAATGGAATCATGAATCATGAATTGAATCATGAATCATGAATTGAATCATGAATCATGAATGGAATCATGAATCATGAATCATGAATTGAATCATGAATCATGAATTGAATCATGAATCATGAATTGAATCCTAAATCATGAATCATGAATCATGAATTAAATCATGAATCATGAATTAAATCATGAATCATTAATCGAATCATGAATTATGAATTGAATCATGAATCATGATTCGAATCATGAATCGAATCATGAATCATGATTCGAATCATGAATCGAATCATAAATCATAAATAGAATCATGAATCACAAATCATGATTAATGAATCATGAATTGAATCATGAATCATGAATTGATTCATTAATCATGAATTAAATCATGAATCATGAATTGAATTATGAATCTTGAATCATGAATCAAATCATGAATAATGAATTGAATCATGAATTGAATCATGAATCATGAATTGAATCATGAATTATGAATCGAATCATGAATCATGAATTGAATCATAAATCATGAATCATGAATTGAATCATGAATCGAATCATGAATTTATGAATCAAATCATGAATCATGAATTAAATCATGAATCATAAATCATGAATCATGAATTGAATCATGAAACATGAATCATTAATTGAATCATGAATTGAATCTTGAATCATGAATCATGAATTAAATCATGAATCATGAATCAAATCATGAATCCTAAATCATGAATCCTAAATCATAAAATGAATCATGAATTGAATTATGAATCATGAATTGAATTATGAATCATGAATCATAAATCGGATCATGAATCATGAATTGAATCATAAAACATGAATCAAATGATAAATCATGAATCATGAATTGAATCATGAATCATAAATCGAATCATGAATCATGAATTGAATCATGAATCATGAATTGAATCATGAATCATGAATCATGAATTGAATCATTAATCGAATCATGAATCATGAATTGAATCATGAATCATGAATCGAATCATGAATCAAGAATCATGAATCAAGAATCATGAATCAAGAATCAAGAATCATGAATCATGAATCATGAATTGAATCATGAATCATTAATCGAATCATGAATCATTAATTGAATCATGAATCATTAATCGAGTCATGAATCATTAATCGAATCATGAATCATAAATTGAATAATGAATCATGAATTGAATCATGAATCATGAATCGAATCATGAATCATGAATTGAATCATGAATCATGAATCGAATCATGAATTGAATCATAAATCATGAATCATGAAATGAATCATGAATCAAATCAGGAATCATGAATTGAATCATGAATCAAATCAGGAATCATGAATCATGAATTGAATCATGAAACATGAATTGAATCATGAATCATGAATTGAATCATGAATCATGAATCGAATCATGAATCATGAATCGAATCATGAATCATGAATCATGAATTGAATCATGAATCGAAACATGAATTATGAATCATGAATTAAATCTCGAAACATGAATTAGGAATCATGAATTGAATCATGAATCATGAATCATGAATTGAATCATGAATCATGAATCGAATCATGAATCGAATCATGAATCATGAATGAATCATGAATCATGAATTGAATCATGAATCATGAATCATGAAACATGAATTGAATCATGAATCATGAATTGAATCATGAATCATGAATTGAATCATGAATCATGAATCATGAATTGAAGCATTAAATATGAGTCGAATCATGAATCATAAATCATGAATTGAATCATGAATCTTGAATCACGAATCGAATCATGAATAATGAATTGAATGATGAATTGAATCATGAATCATGAATTGAGTCATAAATCATGAATTATGAATCATGAATTGAATCATGAATTATGAATCAAATCATGAATCATGAATTGAATCATGAATCATTAATCGAATCATGAATCATGAATTAAATTGAATCATGATTCATGAATCATGAATTGAATCATGAATCATGAATTGAATCATGAATCATGAATCGAATCATGAATCATGAATTGAATCATGAATCATGAATCGAATCATGAATTGAATCATAAATCATGAATCATGAAATGAATCATGAATCAAATCAGGAATCATGAATTGAATCATGAATCAAATCAGGAATCATGAATCATGAATTGAATCATGAAACATGAATTGAATCATGAATCATGAATTGAATCATGAATCATGAATCGAATCATGAATCATGAATCGAATCATGAATCATGAATCATGAATTGAATCATGAATCGAAACATGAATTATGAATCATGAATTAAATCTCGAAACATGAATTAGGAATCATGAATTGAATCATGAATCATGAATCATGAATCGAATCATGAATCATGAATCGAATCATGAATCGAATCATGAATCATGAATGAATCATGAATCATGAATTGAATCATGAATCATGAAACATGAATTGAATCATGAATCATTAATCGAATCATGAATCATAAATTGAATCATGAATCATGAATTGAATCATAAATCATGAATCGAATCATGAATCATGAATTGAATCATAAATAATGAATCAGATCATGAATCATGAAATGAATCATGAATCAAATCAGGAATCATGAATTGAATCATGAATCAAATCAGGAATCATGAATCATGAATTGAATCATGAAACATGAATTGAATCATGAATCATGAATTGAATCATGAATCATGAATCGAATCATGAATCATGAATCATGAATTGAATCATGAATCGAAACATGAATTATGAATCATGAATTAAATCTCGAAACATGAATTATGAATCATGAATTAAATCATGAATCATGAATCATGAATTGAATCATGAATCATGAATCAAATCATGAATCGAATCATGAATCATGAGTCATGAATGAATCATGAATCATGAATTGAATCATGAATCATGAATTGAATCATGAATCATGAATCATGAATTGAATCATGAATCATGAATTGAATCATGAATCATGAATCATGAATTGAAGCATTAAATATGAGTCGAATCATGAATCATAAATCATGAATTGAATCATGAATCTTGAATCACGAATCGAATCATGAATAATGAATTGAATGATGAATTGAATCATGAATCATGAATTGAATCATAAATCATGAATCATGAATCATGAATTGAATCATGAATTATGAATCAAATCATGAATCATGAATCATGAATTGAATCATGAATCATTAATCGAATCATGAATCATGAATTAAATTGAATCATGATTCATTAATCATGAATTGAATCATGAATCATGAATCATGAATTAAATCATGAATCATGAATCATGAATTGAATCATGAATCATGAATTGAATCATGAATCGAATCATGAATCATGAATTGAATCATGAATCATGAATTGAATCATGAATCATGAATTGAATCATGAATCATGAATCATGAATCATTAATTGAATCATGAATCATGAATTGAATCATGAATCATGAATTGAATCATGAATCGACTCATGAATCATGAATTGAATCATGAATCATGAGTCGAATCATGAATCATAAATCATGAATTGAATCATAAATCTTGAATCATGAATCGAATAATGAATCATGAATTGAATCATGAATCATGAATTGAATCATGAATCATGAGTCGAATCATGAATCATAAATCATGAATTGAATCATGAATCGAATCATAAATCATGAATCATGAATTGAATCATGAATCGAATCATGAATCATTAATCGAATCATGAATCGAATCATGAGTCATGAATCGAATCATGAGTCATGAATCGAATCATGAATCACAAATCATGAATTGAATCATGAATCATGAATTGAATCATGATTTGAAACATGAATCGAATCATTAATCATGAATTGAATCATGAATCATGAATTGAATCATGAATCATGAATCATGAATTGAATCATGAATCATGAATTGAATCATGAATCATGAAACATGAATCGAATCATGAATCATGAATCGAATCATGAATCATGAATTAAATCATGAATCATGAATCGAATCATGAATTGAATCATGAATCGAATCATGAATCATGAATCGAATCATGAATCATGAATTGAATCATGAATTGAATCATGAATCATGAATTGAATCATGAATCGAATCATGAATTATGAATCATGAATTGAATCATGAAATGAATCATGAATCATGAATTTAATCATGAATTATGTATTGAATCATGAATCGAATCATGAATCATGAATTGAATCATATATCATGAATCATGAATTGAAACATGAATCATTAATCGAATCATGAATCATGAATTGAAGCATGAATCATTAATCATGAATTGAATCATGAATCATGAATCATGAATCATGAATCATGAATTGAATCATGAATCATGAATTAAATCATGAATCATGAATGGAATCATGAATCATTAATCGAATCATGAATCATGAATTGAATCATGAATCATGAATGGAATCATGAATCATGAATCATGAATTGAATCATGAATCATGAATTGAATCATGAATCATGAATTGAATCCTAAATCATGAATCATGAATCATGAATTAAATCATGAATCATGAATTAAATCATGAATCATTAATCGAATCATGAATTATGAATTGAATCATGAATCATGATTCGAATCATGAATCGAATCATGAATCATGATTCGAATCATGAATCGAATCATAAATCATAAATAGAATCATGAATCACAAATCATGATTAATGAATCATGAATTGAATCATGAATCATGAATTGATTCATTAATCATGAATTAAATCATGAATCATGAATTGAATTATGAATCTTGAATCATGAATCAAATCATGAATAATGAATTGAATCATGAATTGAATCATGAATCATGAATTGAATCATGAATTATGAATCGAATCATGAATCATGAATTGAATCATAAATCATGAATCATGAATTGAATCATGAATCGAATCATGAATTTATGAATCAAATCATGAATCATGAATTAAATCATGAATCATAAATCATGAATCATGAATTGAATCATGAAACATGAATCATTAATTGAATCATGAATTGAATCTTGAATCATGAATCATGAATTAAATCATGAATCATGAATCGAATCATGAATCCTAAATCATGAATCCTAAATCATGAAATGAATCATGAATTGAATTATGAATCATGAATTGAATTATGAATCATGAATCATAAATCGGATCATGAATCATGAATTGAATCATAAAACATGAATCAAATGATAAATCATGAATCATGAATTGAATCATGAATCATAAATCGAATCATGAATCATGAATTGAATCATGAATCATGAATTGAATCATGAATCATGAATCATGAATTGAATCATTAATCGAATCATGAATCATGAATTGAATCATGAATCGAATCATGAATCAAGAATCATGAATCAAGAATCATGAATCAAGAATCAAGAATCATGAATCATGAATCATGAATTGAATCATGAATCATTAATCGAATCATGAATCATTAATTGAATCATGAATCATTAATCGAATCATGAATCATTAATCGAATCATGAATCATAAATTGAATCATGAATCATGAATTGAATCATGAATCATGAATCGAATCATGAATCATGAATTGAATCATGAATCATGAATCGAATCATGAATTGAATCATAAATCATGAATCATGAAATGAATCATGAATCAAATCAGGAATCATGAATTGAATCATGAATCAAATCAGGAATCATGAATCATGAATTGAATCATGAAACATGAATTGAATCATGAATCATGAATTGAATCATGAATCATGAATCGAATCATGAATCATGAATCGAATCATGAATCATGAATCATGAATTGAATCATGAATCGAAACATGAATTATGAATCATGAATTAAATCTCGAAACATGAATTAGGAATCATGAATTGAATCATGAATCATGAATCATGAATTGAATCATGAATCATGAATCGAATCATGAATCGAATCATGAATCATGAATGAATCATGAATTGAATCATGAATCATGAATCATGAAACATGAATTGAATCATGAATCATGAATTGAATCATGAATCATGAATTGAATCATGAATCATGAATCATGAATTGAAGCATTAAATATGAGTCGAATCATGAATCATAAATCATGAATTGAATCATGAATCTTGAATCACGAATCGAATCATGAATAATGAATTGAATGATGAATTGAATCATGAATCATGAATTGAATCATAAATCATGAATTATGAATCATGAATTGAATCATGAATTATGAATCAAATCATGAATCATGAATTGAATCATGAATCATTAATCGAATCATGAATCATGAATTAAATTGAATCATGATTCATGAATCATGAATTGAATCATGAGTCATGAATTGAATCATGAATCATGAATCGAATCATGAATCATGAATTGAATCATGAATCATGAATCGAATCATGAATTGAATCATAAATCATGAATCATGAAATGAATCATGAATCAAATCAGGAATCATGAATTGAATCATGAATCAAATCAGGAATCATGAATCATGAATTGAATCATGAAACATGAATTGAATCATGAATCATGAATTGAATCATGAATCATGAATCGAATCATGAATCATGAATCGAATCATGAATCATGAATCATCAATTGAATCATGAATCGAAACATGAATTATGAATCATGAATTAAATCTCGAAACATGAATTAGGAATCATGAATTGAATCATGAATCATGAATCATGAATTGAATCATGAATCATGAATCGAATCATGAATCGAATCATGAATCATGAATGAATCATGAATCATGAATTGAATCATGAATCATGAATCATGAAACATGAATTGAATCATGAATCATGAATTGAATCATGAATCATGAATTGAATCATGAATCATGAATCATGAATTGAAGCATTAAATATGAGTCGAATCATGAATCATAAATCATGAATTGAATCATGAATCTTGAATCACGAATCGAATCATGAATAATGAATTGAATGATGAATTGAATCATGAATCATGAATTGAATCATAAATCATGAATTATGAATCATGAATTGAATCATGAATTATGAATCAAATCATGAATCATGAATTGAATCATGAATCATTAATCGAATCATGAATCATGAATTAAATTGAATCATGATTCATTAATCATGAATTGAATCATGAATCATGAATCAAATCATGAATCATGAATCATGAATTGAATCATGATTCATGAATTGAATCATGAAACATGAATCGAATCATGAACCATGAATCATGAATTGAATCATGAATCATGAATTGAATCATGAATTGAATCATGAATCATGAATTGAATCATGAATCATGAATCGAATCATGAATCATGATTCATGAATCATGAATCATGAATCATTAATTGAATAATGAATCATGAATTGAATCATGAATCATGAATTATGAAATGAATCATTAATCATAAATTGAATCATGAATCATGAACCATGAATTGAATCATGAATTATGAAATGAATCATTTATCATGAATTAAATCATGAATCATGAATCGAATCATAAATCATAAATAGAATCATGAATCACAAATCATGATTAATGAATCATGAATTGAATCATGAATCATGAATTGATTCATTAATCATGAATTAAATCATGAATCATGTATTGAATTATGAATCTTGAATCATGAATCAAATCATGAATAATGAATTGAATCATGAATTGAATCATGAATCATGAATTGAATCATGAATTATGAATCGAATCATGAATCATGAATTGAATCATAAATCATGAATCATGAATTGAATCATGAATCGAATCATGATTTTATGAATCAAATCATGAATCATGAATTAAATCATGAATCATAAATCATGAATCATGAATTGAATCATGAATCATGAATTGAATCATGAATCATGAATTGAATCATGAATCATGAATCGAATCATGAATTGAATCATGAATCATGAATCATGAAATGAATCATGAATCAAATCAGGAATCATGAATTGAATCATGAATCAAATCAGGAATCATGAATCATGAATTGAATCATGAAACATGAATTGAATCATGAATCATGAATTGAATCATGAATCATGAATCGAATCATGAATCATGAATCGAATCATGAATCATGAATCATGAATTGAATCATGAATCGAAACATGAATTATGAATCATGAATTAAATCTCGAAACATGAATTAGGAATCATGAATTGAATCATGAATCATGAATTGAATCATGAATCATGAATCGAATCATGAATCATGAATGAATCATGAATCATGAATTGAATCATGAATCATGAATCATGAAACATGAATTGAATCATGAATCATGAATTGAATCATGAATCATGAATTGAATCATGAATCATGAATCATGAATTGAAGCATTAAATATGAGTCGAATCATGAATCATAAATCATGAATTGAATCATGAATCTTGAATCACGAATCGAATCATGAATAATGAATTGAATGATGAATTGAATCATGAATCATGAATTGAATCATAAATCATGAATTATGAATCATGAATTGAATCATGAATTATGAATCAAATCATGAATCATTAATCGAATCATGAATCATGAATTAAATTGAATCATGATTCATTAATCATGAATTGAATCATGAATCATGAATCAAATCATGAATCATGAATCATGAATTGAATCATGATTCATGAATTGAATCATGAAACATGAATCGAATCATGAACCATGAATCATGAATTGAATCATGAATCATGAATTGAATCATGAATCATGAATTGAATCATGAATTGAATCATGAATCATGAATTATGAAATGAATCATTAATCATAAATTGAATCATGAATCATGAACCATGAATTGAATCATGAATTATGAAATGAATCATTTATCATGAATTAAATCATGAATCATGAATCGAATCATAAATCATAAATAGAATCATAAATCATAAATAGAATCATGAATCACAAATCATGATTAATGAATCATGAATTGAATCATGAATCATGAATTGATTCATTAATCATGAATTAAATCATGAATCATGAATTGAATTATGAATCTTGAATCATGAATCAAATCATGAATAATGAATTGAATAATGAATTGAATCATGAATTGAATCATGAATCATGAATTGAATCATGAATTATGAATCGAATCATGAATCATGAATTGAATCATAAATCATGAATCATGAATTGAATCATGAATTGAATCATGAATCGAATCATGAATTTATGAATCAAATCATGAATCATGAATTAAATCATGAATCATAAATCATGAATCATGAATTGAATCATGAAACATGAATCATTAATTGAATCATGAATTGAATCAAATCATGAATCATGAATCAAATCATGAATCCTAAATCATGAATCCTAAATCATGAAATGAATCATGAATTGAATTATGAATCATGAATTGAATTATGAATCATGAATCATAAATCGGATCATGAATCATGAATTGAATCATAAAACATGAATCAAATGATAAATCATGAATCATGAATTGAATCATGAATCATAAATCGAATCAAGAATCATGAATTGAATCATGAATCATGAATTGAATCATGAATCATGAATCATGAATTGAATCATTAATCGAATCATGAATCATGAATTGAATCATGAATCATGAATCGAATCATGAATCAAGAATCATAAATCATGAATCATGAAATGAATCATGAATCAAATCAGGAATCATGAATTGAATCATGAATCAAATCAGGAATCATGAATCATGAATTGAATCATGAAACATGAATTGAATCATGAATCATGAATTGAATCATGAATCATGAATCGAATCATGAATCATGAATCGAATCATGAATCATGAATTGAATCATGAATCGAAACATGAATTATGAATCATGAATTAAATCTCGAAACATGAATTAGGAATCATGAATTGAATCATGAATCATGAATCATGAATTGAATCATGAATCATGAATCGAATCATGAATCGAATCATGAATCATGAATGAATCATGAATCATAAATTGAATCATGAATCATGAATCATGAAACATGAATTGAATCATGAATCATGAATTGAATCATGAATCATGAATCATGAATTGAAGCATTAAATATGAGTCGAATCATGAATCATAAATCATGAATTGAATCATGAATCTTGAATCACGAATCGAATCATGAATAATGAATTGAATGATGATTTGAATCATGAATCATGAATTGAATCATAAATCATGAATCATGAATCATGAATTGAATCATGAATTATGAATCAAATCATGAATCATGAATTGAATCATGAATCATTAATCGAATCATGAATCATGAATTAAATTGAATCATGATTCATTAATCATGAATTGAATCATGAATCATGAATCAAATCATGAATCATGAATCAAATCATGAATCATGATTCATGAATTGAATCATGAAACATGAATCGAATAATGAACCATGAATTGAATCATGAATCATGAATTGAATCATGAATCATGAATTGAATCATGAATTGAATCATGAATCATGAATCGAATCATGAATCATGAATCATGAATCATGAATCATTAATTGAATAATGAATCATGAATTGAATCATGAATCATGAATTATGAAATGAATCATTAATCATAAATTGAATCATGAATCATGAACCATGAATTGAATCATGAATTATGAAATGAATCATTTATCATGAATTAAATCATGAATCATGAATCGACTCATGAATCATGAGTCGAATCATGAATCATAAATCATGAATTGAATCATGAATCTTGAATCATGAATTGAATAATGAATAATGAATTGAATCATGAATCATGAATTGAATCATGAATCATGAATCATGAATCGAATCATGAATCGAATCATGAATCATGAATCGAATCATGAATCATGAATCGAATCATGAATCATAAATCGAATCATGAATCATGAATCATGAATTGAATCCTAAATCATGAAATGAATCATGATTTGAGTCATGAATCATAAATCATAAATCGGATCATGAATCATGAATTGAATCATAAAACATGAATCGAGTCATGAATCATGAATCATGAAATGAATCATGAAATGAATCATGAAATGAATCATGAATCGAATCATGAATCATGAATTGAATCATAAATCATGAATCATGAATTAAATCATGAATCGAATCATGAATTTATGAATTAAATCATGAATCATGAATTAAATCATGAATTATAAATCATGAATCATGAATTGAATCATGAATCATTAATCGAATCATGAATCATGAATTGAATCATGAATCATGAATCGAATCATGAATCATGAATCAAATCATGAATCATAAATCATGAATCCTAAATCATGAAATGAATCATGAATTGAATTATGAATCATGAATTGAATTATGAATCATGAATCATAAATCGGATCATGAATCATGAATTGAATTATAAAACATGAATCAAATGATGAATCATGAATCATGAATTGAATCATGAATCATAAATCGAATCATGAATCATGAATTGAATCATGAATCATGAATTGAATCATTAATCGAATCATGAATCATATATTGAATCATGAGTCATGAATTGAATCATGAATAAAATCATGAATCATGAATCATGAATCGAATCATGATTCATGAATGATGAATCGAATCATGAATCAAGAATCATGAATCAAGAATCATGAATCAAGAATCATGAATTGAATCATGAATCATGAATTGAATCATGAATCATGAATCGAATCATGAATCGAATCATGAATCATGAATGAATCATGAATCATGAATTGAATCATGAATCATGAATCATGAAACATGAATCGAATCATGAATCATGAATTGAATCATGAATCATGAATTGAATCATGAATCGAATCATGAATCATGAGTGAATCATGAATCATGAATTGAATCATGAATCATGAATTGAATCATGAATCATGAATTGAATCATGAATCGAATCATGAATCATGAGTCATTCATGAATCATGAATTATGAATCAATCATGAATCATGAATTGAATCATGAATCATAAATCATGAATCATGAATTGAATCATGAATTATGAATCAAATCATGAATCATGAATCATGAATTGAATCATGAATCATTAATCGAATCATGAATCATGAATTAAATTGAATCATGATTCATTAATCATGAATTGAATCATGAATCATGAATCATGAATCAAATCATGAATCACGAATCATGAATCAAATCATGAATCACGAATCATGAATTGAATCATGAATCATGAATTGAATCATGAAACATGAATCAAATCATGAACCATGAATCATGAATTGAATCATGAATCATGAATTGAATCATGAATCATGAATTGAATCATGAATCATGAATCGAATCATGAATCATGAATCATGAATCATGAATCATTAATTGAATAATGAATCATGAATTGAATCATGAATCATGAATTATGAAATGAATCATGAATCATAAATTGAATCATGAATCATGAACCATGAATTGAATCATGAATCATGAATTATGAAATGAATCATTTATCATGAATTAAATCATGAATCATGAATCGACTCATGAATCATGAGTCGAATCATGAATCATGAATCATAATTTGAATCATGAATCATGAGTCGAATCATGAATCATAAATTATGAATTGAATCATGAATCTTGAATCATGAATCGAATAATGAATAATGAATTGAATCATGAATCATGAATTGAATCATGAATCATGAATCGAATCATGAATCGAATCATGAATCATGAATCATAAATCGAATCATGAATCATGAATCATGAATTGAATCCTAAATCATGAAATGAATCATGATTTGAGTCATGAATCATAAATCATAAATCGGATCATGAATCATGAATTGAATCATAAAACATGAATCGAATCATGAATCATGAATCATGAAATGAATCATGAAATGAATCATGAAATGAATCATGAATTATGAATCGAATCATGAATCATGAATTGAATCATAAATCATAAATCATGAATTAAATCATGAATCGAATCATGAATTTATGAATCAAATCATGAATCATGAATCATGAATTAAATCATGAATCATAAATCATGAATCATGAATTGAATCATGAATCATGAATCATTAATCAAATCATGAATCATGAATTGAATCATTTATCATGAATTGAATCATGAATCATGAATCAAATCATGAATCATAAATCATGAATCCTAAATCATGAAATGAATCATGAATTGAATTATGAATCATGAATCATAAATCGGATCATGAATCATGAATTGAATTATAAAACATGAATCAAATGATGAATCATGAATCATGAATTGAATCATGAACCATAATTCGAATCATGAATCATGAATTGAATCATGAATCATGAATTGAATCATTAATCGAATCATGAATCATGAATTGAATCATGAGTCATGAATTGAATCATGAATAAAATCATGAATCATGAATCGAATCATGATTCATGAATCATGAATCGAATCATGAATCAAGAATCATGAATCAAGAATCATGAATTGAATCATGAATCATGAATTGAATCATGAATCATGAATTGAATCATGAATCATTAATCGAATCATGAATCATGAATTGAATCATGAATCATGAATTGAATCATGAATCATGAATTGAATCATGAATCGAATCATGAATCATGAATTGGTCCATGAATCATGAATTGAATCATAAATAATGAATCAGATCATGAATCATGAATCAAATCAGGAATCATGAATCATGAATTGAATCATGAATCAAATCAGGAATCATGAATCAGGAATCATGAATCATGAATTGAATCATGAATCATGAATTGAATCATGAAACATGAATTGAATCATGAATCATGAATTGAATCATGAATCATGAATCGAATCATGAATCATGAATTGAATCATGAACTGAATCATGAATCGAAACATGAATTATGAATCATGAATTAAATCTCGAAACATGAATTATGAATCATGAATTAAATCATGAATCATGAATCATGAATTGAATCATGAATCATGAATCATGAATCGAATCATGAATTGAATCATGAATTATGAATGAATCCTGAATCATGAGTCATGAATGAATCATGAGTCATGAATGAATCATGAATTAATCATGAATCATGAATTATGAATGAATCATGAATCATGAATTATGAATGAATCATGAAACATGAATCGAATCATGAATCATGAATTGAATCATGAATCATGAATTGAATCATGAATCGAATCATGAATCATGAGTCATTCATGAATCATGAATTATGAATGAATCATGAATCATGAATTGAATCATGAATCATGAATTGAATCATGAATCATGAATTGAATCATGAATCGAATCATGAATCATGAGTCATTCATGAATCATGAATTATGAATGAATCATGAATCATGAATTGAATCATGAATCATAAATCATGAATCATGAATTGAATCATGAATTATGAATCAAATCATGAATCATGAATCATGAATTGAATCATGAATCATTAATCGAATCATGAATCATGAATTAAATTGAATCATGATTCATTAATCATGAATTGAATTATGAATCATGAATCATGAATCAAATCATGAATCATGAATCATGAATCAAATCATGAATCACGAATCATGAATTGAATCATGAATCATGAATTGAATCATGAAACATGAATCGAATCATGAACCATGAATCATGAATTGAATCATGAATCATGAATTGAATCATGAATCATGAATTGAATCATGAATCATGAATCGAATCATGAATCATGAATCATGAATCATGAATCATTAATTGAATAATGAATCATGAATTGAATCATGAATCATGAATTATGAAATGAATCATGAATCATGAATTGAATCATGAATCATGAATCGAATCATGAATCATAAATTGAATCATGAATCATGAATCATGAATTGAATCCTAAATCATGAAATGAATCATGATTTGAGTCATGAATCATGAATCATAAATCGGATCATGAATCATGAATTGAATCATAAAACATGAATCGAATCATGAATCATGAATCATGAAATGAATCATGAAATGAATCATGAATCATGAATTGAATCATGAATCAATTAACATGAATTGAATCATAAAACATGAATCGAATCATGAATCATGAATTGAATCGTGAATCATGAATCGAATCATGAATCATGAATCGTGAATCATGAATCGAATCATGAATCATGAATCATGAATTGAATCGTGAATTATGAATCGAATCATAAATTGAATCATGAATCGAATCATGAATCATGAATTGAATCTTGAGTCACGAATCGAATCATGAATAATGAATTGAATCATGAATCATGAATTGAATCATAAATCATGAATCATGAATTGAATCATAAATTATGAATCAATACATGAATCATGAATCAATACATGAATCATGAATCAATACATGAATCATGAATTGAATCATGAATCATGAATTGAATCATGAATCATGAATCATGAATCATTAATTGAATCATGAATCATGAACTGAATCATGAATCATGAATCATGAATTATGAAATGAATCATGAATCATGAATCAAATCATGAATCATGAATCATGAATCAAATCATGAATCATGAATCATGAATTGAATCATGAATCATTAGTCGAATCATGAATCATGAATCATAAATTGAATAATGAATCATTAGTCGAATCATGAATCATGAATCATAAATTGAATCATGAATTGAATCATGAATCCTTAGTCGAATCATGAATCATGAATCGAATCATGAATCATAAATTGAATCATGAATCATGAATCATGAATCATGAATTGAATCATGAATCATTAGTCGAATCATGAATCATGAATCATGAATCGAATCATGAATCATGAATCGAATCATGAATCGACTCATGAATCATGAATCATGAATTGAATCATGAATCTTGAATCACGAATCGAATCATGAATAATGAATTGAATGATGAATTGAATCATAAATCATGAATCATGAATTGAAGCATTAAATATGAGTCGAATCATGAATCATAAATCATGAATTGAATCATGAATCTTGAATCACGAATCGAATCATGAATAATGAATTGAATGATGAATTGAATCATAAATCATGAATCATGAATTGAATCATGAATTATGAATCAAATCATGAATCATGAATCATGAATTGAATCATGAATCATTAATCAAATCATGAATTAAATTGAATCATGATTCATTAATCATGAATTGAATCATGAATCATGAATCATGAATCGAATCATGAATCATGAATTGAATCATGAAACATGAATCGAATCATGAAACATGAATCGAATCATGAATCATGAATCGAATCATGAATCATGAATCGAATCATGAATCATGAATCGAATCATGAATCATGAATCGAATCATGAATCATGAATCATGAATCATTAATTGAATAATGAATCATGAATTGAATCATGAATCATGAATCATAAATTGAATCATTAATCATGAACCATGAATTGAATAATGAATCATAAATTATGAAATGAATCATTTATCATGAATTAAATCATGAATCATGAATTAAATCATGAATCATGAATTAAATCATGAATCATGAATTGAATCATGAATCGACTCATGAATCATGAGTCGAATCATGAATTGAATCATGAATCATGAATCGAATCATGAATCATAAATTGAATCATGAATCATGAATCATGAATTGAATCCTAAATCATGAAATGAATCATGATTTGAGTCATGAATCATGAATCATAAATCGGATCATGAATCATGAATTGAATCATAAAACATGAATCGAATCATGAATCATGAATCATGAAATGAATCATGAAATGAATCATGAATCATGAATTGAATCATAAAACATGAATCGAATCATGAATCATGAATTGAATCGTGAATCATGAATCGAATCA
Source organism: Mixophyes australis (assembly GCA_036250195.1). Classification (NCBI taxonomy): domain Eukaryota; kingdom Metazoa; phylum Chordata; class Amphibia; order Anura; family Limnodynastidae; genus Mixophyes; species Mixophyes australis. The sequence continues at coordinate 89,295,288 of JAVHZZ010000012.1, forward strand.
TGAATCATGAATCGTGAATCATGAATCGAATCATGAATCATGAATCATGAATTGAATCGTGAATCATGAATCGAATCATAAATTGAATCATGAATCGAATCATGAATCATGAATTGAATCTTGAGTCACGAATCGAATCATGAATAATGAATTGAATCATGAATCATGAATTGAATCATAAATCATGAATCATGAATTGAATCATAAATTATGAATCAATACATGAATCATGAATCAATACATGAATCATGAATTGAATCATGAATCATGAATTGACTCATGAATCATGAATCATGAATCATGAATTGAATCATGAATCATGAATCATGAATCATTAATTGAATCATGAATCATGAATCGAATCATGAATCATGAATCGAATCATGAATCATGAATCATGAATCATTAATTGAATAATGAATCATGAATTGAATCATGAATCATGAATTATGAAATGAATCATGAATCATAAATTGAATCATTAATCATGAACCATGAATTGAATAATGAATCATAAATTATGAAATGAATCATGAATCATGAATTAAATCATGAATCATGAATTAAATCATGAATCATGAATTGAATCATGAATCGACTCATGAATCATGAGTCGAATCATGAATTGAATCATGAATCATGAATCGAATCATGAATCATAAATTGAATCATGAATCATTAATCATGAATTGAATCCTAAATCATGAAATGAATCATGATTTGAGTCATGAATCATGAATCATAAATCGGATCATGAATCATGAATTGAATCATAAAACATGAATCGAATCATGAATCATGAATCATGAAATGAATCATGAAATGAATCATGAATCATGAATTGAATCATGAATCAATTAACATGAATTGAATCATAAAACATGAATCGAATCATGAATCATGAATTGAATCGTGAATCATGAATCGAATCATGAATCATGAATCGTGAATCATGAATCGAATCATGAATCATGAATCATGAATTGAATCGTGAATCATGAATCGAATCATAAATTGAATCATGAATCGAATCATGAATCATGATTTGAATCTTGAGTCACGAATCGAATCATGAATAATGAATTGAATCATGAATCATGAATTGAATCATAAATCATGAATCATGAATTGAATCATAAATTATGAATCAATACATGAATCATGAATCAATACATGAATCATGAATTGAATCATGAATCATGAATTGAATCATGAATCATGAATCATGAATCATTAATTGAATCATGAATCATGAATCATGAAATGAATCATGAATTATGAAATGAATCATGAATCATGAATCAAATCATGAATCATGAATCATGAATTGAATCATGAATCATGAATCATGAATTGAATCATGAATCATTAGTCGAATCATGAATCATGAATCATAAATTGAATAATGAATCATTAGTCGAATCATGAATCATGAATCATAAATTGAATCATGAATTGAATCATGAATCCTTAGTCGAATCATGAATCATGAATCGAATCATGAATCATGAATCATAAATTGAATCATGAATCATGAATCATGAATCATGAATTGAATCATGAATCATTAGTCGAATCATGAATCATGAATCATGAATCGAATCATGAATCATGAATCGAATCATGAATCATAAATCGAATCATAAATCGAATCATGAATCATGAATCATGAATTGAATCCTAAATCATGAAATGAATCATGATTTGAGTCATGAATCATGAATCATAAATCGGATCATGAATCATGAATTGAATCATAAAACATGAATCGAATCATGAATCATGAAATGAATCATGAAATGAATCATGAATCATGAATTGAATCATGAATCAATGAACATGAATTAAATCATAAAACATGAATCAAATCATGAATCATGAATCATGAATTGAATCGTTAATCATGAATCGAATCATAAATTGAATCATGAATCGAAACATGAATTATGAATCATTAATTAAATCATGAATCATGAATCATGAATAGAATCATGAATCATGAATCGAATCATGAATCATAAATCATGAATGAATCATGAATCATAAATTCAATCATAAATTCAATCATGAATCATGAATTATGAATGAATCATGAATCATGAATTGAATCTTGAGTCACGAATCGAATCATGAATAATGAATTGAATCATGAATCATGAATTGAATCATAAATCATTAATCATGAATAATGAATTGAATCATAAATTATGAATCAATACATGAATCATGAATCAATACATGAATCATGAATCATGAATTGAATCATGAATCATGAATTGAATCATGAATCATGAATCATAAATCATTAATTGAATCATTAATCTTGAATCATTAATCATGAATTGAATCATGAATCATGGATCATTAATCATGAATTGAATCATGAATCATGAATCATTAATCATGAATTGAATCATGAATCATGAATCATGAATCATGAATTGAATCATGAATCATTAGTCGAATCATGAATCATGAATCATGAATCGAATCATGAATCATGAATCGTAAATCGAATCATAAATCGAATCATGAATCATGAATCATGAATTGAATCCTAAATCATGAAATGAATCATGATTTGAGTCATGAATCATGAATCATAAATCGGATCATGAATCATGAATTGAATCATAAAACATGAATCGAATCATGAATCATGAAATGAATCATGAAATGAATCATGAATCATGAATTGAATCATAAAACATGAATCAAATCATGAATCATGAATCATGAATTGAATCGATAATCATGAATCGAATCATAAATTGAATCATGAATCGAAACATGAATTATGAATCATTAATTAAATCATGAATCATGAATCATGAATAGAATCATGAATCATGAATCGAATCATGAATCATAAATCATGAATGAATCATGAATCATGAATTCAATCATAAATTCAATCATGAATCATGAATTATGAATGAATCATGAATCATGAATTGAATCATAAATCATTAATCATGAATAATGAATTGAATCATAAATCATGAATTGAATCATAAATCATTAATCATGAATAATGAATTGAATCATAAATTATGAATTGAATCATAAATCATTAATCATGAATAATGAATTGAATCATGAATCATGAATTGAATCATAAATCATTAATCATGAATAATGAATTGAATCATAAATTATGAATCAATACATGAATCATGAATCAATACATGAATCATGAATCATGAATTGAATCATGAATCATGAATTGAATCATGAATCATGAATCATAAATCATTAATTGAATCATTAATCATGAATTGAATCATGAATCATGAATCATTAATCATGAATTGAATCATGAATCATATATCATTAATCATGAATTGAATCATTAATCATTAGTCGAATCATGAATCATGAATCATAAATCGAATCATGAATCATTAGTCAAATCATGAATCATGAATCATAAATTGAATCATGAATTATTAATCGAATCATGAATCATGAATCGAATCATGAATCATGAATTGAATCATGAATCATGAATTGAATCATGAATCACAAATCATGAATCACAAATCATGAATTGAATCATGAATTGAATCATGAATCATGAATTGAATCATGAATCACAAATCATGAATCACAAATCATGAATTGAATCATGAATTGAATCATGAATCATGAATTGAATCATGAATCATGAATCATGAATTGAATCATGAATCATGAATTGAATCATGAATCATGAATTGAATCATGAATCACAAATCATGAATCACAAATCATGAATTGAATCATGAATTGAATCATGAATCATGAATTGAATCATGAATCATGAATCATGAATTGAATCATGAATCATGAATTGAATCATGAATAAAATAATGAATGATGAATTGAATCATGAATCATGAATTGAATCATGATTCGAATCATGAATCACAAATCATGAATCACAAATCATGAATTGAATCATGAATCATGAATTGAATCATGAATCATGAATTGAATCATGAATCATGAATTTAATCATGAATCATGAATTGAATCATGAATCAGAAATCATGAATCACAAATCATGAATTGAATCATGATTTGAGTCATGAATCATGAATTGAATCATGAATCATGAATCATGAATTGAATCATGAATCATGAATTGAATCATGAATAAAATAATGAATGATGAATTGAATCATGAATCATGAATCATGAATCATGAATTGAATCATGAATCATTAGTCGAATCATGAATCATGAATCATGAATCGAATCATGAATCATGAATCGAATCATGAATCATAAATCGAATCATAAATCGAATCATGAATCATGAATCATGAATTGAATCCTAAATCATGAAATGAATCATGATTTGAGTCATGAATCATGAATCATAAATCGGATCATGAATCATGAATTGAATCATAAAACATGAATCGAATCATGAATCATGAAATGAATCATGAAATGAATCATGAATCATGAATTGAATCATGAATCAATGAACATGAATTGAATCATAAAACATGAATCAAATCATGAATCATGAATCATGAATTGAATCGATAATCATGAATCGAATCATAAATTGAATCATGAATCGAAACATGAATTATGAATCATTAATTAAATCATGAATCATGAATCATGAATAGAATCATGAATCATGAATCGAATCATGAATCATAAATCATGAATGAATCATGAATCATGAATTCAATCATAAATTCAATCATGAATCATGAATTATGAATGAATCATGAATCATGAATTGAATCTTGAGTCACGAATCAAATCATGAATAATGAATTGAATCATGAATCATGAATTGAATCATAAATCATTAATCATGAATAATGAATTGAATCATAAATTATGAATCAATACATGAATCATGAATCAATACATGAATCATGAATCATGAATTGAATCATGAATCATGAATTGAATCATGAATCATGAATCATAAATCATTAATTGAATCATTAATCATGAATTGAATCATGAATCATGAATCATTAATCATGAATTGAATCATGAATCATGAATCATTAATCATGAATTGAATCATGAATCATTAGTCGAATCATGAATCATGAATCATAAATCGAATCATGAATCATTAGTCAAATCATGAATCATGAATCATAAATTGAATCATGAATTATTAATCGAATCATGAATCATGAATCGAATCATGAATTGAATCATGAATCATGAATTGAATCATGAATCACAAATCATGAATCACAAATCATGAATTGAATCATGAATTGAATCATGAATCATGAATTGAATCATGAATCATGAATCATGAATTGAATCATGAATCATGAATTGAATCATGAATCATGAATTGAATCATGAATCACAAATCATGAATCACAAATCATGAATTGAATCATGAATTGAATCATGAATCATGAATTGAATCATGAATCATGAATCATGAATTGAATCATGAATCATGAATTGAATCATGAATAAAATAATGAATGATGAATTGAATCATGAATCATGAATTGAATCATGAATTGAATCATGAATCATGATTCGAATCATGAATCACAAATCATGAATTGAATCATGAATCATGAATCATGAATTGAATCATGAATCATGAATTGAATCATGAATCATGAATTGAATCATGAATCATGAATTTAATCATGAATCATGAATTGAATCATGAATCAGAAATCATGAATCACAAATCATGAATTGAATCATGATTTGAGTCATGAATCATGAATTGAATCATGAATCATGAATCATGAATTGAATCATGAATCATGAATTGAATCATGAATAAAATAATGAATGATGAATTGAATCATGAATCATGAATTGAATCATGAATTGAATCATGAATCATGATTCGAATCATGAATCACAAATCATGAATTGAATCATGAATCATGAATCATGAATTAAATCATGAATCATGAATTGAATCATGAATCATGAGTCGAATCATAAGTCGAATCATGAATCATAAATCATGAATTGAATCATGAATCTTGAATCATGATGTGAATCATGAATCAGGAATTGAATCATGAATCAAATCATGAATTATTAATCGAATCATGAATCATGAATTGAATCATGAATCATGAATCATGAATTGAATCATGAATCATGAATTGAATCATGAATCATGAATTGAATCATAAATCATTAATCATGAATAATAAATTGAATCATAAATTATGAATCAATACATGAATCATGAATCAATACATGAATCATGAATCATGAATTGAATCATTAATCATGAATTGAATCATGAATCATGAATCATTAATCATGAATTGAATCATGAATCATGAATCATTAATCATGAATTGAATCATGAATCATTAGTCGAATCATGAATCATGAATCATAAATTGAATCATGAATCATTAGTCGAATTATGAATCATGAATCATAAATTGAATCATGAATCATTAGTCGAATTATGAATCATGAATCATAAATTGAATCATGAATCTTTAATCGAATCATGAATCATGAATTGAATCATGAATAATGAATTGAATCATAAATTATGAATCAATACATGAATCATGAATCAATACATGAATCATGAATCATGAATTGAATCATGAATCATGAATTGAATCATGAATCATGAATCATAAATCATTAATTGAATCATTAATCATGAATTGAATCATGAATCATGAAACATTAATCATGAATTGAATCATGAATCATGAATCATTAATCATGAATTGAATCATGAATCATTAGTCGAATCATGAATCATTAGTCGAATCATGAATCATGAATCATAAATTGAATCATGAATCATTAGTCGAATCATGAATCATGAATCATTAGTCGAATCATGATTCATGAATCATAAATTGAATCATGAATCATGAATTGAATCATGAATCATGAATTGAATCATGAATCATGAATTGAATCATGAATCACAAATCATGAATCACAAATCATGAATTGAATCATGAATTGAATCATGAATCATGAATCATGAATTGAATCATGAATCATGAGTCGAATCATGAATCATAAATCATGAATCATGAATCGAATCATGAATCATGAATTGAATCATGAATCATGAATTGAATCATGAATAAAATAATGAATGATGAATTGAATCATGAATCATGAATCATGAATTGAATCATGAATTGAATCATGAATCATGATTCGAATCATGAATCACAAATCATGAATTGAATCATGAATCATGAATCATGAATTGAATCATGAATCATGAATCATGAATTGAATCATGAATCATGAATCATGAATTGAATCATGAATCATGAATCATGAATTGAATCATGAATCATGAATCATGAATTGAATCATGAGTCGAATCATGAATCATAAATCATGAATTGAATCATGAATCTTGAATCATGATGTGAATCATGAATCAGGAATTGAATCATGAATCAAATCATGAATCATTAATCGAATCATGAATCATGAATTGAATCATGAATTATGAATCATGAATTGAATCATGAATCATGAATTGAATCATGAATCGAATCATGAATCATGAATCATGAATTTAATCATGAATCATGAATCGAATCATGAATCATGAATCATGAATTTAATCATGAATCATGAACTGAATCATGAATCGAAACATAAATTATGAATCATGAATTAAATCATGAATCATGAATCGAGTCATGAATCATGAATAATGAATTGAATCATGAATCATTAATCGAATCATGAATTGAATCATAAATCATAAATAGAATCATGAATCAGAAATCATGAATTGAATCATGAATTGAATCTTAAATTGAATCATGAATCAAGCATCGAATCATGAATCATGAATTGAATCATGAATCATGATTCAAATCATGAATCATATTATGAATCATGAATCGAATCATGAATCATGAATTGAATCATGAATCACAAATCATGAATTGAATCATGAATCATGAATTGTATCATGAATCATGAGTCGAATCTTGAATTGAATCATGAATCATAAATCATGAATTGAATCATGAATCATGAATTGTATCATGAATCATGAATTGAATCATGAATCATGAATTGAATTATGAATCATGAATATAATCATGCATCTTGAATCACGAATCGAATCATGAATAATGAATTTAATCATGAATCATGAATTGAATCATGAATCATGAATTGAATCATGAATCATGAATCACGAATTGAATCATGAATCATGAATCATGAATTGAATCATGAATAATGAATCGAATCATGAATCATGAATTGAATCATGAATCATGAATTGAATCATAAATTCTGAATTGAATCATGAATTGAATCATGAAACATGAATCAAATCATGAATCATGAATCATGAATTGAATTATGAATCATGAATTATGAAATGAATCATGAATCATAAATTAAATCATGAATCATGAATCATAAATTGAATCATGAATCATGAATCATGAATTGAATCATGAATCATGAATTATGAAATGAATCATGAATCATGAATTAAATCATGAATTGAATCATTAATCATGAATTGAATCATGAATCATAAATTGAATCATGAATCATAAATTGAATCATGAATCATGAAATGAATCATGAATCATGAATTGAATCATGAATCATGAATCATGAAATGAATCATGAATCATGAATTATGTATTGAATAATGAATTAAATCATGAATCGAATCATGAATCATGAATTGAATCATAAATCATGAATCATGAATCATGAATTGAATCATGAATCATGAATTGAATCATGAATCATGAATTGAATCATGAATCATGAATTGAATCATGAATCGAATCATGAATCATGAATCATTAATTAAATCATGAATCATGAATTGAATATTGAATCATGAATCATGAATCATGAGTCGAATCATGAATCATGAATCATGAATTAAATCATGAATCATTAATCGAATCTTGAATCATGAATTGAATCATGAATCATGAATCATGAATTGAATCATGAATCATGAATTGAATCATGAATTGAATCATGAATTCTGAATTGAATCATGAATTGAATCATGAAACATGAATCGAATCATTAATCATGAATCATGAATTGAATCATGAATCATGAGTCGAATCATGAATCATAAATCATGAATTGAATCATGAATCTTGAATCATGTATTGAATCTTGAATCATGAATAATGAATTGAATTATGAATCATGAATTGAATTATGAATCATGAATTGAATTATGAATCATGAATCGAATCATGATTCATGAATCGAATCGTGAATCATGAATTGAATAATGAATCGAATCCTGAATCATGAATTAAATTGTGAATCATGAATCGAATCATAAATTGAATCATGAATCATGAATGGAATCATGAATCATGAATTGAATCGTGAATCATTAAATGAATCATGAATCATGAATCGAATCATGAATCATGAATCGAATCATAAATTAAATCATGAATTATGAAATGAATCATGAATCATGAATTGAATCATGAATCATGAAATGAATCATGAATCATGAATTGAATCATGAATCATGAATTGAATCGTGAATCATGAATCGAATCATGAATCGAATCATAAATTAAATCATGAATCATGAAATGAATCATGAATCATGAATTGAATCATGAATTATGAAATGAATCATGAATCATGAATTGAATCATGAATCATGAATCATGAAATGAATCATGAATCATGTATTTAATCATGAATCATGAATGGAATCATGAATCATGAATTGAATCATGAATCATGAATTATGAATTGAATCATAAATCATGAATCATGAATCATGAATTGAATCATGAATCATGAATCATGAAATGAATCATGAATCATGTATTTAATCATGAATCATGAATGGAATCATGAATCATGAATCGAATTATGAATCATGAATTAAATCATGAATCAAATCATGAATCATGAATTGAATCATGAATCATGATTCGAATCATGAATCGAATCATGAATCATAAATAGAATCATGAATCACAAATCATGAATCATGAATCATGAATTGAATCTTGAATTGAATCATGAATCATGAATCAAATCATGAATCATGAATCGAATAATGAATCAAGAATCAAGAATCATGAATCGAATCATGAATCATGAATCATGAATCGAATCATAAATCATGAATCGAATCATGAATTGAATCATGAATCATTAATTGAATCATGAATCATGAATCTTAAATCGGATCATGAATCATGAATTGAATCATAAATCATGAATCATGAATCAAGAATTGAATCATGAATCATGAATCAAATTATGAATCATGAAATAAATCATGAATCAAATCATGAATTGAATCATGAATCATGATTCGAATCATGAATCGAATCATGAATCATAAATAGAATCATGAATCACAAATCATGAATCATGAATTGAATCATGAATCATGAATCAAATCATGAATCATGAATCGAATAATGAATCAAGAATCATGAATCGAATCATGAATCATGAATCATGAATTGAATCATGAATCATTAATCGAATCATGAATCATAAATTGAATCATGAATCGAATCATGAATCATGAATCGAATCATGAATTGAATCATGAATCATTAATCGAATCATGAATTGAATCATGAATCATGAATTGAATCATGAATCATGAATCCTAAATCGGATCATGAATCATGAATTGAATCATAAAACATGAATCGAATCATGAATCTTGAATCATGAATTGAATCATGAAGCGAATCATAAATCATGAATTGAATCATGAAACATGAATCGAATTATTAATCATGAATCATGAATTGAATCATGAATCATGAATTGAATCATGAATCATGAATTGAATCATGAATCATGAATTGAATCATGAGTCGAATCATGAATCATAAATCATGAATTTAATCATAAAGCTTGAATCATGAATTGAATCTTGAATCATGAATAATGAATTGAATCATGAATTGAATTATGAATCATGAATTGAATTATGAATCATGAATTGAATTATGAATCATGAATCGAATCATGATTCATGAATCGAATCATGAATCATGAATTGAATCATGAATCGAATCGTGAATCATGAATTGAATCGTGAATCATGAATCGAATCATAAATTGAATCATGAATCATGAAATGAATCATGAATCATGAATTGAATCATGATTCATGAATTGAATCGTGAATCATGAATCGAATCATAAATTGAATCATGAATCATGAATCGAATCATGAATCATGAATCATGAATTGAATCATAAATCATGAATCATGAATCATGAATTGAATCATGAATCAAATTATGAATCATGAATTAAATCATGAATCAAATCATGAATCATGAATTGAATCATGAATCATCATTCGAATCATGAATCGAATCATGAATCATGAATTGAATCATGAATCATCATTCGAATCATGAATCGAATCATGAATCATAAATAGAATCATGAATCACAATTCATGAATCATGAATTGAATCATGAATTGAATCATGAATCAAATCATGAATCATGAATCATGAATCGAATAATGAATCAAGAATCATGAATCGAATCATGAATCATGAATTGAATCATGAATCATTAATCGAATCATGAATCATAAATTGAATCATGAATCGAATCATGAATCATGAATCGAATCATGAATTGAATCATGAATCATTAATCGAATCATGAATTGAATCATGAATCAAGAATTATGAATTGAATCATAAATCATGAATCATGAATCATGAATTGAATCATGAATCGAATTATGAATCATGAATTAAATCATGAATCAAATCATGAATCATGAATTGAATCATGAATCATGATTCGAATCATGAATCGAATCATGAATCATAAATAGAATCATGAATCACAAATCATGAATCATGAATCATGAATTGAATCTTGAATTGAATCATGAATCATGAATCAAATCATGAATCATGAATCGAATAATGAATCAAGAATCATGAATCATGAATCGAATCATGAATCATGAATCGAATCATAAATCATGAATCGAATCATGAATTGAATCATGAATCATTAATTAAATCATGAATCATGAATCATGAATCTTAAATCGGATCATGAATCATGAATTGAATCATAAATCATGAATCATGAATCAAGAATTGAATCATGAATCATGAATCAAATTATGAATCATGAAATAAATCATGAATCAAATCATGAATCATGAATTGAATCATGAATCATGATTCGAATCATGAATCGAATCATGAATCATAAATAGAATCATGAATCACAAATCATGAATCATGAATTGAATCATGAATCATGAATCAAATCATGAATCATGAATCATGAATCGAATAATGAATCAAGAATCATGAATCGAATCATGAATCATGAATCATGAATTGAATCATGAATCATTAATCGAATCATGAATCATAAATTGAATCATGAATCGAATCATGAATCATTAATCGAATCATGAATTGAATCATGAATCATTAATCGAATCATGAATCATGAATTGAATCATGAATCATGAATCCTAAATCGGATCATGAATCATGAATCGAATCATAAATCATGAATTGAATCATGAAACATGAATCGAATTATTAATCATGAATCATGAATTGAATCATGAATTGAATCATGAATCATGAATTGAATCATAAATCATGAATCAAATCATAAATCATGAATTGAATCATGAATCATGAAATGAATCATGAATTGAATCATGAAACATGAATTGAATCATGAATTGAATCATGAATCGAATCATGAATCATGAATCGAATCATGAATTGAATCATGAATCTTGAATTGAGTCATGAATCATGAATTATGAATGAATCATGAATCATGAATTGAATCATGAATCATGAATTATGAATGAATCATTAATCATGAATTGAAGCATTAAATATGAGTCGAATCATGAATCATAAATCATGAATTGAATCATGAATCTTGAATCATGAATCTTGAATCTTGAATCATGAATAATGAATTGAATCATGAATTGAATTATGAATCATGAATTGAATTATGAATCATGAATTGAATTATGAATCATGAATCGAATCATGATTCATGAATCGAATCATGAATCATGAATTGAATCATGAATCGAATCGTGAATCATGAATTGAATCGTGAATCATGAATCGAATCATAAATTGAATCATGAATCATGAAATGAATCATGAATCATGAATTGAATCATGATTCATGAATTGAATCGTGAATCATGAATCGAATCATAAATTGAATCATGAATCATGAATCATGAATCATGAATCATGAATTGAATCATGAATCATGAATCAAATTATGAATCATGAATTAAATCATGAATCAAATCATGAATCATGAATTGAATCATGAATCATCATTCGAATCATGAATCGAATCATGAATCATAAATAGAATCATGAATCACAATTCATGAATCATGAATCATGAATCGAATAATGAATCAAGAATCATGAATCGAATCATGAATCATGATTTGAATGATGAATCATTAATCGAATCATGAATCATAAATTGAATCATGAATCGAATCATGAATCATGAATCGAATCATGAATTGAATCATGAATCATTAATCGAATCATGAATTGAATCATGAACCAAGAATTGAATCGTGAATCATGAATCCTAAATCGGATCATGATTCATGAATTGAATCATAAAACATGAATCGAATCATGAATCTTGAATCATGAATTGAATCATGAAGCGAATCATAAATCATGAATTGAATCATGAATCATGAATCATGAATTGCATCTTGCTACATGAATCATGAATTGCATCTTGCTACATGAATCATGAATTGAATCTTGAATCATGAATCGAATTGTGAATCGAATCATGAATCATGAATTGAATCATGAATCGAATCATGAATCATGAATCGAATCATGAATCATTAATCGAATCATTAATTGAATCATGAATCATGAATCGAATCATGAATCATGAATCTTGAATCGAATCATGAATCATGAATTGAATCCTAAATCATGAAATGAATCATGAATTGAATCATGAATCGAATCATAAATTGAATCATGTAACATGAATCATGAAATGAATCATGAATCATGAATTGAATCATGAATCATGAAATGAATCATGAATCAAATCATGAATTGAATCATGAATCATGAATCGAATCATGAATCATGAATCGAATCATGAACCGAATCATGAATCATTAATCGAATCATGAATCCTGAATCATGAATTGAATCGTGAATCATGAATCGAATCATGAATTGAATCATGAATCATGAAATGAATCATGAATCATGAATTGAATCATGAATCATGAATTGAATCGTGAATCATTAATCGAATCATGAATCATAAATTGAATTATAAATCGAATCATGAATCATGAATTGAATCATGAATCATGAATCGAATCATGAATCGGATCATGAATCATGAATTGAATCATAAAACATGAATCGAATCATGAATCATGAATTGAATCATGAAGCGAATCATAAATTGAATCATGAATCTAATCTAAAATCATGAACTGAATCATGAATCATGAATCATGAATCATGAATTTAATCATGAATTATGTATTGAATCATGAATCGAATCATGAATCATGAATTTAATCATGAATCATGAATTGAATCATGAACTGAATCATGAATCGAAACATAAATTATGAATCATGAATTAAATCATGAATCATGAATCGAGTCATGAATCATGAATCATGAATCGAATCATGAATCATTAATCGAATCATGAATTGAATCATAAATCATAAATAGAATCATGAATCAGAAATCATTAATTGAATCATGAATTGAATCTTAAATTGAATCATGAATCAAGCATCGAATCATGAATCTTGAATTGAATCATGAATCACAAATCATGAATTGTATCATGAATCATGAATTGTATCATGAATCATGAATTGTATCATGAATCATGAGTCGAATCATGCATTGATTCATGAATCATAAATCATGAATTGAATCATGAATTGTATCATGAATCATGAATTGAATCATGAATCATGAATTGATTCATGAATCATGAATTGAATCATGCATCTTGAATCACGAATCGAATCATGAATCATGAATTGAATCATGAATCATGAATCATGAATTGAATCATGAATCATGAATCATGAATTGAATCATGAATTGAATCATGAATAATGAATCGAATGATGAATCATGAATTGAATCATGAATCATGAATTGAATCATGAATTCTGAATTGAATCATGAATTGAATTCTGAATTGAATCATGAATTGAATCATGAAACATGAATCGAATCATGAATCATGAATCATTCATTGAATCATGAATCATGAAATGAATCATGAATTGAATCATGAATTATGAAATAAATCATGAATCATAAATTAAATCATGAATCATGAATCATAAATTGAATCATGATTCATGAATCATGAATTGAATCATGAATCATGAATTATGAAATGAATCATGAATCATGAATTAAATCATGAATTGAATCATTAATCATGAATCATGAATTGACTAATGAATCATGAATCATGAATCATGAATTGAATCATGAATCATAAATTGAATCATGAATCATGAAATGAATCATGAATCATGAATTGAATCATGAATCATGAATCATGAAATGAATCATGAATCATGAATTATGAAATGAATCATGAATTATGAAATGAATCATGAATCATGAATTATGAAATGAATCATGAATCATAAATTGAATCATGAATCATGAATTGAATCATGAATCATGAATTGAATCATGAATCGAATCATGAATCATGAATTGAATATTGAATCATGAATCATGAATTGAATCATGAATCATGAGTCGAATCATGAATCATGAATCATGAATTAAATCATGAATCATTAATCGAATCATGAATCATGAATTGAATCATAAATCATGAATCATGAATTGAATCATGAATCATGAATTGAATCATGAATTCTGAATTGAATCATGAATTGAATCATGAAACATGAATCGAATCATTAATCATGAATCATGAGTCGAATCATGAATCATAAATCATGAATTGAATCATGAATCTTGAATCATGTATCGAATCTTGAATCATGAATAATGAATTGAATTATGAATCATGAATTGAATTATGAATCATGAATCGAATCATGATTCATGAATCGAATCGTGAATCATGAATCGAATCATAAATTGAATCATGAATCATGAATGGAATCATGAATCATTAATCGAATCATGAATCATGAATTGGATCATGAATCATGAATCGAATCATAAATTGAATCATGAATCATGAAATGAATCATGAATCATGAATTGAATCGTGAATCATGAATCGAATCATAAATTAAATCATGAATCATGAAATGAATCATGAATTGAATCATGAATCATAAAATGAATCATGAATCATGAATTGAATCATGAATCATGAATCATGAAATGAATCATGAATCATGAATTTAATCATGAATCATGAATTTAATCATGAATCATGAATTGAATCATGAATCATGAATTATGAATTGAATCATAAATCATGAATCATGAATCATGAATTGAATCATGAATCGAATTATGAATCATGAATTAAATCATGAATCAAATCATGAATCATGAATTGAATCATGAATCATGATTCGAATCATAAATCGAATCATGAATCATAAATAGAATCATGAATCACAAATCATGAATCATGAATTGAATCATGAATTGAATCATGAATCATGAATCATGAATCAAATAATGAATCAAGAATCATGAATCATGAATCGAATCATGAATCATGAATCATGAATTGAATCATGAATCATTAATCGAATCATGAATCATAAATTGAATCATGAATCGAATCATGAATCATGAATCGAATCATGAATTGAATCATGAATCATTAATTGAATCATGAATCATGAATCTTAAATCGGATCATGAATCATGAATTGAATCATAAAACATGAATCGAATCATGAATCATGAATCATGAATTGAATCATAAAACATGAATCGAATCATGAATCATGAATCATGAATTGAATCATGAAGCAAATCATAAATCATGAATTGAATCATGAATCATGAATCATTAATTGAATCATGAATTGAATCTTGCTTCATGAATCATGAATTGAATCTTGAATCATGAATCGAATCATGAATCGAATCATGAATCATGAATTGAATCATTAATCGAATCATGAATCATGAATTGAATCATGAATCATGAATTGAATCATGAATCATGAATTGAATCATGAATTGAATCATGAATTCTGAATTGAATCATAAATTGAATCATGAAACATGAATCAAATTATTAATCATGAATCATGAATTGAATCATGAATCATGAGTCGAATCATGAATCATGAGTCTAATCATGAATCATAAATCATGAATTGAATCATAAATCTTGAATCATGAATTGAATCTTGAATCATGAATAATGAATTGAATCATGAATTGAATTATGAATCATGAATTGAATTATGAATCATGAATCGAATCATGATTCATGAATTGAATCATGAATCATGAATTGAATCATGAATCGAATCGTGAATCATGAATTGAATCGTGAATCATGAATCGAATCATAAATTGAATCATGAATCATGAATGGAATCATGAATCATTAATCGAATCATGAATCATGAATTGAATCGTGAATCATGAATCGAATCATAAATTGAATCATGAATCATAAAATGAATCATGAATCATGAATTGAATCATGAATCATGAATTGAATCGTGAATCATGAATCGAATCATAAATTGAATCATGAATCATGAATCATGAAATGAATCATGAATCATGAATTGAATCATGAATTGAATCATGAATTCTGAATTGAATCATAAATTGAATCATGAAACATGAATTGAATTATTAATCATGAATCATGAATTGAATCATGAATCATGAATTGAATCATGAATCATGAGTCGAATCATGAATCATAAATCATGAATTGAATCATAAATCTTGAATCATGAATAATGAATTGAATCATGAATTGAATTATGAATCATGAATTGAATTATGAATCATGAATCGAATTATGAATCATGAATCGAATCATGATTCATGAATCGAATCATGAATCATGAATTGAATCATGAATCGAATCGTGAATCATGAATTGAATCGTGAATCATGAATCGAATCATAAATTGAATCATGAATCATGAATGGAATCATGAATCATTATTCGAATCATGAATCATGAATCATGAATTGAATCGTGAATCATGAATCGAATCATAAATTGAATCATGAATCATGAATCATGAAATGAATCATGAATCATAAATTGAATCATGAATCATGAATCATGAAATGAATCATGAATCATGAAATGAATCATGAATCATGAATTGAATCATGAATCATGAATCATGAAATGAATCATGAATCATGAATTGAATCATGAATCATGAAATGAATCATGAATCATGAATTTAATCATGAATCATGAATCGAATCATGAATCATGAATCATGAATTGAATCATAAATCATGAATCATGAATTGAATCATGAATCATGAATCAAATTATGAATCATGAATTAAATCATGAATCAAATCATGAATCATGAATTGAATCATGAATCATGATTCGAATCATGAATCATAAATAGAATCATTAATCACAAATCATGAATCATGAATTGAATCATGAATTGAATCATGAATGATGAATCAAATCATGAATCATGAATCATGAATCGAATAATGAATCATGAATCATGAATCGAATAATGAATCAAGAATCATGAATCGAATCATGAATCATGAATCGAATCATGAATCATTAATCGAATCATGAATCATAAATTGAATCATGAATCGAATCATGAATCATGAATCGAATCATGAATTGAATCATGAATCATTAATCGAATCATGAATTGAATCATGAATCATGAATTGAATCATGAATCATGAATCCTAAATCGGATCATGAATCTTGAATTGAATCATAAAACATGAATCGAATCATGAATCTTGAATCATGAATTGAATCATGAATCATGAATTGAATCATGAATCATGAATCATGAAATGAATCATGAATCATGAAATGAATCATGAATCATGAATTGAATCATGAATCATGAATCATGAATTGAATCATGAATCATGAATTTAATCATGAATCATGAATCGAATCATGAATCATGAATTGAATCATAAATCATGAATCATGAATTGAATCATGAATCATGAATCAAATTATGAATCATGAATTAAATCATGAATCAAATCATGAATCATGAATTGAATCATGAATCATGATTCGAATCATGAATCGAATCATGAATCATAAATAGAATCATGAATCATGAATTGAATCATGAATGATGAATCAAATCATGAATCATGAATCATGAATCGAATAATGAATCAAGAATCATGAATCGAATCATGAATCATGAATCATGAATCGAATCATGAATCATTAATCGTATCATGAATCATAAATTGAATCATGAATCGAATCATGAATTGAATCATGAATCATTAATCGAATCATGAATTGAATCATGAATCATGAATTGAATCATGAATCATGAATCCTAAATCGGATCATGAATCTTGAATTGAATCATAAAACATGAATCGAATCATGAATCTTGAATCATGAATTGAATCATGAAGCAAATCATAAATCATGAATTGAATCATAAAACATGAATCGAATTATTAATCATGAATCATGAATTGAATCATGAATCATTAATTGAATCATGAATCGAATCATGAATCATAAATCATGAATTGAATCATAAATCTTGAATCATGAATTGAATCTTGAATCATGAATAATGAATTGAATCATGAATTGAATTATGAATCGAATCATGAATCATGAATCGAATCACGAATCATGAATTGAATCATGAATCGAATCGTGAATCATAAATTGAATCATGAATCGAATCATGAATCATGAATCGAATCATGAATCGAATCATGAATCATGAATCGAATCATGAATTGAATCATGAATCATTAATCGAATCATGAATTGAATCATGAATCATGAATTGAATCATGAATCCTAAATCGGATCATGAATCTTGAATTGAATCATAAAACATGAATCGAATCATGAATCTTGAATCATGAATTGAATCATGAAGCGAATCATAAATCATGAATTGAATCATAAAACATGAATCAAATTATTAATCATGAATCATGAATTGAATCATGAATCATTAATTGAATCATGAATCATGAGTCGAATCATGAATCATAAATCATGAATTGAATCATAAATCTTGAATCATGAATTGAATCTTGAATCATGAATAATGAATTGAATCATGAATTGAATTATGAATCATGAATTAAATCATGAATCAAATCATGAATCATGATTTGAATCATGAATCGAATTATGAATCATGAATTAAATCATGAATCAAATCATGAATCATGAATTGAATCATGAATCATGATTCGAATCATGAATCAAATCATGAATCATAAATAGAATCATGAATCACAAATCATGAATCATGAATCATGAATTGAATCATGAATTGAATCATGAATCATGAATCAAATCATGAATCATGAATCGAATAATGAATCAAGAATCATGAATCATGAATCGAATCATTAATCATGAATCATGAATTGAATCATGAATCATTAATCGAATCATGAATCATAAATTGAATCATGAATCGAATCATGAATCATGAATCGAATCATGAATTGAATCATGAATCATTAATTGAATCATGAATCATGAATCTTAAATCGGATCATGAATCATGAATTGAATTATAAAACATGAATCGAATCATGAATCATGAATCATGAATTGAATCATGAAGCAAATCATAAATCATGAATTGAATCATGAATCATGAATTGAATCATGAATTGAATCTTGCTTCATGAATCATGAATTGAATCTTGAATCATGAATCGAATCATGAATCGAATCATGAATCATGAATTGAATCATTAATCGAATCATGAATCATGAATTGAATCATGAATCATGAATTCTGAATTGAATCATAAATTGAATCATGAAACATGAATCAAATTATTAATCATGAATCATGAATTGAATCATGAATCATGAATTGAATCATGAATCATGAGTCGAATCATGAATCATGAGTCGAATCATGAATCATAAATCATGAATTGAATCATAAATCTTGAATCATGAATTGAATCTTGAATCATGAATAATGAATTGAATCATGAATTGAATTATGAATCATGAATTGAATTATGAATCATGAATCGAATCATGATTCATGAATCGAATCATGAATCATGAATTGAATCATGAATCGAATCGTGAATCATGAATTGAATCGTGAATCATGAATCGAATCATAAATTGAATCATGAATCATGAATGGAATCATGAATCATGAATCATGAATGGAATCATGAATCATTAATCGAATCATGAATCATGAATTGAATCGTGAATCATGAATCGAATCATAAATTGAATCATGAATCATAAAATGAATCATGAATCATGAATTGAATCATGAATCATGAATTGAATCGTGAATCATGAATCGAATCATAAATTGAATCATGAATCATGAATCATGAAATGAATCATGAATCATGAATTGAATCATGAATTGAATCATGAATTCTGAATTGAATCATAAATTGAATCATGAAACATGAATCGAATTATTAATCATGAATCATGAATTGAATCATGAATCATGAATTGAATCATGAATCATGAGTCGAATCATGAATCATAAATCATGAATTGAATCATAAATCTAGAATCATGATTTGAATCTTGAATCATGAATAATGAATTGAATCATGAATTGAATTATGAATCATGAATTGAATTATGAATCATGAATCGAATCATGATTCATGAATCGAATCATGAATCATGAATTGAATCATGAATCGAATCGTGAATCATGAATCGAATCATAAATTGAATCATGAATCATGAATGGAATCATGAATCATTAATCGAATCATGAATCATGAATCATGAATTGAATCGTGAATCATGAATCGAATCATAAATTGAATCATGAATCATGAATCATGAAATGAATCATGAATCATGAATTGAATCATGAATCATGAATCATGAATTTAATCATGAATCGAATCATGAATCATGAATCATGAATTTAATCATAAATCATGAATCATGAATTGAATCATGAATCATGAATCAAATTATGAATCATGAATTAAATCATGAATCAAATTATGAATCATGAATTAAATCATGAATCAAATCATGAATCATGAATTGAATCATGAATCATGATTCGAATCATGAATCGAATCATGAATCGAATCATGAATCATAAATAGAATCATGAATCACAAATCATGAATCATGAATTGAATCATGAATTGAATCATGAATGATGAATCAAATCATGAATCATGAATCATGAATCGAATAATGAATCAAGAATCATGAATCGAATCATGAATCATGAATCGAATCATGAATCGAATCATGAATCATGAATCGAATCATGAATCGAATCATGAATCATGAATCGAATCATGAATTGAATCATGAATCATTAATCGAATCATGAATTGAATCATGAATCATGAATTGAATCATGAATTGAATCATGAATTCTGAATTGAATCATAAATTGAATCATGAAACATGAATCGAATTATTAATCATGAATCATGAATTGAATCATGAATCATGAATTGAATCATGAATCATGAGTCGAATCATGAATCATAAATCATGAATTGAATCATAAATCTAGAATCATGATTTGAATCTTGAATCATGAATAATGAATTGAATCATGAATTGAATTATGAATCATGAATTGAATTATGAATCATGAATCGAATCATGATTCATGAATCGAATCATGAATCATGAATTGAATCATGAATCGAATCGTGAATCATGAATCGAATCATAAATTGAATCTTGAATCATGAATGGAATCATGAATCATTAATCGAATCATGAATCATGAATCATGAATTGAATCGTGAATCATGAATCGAATCATAAATTGAATCATGAATCATGAATCATGAAATGAATCATGAATCATGAATCATGAATCATGAATTGAATCATGAATCATGAATCATGAAATGAATCATGAATCATGAATTGAATCATGAATCATAAATCATGAATTTAATCATGAATCGAATCATGAATCATGAATTGAATCATAAATCATGAATCATGAATTGAATCATGAATCATGAATCAAATTATGAATCATGAATTAAATCATGAATCAAATTATGAATCATGAATTAAATCATGAATCAAATCATGAATCATGAATTGAATCATGAATCATGATTCGAATCATGAATCGAATCATGAATCATAAATAGAATCATGAATCACAAATCATGAATCATGAATTGAATCATGAATTGAATCATGAATGATGACTCAAATCATGAATCATGAATTGAATCATGAATCGAATCATGAATCATGAATCGAATCATGAATCGAATCATGAATCATGAATCGAATCATGAATCGAATCATGAATCATGAATCGAATCATGAATTGAATCATGAATCATTAATCGAATCATGAATTGAATCATGAATCATGAATTGAATCATGAATCATGAATCCTAAATCGGATCATGAATCTTGAATTGAATCATAAAACATGAATCGAATCATGAATCTTGAATCATGAATTGAATCATGAAGCGAATCATAAATCATGAATTGAATCATAAAACATGAATCGAATTATTAATCATGAATCATGAATTGAATCATGAATCATTAATTGAATCATGAATCATGAGTCGAATCATGAATCATAAATCATGAATTGAATCATAAATCTTGAATCATGAATTGAATCTTGAATCATGAATAATGAATTGAATCATGAATTGAATTATGAATCATGAATTGAATTATGAATCATGAATCGAATCATGATTCATGAATCGAATCACGAATCATGAATTGAATCATGAATCGAATCGTGAATCATAAATTGAATCATGAATCGAATCATGAATCATGAATCGAATCATGAATCATGAATCGAATCATGAATCGAATCATGAATCATGAATCGAATCATGAATTGAATCATGAATCATTAATCGAATCATGAATTGAATCATGAATCATGAATTGAATCATGAATCATGAATCCTAAATCGGATCATGAATCTTGAATTGAATCATAAAACATGAATCGAATCATGAATCTTGAATCATGAATTGAATCATGAAGCGAATCATAAATCATGAATTGAATCATAAAACATGAATCGAATTATTAATCATGAATCATGAATTGAATCATGAATCATTAATTGAATCATGAATCATGAGTCGAATCATGAATCATAAATCATGAATTGAATCATAAATCTTGAATCATGAATTGAATCTTGAATCATGAATAATGAATTGAATCATGAATTGAATTATGAATCATGAATTGAATTATGAATCATGAATCGAATCATGATTCATGAATCGAATCACGAATCATGAATTGAATCATGAATCGAATCGTGAATCATGAATTGAATCGTGAATCATGAATCGAATCATAAATTGAATCATGAATCATGAATGGAATCATGAATCATTAATCGAATCATGAATCATGAATTGAATCGTGAATCATGAATCGAATCATAAATTGAAACATGAATCATGAAATGAATCATGAATCATGAATTGAATCATGAATCATGAATTGAATCGTGAATCATGAATCGAATCATAAATTGAATCATGAATCATGAATCATGAATCGAATCATGAATCATGAATCATGAATTGAATCATAAATCATGAAACATGAATCATGAATTGAATCATGAATCATGATTCGAATCATGAATCGAATCATGAATCATAAATAGAATCATGAATCACAAATCATGAATCATGAATTGAATCATGAATTGAATCATGAATCATGAATCAAATCATGAATCATGAATCATGAATCGAATAATGAATCAAGAATCATGAATCGAATCGTGATTCATGAATTGAATCATGAATCATTAATCGAATCATGAATCATAAATTGAATCATGAATCGAATCATGAATCATGAATCGAATCATGAATCATGAATCGAATCATGAATTGAATCATGAATCATTAATCGAATCATGAATCATGAATCGAATCATGAATTGAATCATGAATCATTAATCGAATCATGAATTGAATCATGAATCAAGAATTGAATCATGAATCATGAATCCTAAATCGGATCATGAATCATCAATTGAATCATAAAACATGAATCGAATCATGAATCTTGAATCATGAATTGAATCATGAATCATGAATCATGAATTGAATCTTGCTACATGAATCATGAATTGAATCTTGCTACATGAATCATGAATTGAATCTTGAATCATGAATCGAATTGTGAATCGAATCATGAATCATGAATTGAATCATGAATCGAATCATGAATCATGAATCGAATCATGAATCATTAATCGAATCATGAATTGAATCATGAATCATGAATCGAATCATGAATCATGAATCATGAATCATGAATTGAATCCTAAATCATGAAATGAATCATGAATTGAATCATGAATCATGAATCATGAATCATGAATTGAATCATGAAGCGAATCATAAATCATGAATTGAATCATAAAACATGAATCGAATTATTAATCATGAATCATGAATTGAATCATGAATCATGAATTGAATCATGAATCAAGAGTCGAATCATGAATCATAAATCATGAATTGAATCATAAATCTTGAATCATGAATTGAATCTTGAATCAAGAATAATGAATTGAATTATGAATCATGAATCGAATCATGATTCATGAATCGAATCATGAATCATGAATTGAATCATGAATCGAATCGTGAATCATGAATTGAATCGTGAATCATGAATCGAATCATAAATTGAATCATGAATCATGAATGGAATCATGAATCATTAATCGAATCATGAATCATGAATCATGAATTGAACCGTGAATCATGAATCGAATCATAAATTGAATCATGAATCATGAAATGAATCATGAATTGAATCATGAATTATGAATTGAATCGTGAATCGAATCATAAATTGAATCATGAATCATGAATCGAATCATGAATCATGAATCGAATCATGAATCATGAATCATGAATTGAATCATGAATCATGAATTGAATCATGAATCATGAATTAAATCATGAATCAAATCATGAATCATGAATTGAATCATGAATCATGATTCGAATCATGAATCATGATTCGAATCATGAATCGAATCATGAATCATAAATAGAATCATGAATCACAAATCATGAATCATGAATTGAATCATGAATTGAATCATGAATCATGAATCAAATCATGAATCGAATAATGAATCAAGAATCATGAATCGAATCAAGAATCATGAATCGAATCATGAACTGAATCATGAATGGAATCATGAATCATAAATCAAATCATGAATCGTGAATCATGAATTGAATCGTGAATCATGAATCGAATCATAAATTGAATCATGAATCATGAAATGAATCATGAATCATGAATTGAATCATGAATCATGAATTGAATCGTGAATCATGAGTCGAATCATGAATCATGAGTCTAATCATGAATCATAAATCATGAATTGAATCATAAATCTTGAATCATGAATTGAATCTTGAATCATGAATAATGAATTGAATCATGAATTGAATTATGAATCATGAATTGAATTATGAATCATGAATCGAATCATGATTCATGAATCGAATCATGAATCATGAATTGAATCATGAATCGAATCGTGAATCATGAATTGAATCATGAATGGAATCATGAATCATTAATCGAATCATGAATCATGAATCATGAATTGAATCGTGAATCATGAATCGAATCATAAATTGAATCATGAATCATAAAATGAATCATGAATCATGAATTGAATCATGAATCATGAATTGAATCGTGAATCATGAATCGAATCATAAATTGAATCATGAATCATGAATCATGAAATGAATCATGAATCATGAATTGAATCATGAATTGAATCATGAATTCTGAATTGAATCATAAATTGAATCATGAAACATGAATCGAATTATTAATCATGAATCATGAATTGAATCATGAATCATGAATTGAATCATGAATCATGAGTCGAATCATGAATCATAAATCATGAATTGAATCATAAATCTTGAATCATGAATTGAATCTTGAATCATGAATAATGAATTGAATTATGAATCATGAATTGAATTATGAATCATGAATCGAATCATGATTCATGAATCGAATCATGAATCATGAATTGAATCATGAATCGAATCGTGAATCATGAATTGAATCGTGAATCATGATTCGAATCATAAATTGAATCATGAATCATGAATGGAATCATGAATCATTATTCGAATCATGAATCATGAATCATGAATTGAATCGTGAATCATGAATTGAATCATAAATTGAATCATGAATCATGAATCATGAAATGAATCATGAATCATAAATTGAATCATGAATCATGAATCATGAAATGAATCATGAATCATGAAATGAATCATGAATCATGAATTGAATCATGAATCATGAATTGAATCATGAATTTAATCATGAATCATGAAATGAATCATGAATCATGAATTTAATCATGAATCATGAATCGAATCATGAATCATGAATCATGAATTGAATCATAAATCATGAATCATGAATTGAATCATGAATCATGAATCAAATTATGAATCATGAATTAAATCATGAATCAAATCATGAATCATGAATTGAATCATGAATGATGAATCAAATCATGAATCATGAATCATGAATCGAATAATGAATCAAGAATCATGAATCGAATCATGAATCATGAATCGAATCATGAATCATTAATCGAATCATGAATCATAAATTGAATCATGAATCGAATCATGAATCATGAATCGAATCATGAATTGAATCATGAATCATTAATCGAATCATGAATTGAATCATGAATCATGAATTGAATCATGAATCATGAATCCTAAATCGGATCATGAATCTTGAATTGAATCATAAAACATGAATCGAATCATGAATCTTGAATCATGAATTGAATCATGAATCATGAATTGAATCATGAATCATGAATCATGAAATGAATCATGAATCATGAAATGAATCATGAATCATGAATTGAATCATGAATCATGAATCATGAATTGAATCATGAATCATGAATTTAATCATGAATCATGAATCGAATCATGAATCATGAATTGAATCATAAATCATGAATCATGAATTGAATCATGAATCATGAATCAAATTATGAATCATGAATTAAATCATGAATCAAATCATGAATCATGAATTGAATCATGAATCATGATTCGAATCATGAATCGAATCATGAATCATAAATAGAATCATGAATCACAAATCATGAATCATGAATTGAATCATGAATTGAATCATGAATGATGAATCAAATCATGAATCATGAATCATGAATCGAATAATGAATCAAGAATCATGAATCGAATCATGAATCATGAATCATGAATTGAATCATGAATCATTAATCGAATCATGAATCATAAATTGAATCATGAATCGAATCATGAATCATGAATCGAATCATGAATTGAATCATGAATCATTAATCGAATCATGAATTGAATCATGAATCATGAATTGAATCATGAATCATGAATCCTAAATCGGATCATGAATCTTGAATTGAATCATAAAACATGAATCGAATCATGAATCTTGAATCATGAATTGAATCATGAAGCAAATCATAAATCATGAATTGAATCATAAAACATGAATCGAATTATTAATCATGAATCATGAATTGAATCATGAATCATTAATTGAATCATGAATCGAATCATGAATCATAAATCATGAATTGAATCATAAATCTTGAATCATGAATTGAATCTTGAATCATGAATAATGAATTGAATCATGAATTGAATTATGAATCATGAATCGAATCATGAATCATGAATCGAATCACGAATCATGAATTGAATCATGAATCGAATCGTGAATCATAAATTGAATCATGAATCGAATCATGAATCATGAATCGAATCATGAATCATGAATCGAATCATGAATCGAATCATGAATCATGAATCGAATCATGAATTGAATCATGAATCATTAATCGAATCATGAATTGAATCATGAATCATGAATTGAATCATGAATCCTAAATCGGATCATGAATCTTGAATTGAATCATAAAACATGAATCGAATCATGAATCTTGAATCATGAATTGAATCATGAAGCGAATCATAAATCATGAATTGAATCATAAAACATGAATCAAATTATTAATCATGAATCATGAATTGAATCATGAATCATTAATTGAATCATGAATCATGAGTCGAATCATGAATCATAAATCATGAATTGAATCATAAATCTTGAATCATGAATTGAATCTTGAATCATGAATAATGAATTGAATCATGAATTGAATTATGAATCATGAATTAAATCATGAATCAAATCATGAATCATGAATTGAATCATGAATCGAATTATGAATCATGAATTAAATCATGAATCAAATCATGAATCATGAATTGAATCATGAATCATGATTCGAATCATGAATCGAATCATGAATCATAAATAGAATCATGAATCACAAATCATGAATCATGAATCATGAATTGAATCATGAATTGAATCATGAATCATGAATCAAATCATGAATCATGAATCGAATAATGAATCAAGAATCATGAATCATGAATCGAATCATGAATCATGAATCATGAATTGAATCATGAATCATTAATCGAATCATGAATCATAAATTGAATCATGAATCGAATCATGAATCATGAATCGAATCATGAATTGAATCATGAATCATTAATTGAATCATGAATCATGAATCTTAAATCGGATCATGAATCATGAATTGAATTATAAAACATGAATCGAATCATGAATCATGAATCATGAATTGAATCATGAAGCAAATCATAAATCATGAATTGAATCATGAATCATGAATTGAATCATGAATTGAATCTTGCTTCATGAATCATGAATTGAATCTTGAATCATGAATCGAATCATGAATCGAATCATGAATCATGAATTGAATCATTAATCGAATCATGAATTGAATCATGAATCATGAATTGAATCATGAATCATGAATTCTGAATTGAATCATAAATTGAATCATGAAACATGAATCAAATTATTAATCATGAATCATGAATTGAATCATGAATCATGAGTCGAATCATGAATCATGAATTGAATCATGAATCATGAGTCGAATCATGAATCATGAGTCGAATCATGAATCATAAATCATGAATTGAATCATAAATCTTGAATCATGAATTGAATCTTGAATCATGAATAATGAATTGAATCATGAATTGAATTATGAATCATGAATTGAATTATGAATCATGAATCGAATCATGATTCATGAATCGAATCATGAATCATGAATTGAATCATGAATCGAATCGTGAATCATGAATTGAATCGTGAATCATGAATCGAATCATAAATTGAATCATGAATCATGAATGGAATCATGAATCATGAATCATGAATGGAATCATGAATCATTAATCGAATCATGAATCATGAATTGAATCGTGAATCATGAATCGAATCATAAATTGAATCATGAATCATAAAATGAATCATGAATCATGAATTAAATCATGAATCATGAATTGAATCGTGAATCATGAATCGAATCATAAATTGAATCATGAATCATGAATCATGAATTGAATCATGAATTGAATCATGAATTCTGAATTGAATCATAAATTGAATCATGAAACATGAATCGAATTATTAATCATGAATCATGAATTGAATCATGAATCATGAATTGAATCATGAATCATGAGTCGAATCATGAATCATAAATCATGAATTGAATCATAAATCTAGAATCATGATTTGAATCTTGAATCATGAATAATGAATTGAATCATGAATTGAATTATGAATCATGAATTGAATTATGAATCATGAATCGAATCATGATTCATGAATCGAATCATGAATCATGAATTGAATCATGAATCGAATCGTGAATCATGAATCGAATCATAAATTGAATCATGAATCATGAATGGAATCATGAATCATTAATCGAATCATGAATCATGAATCATGAATTGAATCGTGAATCATGAATCGAATCATAAATTGAATCATGAATCATGAATCATGAAATGAATCATGAATCATGAATTGAATCATGAATCATGAATCATGAAATGAATCATGAATCATGAATTGAATCATGAATCATGAATTTAATCATGAATCGAATCATGAATCATGAATCATGAATTGAATCATAAATCATGAATCATGAATTGAATCATGAATCATGAATCAAATTATGAATCATGAATTAAATCATGAATCAAATTATGAATCATGAATTAAATCATGAATCATGATTCGAATCATGAATCGAATCATGAATCATAAATAGAATCATGAATCACAAATCATGAATGATGAATCAAATCATGAATCATGAATCATGAATCGAATAATGAATCAAGAATCATGAATCGAATCATGAATCATGAATTGAATCATGAATCGAATCATGAATCATGAATCGAATCATGAATCGAATCATGAATCATGAATCGAATCATGAATTGAATCATGAATCATTAATCGAATCATGAATTGAATCATGAATCATGAATTGAATCATGAATCATGAATCCTAAATCGGATCATGAATCTTGAATTGAATCATAAAACATGAATCGAATCATGAATCTTGAATCATGAATTGAATCATGAAGCGAATCATAAATCATGAATTGAACCATAAAACATGAATCGAATTATTAATCATGAATCATGAATTGAATCATGAATCATTAATTGAATCATGAATCATGAGTCGAATCATGAATCATAAATCATGAATTGAATCATAAATCTTGAATCATGAATTGAATCTTGAATCATGAATAATGAATTGAATCATGAATTGAATTATGAATCATGAATTGAATTATGAATCATGAATCGAATCATGATTCATGAATCGAATCACGAATCATGAATTGAATCATGAATCGAATCGTGAATCATAAATTGAATCATGAATCGAATCATGAATCATGAATCGAATCATGAATCGAATCATGAATCGAATCATGAATCATGAATCGAATCATGAATTGAATCATGAATCATTAATCGAATCATGAATTGAATCATGAATCATGAATTGAATCATGAATCATGAATCCTAAATCGGATCATGAATCTTGAATTGAATCATAAAACATGAATCGAATCATAAAACATGAATCGAATCATGAATCTTGAATCATGAATTGAATCATGAAGCGAATCATAAATCATGAATTGAATCATAAAACATGAATCGAATTATTAATCATGAATCATGAATTGAATCATGAATCATTAATTGAATCATGAATCATGAGTCGAATCATGAATCATAAATCATGAATTGAATCATAAATCTTGAATCATGAATTGAATCTTGAATCATGAATAATGAATTGAATCATGAATTGAATTATGAATCATGAATTGAATTATGAATCATGAATCGAATCATGATTCATGAATCGAATCACGAATCATGAATTGAATCATGAATCGAATCGTGAATCATGAATTGAATCGTGAATCATGAATCGAATCATAAATTGAATCATGAATCATGAATGGAATCATGAATCATTAATCGAATCATGAATCATGAATCATGAATTGAATCGTGAATCATGAATCGAATCATAAATTGAAACATGAATCATGAATCATGAATTGAATCATGAATCATGAATTGAATCATGAATCATGAATTGAATCGTGAATCATGAATCGAATCATAAATTGAATCATGAATCATGAATCATGAATTGAATCATAAATCATGAAACATGAATTGAATCATGAATCATGATTCGAATCATGAATCGAATCATGAATCATAAATAGAATCATGAATCACAAATCATGAATCATGAATTGAATCATGAATTGAATCATGAATCATGAATCAAATCATGAATCATGAATCATGAATCGAATAATGAATCAAGAATCATGAATCGAATCGTGATTCATGAATTGAATCATGAATCATTAATCGAATCATGAATCATAAATTGAATCATGAATCGAATCATGAATCATGAATCGAATCATGAATTGAATCATGAATCATTAATCGAATCATGAATTGAATCATGAATCAAGAATTGAATCATGAATCATGAATCCTAAATCGGATCATGAATCATCAATTGAATCATAAAACAAGAATCGAATCATGAATCTTGAATCATGAATTGAATCATGAATCATGAATCATGAATTGAATCTTGCTACATGAATCATGAATTGAATCTTGCTACATGAATCATGAATTGAATCTTGAATCATGAATCGAATTGTGAATCGAATCATGAATCATGAATTGAATCATGAATCGAATCATGAATCATGAATCGAATCATGAATCATTAATCGAATCATGAATTGAATCATGAATCATGAATCGAATCATGAATCATGAATCATGAATCATGAATTGAATCCTAAATCATGAAATGAATCATGAATTGAATCATGAATCATGAATCATGAATCATGAATTGAATCATGAAGCGAATCATAAATCATGAATTGAATCATAAAACATGAATCGAATTATTAATCATGAATCATGAATTGAATCATGAATCATGAATTGAATCATGAATCAAGAGTCGAATCATGAATCATAAATCATGAATTGAATCATAAATCTTGAATCATGAATTGAATCTTGAATCAAGAATAATGAATTGAATTATGAATCATGAATTGAATTATGAATCATGAATCGAATCATGATTCATGAATTGAATCATGAATCGAATCGTGAATCATGAATTGAATCGTGAATCATGAATCGAATCATAAATTGAATCATGAATCATGAATGGAATCATGAATCATTAATCGAATCATGAATCATGAATCATGAATTGAACCGTGAATCATGAATCGAATCATAAATTGAATCATGAATCATGAAATGAATCATGAATCATGAATTGAATCATGAATTATGAATTGAATCGTGAATCGAATCATAAATTGAATCATGAATCATGAATCATGAATCGAATCATGAATCATGAATCATGAATCGAATCATGAATCATGAATCATGAATCATGAATTGAATCATGAATCATGAATTGAATCATGAATCATGAATTAAATCATGAATCAAATCATGAATCATGAATTGAATTATGAATCATGATTCGAATCATGAATCATGATTCGAATCATGAATCGAATCATGAATCATAAATAGAATCATGAATCACAAATCATGAATCATGAATTGAATCATGAATTGAATCATGAATCATGAATCAAATCATGAATCGAATAATGAATCAAGAATCATGAATCGAATCAAGAATCATGAATCGAATCAAGAATCATGAATCGAATCATGAACTGAATCATGAATGGAATCATGAATCATAAATCAAATCATGAATCGTGAATCATGAATTGAATCGTGAATCATGAATCGAATCATAAATTGAATCATGAATCATGAAATGAATCATGAATCATGAATTGAATCATGAATCATGAATTGAATCGTGAATCATGAATCGAATCATAAATTGAATCATGAATCATTAATCGAATCATGAATCATAAATTGAATTATGAATCGAATCATGAATCATAAATCGAATCATGAATCATGAATTGAATCATAAAACATGAATCGAATCATGAATCATGAATTGAATCATGAAGCGAATCATAAATTGAATCATGAATCATGAATCGAATCTAGAATCATGAATCATGAATCGAATCTAGAATCATGAATCATGAATCATGAATAATGAATTTAATCATGAATTATGTATTGAATCATGAATCGAATCATGAATCATGAATCATGAATTGAATCATAAATCATGAATCATGAATTAAAACATGAATTGAATCATGAATCGAATCATGAATCATTAATCAAATCATGAATCATTAATTGAATCATGAATTGAATTATAAATCATGAATCATGAATTGAATCATGAATCATAAATCGAATCATGAATCATTAATCGAATCATGAATCATGAATTGAATCATGAATCATAAATAGAATCATGAATCACAAATCATGAATCATGAATCATGAATTGAATCTTGAATTGAATCATGAATCGAATCATGAATCATGAATCGAATCATGATTCATGAATCGAATCATGAATCAAGAATCATGAATCGAATCATGAATCATGAATCATTAATCGAATCATGAATTGAATCATGAATCTTGAATTGAGTCATGAATCATGAATTATGAATGAATCATGAATCATGAATTGAATCATGAATCATGAATTATGAATGAATCATGAATCATGAATTGAAGCATTAAATATGAGTCGAATCATGAATCATAAATCATGAATTGAATCATGAATCTTGAATCACGAATCGAATCATGAATAATGAATTGAATCATGAATTGAATCATGAATCATGAATTGAATCATGAATCATGAATTGAATCATAAATCATGAATCAAATCATAAATCATGAATTGAATCATGAATCATGAAATGAATCATGAATTGAATCATGAAACATGAATTGAATCATGAATCATGAATTGAATCATGAATTATGAATTGAATCATGAATTGAATCATGAATCGAATCATGAATCGAATCATGAATCGAATCATGAATTGAATCATGAATCTTGAATTGAGTCATGAATCATGAATTATGAATGAATCATGAATCATGAATTGAATCATGAATCATGAATTATGAATGAATCATGAATCATGAATTGAAGCATTAAATATGAGTCGAATCATGAATCATAAATCATGAATTGAATCATGAATCTTGAATCAGGAATCGAATCATGAATAATGAATTGAATCATGAATTGAATCATGAATCATAAATCATAAATTGAATCATGAATCTTGAATCACGAATCGAATCATGAATAATGAATTGAATCATGAATTGAATCATGAATCATGAATTGAATCATGAATCATGAATCAAATCATGAATCATGAATCATGAATCAAATCATGAATCATTAATTAAATCATGAATCGAATCATGAATCACAAATCATGAATTGAATCATGAATCATGAATCATGAATTGAATCATGAATCATAAATTAATTCATGAATCGAATCATGAACCTCGAATCATGAACCATGAATCATGAATTGAATCATGAATCATGAATCGAATCATGAATTGAATCATGAATCATGAATCATTAATTGAATCATAAATCATGAATCATGAATTGAATTATGAATCATGAATTAAATCATGAATCAAATCATGAATCATGAATTGAATCATGAATCATGATTCGAATCATGAATCGAATCATGAATCATAAATAGAATTATGAATCACAAATCATGAATCATGAATTGAATCATGACTTGAATCATGAATCATGAATCAAATCATGAATCATGAATCGAATCATGAATCAAG
Organism: Mixophyes australis; assembly: GCA_036250195.1. NCBI lineage: Eukaryota > Metazoa > Chordata > Amphibia > Anura > Limnodynastidae > Mixophyes > Mixophyes australis. The sequence continues at coordinate 89,331,879 of JAVHZZ010000012.1, forward strand.
AATCATGAATCATGAATCGAATCATGAATCATGAATCATAATTTGAATCATGAATCATTAATCGAATCATGAATCGAATCATGAATCATGAATCGAATCATGAATCATGAATCGAATCATGAATCGAATCATGAATTGAATCATGAATCATTAATCGAATCATGAATTGAATCATAATTTGAATCATGAATCATTAATCGAATCATGAATCATAAATTGAATCATGAATCGAATCATGAATCATGAATCGAATCATGAATCGAATCATGAATTGAATCATGAATCATTAATCGAATCATGAATTGAATCATGAATCATGAATCATAAATCGGATCATGAGTCATGAATTGAATCATAAAACATGAATCGAATCATGAATCATGAATCATGAATTGAATCATGAAGCGAATCATAAATCATGAATTGAATCATGAATCATGAATCATGAATTGAATCATGAATCATGAATTGAATCATGAATCATGAATTTAATCTTGCTTCATGAATCATGAATTGAATCTTGAATCATGAATCGAATCATGAATCATGAATTGAATCATGAATCGAATCATGAATCATTAATCGAATCATGAATTGAATCATGAATCATAAATTGAATCATGAATCATGAATCATGAATTGAATTATGAATCATGAATCATGAATCGAATCATGAATCATGAATTGAATCATGAAGCGAATCATAAATCATGAATTGAATCATGAATCATGAATCATGAATTGAATCATGAATCATGAATTGAATCATGAATCATGAATTTAATCTTGCTTCATGAATCATGAAATGAATCATGAATCATGAATCGAATCATGAATCATGAATTGAATCATGAATCGAATCATGAATCATTAATCGAATCATGAATTGAATCATGAATCATAAATTGAATCATGAATCATGAATCATGAATTGAATTATGAATCATGAATCATGAATCTAATCATGAATCATGAATCATGAATTGAATCCTAAATCATGAAATGAATCATTAATTGAATCATGAATCATGAATCGAATCATGAATCATGAATCGAATCATGAATCGAATCATGAATTGAATCATGAATCATGAATCGAATCATGAATCGAATCATGAATTGAATCATGAATCATGAATTGAATTATGAATCATGAAATGAATCATGAATCGAATCATGAATTGAATCATGAATCATGAATCGAATCATGAATCATGAATCGAATCATGAACCATGAATCGAATCATGAACCATGAATTGAATCATGAATCATGAATTGAATCATGAATGGAATCATGAATCATTAATCGAATCATGAATCATGAATTGAATCGTGAATCATGAATCGAATCATAAATTGAATCATGAATCATGAAATGAATCATGAATCATGAATTTAATCATGAATCATGTAATGAATCATGAATCATGAATTTAATCATGAATCATGTATTGAATAATGAATTGAATCATGAATCGAATCATGAATCATGAATTGAATCATGAATCATGAATCGAATCATGAATCATGAATTAAATCATGAATCAAATCATGAATGATGAATTGAATCATGAATCATGATTCGAATCATGAATCGAATCATGATTCGAATCATGAATCGAATCATGAATCATAAATAGAATCATGAATCAAATCATGAATCATGAATCGAATCATGAATCATGAATTTAAACTTGCTTCATGAATCATGAATTGAATCTTGAATCATGAATTGAATCATGAATCGAATCATGAATCATTAATCGAATTATGAATTGAATCATGAATAATGAATTGAATCATGAATCATGAATCATGAATTGAATCATGAATCATGAATCATGAATTGAATCATGAATCATGAATCTAATCATGAATCGTGAATCATGAATTGAATCCTAAATCATGAAATGAATCATGAATTGAATCATGAATCATGAATCGAATCATAAATTGAATCATGTTTTATGAATCATGAAATGAATCATGAATCATGAATTGAATTATGAATCATGAAATGAATCATGAATCGAATCATGAATTGAATCATGAATCATGAATGGAATCATGAACCATGAATTGAATCATGAATCATGAATGGAATCATGAACCATGAATTGAATCATGAATCATGAATTGAATCATGAATGGAATCATGAATCATTAATCGAATCATGAATCATGAATTGAATCGTGAATCATAAATTGAATCATGAATCAAGAAATGAATCATGAATCATGAATTGAATCATGGATCATGAATTGAATCATGAATAATGAATTGAATCGTGAATCATAAATTGAATCATGAAATGAATCATGAATCATGAATTGAATCATGAATCATGAAATGAATCATGAATTGAATCATGAATCATGTATTGAATAATGAATTGAATCATGAATCGAATCATGAATCATGAATTGAATCATGAATCATAATTCGAATCATGAATCGAATCATGAATCATAAATAGAATCATGAATCAAATCATGAATCATGAATCGAATCATGAATTGAATCATGAATCATGAATCAAATCATGAATCATGAATCGAATCATGAATCATGAATCAAGAATCATGAATCATGAATCAAGAATCATGAATCATGAATCGAATCATGAATCATGAATCGTGAATTGAATCATGAATCATTAATCGAATCATGAATCATAAATTGAATCATGAATCGAATCATGAATCGAATCATGAATCATGAATCGAATCATGAATTGAATCATGAATCATGAATTAAAACATGAATTGAATGATGAATCGAATCATGAATCATTAATCAAATCATGAATCATTAATTGAATCATGAATTGAATTATAAATCATGAATCATGAATTGAATCATGAATCATGAATCGAATCATGAATCATTAATCGAATCATGAATCATGAATTGAATCATGAATCGAATCATGAATCGAATCATGAATCATAAATAGAATCATGAATCACAAATCATGAATCATGAATCATGAATTGAATCTTGAATTGAATCATGAATCGAATCATGAATCATGAATCGAATCATGTTTCATGAATCGAATCATGAATCAAGAATCATGAATCGAATCATGAATCATGAATCATGAATTGAATCATGAATCATTAATCGAATCATGAATCATAAATTGAATCATGAATCATGAATTGAATCATGAATCATGAATTGAATCATAAATCATGAATCGAATCATAAATCATGAATAAAATCATAAATCATGAATTGAATCATGAATCATGAAATGAATCATGAATTGAATCATGAAACATGAATTGAATCATGAATCATGAATTGAATCATGAATTATGAATTGAATCATGAATTGAATCATGAATCGAATCATGAATCATGAATCGAATCATGAATTGAATCATGAATCTTGAATTGAGTCATGAATCATGAATTATGAATGAATCATGAATTGAATCATGAATTATGAATGAATCATTAATCATGAATTGAAGCATTAAATATGAGTCGAATCATGAATCATAAATCATGAATTGAATCATGAATCTTGAATCGAATCATGAATAATGAATTGAATCATGAATTGAATCATGAATTGAATCATGAATCATGAATTGAATCATGAATCATGAATCAAATCATGAATCATGAATCAAATCATGAATCATGAATCATTAATTAAATCATGAATCGAATCATGAATCACAAATCATGAATTGAATCATGAATCATGAATCGAATCATGAATCATGAATCGAATCATGAATCGAATCATGAATCATGAATCATGAATTGAATCATGAATTGAATCATGAATCATAAATTGAATCATGAATTAAATCATGAATCATGAATCATAAATTGAATCATGAATCATGAATCATAAATTGAATCATAAATCATGAATCATGAATTGAATTATGAATCATGAATTAAATCATGAATCAAATCATGAATCATGAATTGAATCATGAATCATGATTCGAATCATGAATCGAATCATGAATCATAAATAGAATCATGAATCACAAATCATGAATCATGAATCATGAATTGAATCATGACTTGAATCATGAATCATTAATCGAATCATGAATCACAAATCATGAATTGAATCATGAATCATGAATCGAATCATGAATCATGAATCATAATTTGAATCATGAATCATTAATCGAATCATGAATCGAATCATGAATCATGAATCGAATCATGAATCATGAATCGAATCATGAATCGAATCATGAATTGAATCATGAATCATTAATCGAATCATGAATTGAATCATAATTTGAATCATGAATCATTAATCGAATCATGAATCATTAATCGAATCATGAATCATAAATTGAATCATGAATCGAATCATGAATCATGAATCGAATCATGAATCGAATCATGAATTGAATCATGAATCATTAATCGAATCATGAATTGAATCATGAATCATGAATCCTAAATCGGATCATGAGTCATGAATTGAATCATAAAACATGAATCGAATCATGAATCATGAATCATGAATTGAATCATGAAGCGAATCATAAATCATGAATTGAATCATGAATCATGAATCATGAATTGAATCATGAATCATGAATTGAATCATGAATCGAATCATGAATCATTAATCGAATCATGAATTGAATCATGAATCATGAATTGAATCATGAATCATGAATCATGAATCGAATCATGAATCATGAATCATGAATCTAATCATGAATCATGAATCATGAATTGAATCCTAAATCATGAAATGAATCATTAATTGAATCATGAATCATGAATCGAATCATAAATTGAATAATGTATCATGAATCATGAAATTAATCATGAATCATGAATTGAATTATGAATCATGAAATTAATCATGAATCGAATCATGAATTGAATCATGAATCATGAATCGAATCATGAACCATGAATTGAATCATGAATCATGAATTGAATCATGAATGGAATCATGAATCATTAATCGAATCATGAATCATGAATTGAATCGTGAATCATGAATCGAATCATAAATTGAATCATGAATCATGAAATGAATCATGAATCATGAATTGAATCATGGATCATGATTGAATCATGAATCATGAATTGAATCGTGAATCATGAATCGAATCATAAATTGAATCATGAATCATGAAATGAATCATGAATCATAAATTGAATCATGAATCATGAAATGAATCATGAATTGAATCATGAATCATGAAATGAATCATGAATCATGAATTTAATCATGAATCATGTATTGAATAATGAATTGAATCATGAATCGAATCATGAATCATGAATTGAATCATGAATCATGAATCGAATCATGAATCATGAATTAAATCATGAATCAAATCATGAATGATGAATTGAATCATGAATCATGATTCGAATCATGAATCGAATCATGAATCATAAATAGAATCATGAATCAAATCATGAATCATGAATCGAATCATGAATCATGAATCGAATCATGAATCAAGAATCATGAATCATGAATCATGAATTGAATCATGAAGCGAATCATAAATCATGAATTGAATCACGAATCATAAATCATGAATTGAATCATGAATTGAATCATGAATTTAATCTTGCTTCATGAATCATGAATTGAATCTTGAATCATGAATCGAATCATGAATCGAATCATGAATCATGAATTGAATCATGAATCGAATCATGAATCATTAATCGAATCATGAATTGAATCTTGAATCATGAATTGAATCATGAATCATGAATCATGAATCATGAATTTAATCATGAATCATGAATCATGAATCTAATCATGAATCATGAATCATGAATTGAATCATGAAGCGAATCATAAATCATGAATCATGAATCATGAATTGAATCATGAATCATGAATTGATTCATGAATCATGAATTTAATCTTGCTTCATGAATCATGAATTGAATCTTTAATCATGAATCAAATCATGAATCGAATCATGAATCATGAATTGAATCATAAATCGAATCATGAATCATTAATCGAATCATGAATTGAATCATGAATCATGAATTGAATCATGAATCATGAATCATGAATTGAATCATGAATCATGAATCATGAATCTAATCATGAATCATGAATCATGAATTGAATCCTAAATCATGAAATGAATCATGAATTGAATCATGAATCATGAATCGAATCATAAATTGAATCATGTATCATGAAATGAATCATGAATCATGAATTGAATTATGAATCATGAAATGAATCATGAATCGAATCATGAATTGAATCATGAATCATGAATGGAATCATGAACCATGAATTGAATCATGAATCATGAATTGAATCATGAATGGAATCATGAATCATTAATCGTATCATGAATCATGAATTGAATCGTGAATCATGAATCGAATCATAAATTGAATCATGAATCATGAAATGAATCATGAATCATGAATTGAATCATGGATCATGAATTGAATCATGAATCATGAATTGAATCGTGAATCATAAATTGAATCATGAAATGAATCATGAATCATGAATTGAATCATGAATCATGAAATGAATCATGAATCATGAATTTAATCATGAATCATGTATTGAATAATGAATTGAATCATGAATCGAATCATGAATCATGAATTGAATCATGAATCATAATTCGAATCATGAATCGAATCATGAATCATAAATAGAATCATGAATCAAATCATGAATCATGAATCATGAATCGAATCATGAATTGAATCATGAATCATGAATCAAATCATGAATCATGAATCATGAATCGAATCATGAATCATGAATCAAGAATCATGAATCATGAATCGAATCATGAATCATGAATCGTGAATTGAATCATGAATCATGAATCGTGAATTGAATCATGAATCGAATCATGAATCGAATCATGAATCGAATCATGAATTGAATCATGAATCATTAATCGAATCATGAATTGAATCATAATTTGAATCATGAATCATTAATCGAATCATGAATCATTAATCGAATCATGAATCATAAATTGAATCATGAATCGAATCATGAATCATGAATCGAATCATGAATCGAATCATGAATTGAATCATGAATCATTAATCGAATCATGAATTGAATCATGAATCATGAATCCTAAATCGGATCATGAGTCATGAATTGAATCATAAAACATGAATCGAATCATGAATCATGAATCATGAATTGAATCATGAAGCGAATCATAAATCATGAATTGAATCATGAATCATGAATCATGAATTGAATCATGAATCATGAATCGAATCATGAATCGAATCATGAATCATTAATCGAATCATGAATTGAATCATGAATCATGAATTGAATCATGAATCATGAATCATGAATCGAATCATGAATCATGAATCATGAATCTAATCATGAATCATGAATCATGAATTGAATCCTAAATCATGAAATGAATCATTAATTGAATCATGAATCATGAATCGAATCATAAATTGAATAATGTATCATGAATCATGAAATTAATCATGAATCATGAATTGAATTATGAATCATGAAATTAATCATGAATCGAATCATGAATTGAATCATGAATCATGAATCGAATCATGAACCATGAATTGAATCATGAATCATGAATTGAATCATGAATGGAATCATGAATCATTAATCGAATCATGAATCATGAATTGAATCGTGAATCATGAATCGAATCATAAATTGAATCATGAATCATGAAATGAATCATGAATCATGAATTGAATCATGGATCATGATTGAATCATGAATCATGAATTGAATCGTGAATCATGAATCGAATCATAAATTGAATCATGAATCATGAAATGAATCATGAATCATAAATTGAATCATGAATCATGAAATGAATCATGAATTGAATCATGAATCATGAAATGAATCATGAATCATGAATTTAATCATGAATCATGTATTGAATAATGAATTGAATCATGAATCGAATCATGAATCATGAATTGAATCATGAATCATGAATCGAATCATGAATCATGAATTAAATCATGAATCAAATCATGAATGATGAATTGAATCATGAATCATGATTCGAATCATGAATCGAATCATGAATCATAAATAGAATCATGAATCAAATCATGAATCATGAATCGAATCATGAATCATGAATCGAATCATGAATCAAGAATCATGAATCATGAATCATGAATTGAATCATGAAGCGAATCATAAATCATGAATTGAATCACGAATCATAAATCATGAATTGAATCATGAATTGAATCATGAATTTAATCTTGCTTCATGAATCATGAATTGAATCTTGAATCATGAATCGAATCATGAATCGAATCATGAATCATGAATTGAATCATGAATCGAATCATGAATCATTAATCGAATCATGAATTGAATCTTGAATCATGAATTGAATCATGAATCATGAATCATGAATCATGAATTTAATCATGAATCATGAATCATGAATCTAATCATGAATCATGAATCATGAATTGAATCATGAAGCGAATCATAAATCATGAATCATGAATCATGAATTGAATCATGAATCATGAATTGATTCATGAATCATGAATTTAATCTTGCTTCATGAATCATGAATTGAATCTTTAATCATGAATCAAATCATGAATCGAATCATGAATCATGAATTGAATCATAAATCGAATCATGAATCATTAATCGAATCATGAATTGAATCATGAATCATGAATTGAATCATGAATCATGAATCATGAATTGAATCATGAATCATGAATCATGAATCTAATCATGAATCATGAATCATGAATTGAATCCTAAATCATGAAATGAATCATGAATTGAATCATGAATCATGAATTGAATCATAAATTGAATCATGTATCATGAAATGAATCATGAATCATGAATTGAATTATGAATCATGAAATGAATCATGAATCGAATCATGAATTGAATCATGAATCATGAATGGAATCATGAACCATGAATTGAATCATGAATCATGAATTGAATCATGAATGGAATCATGAATCATTAATCGTATCATGAATCATGAATTGAATCGTGAATCATGAATCGAATCATAAATTGAATCATGAATCATGAAATGAATCATGAATCATGAATTGAATCATGAATCATGAATTGAATCATGAATCATGAATTGAATCGTGAATCATAAATTGAATCATGAAATGAATCATGAATCATGAATTGAATCATGAATCATGAAATGAATCATGAATCATGAATTTAATCATGAATCATGTATTGAATAATGAATTGAATCATGAATCGAATCATGAATCATGAATTGAATCATGAATCATAATTCGAATCATGAATCGAATCATGAATCATAAATAGAATCATGAATCAAATCATGAATCATGAATCATGAATCGAATCATGAATTGAATCATGAATCATGAATCAAATCATGAATCATGAATCATGAATCGAATCATGAATCATGAATCAAGAATCATGAATCATGAATCGAATCATGAATCATGAATCGTGAATTGAATCATGAATCATGAATCGTGAATTGAATCATGAATCGAATCATGAATCGAATCATGAATCGAATCATGAATTGAATCATGAATCATTAATCGAATCATGAATCATGAATCATAAATCGGATCATGAATCATGAATTGAATCATAAATCATAAATTGAATCATGAATCATGAATCATGAATCAAATCATGAATCATGAATTGAATCATGAATCGAATCATGAATCATGAATCGAATCATGAATCATGAATCATGAATTTAATCATGAATTATGTATTGAATCATGAATTGAATCATGAATCGAATCATGAATAATGAATCATGTATTGAATCATAAATCATGAATCATGAATTAAAACATGAATTGAATCATGAATCATAAATCGAATCATGAATCATTAATCAAATCATGAATCATTACTTGAATCATGAATTGAATAATAAATCATGAATCATGAAATGAATCATGAATTGAATCATGAATCATGAATCGAATCATAAATCATTAATCGAATCATGAATCATGAATTGAATCATGAATCATGAATTGAATCATGAATCATGAATTGAATTATGAATCATGAAATGAATTATGAATCATGAAATGAATCATGAATCGAATCATGAATTGAATCATGAATCATGAATGGAATCATGAACCATGAATTGAATCATGAATCATGAATTGAATCATGAATGGAATCATGAATCATTAATCGAATCATGAATCATGAATTGAATCGTGAATCATGAATCGAATCATTAATTGAATCATGAATCATGAAATGAATCATGAATCATGAATTGAATTATGAATCATGAAATGAATCATGAATCGAATCATGAATTGAATCATGAATCATGAATGGAATCATGAACCATGAATTGAATCATGAATCATGAATTGAATCATGAATCGAATCATGAATCATTAATCGAATCATGAATTGAATCGTGAATCATGAATCGAATCATAAATTGAATCATGAATCATGAAATGAATCATGAATCATGAATTGAATCATGGATCATGAATTGAATCATGAATCATGAATTGAATCGTGAATCATGAATCGAATCATAAATTGAATCATGAATCATGAAATGAATCATGAATCATAAATTGAATCATGAATCATGAAATGAATCATGAATCATGAATTGAATCATGAATCATGAAATGAATCATGAATCATGAATTTAATCATGAATCATGTATTGAATAATGAATTGAATCATGAATCGAATCATGAATCATGAATTGAATCATGAATCATGATTCGAATCATGAATCGAATCATAAATCATAAATAGAATCATGAATCAAATCATGAATCATGAATCGAATCATGAATTGAATCATGAATCATGAATCAAATCATGAATCATGAATCGAATCATGAATCAAGAATCATGAATCATGAATCGAATCATGAATCATGAATCGAATCATGAATCATGAATCATGAATTGAATCATGAATCATTAATCGAATCATGAATCATAAATTGAATCATGAATCGAATCATTAATCGAATCATGAATCATAAATTGAATCATGAATCGAATCATGAATCGAATCATGAATCGAATCATGAATCATGAATCGAATCATGAATTGAATCATGAATCATTAATCGAATCACGAATCATGAATCATAAATCGGATCATGAATCATGAATTGAATCATAAATCATAAATTGAATCATGAATCATGAATCATGAATCGAATCATGAATCATGAATTGAATCATGAATTGAATCATGAATCGAATCATGAATCGAATCATGAATCATGAATTTAATCATGAATTATGTATTGAATCATGAATTGAATCATGAATCGAATCATGAATCATGAATCATGTATTGAATCATAAATCATGAATCATGAATCATGAATTAAAACATGAATTGAATCATGAATCATAAATCGAATCATGAATCATTAATCAAATCATGAATCATTACTTGAATCATGAATTGAATAATAAATCATTAATTGAATCATGAATCATGAATTGAATCATGAATCATGAATTGAATCATGAATCGAATCATGAATCATAAATAGAATCATGATTCATGAATCATGAATTGAATCATGATTCATGAATCATGAATCGAATCATGAATCAAGAATCATGAATCGAATCATGAATCAAGAATCATGAATCGAATCATGAATCAAGAATCATGAATCGAATCATGAATCATGAATTGAATCATGAATCGAATCATGAATCATGAATTGAATCATGATTCATGAATCATGAATTGAATCATGATTCATGAATCATGAATCGAATCATGAATCAAGAATCATGAATCGAATCATGAATCAAGAATCATGAATCGAATCATGAATCAAGAATCATGAATCGAATCATGAATCAAGAATCATGAATCGAATCATGAATCATGAATTGAATCATGAATCATTAATCGAATCTTGAATCATAAATTGAATCATGAATCGAATCATGAATTGAATCATAAATCATTAATCGAATCATGAATTGAATCATGAAATGAATCAAGAATCATGAATCATGAATCATGAATTGAATCATGAATCATAAATCGGATCATGAATCATGAATTGAATCATAAAACATGAATCGAATCATGAAATGAATCATGAATCATGAATCATGAATTGAATCATGAATCATGAATTGAATCTTGCTTCATGAATCATGAATTGAATCTTGAATCATGAATCGAATCATGAATCGAATCATGAATCATGAATTGAATCATGAATCGAATCATGAATCATGAATCATGAATTAAATCCTAAATCATGAAATGAATCATGAATTGAATCATGTATCATGAATCATGAAATGAATCATGAATCATGAATTGAATTATGAATCATGAAATGAATCATGAATCGAATCATGAATTGAATCATGAATCATGAATCGAATCATGAACCATGAATTGAATCATGAATGGAATCATGAATCATTAATCGAATCATGAATCATGAATTGAATCGTGAATCGAATCATAAATTGAATCATGAATCATGAAATGAATCATAAATCATGAATTGAATCATAAATCATGAATTGAATCATGGATCATGAATTGAATCATGAATCATGGATTGAATCGTGAATCATGAATCGAATCATAAATTGAATCATGAATCATGAAATGAATCATGAATCATAAATTGAATCATGAAACGAATCATGAATCATGAATCATGAATTGAATCATGAATCATGAATCATGAATTTAATCATGAATCATGTATTAAATAATGAATTGAATCATGAATCGAATCATGAATCATGAATCATGAATTGAATCATGAATCATGAATCGAATCATGAATCATGAATTAAATCATGAATCAAATCATGAATAATGAATTGAATCATGATTCGATTCATGAATCGAATCATGAATCATAAATAGAATTTTGAATCACAAATCATGAATCATGAATCATGAATTGAATCATGAATCGAATCATGAATCATGAATCGAATCATGGATCATGAATTGAATCATGAATCATGAATTGAATTATGAATCATGAATCGAATCATTATTCATGAATCGAATCATGAATCGAATCATGAATCATGAATTGAATCATGAATCGAATCGTGAATCATGAATTGAATCGTGAATCATGAATCGAATCATAAATTGAATCATGAATCATGAATGGAATCATGAATCATTAATCGAATCATGAATCATGAATCATGAATTGAATCGTGAATCATGAATCGAATCATAAATTGAATCATGAATCATGAAATGAATCATGAATCATGAATTGAATCATGAATTATGAATTGAATCGTGAATCATGAATCGAATCATAAATTAAATCATGAATCATGAAATAAATCATGAATCATGAATTGAATCATGAATCATGAATTGAATCATGAATCATGAATTGAATCATGAATCGAATCATGAATCATGAATCATGAATTGAATCATAAATCATGAATCATGAATTGAATCATAAATCATGAATCATGAATTGAATCATGAATCGAATTATGAATCATGAATCAAATCATGAATCATGAATTGAATCATGAATTGAATCATGAATCATGATTCGAATCATGAATCAAATCATGAATCATAAATAGAATCATGAATCACAAATCATGAATCATGAATCATGAATTGAATCATGAATTCAATCATGAATCATGAATCAAATCATGAATCATGAATCGAATAATGAATCAAGAATCATGAATCATGAATCGAATCATGAATCATGAATCGAATCATGAATCATGAATTGAATCATGAATCATTAATCGAATCATGAATCATAAATTGAATCATGAATCGAATCATGAATTGAATCATGAATCATGAATTGAATCATGAATCATGATTCGAATCATGAATCGAATCATGAATCATAAATAGAATCATGAATCACAAATCATGAATCATGAATCATGAATTGAATCATGAATTGAATCATAAAACATGAATCAAATCATGAATCATGAATTGAATCATGAATCATGAATCATGAATTGAATCATGAATTGAATCTTGCTTCATGAATCATGAATTGAATCTTGAATCATGAATCGAATCATGAATCGAATCATGAATCATGAATTGAATAATTAATTGAATCATGAATCATGAATTGAATCATGAATCATGAATTGAATCATGAATCATGAATTGAATCATGAATTGAATCATGAATTCTGAATTGAATCATAAATTAAATCATGAAACATGAATCGAATTATTAATCATGAATCATGAATTGAATCATGAATCATGAATTGAATCATGAATCATGAGTCGAATCATGAATCATAAATCATGAATTGAATCATAAATCTTGAATCATGAATTGAATCTTGAATCATGAATAATGAATTGAATCATGAATTGAATTATGAATCATGAATTGAATTATGAATCATGAATCGAATCATGATTCATGAATTGAATCATGAATCGAATCGTGAATCATGAATTGAATCGTGAATCATGAATCGAATCATAAATTGAATCATGAATCATTAATGGAATCATGAATCATTAATCGAATCATGAATCATGAATTGAATCGTGAATCATGAATTGAATCGTGAATCATGAATCGAATCATAAATTGAATCATGAATCATGAAATGAATCATGAATCATGAATTGAATCATGAATCATGAATTGAATCGTGAATCATGAATCGAATCATAAATTGAATCATGAATCATGAATCATGAAATGAATCATGAATCATGAATTGAATCATGAATTGAATCATGAATTCTGAATTGAATCATAAATTGAATCATGAAACAAATTATTAATCATGAATCATGAATTGAATCATGAATCATGAATTGAATCATGAATCATGAGTCGAATCATGTATCATAAATCATGAATTGAATCATAAATCTTGAATCATGAATTGAATCTTGAATCATGAATAATGAATTGAATCATGAATTGAATTATGAATCATGAATTGAATTATGAATCATGAATCGAATCATGATTCATGAATCGAATCATGAATCGAATCATTAATCGAATCGTGAATCATGAATTGAATCGTGAATCATGAATCGAATCATAAATTGAATCATGAATCATGAACGGAATCATGAATCATTAATCGAATCATGAATCATGAATCAGGAATTGAATCGTGAATCATGAATCATGAAATGAATCATGAATCATGAAATTAATCATGAATCATGAATTGAATCATGAATTGAATCGTGAATCGAATCATAAATTGAATCATGAATCATGAATCATGAAATGAATCATGAATCATGAAATGAATCATGAATCATGAATTGAATCATGAATCATGAATCATGAAATGAATCATGAATCATGAATCATGAATCATGAATCATGAATTGAATCATGAATCATGAATCGAATCATGAATCATGAATCATGAATTTAATCATGAATCATGAATCAAATCATGAATCATGAATTGAATCATAAATCATGAATCATGAATCATGAATTGAATCATGAATCATGAATCAAATTATGAATCATGAATTAAATCATGAATCAAATCATGAATCATGAATTGAATCATGAATCATGAATTGAATCATGAATCGAATCATGAATCATAAATAGAATCATGAATCACAAATCATGAATCATGAATCATGAATTGAATCATGAATCATGAATCATGAATCGAATAATGAATCAAGAATCATGAATCGAATCATGAATCATGAATCATGAATTGAATCATGAATCATTAATCGAATCATGAATCATAAATTGAATCATGAATCGAATCATGAATCATGAATCGAATCATGAATTGAATCATGAATCATTAATCGAATCATGAATTGAATCATGAATCATGAATTGAATCATGAATCATGAATTGAATCATGAATCATCAAATTGAATCATGAATCATGAATCCTAAATCGGATCATGAATCATGAATTGAATCATAAAACATGAATCGAATCATGAATCATGAATCATGAATTGAATCATGAAGCGAATCATAAATCATGAATTGAATCATGAATCATGAATCATGAATTGAATCTTGCTACATGAATCATGAATTGAATCTTGAATCATGAATCGAATCATGAATCGAATCATGAATCATGAATTGAATCATGAATCATGAATCGAATCATGAATCATTAATCGAATCATGAATTGAATCATGAATCATGAATTGAATCATGAATCGAATCATGAATCATGAATCGAATAATGAATCATGAATCATGAATTTAATCATGAATTATGTATTGAATCATGAATTGAATCATGAATCGAATCATGAATCATGAATCATAAATCGGATCATGAATCATGAATTGAATCATAAATCATGAATCGAATCATGAATCATGAATCGAATCATAAATCATAAATTGAATCATGAATCGAATCATGAATCGAATCATGAATCATGAATCATGAATTTAATCATGAATTATGTATTGAATCATGAATTGAATCATGAATCGAATCATGAATCATGAATCATGTATTGAATTATTAATCATGAATCATGAATTATGAATAAAAACATGATTTGAATCATGAATCATAAATCGAATCATGAATCATTAATCAAATCATGAATCATTACTTGAATCATGAATTGAATAATAAATCATGAATCATGAAATGAATCATGAATTGAATCATGAATCATGAATCGAATCATAAATCATTAATCGAATCATGAATCATGAATTGAATCATGAATCATGAATCGAATCATGAATCATAAATAGAATCATGATTCATGAATCATGAATTGAATCATGATTCATGAATCATGAATCGAATCATGAATCAAGAATCATGAATCCAATCATGAATCAAGAATCATGAATCGAATCATGAATCATGAATTGAATCATGAATCGAATCATGAATCATGAATTGAATCATGATTCATGAATCATGAATTGAATCATGATTCATGAATCATGAATCCAATCATGAATCAAGAATCATGAATCGAATCATGAATCAAGAATCATGAATTGAATCATGAATCATGAATTGAATCATGAATCATTAATCGAATCATGAATCATAAATTGAATCATGAATCGAATCATGAATTGAATCATGAATCATTAATCGAATCATGAATTGAATCATGAAATGAATCAAGAATCATGAATCATGAATCATGAATTGAATCATGAATCATAAATCGGATCATGAATCATGAATTGAATCATAAAACATGAATCGAATCATGAAATGAATCATGAATCATGAAACATGAATTGAATCATAAAACATGTATCGAATCGTAAATCATGAATCAAATCGTATATCATGAATCGAGTCATGAATCATGAATTGAATCATGAATCATGAATTGAATCATGAATCATGATTCGAATTATGAATCATGATTCGAATCATGAATCATGAATCGAATCATGAATCATGAATTGAATCATGAATCATGAATTGAATCATGAATCATTAATCGAATCATGAATCATGAATCACGAATCGAATCATGAATCATGAATTGAATCATGAATCATGAATTGAATCATGAATCATGAATTGAATCTTACTTCATGAATCATGAATTGAATCATGAATCATGAATCATGAATTGAATCATGAATTGAATCTTGCTTCATGAATCATGAATTGAATCATGAATCATGAATCATGAATCGAATCATGAATCATAAATTGAATCATGAATTGAATCATTAATTGAATCATGAATCATGAATTGAATCATGAATCATGAATTGAATCATGAATCATGAATTGAATCATGAATCATGAATTGAATCATGAATTGAATCATGAATTCTGAATTGAATCATAAATTGAATCATGAAACATGAATCGAATTATTAATCATGAATCATGAATTGAATCATGAATCATGAATTGAATCATGAATCATGAGTCGAATCATGAATCATAAATCATGAATTGAATCATAAATCTTGAATCATGAATTGAATCTTGAATCATGAATAATGAATTGAATCATGAATTGAATTATGAATCATGAATTGAATTATGAATCATGAATCGAATCATGATTCATGAATCGAATCATGAATTGAATCGTGAATCATGAATCGAATCATAAATTGAATCATGAATCATTAATGGACTCATGAATCATTAATCGAATCATGAATCATGAATCATGAATTGAATCGTGAATCATGAATTGAATCGTGAATCATGAATCGAATCATAAATTGAATCATGAATCATGAAATGAATCATGAATCATGAATTGAATCATGAATCATGAATTGAATCGTGAATCGAATCATAAATTGAATCATGAATCATGAATCATGAAATGAATCATGAATCATGAATTGAATCATGAATTGAATCATGAATTCTGAATTGAATCATAAATTGAATCATGAAACGAATTATTAATCATGAATCATGAATTGAATCATGAATCATGAATTGAATCATGAATCATGAATTGAATCATGAATCATGAGTCGAATCATGTATCATAAATCATGAATTGAGTCATAAATCTTGAATCATGAATTGAATCTTGAATCATGAATAATGAATTGAATCATGAATTGAATTATGAATCATGAATCGAATCATGATTCATGAATCGAATCATGAATCATGAATTGAATCATTAATCGAATCGTGAATCATGAATTGAATCGTGAATCATGAATCGAATCATAAATTGAATCATGAATCATGAATGGAATCATGAATCGAATCATAAATTGAATCATGAATCATGAATGGAATCATGAATCATTAATCGAATCATGAATCATGAATTGAATCGTGAATCATGAATCGAATCATAAATTGAATCATGAATCATGAAATGAATCATGAATCATGAATTGAATCATGAATTGAATCGTGAATCGAATCATAAATTGAATCATGAATCATGAATCATGAAATGAATCATGAATCATGAAATGAATCATGAATCATGAATTGAATCATGAATCATGAATCATGAAATGAATCATGAATCATGAATTGAATCATGAATCATGAATCGAATCATGAATCATGAATCATGAATTTAATCATGAATCATGAATCGAATCATGAATCATGAATCGTGAATTGAATCATAAATCATGAATCATGAAATGAATCATGAATCGAATCATGGATTGAATCATGAATCATGAATCGAATCATGAACCATGAATTGAATCATGAATCATGAATTGAATCATGAATGGAATCATGAATCATTAATCGAATCATGAATCATGAATTGAATCGTGAATCGAATCATAAATTGAATCATGAATCATGAAATGAATCATAAATCATGAATTGAATCATAAATCATGAATTGAATCATGGATCATGAATTGAATCATGAATCATGGATTGAATCGTGAATCATGAATCGAATCATAAATTGAATCATGAATCATGAAATGAATCATGAATCATAAATTGAATCATGAAACGAATCATGAATCATGAATCATGAATTGAATCATGAATCATGAATCATGAATTTAATCATGAATCATGTCTTAAATAATGAATTGAATCATGAATCGAATCATGAATCATGAATCATGAATTGAATCATGAATCATGAATCGAATCATGAATCATGAATTAAATCATGAATCAAATCATGAATAATGAATTGAATCATGATTCGATTCATGAATCGAATCATGAATCATAAATAGAATCTTGAATCACAAATCATGAATCATGAATCATGAATTGAATCATGAATCGAATCATGAATCATGAATTGAATCATGAATCATGAATTGAATTATGAATCATGAATCGAATCATGATTCATGAATCGAATCATGAATCGAATCATGAATCATGAATTGAATCATGAATCGAATCGTGAATCATGAATTGAATCGTGAATCATGAATCGAATCATAAATTGAATCATGAATCATGAATGGAATCATGAATCATTAATCGAATCATGAATCATGAATCATGAATTGAATCGTGAATCATGAATCGAATCATAAATTGAATCATGAATCATGAAATGAATCATGAATCATGAATTGAATCATGAATTATGAATTGAATCGTGAATCATGAATCGAATCATAAATTAAATCATGAATCATGAAATAAATCATGAATCATGAATTGAATCATGAATCATGAATTGAATCATGAATCATGAATTGAATCATGAATCATGAATTGAATCATGAATCGAATCATGAATCATGAATCATGAATTGAATCATAAATCATGAATCATGAATTGAATCATGAATCGAATTATGAATCATGAATCAAATCATGAATCATGAATTGAATCATGAATCATGATTCGAATCATGAATCAAATCATGAATCATAAATAGAATCATGAATCACAAATCATGAATTATGAATCATGAATTGAATCATGAATTCAATCATGAATCATGAATCAAATCATGAATCATGAATCATGAATCGAATAATGAATCAAGAATCATGAATCATGAATCGAATCATGAATCATGAATCGAATCATGAATCATGAATTGAATCATGAATCATTAATCGAATCATGAATCATAAATTGAATCATGAATCGAATCATGAATCGAATCATGAATCGAATCATGAATCATGAATTGAATCATGAATCATGATTCGAATCATGAATCGAATCATGAATCATAAATAGAATCATGAATCATGAATTGAATCGTGAATCGAATCATAAATTGAATCATGAATCATGAAATGAATCATAAATCATGAATTGAATCATAAATCATGAATTGAATCATGGATCATGAATTGAATCATGAATCATGGATTGAATCGTGAATCATGAATCGAATCATAAATTGAATCATGAATCATGAAATGAATCATGAATCATAAATTGAATCATGAAACGAATCATGAATCATGAATCATGAATTGAATCATGAATTGAATCATGAATTGAATCATAAAACATGAATCAAATCATGAATCATGAATCATGAATTGAATCATGAATCATGAATCATGAATTGAATCATGAATTGAATCTTGCTTCATGAATCATGAATTGAATCTTGAATCATGAATCGAATCATGAATCGAATCATGAATCATGAATTGAATAATTAATTGAATCATGAATCATGAATTGAATCATGAATCATGAATTAAATCATGAATCATGAATTGAATCATGAATTGAATCATGAATTCTGAATTGAATCATAAATTAAATCATGAAACATGAATCGAATTATTAATCATGAATCATGAATTGAATCATGAATCATGAGTCGAATCATGAATCATAAATCATGAATTGAATCATAAATCTTGAATCATGAATTGAATCTTGAATCATGAATAATGAATTGAATCATGAATTGAATTATGAATCATGAATTGAATTATGAATCATGAATTGAATTATGAATCATGAATCGAATCATGATTCATGAATCGAATCATGAATCGAATCGTGAATCATGAATTGAATCGTGAATCATGAATCGAATCATAAATTGAATCATGAATCATTAATGGAATCATGAATCATTAATCGAATCATGAATCATGAATTGAATCGTGAATCATGAATTGAATCGTGAATCATGAATCGAATCATAAATTGAATCATGAATCATGAAATGAATCATGCATTGAATCATGAATCATGAATTGAATCGTGAATCATGAATCGAATCATAAATTGAATCATGAATCATGAATCATGAAATGAATCATGAATCATGAATTGAATCATGAATTGAATCATGAATTCTGAATTGAATCATAAATTGAATCATGAAACGAATTATTAATCATGAATCATGAATTGAATCATGAATCATGAATTGAATCATGAATCATGAGTCGAATCATGTATCATAAATCATGAATTGAATCATAAATCTTGAATCATGAATTGAATCTTGAATCATGAATAATGAATTGAATCATGAATTGAATTATGAATCATGAATTGAATTATGAATCATGAATCGAATCATGATTCATGAATCGAATCATGAATCATGAATTGAATCATTAATCGAATCGTGAATCATGAATTGAATCGTGAATCATGAATCGAATCATAAATTGAATCATGAATCATGAATGGAATCATGAATCATTAATCGAATCATGAATCATGAATCAGGAATTGAATCGTGAATCATGAATCATGAAATGAATCATGAATCATGAAATTAATCATGAATCATGAATTGAATCATGAATTGAATCGTGAATCGAATCATAAATTGAATCATGAATCATGAATCATGAAATGAATCATGAATCATGAAATGAATCATGAATCATGAATTGAATCATGAATCATGAATCATGAAATGAATCATGAATCATGAATCATGAAATGAATCATGAATCATGAATTGAATCATGAATCATGAATCGAATCATGAATCATGAATCAAATCATGAATCATGAATCATGAATTGAATCATAAATCATGAATCATGAATCATGAATTGAATCATGAATCATGAATCAAATTATGAATCATGAATTAAATCATGAATCAAATCATGAATCATGAATTGAATCATGAATCATGAATTGAATCATGAATCGAATCATAAATCATAAATAGAATCATGAATCACAAATCATGAATCATGAATCATGAATTGAATCATGAATCATGAATCATGAATCGAATAATGAATCAAGAATCATGAATCGAATCATGAATCATGAATCATGAATTGAATCATGAATCATTAATCAAATCATGAATCATAAATTGAATCATGAATCGAATCATGAATCATGAATCGAATCATGAATTGAATCATGAATCATTAATCGAATCATGAATTGAATCATGAATCATGAATTGAATCATGAATCATGAATTGAATCATGAATCATCAAATTGAATCATGAATCATGAATCCTAAATCGGATCATGAATCATGAATTGAATCATAAAACATGAATCGAATCATGAATCATGAATTGAATCATGAAGCGAATCATAAATCATGAATTGAATCATGAATCATGAATCATGAATTGAATCTTGCTACATGAATCATGAATTGAATCTTGAATCATGAATCGAATCATGAATCGAATCATGAATCATGAATTGAATCATGAATCATGAATCGAATCATGAATCATTAATCGAATCATGAATTGAATCATGAATCATGAATTGAATCATGAATCGAATCATGAATCATGAATCGAATCATGAATCATGAATCATGAATTTAATCATGAATTATGTATTGAATCATGAATTGAATCATGAATCGAATCATGAATCATGAACCATAAATCGGATCATGAATCATGAATTGAATCATAAATCATAAATTGAATCATGAATCATGAATCGAATCATAAATCATAAATTGAATCATGAATCGAATCATGAATCATGAATCGAATCATGAATCATGAATCATGAATTTAATCATGAATTATGTATTGAATCATGAATTGAATCATGAATCGAATCATGAATCATGAATCATGTATTGAATTATTAATCATGAATCATGAATTATGAATAAAAACATGATTTGAATCATGAATCATAAATCGAATCATGAATCATTAATCAAATCATGAATCATTACTTGAATCATGAATTGAATAATAAATCATGAATCATGAAATGAATCATGAATTGAATCATGAATCATGAATCGAATCATAAATCATTAATCGAATCATGAATCATGAATTGAATCATGAATCATGAATTGAATCATGAATCATGAATCGAATCATGAATCATAAATAGAATCATGATTCATGAATCATGAATTGAATCATGATTCATGAATCATGAATCGAATCATGAATCAAGAATCATGAATCCAATCATGAATCAAGAATCATGAATCGAATCATGAATCGAATCATGAATCATGAATTGAATCATGAATCGAATCATGAATCATGAATTGAATCATGAATCATGAATCATGAATTGAATCATGATTCATGAATCATGAATTGAATCATGATTCATGAATCATGAATCCAATCATGAATCAAGAATCATGAATCGAATCATGAATCAAGAATCATGAATTGAATCATGAATCATGAATTGAATCATGAATCATTAATCGAATCATGAATCATAAATTGAATCATGAATCGAATCATGAATTGAATCATGAATCATTAATCGAATCATGAATTGAATCATGAAATGAATCAAGAATCATGAATCATGAATCATGAATTGAATCATGAATCATAAATCGGATCATGAATCATGAATTGAATCATAAAACATGAATCGAATCATGAAATGAATCATGAATCATGAATTGAATCATGAATCATAAATCGGATCATGAAACATGAATTGAATCATAAAACATGTATCGAATCGTAAATCATGAATCAAATCGTATATCATGAATCGAGTCATGAATCATGAATTGAATCATGAATCATGAATTGAATCATGAATCATGATTCGAATTATGAATCATGATTCGAATCATGAATCATGAATCGAATCATGAATCATGAATTGAATCATGAATCATGAATCATTAATCGAATCATGAATCATGAATCACGAATCGAATCATAAATCATGAATTGAATCATGAATCATGAATTGAATCATGAATCATGAATTGAATCTTACTTCATGAATCATGAATTGAATCATGAATCATGAATCATGAATTGAATCATGAATTGAATCTTGCTTCATGAATCATGAATTGAATCATGAATCATGAATCATGAATCGAATCATGAATCATAAATTGAATCATGAATTGAATCATTAATTGAATCATGAATCATGAATTGAATCATGAATCATGAATTGAATCATGAATCATGAATTGAATCATGAATCATGAATTGAATCATGAATTGAATCATGAATTCTGAATTGAATCATATATTGAATCATGAAACATGAATCGAATTATTAATCATGAATCATGAATTGAATCATGAATCATGAATTGAATCATGAATCATGAGTCGAATCATGAATCATAAATCATGAATTGAATCATAAATCTTGAATCATGAATTGAATCTTGAATCATGAATAATGAATTGAATCATGAATTGAATTATGAATCATGAATTGAATTATGAATCATGAATCGAATCATGATTCATGAATCGAATCATGAATTGAATCGTGAATCATGAATCGAATCATAAATTGAATCATGAATCATTAATGGACTCATGAATCATTAATCGAATCATGAATCATGAATCATGAATTGAATCGTGAATCATGAATTGAATCGTGAATCATGAATCGAATCATAAATTGAATCATGAATCATGAAATGAATCATGAATCATGAATTGAATCATGAATCATGAATTGAATCGTGAATCAAGAATCGAATCATAAATTGAATCATGAATCATGAATCATGAAATGAATCATGAATCATGAATTGAATCATGAATTGAATCATGAATTCTGAATTGAATCATAAATTGAATCATGAAACGAATTATTAATCATGAATCATGAATTGAATCATGAATCATGAATTGAATCATGAATCATGAGTCGAATCATGTATCATAAATCATGAATTGAATCATAAATCTTGAATCATGAATAATGAATTGAATCTTGAATCATGAATCGAATCATGAATCGAATCATGAATCATGAATTGAATCATGAATCATGAATCGAATCATGAATCATTAATCGAATCATGAATCATTAATCGAATCATGAATTGAATCATGAATCGAATCATGAATCGAATCATGAATCATGAATCATGAATTTAATCATGAATTATGTATTGAATCATGAATTGAATCATGAATCGAATCATGAATCATGAATCATAAATCGGATCATGAATCATGAATTGAATCATAAATCATAAATTGAATCATGAATCATGAATCGAATCATGAATCATGAATTGAATCATGAATCGAATCATGAATCATGAATCGAATCATGAATCATGAATCATGAATCATGAATTTAATCATGAATTATGTATTGAATCATGAATTGAATCATGAATCGAATCATGAATCATGAATCATGTATTGAATCATAAATCATGAATCATGAATTATGAATAAAAACATGATTTGAATCATGAATCATAAATCGAATCATAAATCATTAATCAAATCATGAATCATTACTTGAATCATGAATTGAATAATAAATCATGAATCATGAAATGAATCATGAATCGAATCATAAATCATTAATCGAATCATGAATCATGAATTGAATCATGAATCATGAATTGAATCATGAATCATGAATCGAATCATGAATCATAAATAGAATCATGATTCATGAATCATGAATTGAATCATGATTCATGAATCATGAATCGAATCATGAATCAAGAATCATGAATCCAATCATGAATCAAGAATCATGAATCTAATCATGAATCATGAATTGAATCATGAATCGAATCATGAATCATGAATTGAATCATGATTCATGAATCATGAATTGAATCATGATTCATGAATCATGAATCGAATCATGATTCATGAATCATGAATCGAATCATGAATCAAGAATCATGAATCGAATCATGAATCAAGAATCATGAATTGAATCATGAATCATGAATTGAATCATGAATCATTAATCGAATCATGAATCATAAATTGAATCATGAATCGAATCATGAATTGAATCATGAATCATTAATCGAATCATGAATTGAATCATGCAATGAATCAAGAATCATGAATCATGAATTGAATCATGAATCATAAATCGGATCATGAATCATGAATTGAATCATAAAACATGAATCGAATCATGAAATGAATCATGAATCATGAAACATGAATTGAATCATAAAACATGTATCGAATCGTAAATCATGAATCAAATCGTATATCATGAATCGAGTCATGAATCGAATCATGAATCATGAATTGAATCATGAATCATGAATCGAATCATGAATCATGAATTGAATCATGAATCATGAATTGAATCATGAATCATTAATCGAATCATGAATCATGAATCACGAATCGAATCATGAATCGAATCATGAATCATGAATCGAATCATGAATCATGAATTGAATCATGAATCATGAATTGAATCATGAATCATTAATCGAATCATGAATCATGAATCACGAATCGAATCATGAATCGAATCATGAATCATGAATTGAATCATGAATCATGAATTGAATCATGAATCATGAATTGAATCATGAATTGAATCATGAATTCTGAATTGAATCATAAATTGAATCATGAAACATGAATCGAATTATTAATCATGAATCATGAATTGAATCATGAATCATGAATTGAATCATGAATCATGAGTCGAATCATGAATCATAAATCATGAATTGAATCATAAATCTTGAATCATGAATTGAATCTTGAATCATGAATAATGAATTGAATCATGAATTGAATTATGAATCATGAATTGAATTATGAATCATGAATCGAATCATGATTCATGAATCGAATCATGAATTGAATCGTGAATCATGAATCGAATCATAAATTGAATCATGAATCATTAATGGACTCATGAATCATTAATCGAATCATGAATCATGAATCATGAATTGAATCGTGAATCATGAATTGAATCGTGAATCATGAATCGAATCATAAATTGAATCATGAATCATGAAATGAATCATGAATCATGAATTGAATCATGAATCATGAATTGAATCGTGAATCATGAATCGAATCATAAATTGAATCATGAATCATGAATCATGAAATGAATCATGAATCATGAATTGAATCATGAATTGAATCATGAATTCTGAATTGAATCATAAATTGAATCATGAAACGAATTATTAATCATGAATCATAAATTGAATCATGAATCATGAATTGAATCATGAATCATGAGTCGAATCATGTATCATAAATCATGAATTGAATCATAAATCTTGAATCATGAATTGAATCTTGAATCATGAATAATGAATTGAATCATGAATTGAATTATGAATCATGAATTGAATTATGAATCATGAATCGAATCATGATTCATGAATCGAATCATGAATCATGAATTGAATCATTAATCGAATCGTGAATCATGAATTGAATCGTGAATCATGAATCGAATCATAAATTGAATCATGAATCATGAATGGAATCATGAATCATTAATCGAATCATGAATCATGAATCATGAATTGAATCGTGAATCATGAATCGAATCATAAATTGAATCATGAATCATGAAATGAATCATGAATCATGAATTGAATCATGAATTGAATCGTGAATCGAATCATAAATTGAATCATGAATCATGAAATGAATCATGAATCATGAAATGAATCATGAATCATGAATTGAATCATGAATCATGAATCATGAAATGAATCATGAATCATGAATTGAATCATGAATCATGAATCGAATCATGAATCATGAATCATGAATTTAATCATGAATCATGAATCGAATCATGAATCATGAATCATGAATTGAATCATAAATCATGAATCATGAATTGAATCATGAATCATGAATCAAATTATGAATCATGAATTAAATCATGAATCAAATCATGAATCGTGAATTGAATCATGAATCATGATTCGAATCATGAATCGAATCATGAATCATAAATAGAATCATGAATCACAAATCATGAATCATGAATTGAATCATGAATCATGAATCGAATAATGAATCAAGAATCATGAATCGAATCATGAATCATGAATCATGAATTGAATCATGAATCATTAATCGAATCATGAATCGAATCATGAATCATGAATCGAATCATGAATTGAATCATGAATCATTAATCGAATCATGAATTGAATCATGAATTGAATCATGAATCATGAATCCTAAATCGGATCATGAATCATGAATTGAATCATAAAACATGAATCGAATCATGAATCATGAATCATGAATTGAATCATGAAGCGAATCATAAATCATGAATTGAATCATGAATCATGAATCATGAATTGAATCTTGCTACATGAATCATGAATTGAATCTTGAATCATGAATCGAATCATGAATCGAATCATGAATCATGAATTGAATCATGAATCATGAATCGAATCATGAATCATTAATCGAATCATGAATCATTAATCGAATCATGAATTGAATCATGAATCATGAATTGAATCATGAATTGAATCATGAATCGAATCATGAATCGAATCATGAATCATGAATCATGAATTTAATCATGAATTATGTATTGAATCATGAATTGAATCATGAATCGAATCATGAATCATGAATCATAAATCGGATCATGAATCATGAATTGAATCATAAATCATAAATTGAATCATGAATCATGAATCGAATCATGAATCATGAATTGAATTATGAATCGAATCATGAATCATGAATCGAATCATGAATCATGAATCATGAATCATGAATTTAATCATGAATTATGTATTGAATCATGAATTGAATCATGAATCGAATCATGAATCATGAATCATGTATTGAATCATAAATCATGAATCATGAATTATGAATAAAAACATGATTTGAATCATGAATCATAAATCGAATCATGAATCATTAATCAAATCATGAATCATTACTTGAATCATGAATTGAATAATAAATCATGAATCATGAAATGAATCATGAATCGAATCATAAATCATTAATCGAATCATGAATTGAATCATGAATCATGAATCGAATCATGAATCATAAATAGAATCATGATTCATGAATCATGAATTGAATCATGATTCATGAATCATGAATCGAATCATGAATCAAGAATCATGAATCCAATCATGAATCAAGAATCATGAATCTAATCATGAATCATGAATTGAATCATGAATCGAATCATGATTCATGAATCATGAATTGAATCATGATTCATGAATCATGAATCGAATCATGAATCAAGAATCATGAATCCAATCATGAATCAAGAATCATGAATCTAATCATGAATCATGAATTGAATCATGAATCGAATCATGATTCATGAATCATGAATCGAATCATGAATCAAGAATCATGAATCGAATCATGAATCAAGAATCATGAATTGAATCATGAATCATGAATTGAATCATGAATCATTAATCGAATCATGAATCATAAATTGAATCATGAATCGAATCATGAATTGAATCATGAATCATTAATCGAATCATGAATTGAATCATGAAATGAATCAAGAATCATGAATCATGAATTGAATCATGAATCATAAATCGGATCATGAATCATGAATTGAATCATAAAACATGAATCGAATCATGAAATGAATCATGAATCATGAAACATGAATTGAATCATAAAACATGTATCGAATCGTAAATCATGAATCAAATCGTATATCATGAATCGAGTCATGAATCGAATCATGAATCATGAATTGAATCATGAATCATGAATCGAATCATGAATCATGAATTGAATCATGAATCATGAATTGAATCATGAATCATTAATCGAATCATGAATCATGAATCACGAATCGAATCATGAATCAAATCATGAATCATGAATCGAATCATGAATCATGAATTGAATCATGAATCATGAATTGAATCATGAATCATTAATCGAATCATGAATCATGAATCACGAATCGAATCATGAATCGAATCATGAATCATGAATTGAATCATGAATCATGAATTGAATCATGAATCATGAATTGAATCATGAATCATGAATTGAATCTTTCTTCATGAATCATGAATTGAATCTTGAATCATGAATCGAATCATGAATCGAATCATGAATCATGAATTGAATCATGAATCAAATCATGAATCATTAATCGGATCATGAATTGAATCATGAATCATGAATTGAATCATGAATCATGAATTGAATCATGAATCATGAATCATGAATCGAATCATGAATCATGAATCATGAATTGAATCCTAAATCATGAAATGAATCATGAATTGAATCATGAATCATGAATCGAATCATAAATTGAATCATGTATCATGAATCATGAAATGAATCATGAATCATGAATTGAATTATGAATCATGAAATGAATCATGAATCGAATCATGAATTGAATCATGAATCATGAATCGAATCATGAACCATGAATTGAATCATGAATCATGAATTGAATCATGAATGGAATCATGAATCATTAATCGAATCATGAATCATGAATTGAATCGTGAATCATGAATCGAATCATAAATTGAATCATGAATCATGAAATGAATCATGAATCATGAATTGAATCATGAATCATGAATTGAATCATGAATCATGGATTGAATCGTGAATCATGAATCGAATCATAAATTGAATCATGAATCATGAAATGAATCATGAATCATAAATTGAATCATGAATCGAATCATGAATCATGAATCATGAATTGAATCATGAATCATGAATCATGAATCATGAATTGAATCATGAATCGAATCATGAATCATGAATTTAATCATGAATCATGTATTGAATAATGAATTGAATCATGAATCGAATCATAAATCATGAATCATGAATCATGAATCATGAATTGAATCATGAATCATTAATCGAATCATGAATCATGAATTAAATTGAATCATTATTCATTAATCATGAATTGAATCATGAATCATGAATCATGAATCATATCATGAATCATGAATCATTAATTGAATCATGAATCATGAATCGAATCATGAATCATGAATTGAATCATGAATCGAATCATGAATCGAATCATGAATCATGAATCATGAATCGAATCATGAATCATGAATCGAATCATGAATCATGAATCATGAATCGAATCATGAATCATGAATCATGAATCGAATCATGAATCATGAATCGAATCATGAATCATGAATCATGAATCGAATCATGAATCATGAATCGAATCATGAATCGAATCATGAATCATGAATTGATTCCTAAATCATGAAATGAATCATGATTTGAGTCATGAATCATGAATCATAAATCGGATCATGAATCATGAATTGAATCATAAAACATGAATCGAATCATGAATCATGAATCGAATCATAAATTGAATCATGAATCATGAATCACGAATCGAATCATGAATAATGAATTGAATCATGAATTGAATCATGAATCATGAATTGAATCATGAATTATGAATCAAATCATGAATCATGAATCATGAATTGAATCATGAATCATTAATCGAATCATGAATCATGAATTAAATTGAATCATGATTCATAAATCATGAATTGAATCATGAATCTTGAATCATAAATCGGATCATGAATTGAATCATAAATCATAAATTGAATCATGAATCATGAATCGAATTATGAATCATGAATTGAATCATGAATCGATTCATGAATCATGAATCGAATCATGAATCATGAATCATGAATTTAATCATGAATTATTTATTGAATCATGAATTGAATCATGAATCGAATCATGAATCATGAATCGAATCATGAATCATGAATCGAATCATGAATCATAAATCGGATCATGAATCATGAATTGAATCATAAATCATAAATTGAATCATGAATCATGAATCGAATCATGAATCATGAATTGAATCATAAATCATGAATTGAATCATGAATCGAATCATGAATCATGAATCGAATCATGAATCATGAATCGAATCATGAATCATGAATTTAATCATGAATTATGTATTGAATCATGAATTGAATCATGAATCGAATCATGAATCATGTATTGAATCATAAATCATGAATCATGAATCATGAATAAAAACATGAATTGAATCATGAATCATAAATCGAATCATGAATCATTAATCAAATCATGAATCATTACTTGAATCATGAATTGAATAATAAATCATAAATTATGAAATGAATCATGAATTGAATCATGAATCGAATCATAAATCATTAATCGAATCATGAATCCTGAATTGAATCATGAATTGAATCATGAATCGAATCATGAATCATAAATAGAATCATGATTCATGAATCATGAATTGAATCATGATTCATGAATCATGAATCGAATCATGAATCAAGAATCATGAATCGAATCATGAATCAAGAATCATGAATCGAATCATGAATCATGAATTGAATCATGAATCGAATCATGAATTGAATCATGAATCGAATCATGAATCATGAATTGAATCGTGAATCATGAATCGAATCATAAATTGAATCATGAATCATGAAATGAATCATGAATCATGAATTGAATCATGGATCATGAATTGAATCATGAATCATTAATCGAATCATGAATCATAAATTGAATCATGAATCGAATCATGAATTGAATCATGAATCATTAATCGAATCATGAATTGAATCATGAAATGAATCAAGAATCATGAATCATGAATTGAATCAAGAATCATGAATCATGAATTGAATCATGAATCATGAATTGAATCATAAAACATGAATCGAATCATGAATCATGAATTGAATCATGAATCATGATTCGAATCATGAATCATGATTCGAATCATGAATCATGAATCGAATCATGAATCATGAATCAAATCATGAATCATGAATTGAATCATGAATAATTAATCGAATCATGAATCATGAATCACGAATCGAATCATGAATCATGAATCGAATCATGAATCATGAATTGAATCATGAATCATGAACTGAATCATGAATCATGAATTGAATCTTGCTTCATGAATCATGAATTGAATCTTGAATCATGAATCGAATCATGAATCGAATCATGAATCATGAATTGAATCATGAATCGAATCATGAATCATTAATCGAATCATGAATTGAATCATGAATTTAATCATGAATCATGAATCATGAATCATGAATTGAATCATGAATCATGAATCGAATCATGAATCATGAATCATGAATTGAATCCTAAATCATGAAATGAATCATGAAATGAATCATGAATTGAATCATGAATCATGAATCGAATCATAAATTGAATCATGTATCATGAATCATGAAATGAATCATGAATCATGAATTGAATTATGAAATGAATCAAGAATCATGAATCATGAATTGAATCATGAATCATAAATCGGATCATGAATCATGAATTGAATCATAAAACATGAATCGAATCATGAAATGAATCATGAATCATGAAACATGAATTGAATCATAAAACATGTATCGAATCGTAAATCATGAATCAAATCGTATATCATGAATCGAGTCATGAATCATGAATCATGAATTGAATCATGAATCATGATTCGAATTATGAATCATGATTCGAATCATGAATCATGAATCGAATCATGAATCATAAATCGGATCATGAATCATGAATTGAATCATAAATCATAAATTGAATCATGAATCATGAATCGAATCATGAATCATGAATTGAATCATAAATCATGAATTGAATCATGAATCGAATCATGAATCATGAATCGAATCATGAATCATGAATCGAATCATGAATCATGAATTTAATCATGAATTATGTATTGAATCATGAATTGAATCATGAATCGAATCATGAATCATGTATTGAATCATAAATCATGAATCATGAATCATGAATAAAAACATGAATTGAATCATGAATCATAAATCGAATCATGAATCATTAATCAAATCATGAATCATTACTTGAATCATGAATTGAATAATAAATCATAAATCATGAAATGAATCATGAATTGAATCATGAATCGAATCATAAATCATTAATCGAATCATGAATCCTGAATTGAATCATGAATTGAATCATGAATCATGAATCGAATCATGAATCATAAATGGAATCATGATTCATGAATCATGAATTGAATCATGATTCATGAATCATGAATCGAATCATGAATCAAGAATCATGAATCGAATCATGAATCAAGAATCATGAATCGAATCATGAATCAAGAATCATGAATCGAATCATGAATCAAGAATCATGAATCGAATCATGAATCAAGAATCATGAATCGAATCATGAATCATGAATTGAATCATGAATCGAATCATGAATCATGAATTGAATCGTGAATCATGAATCGAATCATAAATTGAATCATGAATCATGAAATGAATCATGAATCATGAATTGAATCATGGATCATGAATTGAATCATGAATCATTAATCGAATCATGAATCATAAATTGAATCATGAATCGAATCATGAATTGAATCATGAATCATTAATCGAATCATGAATTGAATCATGAAATGAATCAAGAATAATGAATCATGAATTGAATCATGAATCATGAATTGAATCATAAAACATGAATCGAATCATGAATCATGAATTGAATCATGAATCATGATTCGAATCATGAATCATGATTCGAATCATGAATCATGAATCGAATCATGAATCATGAATCGAATCATGAATCATGAATTGAATCATGAATAATTAATCGAATCATGAATCATGAATCACGAATCGAATCATGAATCATGAATCGAATCATGAATCATGAATTGAATCATGAATCATGAATTGAATCATGAATCATGAATTGAATCTTGCTTCATGAATCATGAATTGAATCTTGAATCATGAATCGAATCATGAATCGAATCATGAATCATGAATTGAATCATGAATCGAATCATGAATCATTAATCGAATAATGAATTGAATCATGAATCATGAATTTAATCATGAATCATGAATCATGAATCATGAATTGAATCTTGCTTCATGAATCATGAATTGAATCTTGAATCATGAATCGAATCATGAATCGAATCATGAATCATGAATTGAATCATGAATCGAATCATGAATCATTAATCGAATAATGAATTGAATCATGAATCATGAATTTAATCATGAATCATGAATCATGAATCATGAATTGAATCATGAATCATGAATCGAATCATGAATCATGAATCATGAATTGAATCCTAAATCATGAAATGAATCATGAATTGAATCATGAATCGAATCATAAATTGAATCATGTATCATGAATCATGAAATGAATCATGAATCATGAATTGAATTATGAAATGAATCAAGAATCATGAATCATGAATTGAATCATGAATCATAAATCGGATCATGAATCATGAATTGAATCATAAAACATGAATCGAATCATGAAATGAATCATGAATCATGAAACATGAATTGAATCATAAAACATGTATCGAATCGTAAATCATGAATCAAATCGTATATCATGAATCGAGTCATGAATCATGAATCGAATCATGAATCATGAATTGAATCATGAATCATGATTCGAATCATGAATCATGATTCGAATCATGAATCATGAATCGAATCATGAATCATGAATCGAATCATGAATCATGAATTGAATCATGAATCATGAATTGAATCATGAATCATTAATCGAATCATGAATCATGAATCACGAATCGAATCATGAATCGAATCATGAATCATGAATTGAATCATGAATCATGAATTGAATCATGAATTATGAATTGAATCTTTCTTCATGAATCATGAATTGAATCTTGAATCATGAATCGAATCATGAATCGAATCATGAATCATGAATTGAATCATGAATCGAATCATGAATCATTAATCGAATCATGAATTGAATCATGAATCATGAATTGAATCATGAATCATGAATCATGAATTGAATCATGAATCATGAATCATGAATTGAATCATGAATCATGAATCATGAATCGAATCATGAATCATGAATTGAATCCTAAATCATGAAATGAATCATGAATTGAATCATGAATCATGAATCGAATCATAAATTGAATCATGTATCATGAATCATGAAATGAATCATGAATCATGAATTGAATTATGAATCATGAAATGAATCATGAATCGAATCATGAATTGAATCATGAATCATGAATCGAATCATGAACCATGAATTGAATCATGAATCATGAATTGAATCATGAATGGAATCATGAATCATTAATCGAATCATGAATCATGAATTGAATCGTGAATCATGAATCGAATCATAAATTGAATCATGAATCATGAAATGAATCATGAATTGAATCATGGATCATGAATTGAATCATGAATCATGGATTGAATCGTGAATCATGAATCGAATCATAAATTGAATCATGAATCATGAAATGAATCATGAATCATAAATTGAATCATGAATCGAATCATGAATCATGAATCATGAATTGAATCATGAATCATGAATCATGAATCATGAATTGAATCATGAATCATGAATCATGAATCATGAATTGAATCATGAATCATGAATCGAATCATGAATCATGAATTTAATCATGAATCATGTATTGAATAATGAATTGAATCATGAATCGAATCATGAATCATGAATCATGAATTGAATCATGAATCATTAATCGAATCATGAATCATGAATCGAATCATGAATCATGAATTGAATCATGAAACATGAATCGAATCATGAATCGAATCATGAATCATGAATCATGAATCGAATCATGAATCGAATCATGAATCATGAATCATGAATCATGAATCGAATCATGAATCATGAATCATGAATCGATTCATGAATCATGAATCGAATCATGAATCATGAATCGAATCATGAATCATGAATCGAATCATGAATCATGAATCGAATCATGAATCATGAATTGATTCCTAAATCATGAAATGAATCATGATTTGAGTCATGAATCATGAATCATAAATCGGATCATGAATCATGAATTGAATCATAAAACATGAATCGAATCATGAATCATGAATCGAATCATAAATTGAATCATGAATCATGAATCACGAATCGAATCATGAATAATGAATTGAATCATGAATTGAATCATGAATCATGAATTGAATCATGAATTATGAATCAAATCATGAATCATGAATTGAATCATGAATCATTAATCGAATCATGAATCATGAATTAAATTGAATCATGATTCATAAATCATGAATTGAATCATGAATCTTGAATCATAAATCGGATCATGAATCATGAATTGAATCATAAATCATAAATTGAATCTTGAATCATGAATCAAATTATGAATCATGAATTGAATCATGAATCGATTCATGAATCATGAATCGAATCATGAATCAAGAATCATGAATTGAATCATGAATTATTTATTGAATCATGCATTGAATCATGAATCGAATCATGAATCATGAATCGAATCATGAATCATGAATCGAATCATGAATCATAAATCGGATCATGAATCATGAATTGAATCATAAATCATAAATTGAATCATGAATCGAATCATGAATCATGAATCGAATCATGAATCATGAATCGAATCATGAATCGAATCATGAATCATGAATTTAATCATGAATTATGTATTGAATCATGAATTGAATCATGAATCGAATCATGAATCATGTATTGAATCATAAATCATGAATCATGAATCATGAATAAAAACATGAATTGAATCATGAATCATAAATCGAATCATGAATCATTAATCAAATCATGAATCATTACTTGAATCATGAATTGAATAATAAATCATAAATCATGAAATGAATCATGAATTGAATCATGAATCGAATCATAAATCATTAATCGAATCATGAATCCTGAATTGAATCATGAATTGAATCATGAATC
Source organism: Mixophyes australis (assembly GCA_036250195.1). Taxonomy (NCBI): domain Eukaryota; kingdom Metazoa; phylum Chordata; class Amphibia; order Anura; family Limnodynastidae; genus Mixophyes; species Mixophyes australis. Next base: position 89,370,400 of record JAVHZZ010000012.1, read on the forward strand.
ATGAATCATAAATAGAATCATGATTCATGAATCATGAATTGAATCATGATTCATGAATCATGAATCGAATCATGAATCAAGAATCATGAATCGAATCATGAATCAAGAATCATGAATCGAATCATGAATCAAGAATCATGAATCGAATCATGAATCAAGAATCATGAATCGAATCATGAATCAAGAATCATGAATCGAATCATGAATCATGAATTGAATCATGAATCGAATCATGAATCATGAATTGAATCGTGAATCATGAATCGAATCATAAATTGAATCATGAATTATGAAATGAATCATGAATTATGAATTGAATCATGGATCATGAATTGAATCATGAATCATGGATTGAATCGTGAATCATGAATCGAATCATAAATCGAATCATGAATCATGAAATGAATCATGAAATGAATCATGAATCATAAATTGAATCATGAATCGAATCATGAATCATGAATCATGAATCATGAAATGAATCATGAATCATGAATTTAATCATGAATCATGTATTGAATAATGAATTGAATCATGAATCGAATCATGAATCATGAATCATGAATTGAATCATGAATCGAATCATGAATCATGAATTTAATCATGAATCATGTATTGAATAATGAATTGAATCATGAATCATGAATTGAATCATGAATCATTAATCGAATCATGAATCATGAATTAAATTGAATCATGATTCATTAATCATGAATTGAATCATGAATCATGAATCATGAATCATATCATGAATCATGAATCATTAATTGAATCATGAATCATGAATCGAATCATAAATCATGAATTGAATGATGAAACATGAATCGAATCATGAATCGAATCATGAATCATGAATCATGAATCATGAATCGAATCATGAATCATGAATCATGAATCGAATCATGAATCATGAATCGAATCATGAATCATGAATCGAATCATGAATCATGAATCATGAATTGATTCCTAAATCATGAAATGAATCATGATTTGAGTCATGAATCATGAATCATAAATCGGATCATGAATCATGAATTGAATCATAAAACATGAATCGAATCATGAATCATGAATCGAATCATAAATTGAATCATGAATCATGAATCACGAATCGAATCATGAATAATGAATTGAATAATGAATTATGAATCAAATCATGAATCATGAATCATGAATTGAATCATGAATCATTAATCGAATCATGAATCATGAATTAAATTGAATCATGATTCATTAATCATGAATTGAATCATGAATCATGAATCATGAATCAAATCATGAATCATGAATCATTAATTGAATCATGAATCGAATCATGAATCTTGAATTGAATTGAATCATGATTCATGATTCATGAATTGAATCATGAATCACAAATCATGAATTGAATCATGAATCATGAATCATGAATTGAATCATGAATCATGAATTGAATCATGAAACATGAATCGAATCATGAACCATGAATAATGAATCATGAATTGAATCATGAATCATGAATCGAATCATGAATCGAATCATGAATCGAATCATGAATCATTAATTGAATCATGAATCATGAATTGAATCATAAATTGAATCATGAATCATAATTCATGAATTGAATCATGAATCTTGAATCATGAATCGAATAATGAATAAAGAATTGAATCATGAATTGAATCATGAATCATTAATTAAATCATTAATCATGAATTGAATCATGAATCATGAATCGAATCAAGAATCATGAATCGAATAATGAATCGAATCATGAATCAAGAATCGAATCATGAATCATGAATTGAATCCTAAATCATGAATCGAATCATGAATTGAATCCTAAATCATGAAATGAATCATGATTTGAGTCATGAATCATGAATCATAAATCGGATCATGAATCATGAATTGAATCATAAAACATGAATCGAATCATGAATCATGAATCATGAAATGAATCATGAAATGAATCATGAATCATGAATTGAATCATGAATCAATGAACATGAATTGAATCATAAAACATGAATTGAATCATATATCATGAATCGAATCGTGAATCATGAATCGAATCATAAATTGAATCATGAATCGAAACATGAATTATGAATCATTAATTAAATCATGAATCATTAATTAAATCATGAATCATGAATCATGAATTGAATCATGAATTGAATCATGAATCATGAATCATGAATTTAATCATGAAACATGAACTGAATCATGAATCATGAATTGAATCATGAAACATGAACTGAATCATGAATCATGAATTGAATCATGAATTATGAATTGAATCATGAATTGAATCATGAATCGAATCATGAATCTAATCATGAATCATGAATTGAGTCATGAATCATGAATTATGAATGAATCATGAATCATGAATTGAATCATGAATCATGAATTATGAATGAATCATGAATCATGAATTGAAGCATTAAATATGAGTCGAATCATAAATCATAAATCATTAATTGAATCATGAATCTTGAATCATAAATCGGATCATGAATCATGAATTGAATCATAAATCATAAATTGAATCATGAATCTTGAATCATGAATCATGAATCATGAATTGAATCATGAATCATGAATCATGAATCGAATCATGAATCATAAATTGAATCATGAATCATGAATCGAATCATGAATCATAAATTGAATCATGAATCGAATCATGAATCATGAATCGAATCATGAATCATGAATCATGAATTTAATCATGAATTATGTATTGAATCATGAATTGAATCATGAATCGAATCATGAATCATGAATCATAAATCGGATCATGAATCATGAATTGAATCATGAATCATGAATTGAATCATGAATCGAATCATGAATCGAATCATGAATCATGAATTTAATCATGAATTATGTATTGAATCATGAATTGAATCATGAATCGAATCATGAATCATGAATCATGTATTGAATCATAAATCATGAATCATGAATTATGAATAAAAACATGAATTGAATCATGAATCATAAATCGAATCATGAATCATTAATCAAATCATGAATCATTACTTGAATCATGAATTGAATAATAAATCATGAATCATGAATTGAATCATGAATCATGAATCGAATCATAAATCATTAATCGAATCATGAATCATGAATTGAATCATGAATCATGAATTGAATCATGAATCATGAATCGAATCATGAATCATAAATAGAATCATGATTCATGAATCATGAATTGAATCATGATTCATGAGTAATGAATCGAATCATGAATCAAGAATCATGAATCGAATCATGAATCAAGAATCATGAATTGAATCATGAATCATGAATTGAATCATGAATCGAATCATGAATCATGAATTGAATCATGATTCATGAATCATGAATTGAATCATGATTCATGAATCATGAATCGAATCATGAATCAAGAATCATGAATCGAATCATGAATCAAGAATCATGAATCGAATCATGAATCATGAATTGAATCATGAATCATTAATCGAATCATGAATCATAAATTGAATCATGAATCGAATCATGAATTGAATCATGAATCATTAATCGAATCATGAATTGAATCATGAAATGAATCAAGAATCATGAATCATGAATCATGAATTGAATCATGAATCATAAATCGGATCATGAATCATGAATTGAATCATAAAACATGAATCGAATCATGAAATGAATCATGAATCATGAAACATGAATTGAATCATAAAACATGAATCGAATCGTAAATCATGAATCAAATCGTAAATCATGAATCGAGTCATGAATCATGAATTGAATCATGAATCATGATTCGAATTATGAATCATGATTCGAATCATGAATCATGAATTGAATCATGAATCATTAATCGAATCATGAATCATGAATCACGAATCGAATCATGAATCATTAATCGAATCATGAATCATGAATTGAATCATGAATTATGAATCGAATCATGAATCAAGAATTGAATCTTACTTCATGAATCATGAATTGAATCTTGAATCATGAATCGAATCATGAATCGAATCATGAATCATGAATTGAATCATGAATCGAATCATGAATCATTAATCGAATCATGAATTGAATCATGAATTGAATCATGAATCATGAATTGAATCATGAATCATGAATCATGAATTGAATCATGAATCATGAATCATGAATCCTAAATCATGAAAAGAATCATGAATTGAATCATGAATCATTAATAGAATCATGAATCATGAATCTCGAATCGAATCATGAATCATTAATCGAATCATGAATCATGAATTGAATCATGAATCATGAATTGAATCATGAATCATGAATTGAATCATGAATCAAGAATTGAATCTTACTTCATGAATCATGAATTGAATCTTGAATCATGAATCGAATCATGAATCGAATCATGAATCATGAATTGAATCATGAATCGAATCATGAATCATTAATCGAATCATGAATTGAATCATGAATCATGAATTGAATCATGAATCATGAATCATGAATTGAATCATGAATTGAATCATGAATCATGAATCATGAATTGAATCATGAATCATGAATCATGAATTGAATCATGAATCATGAATCATGAATTGAATCCTAAATCATGAAATGAATCATGAAATGAATCATGAATCATGAATTGAATTATGAATCATGAAATGAATCATGAATCGAATCATGAATTGAATCATGAATCATGAATCGAATCATGAACCATGAATTGAATCATGAATCATGAATCGAATCATGAACCATGAATTGAATCATGAATCATGAATTGAATCATAAATGGAATCATGAATCATTAATCGAATCATGAATCATGAATTGAATCGTGAATCATGAATCGAATCATGAATCGAATCATGAATCATGAAATGAATCATGAATTGAATCATGGATCATGAATTGAATCATGAATCATGGATTGAATCGTGAATCATGAATCGAATCATAAATTGAATCATGAATCATGAAATGAATCATGAATCATAAATTGAATCATGAATCATGAAATGAATCATGAATCATGAATTGAATCATGAATCATGAAATGAATCATGAATCATGAATTTAATCATGAATCATGTATTGAATAATGAATTGAATCATGAATCGAATCATGAATCATGAATCATGAATCGAATCATGAATCATGAATTTAATCATGAATCATGTATTGAATAATGAATTGAATCATGAATCGAATCATGAATCATGAATCATGAATTGAATCATGAATCATTAATCGAATCATGAATCATGAATTAAATTGAATCATGATTCATTAATCATGAATTGAATCATGAATCATGAATCATATCATGAATCATGAATCATTAATTGAATCATGAATCATGAATCGAATCATGAATCATGAATTAAATCATGAATCATGAATTGAATCATGAAACATGAATCGAATCATGAATCGAATCATGAATCATGAATCGAATCATGAATCATGAATCGAATCATGAATCATGAATCGAATCATGAATCATGAATCGAATCATGAATCATGAATCGAATCATGAATCATGAATCATGAATTGATTCCTAAATCATGAAATGAATCATGATTCGAGTCATGAATCATGAATCATAAATCGGATCATGAATCATGAATTGAATCATAAAACATGAATCGAATCATGAATCATGAATCGAATCATAAATTGAATCATGAATCATGAATCATGAATCGAATCATGAATAGTGAATTGAATCATTAATTGAATCATGAATCATGAATTGAATCATGAATTATGAATCAAATCATGAATCATGAATCATGAATTGAATCATAAATCATAAATTGAATCATGAATCATGAATCATGAATCGAATCATGAATCATGAATTGAATCATGAATCGAATCATGAATCATGAATCGAATCATGAATCATGAATCATGAATTTAATCATGAATTATTTATTGAATCATGAATTGAATCATGAATCGAATCATGAATCATGAATCATAAATCGGATCATGAATCATGAATTGAATCATAAATCATAAATTGAATCATGAATCATGAATCATGAATCAAATCATGAATCATGAATCGAATCATGAATAATGAATTGAATCATGAATCGAATCATGAATCATGAATCGAATCATGAATCATGAATCATGAATCATGAATTTAATCATGAATTATGTATTGAATCATGAATTGAATCATGAATCGAATCATGAATCATGAATCATGTATTGAATCATAAATCATGAATCATGAATCATGAATAAAAACATGAATTGAATCATGAATCATAAATCGAATCATGAATCATTAATCAAATCATGAATCATTACTTGAATCATGAATTGAATAATAAATCATGAATCATGAAATGAATCATGAATTGAATCATGAATCGAATCATAAATCATTAATCGAATCATGAATCCTGAATTGAATCATGAATTGAATCATGAATCATGAATCGAATCATGAATCATAAATAGAATCATGATTCATGAATCATGAATCGAATCATGATTCATGAATCATGAATCGAATCATGAATCAAGAATCATGAATCGAATCATGAATCAAGAATCATGAATCGAATCATGAATCATGAATTGAATCATGAATCGAATCATGAATCATGAATTGAATCATGATTCATGAATCATGAATCGAATCATGATTCATGAATCATGAATCGAATCATGAATCAAGAATCATGAATCGAATCATGAATCAAGAATCATGAATCAAGAATCATGAATCGAATCATGAATCATGAATTGAATCATGAATCATTAATCGAATCATGAATCATAAATTGAATCAAGAATCGAATCATGAATTGAATCATGAATCATTAATCGAATCATGAATTGAATCATGAAATGAATCAAGAATCATGAATCATGAATCATGAATTGAATCATGAATCATAAATCGGATCATGAATCATGAATTGAATCATAAAACATGAATCGAATCATGAAATAAATCATGAATCATGAAACATGAATTGAATCATAAAACATGAATCGAATCGTAAATCATGAATCAAATCGTAAATCATGAATCGAGTCATGAATCATGAATTGAATCATGAATCATGAATTGAATCATGAATCATGAATTGAATCATGAATCATGATTCGAATTATGAATCATGATTCGAATCATGAATCATGAATCGAATCATGAATCGAATCATGAATCATGAATTGAATCATGAATCATCAATCGAATCATGAATCATGAATCACGAATCGAATCATGAATCGAATCATGAATCATGAATTGAATCATGAATCATGAATTGAATCATGAATCATGATTCGAATTATGAATCATGATTCGAATCATGAATCATGAATCGAATCATGAATCGAATCATGAATCATGAATTGAATCATGAATCATCAATCGAATCATGAATCATGAATCACGAATCGAATCATGAATCGAATCATGAATCATGAATCGAATCATGAATCATGAATTGAATCATGAATCGAATCATGAATCATTAATCGAATCATGAATTGAATCATGAATCATGAATTGAATCATGAATCATGAATCATGAATCATGAATTGAATCATGAATCATGAATTGAATCATGAATCATGAATCATGAATCGAATCATGAATCATGAATCATGAATTGAATCCTAAATCATGAAATGAATCATGAATTGAATCATGAATCGAATCATAAATTGAATCATGTATCATGAATCATGAAATGAATCATGAATCATGAATTGAATTATGAATCATGAAATGAATCATGAATCGAATCATGAATTGAATCATGAATCATGAATCGAATCATGAACCATGAATTGAATCATGAATCATGAATTGAATCATATATGGAATCATGAATCATTAATCGAATCATGATTAATGAATTGAATCGTGAATCGAATCATAAATTGAATCATGAATCATGAAATGAATCATGAATCATGAATTGAATCATGGATCATGAATTGAATCATGAATCATGGATTGAATCGTGAATCATGAATCGAATCATAAATTGAATCATGAATCATGAAATGAATCATGAATCATAAATTGAATCATGAATCGAATCATGAATCATGAATCATGAAATGAATCATGAATCATGAAATGAATCATGAATCATGAATTTAATCATGAATCATGTATTGAATAATGAATTGAATCATGAATCGAATCATGAATCATGAATTGAATCATGAATCGAATCATGAATCATGAATTTAATCATGAATCATGTATTGAATAATGAATTGAATCATGAATCGAATCATGAATCATGAATCATGAATTGAATCATGAATCATGAATCATGAATCATATCATGAATCATGAATCATTAATTGAATCATGAATCATGAATTCAATTGAATCATGATTCATTAATCATGAATTGAATCATGAATCATGAATCATGAATCATATCATGAATCATGAATCATTAATTGAATCATGAATCATGAATCGAATGATGAAACATGAATCGAATCATGAATCATGAATCGAATCATGAATCATGAATCGAATCATGAATCATGAATCGAATCATGAATCATGAATCGAATCATGAATCATGAATCGAATCATGAATCATGAATCGAATCATGAATCATGAATCATGAATTGATTCCTAAATCATGAAATGAATCATGATTTGAGTCATGAATCATGAATCATAAATCGGATCATGAATCATGAATTGAATCATAAAACATGAATCGAATCATGAATCATGAATCGAATCATAAATTGAATCATGAATCATGAATCACGAATCGAATCATGAATAATGAATTGAATAATGAATTGAATCATGAATTGAATCATGAATCATGAATTGAATCATGAATTATGAATCAAATCATGAATCATGAATTGAATCATGAATCATTAATCGAATCATGAATCATGAATTAAATTGAATCATGAATCATGAATCATGAATCAAATCATGAATCATGAATCATTAATTGAATCATGAATCGAATCATGAATCATGAATTGAATTGAATCATGATTCATGAATCATGAATTGAATCATGAATCACAAATCATGAATTGAATCATGAAACATGAATCGAATCATGAACCATGAATAATGAATCATGAATCATGACTTGAATCATGAATCATGAATCGAATCATGAATCATTAATTGAATCATGAATCATGAATTGAATCATGAATTGAATCATGAATCATGAATTATGAAATGAATCATGAATCATAAATTGAATCATGAATCATGAATTGAATCATGAATCATGAATTGACTCATGAATCGAATCATGAATCATAATTCATGAATTGAATCATGAATCTTGAATCATGAATCGAATAATGAATAATGAATTGAATCATGAATTGAATCATGAATCATTAATCATGAATCGAATCATGAATCGAATCATTAATCATGAATCGAATCATGAATCGAATCATGAATCGAATCATGAATCGAATCAAGAATCATGAATCGAATCATGAATCGAATAATGAATCGAATCATGAATCAAGAATCGAATCATGAATCATGAATCGAATCATGAATCATGAATCGAATCATGAATTGAATCCTAAATCATGAAATGAATCATGATTTGAGTCATGAATCATGAATCATAAATCGGATCATGAATCATGAATTGAATCATAAAACATGAATCGAATCATGAAACATGAATCATGAATCGAATCATAAATTGAATCATGAATCATGAAATGAATCATGAATCATGAATTGAATCATGAATCAATGAACATGAATTGAATCATAAAACATGAATTGAATCATGAATCATGAATCGAATCGTGAATCATGAATCGAATCATAAATTGAATCATGAATCGAAACATAAATTATGAATCATTAATTAAATCATGAATCATGAATTAAATCATGAATCATGAATCATGAATTGAATCATGAATTGAATCATGAATCATGAATCATGAATTTAATCATGAAACATGAATTGAATCATGAATCATGAATTGAATCATGAATTATGAATTGAATCATGAATTGAATCATGAATTGAATCATGAATTGAATCATGAATCGAATCATGAATCATAAATTGAATCATATATGGAATCATGAATCATTAATCGAATCATGATTAATGAATTGAATCGTGAATCATGAATCGAATCATAAATTGAATCATGAATCATGAAATGAATCATGAATTGAATCATGGATCATGAATTGAATCATGAATCATGGATTGAATCGTGAATCATGAATCGAATCATAAATTGAATCATGAATCATGAAATGAATCATGAATCATAAATTGAATCATGAATCGAATCATGAATCATGAATCATGAAATGAATCATGAATCATGAATTTAATCATGAATCATGTATTGAATAATGAATTGAATCATGAATCGAATCATGAATCATGAATCATGAATTGAATCATGAATCGAATCATGAATCATGAATTTAATCATGAATCATGTATTGAATAATGAATTGAATCATGAATCGAATCATGAATCATGAATCATGAATTGAATCATGAATCATTAATCGAATCATGAATCATGAATTTAATCATGAATCATGTATTGAATAATGAATTGAATCATGAATCGAATCATGAATCATGAATCATGAATTGAATCATGAATCATTAATCGAATCATGAATCATGAATTAAATTGAATCATGATTCATTAATCATGAATTGAATCATGAATCATGAATCATGAATCATATCATGAATCATGAATCATTAATTGAATCATGAATCATGAATCGAATCATGAATCATGAATTGAATGATGAAACATGAATCGAATCATGAATCGAATCATGAATCATGAATCGAATCATGAATCATGAATCATGAATCAAATCATGAATCGAATCATGAATCATGAATCGAATCATGAATCATGAATCGAATCATGAATCATGAATCATGAATTGATTCCTAAATCATGAAATGAATCATGATTTGAGTCATGAATCATGAATCATAAATCGGATCATGAATCATGAATTGAATCATAAAACATGAATCGAATCATGAATCATGAATCGAATCATAAATTGAATCATGAATCACGAATCGAATCATGAATAATGAATTGAATAATGAATTGAATCATGAATTGAATCATGAATCATGAATTGAATCATGAATCATGAATTGAATCATGAATTATGAATCAAATCATGAATCATGAATCATGAATTGAATCATGAATCATTAATCGAATCATGAATCATGAATTAAATTGAATCATGATTCATTAATCATGAATTGAATCATGAATCATGAATCATGAATCAAATCATGAATCATGAATCATTAATTGAATCATGAATCGAATCATGAATCATGAATTGAATCATGATTCATGAATCATGAATTGAATCATGAATCACAAATCATGAATTGAAACATGAATCGAATCATGAACCATGAATAATGAATCATGAATCATGAATTGAATCATGAATCATGAATCGAATCATGAATCGAATCATGAATCATTAATTGAATCATGAATCATGAATTGAATCATGAATTGAATCATGAATCATGAATTATGAAATGAATCATGAATCATAAATTGAATCATGAATCATAAATTGAATCATGAATCATGAATTGAATCATGAATCATGAATTGACTCATGAATCGAATCATGAATCATAATTCATGAATTGAATCATGAATCTTGAATCATGAATCGAATAATGAATAATGAATTGAATCATGAATTGAATCATGAATCATCAATCATGAATCGAATCATGAATCGAATCATTAATCATGAATCGAATCATGAATCATGAATCGAATCATGAATCGAATCAAGAATCATGAATCATGAATCGAATCATGAATCGAATAATGAATCGAATCATGAATCAAGAATCGAATCATGAATCATGAATCATGAATCGAATCATGAATCATGAATCGAATCATGAATTGAATCCTAAATCATGAAATGAATCATGATTTGAGTCATGAATCATGAATCATAAATCGGATCATGAATCATGAATTGAATCATAAAACATGAATCGAATCATGAAACATGAATCATGAATCGAATCATAAATTGAATCATGAATCATGAAATGAATCATGAAATGAATCATGAATCATGAATTGAATCATGAATCAATGAACATGAATTGAATCATAAAACATGAATTGAATCATGAATCATGAATCGAATCGTGAATCATGAATCGAATCATAAATTGAATCATGAATCGAAACATGAATTATGAATCATTAATTAAATCATGAATCATTAATTAAATCATGAATCATGAATTGAATCATGAATTGAATCATGAATCATGAATTTAATCATGAAACATGAATTGAATCATGAATCATGAATTGAATCATGAATTATGAATTGAATCATGAATTGAATCATGAATCGAATCATGAATCATAAATTGAATCATGAATTGAATCATGAATCATGAATTGAGTCATGAATCATGAATTATGAATGAATCAAGAATCATGAATCGAATCATGAATCATGAATTGAATCATGAATCATGAATCATGAATTGAATCATGATTCATGAATCATGAATCGAATCATGAATCAAGAATCATGAATCGAATCATGAATCAAGAATCATGAATAGAATCATGAATCATGAATTGAATCATGAATCATTAATCGAATCATGAATCATAAATTGAATCAAGAATCGAATCATGAATTGAATCATGAATCATTAATCGAATCATGAATTGAATCATGAAATGAATCAAGAATCATGAATCATGAATTGAATCATGAATCATGAATTGAATCATAAAACATGAATCGAATCATGAATCATGAATTGAATCATGAATCATGATTCGAATCATGAATCATGATTCGAATCATGAATCATGAATCGAATCATGAATCATGATTCGAATCATGAATCATGATTCGAATCATGAATCATGATTCGAATCATGAATCATGAATCGAATCATGAATCATGAATCGAATCATGAATCATGAATTGAATCATGAATAATTAATCGAATCATGAATCATGAATCACGAATCGAATCATGAATCATGAATCGAATCATGAATCATGAATTGAATCATGAATCATGAATTGAATCATGAATCATGAATTGAATCTTGCTTCATGAATCATGAATTGAATCTTGAATCATGAATCGAATCATGAATCATGAATTGAATCATGAATCGAATCATGAATCATTAATCGAATCATGAATTGAATCATGAATCATGAATTGAATCATGAATCATGAATCATGAATTGAATCATGAATCATGAATCGAATCATGAATCATGAATCATGAATTGAATCCTAAATCATGAAATGAATCATGAAATGAATCATGAATTGAATCATGAATCATGAATCGAATCATAAATTGAATCATGTATCATGAATCATGAAATGAATCATGAATCATGAATTGAATTATGAATCATGAAATGAATCATGAATCGAATCATGAATTGAATCATGAATCATGAATCGAATCATGAACCATGAATTAAATCATGAATCATGAATTGAATCATGAATGGAATCATGAATCATTAATCGAATCATGATTAATGAATTGAATCGTGAATCATGAATCGAATCATAAATTGAATCATGAATCATGAATCATGAAATGAATCATGAATTGAATCATGGATCATGAATTGAATCATGAATCATGGATTGAATCGTGAATCATGAATCGAATCATAAATTGAATCATGAATCATTAAATGAATCATGAATCATAAATTGAATCATGAATCGAATCATGAATCATGAATCATGAATTGAATCATGAATCATGAAATGAATCATGAATCATTAATTTAATCATGAATCATGTATTGAATAATGAATTGAATCATGAATCGAATCATGAATCATGAATCATGAATTGAATCATGAATCGAATCATGAATCATGAATTTAATCATGAATCATGTATTGAATAATGAATTGAATCATGAATCGAATCATGAATCATGAATTGAATCATGAATCATTAATCGAATCATGAATCATGAATTAAATTGAATCATGATTCATTAATCATGAATTGAATCATGAATCATGAATCATGAATCATATCATGAATCATGAATCATTGATTGAATCATGAATCATGAATTGAATGATGAAACATGAATCGAATCATGAATCGAATCATGAATCATGAATCATGAATCGAATCATAAATCATGAATCGAATCATGAATCATGAATCATGAATCGAATCATGAATCATGAATCGAATCATGAATCATGAATCATGAATTGATTCCTAAATCATGAAATGAATCATGATTTCAGTCATGAATCATGAATCATAAATCGGATCATGAATTGAGTCATAAAACATGAATCGAATCATGAATCATGAATCGAATCATAAATTGAATCATGAATCACGAATCGAATCATGAATCATGAATCGAATCATAAATTGAATCATGAATCATGAATCACGAATCGAATCATGAATAATGAATTGAATAATGAATTGAATCATGAATTGAATCATGAATCATGAATTGAATCATGAATTATGAATCAAATCATGAATCATGAATCATGAATTGAATCATGAATCATTAATCGAATCATGAATCATGAATTAAATTGAATCATGATTCATTAATCATGAATTGAATCATGAATCATGAATCATGAATCAAATCATGAATCATGATTCATGAATTGAATCATGATTCATGAATCATGAATTGAATCATGAATCACAAATCATGAATTGAATCATGAATCATGAATCATGAATTGAATCATGAATCATGAATTGAATCATTTAGCATGAATCGAATCATGAACCATGAATAATGAATCATGAATCATGAATTGAATCATGAATCATGAATTGAATCATGAATCGAATCATGAATCATCAATTGAATCATGAATCGAATCATGAATCATTAATCGAATCATGAATTGAATCATGAATCATGAATTTAATCATGAATCATGAATCATGAATCATGAATTGAATCATGAATCGAATCATGAATCATGAATCATGAATTGAATCCTAAATCATGAAATGAATCATGAAATGAATCATGAATTGAATCATGAATCATGAATTAAATCATAAATTGAATCATGTATCATGAATCATGAAATGAATCATGAATTGAATTATGAATCATGAAATGAATCATGAATCGAATCATGAATTGAATCATGAATCATGAATCGAATCATGAACCATGAATTAAATCATGAATCATGAATTGAATCATGAATGGAATCATGAATCATTAATCGAATCATGATTAATGAATTGAATCGTGAATCATGAATCGAATCATAAATTGAATCATGAATCATAAATCATGAAATGAATCATGAATTGAATCATGGATCATGAATTGAATCATGAATCATGGATTGAATCGTGAATCATGAATCGAATCATAAATTGAATCATGAATCATTAAATGAATCATGAATCATAAATTGAATCATGAATCGAATCATGAATCATGAATCATGAATTGAATCATGAATCATGAAATTAATCATGAATCATTAATTTAATCATGAATCATGTATTGAATAATGAATTGAATCATGAATCGAATCATGAATCATGAATCATGAATTGAATCATGAATCGAATCATGAATCATGAATTTAATCATGAATCATGTATTGAATAATGAATTGAATCATGAATCGAATCATGAATCATGAATCATGAATTGAATCATGAATCATTAATCGAATCATGAATCATGAATTAAATTGAATCATGATTCATTAATCATGAATTGAATCATGAATCATGAATCATGAATCATATCATGAATCATGAATCATATCATGAATCATGAATCATTGATTGAATCATGAATCATGAATCATGAATTGAATGATGAAACATGAATCGAATCATGAATCGAATCATGAATCATGAATCGAATCATAAATCATGAATCGAATCATGAATCATGAATCATGAATCGAATCATGAATCATGAATCGAATCATGAATCATGAATCATGAATTGATTCCTAAATCATGAAATGAATCATGATTTCAGTCATGAATCATGAATCATAAATCGGATCATGAATTGAATCATAAAACATGAATCGAATCATGAATCGAATCATAAATTGAATCATGAATCACGAATCGAATCATGAATCATGAATCGAATCATAAATTGAATCATGAATCATGAATCACGAATCAAATCATGAATAATGAATTGAATAATGAATTGAATCATGAATTGAATCATGAATCATGAATTGAATCATGAATTATGAATCAAATCATGAATCATGAATCATGAATTGAATCATGAATCATTAATCGAATCATGAATCATGAATTAAATTGAATCATGATTCATTAATCATGAATTGAATCATGAATCATGTATCATGAATCAAATCATGAATCATGAATCATGAATTGAATCATGATTCATGAATCATGAATTGAATCATGATTCATGAATCATGAATTGAATCATTAATCACAAATCATGAATTGAATCATGAATCATGAATCATGAATTGAATCATGAATCATGAATTGAATCATTTAGCATGAATCGAATCATGAACCATGAATAATGAATCATGAATCATGAATTGAATCATGAATCATGAATCGAATCATGAATCGAATCATGAATCGAATCATGAATCATTAATTGAATCATGAATCATGAATTGAATCATGAATTGAATCATGAATCATGAATTATGAAATGAATCATGAATCATAAATTGAATCATGAATTGAATCATGAATCATGAATTGACTCATGAATCGAATCATGAATCATAATTCATGAATTGAATCATGAATCTTGAATCATGAATCGAATAATGAATAATGAATTGAATCATGAATTGAATCATGAATCATTAATCATGAATCGAATCATGAATCATTAATCATGAATCGAATCATGAATCGAATCATTAATCAAGAATCAAATCATGAATCATGAATCATGAATCGAATCATGAATCGAATAATGAATCGAATCATGAATCAAGAATCAAATCATGAATCATGAATCATGAATCGAATCATGAATCATGAATCGAATCATGAATTGAATCCTAAATCATGAAATGAATCATGATTTGAGTCATGAATCATGAATCATAAATCGGATCATGAATCATGAATTGAATCATAAAACATGAATCGAATCATGAATCATGAATCATGAATCGAATCATAAATTGAATCATGAATCATGAAATGAATCATGAAATGAATCATGAATCATGAATTGAATCATGAATCAATGAACATGAATTGAATCATAAAACATGAATTGAATCATGAATCATGAATCGAATCGTGAATCATGAATCGAATCATAAATTGAATCATGAATCGAAACATGTATTATGAATCATTAATTAAATCATGAATCATTAATTAAATCATGAATCATGAATCATGAATTGAATCATGAATCATGAATCATGAATTTAATCATGAAACATGAATTAAATCATGAATCATGAATTGAATCATGAATTATGAATTGAATCATGAATTGAATCATGAATCGAATCATGAATCGAATCATGAATCATAAATTGAATCATGAATTGAATCATGAATCGAATCATGAATCGAATCATGAATCATGAATCATGAATTTAATCATGCAATATGTATTGAATCATGAATTGAATCATGAATCGAATCATGAATCATGAATCATAAATCGGATCATGAATCATGAATTGAATCATAAATCATAAATTGAATCATGAATCATGAATCATGAATCAAATCATGAATCATGAATCATGAATCAAATCATGAATCATGAATTGAATCATGAATCGAATCATGAATCATGAATTGAATCATGAATCATGAATCATGAATCATGAATTTAATCATGAATTATGTATTGAATCATGAATTGAATCATGAATCATGAATCATGTATTGAATCATAAATCATGAATCATGAATCATGAATTAAAACATGAATTGAATCATGAATCATAAATCGAATCATGAATCATTAATCAAATCATGAATCATTACTTGAATCATGAATTGAATAATAAATCATGAATCATGAATTGAATCATGAATTGAATCATGAATCGAATCATGAATCATGAATCGAATCATGAATCATGAATCATGAATCATGAATTTAATCATGAATTATGTATTGAATCATGAATTGAATCATGAATCGAATCATGAATCATGTATTGAATCATAAATCATGAATCATGAATCATGAATTAAAACATGAATCATAAATCGAATCATGAATCATTAATCAAATCATGAATCATTACTTGAATCATGAATTGAATCATGAATCATGAATCGAATCATAAATCATGAATTGAATCATGAATCATGAATTGAATCATGAATCATGAATTGAATCATGAATCATGAATCGAATCAAGAATCATGAATCGAATTATGAATCAAGAATCATGAATCGAATCATGAATCATGAATTGAATCATGAATCCAATCATGAATCATGAATTGAATCATGATTCATGAATCATGAATTGAATCATGAATCATGAATTGAATCATGAATCGAATCATGAATCATAAATTGAATCATGAATCGAATCATGAATTGAATCATGAATCATGAATCGAATCATGAATCATGAATTGAATCATGAATCATGAATCATGAATCATGAATCGAATCATGAATCAAGAATCATGAATCGAATCATGAATCAAGAATCATGAATCGAATCATGAATCATGAATTGAATCATGAATCATTAATCGAATCATGAATCATAAATTGAATCATGAATCGAATCATGAATTGAATCATGAATCATTAATCGAATCATGAATTGAATCATGAAATGAATCAAGAATCATGAATCATGAATTGAATCATGAATCATAAATCGGATCATGAATCATGAATTGAATCATAAAACATGAATCGAATCATGAAATGAATCATGAATCATGAAACATGAATTGAATCATAAAACATGAATCGAATCGTAAATCATGAATCAAATCGTAAATCATGAATCGAGTCATGAATCATGAATTGAATCATGAATCATGAATTTAATCATGAATCATGATTCGAATTATGAATCATGATTCGAATCATGAATCATGAATCGAATCATGAATCATGAATCGAATCATGAATCGAATCATGAATCATGAATCGAATCATGAATCATTAATCGAATCATGAATCATGAATTGAATCATGAATCATGAATTGAATCTTGCTTCATGAATCATGAATTGAATCTTGAATCATGAATCGAATCATGAATCGAATCATGAATCATGAATTGAATCATGAATCGAATCATGAATCATTAATCGAATCATGAATTGAATCATGCATCATGAATTGAATCATGAATCATGAATCATGAATCATGAATTGAATCATGAATCATGAATCGAATCATGAATCATGAATCATGAATTGAATCCTAAATCATGAAATGAATCATGAATTAAATCATGAATCATGAATCGAATCATAAATTGAATCATGTATCATGAATCATGAAATGAATCATGAATCATGAATTGAATTATGAATCATGAAATGAATCATGAATCGAATCATGAATTGAATCATGAATCATGAATCGAATCATGAACCATGAATTGAATCATGAATCATGAATTGAATCATGAATGGAATCATGAATCATTAATCGAATCATGAATCATGAATTGAATCGTGAATCATGAATCGAATCATGAATTGAATCGTGAATCATGAATCGAATCATAAATTGAATCATGAATCATGAAATGAATCATGAATCATAAATTGAATCATGAATCAAATCATGAATCATGAATCATGAATTGAATCATGAATCATGAATCATGAATTGAATCATGAATCATGAATCATGAAATGAATCATGAATCATGAATTTAATCATGAATCGAATCATGAATCATGAATTGAATCATGATTCATGAATCATGAATTGAATCATGAATCATGAATTGAATCATGATTCATGAATCGAATCATGAATCATAAATTGAATCATGAATCGAATCATGAATTGAATCATGAATCATGAATCGAATCATGAATCATGAATTGAATCATGAATCATGAATCATGAATCGAATCATGAATCAAGAATCATGAATCGAATCATGAATCAAGAATCATGAATCATGAAACATGAATCAAGAATCATGAATCGAATCATGAATCATGAATTGAATCATGAATCATTAATCGAATCATGAATCATAAATTGAATCATGAATCGAATCATGAATTGAATCATGAATCATTAATCAAATCATGAATTGAATCATGAAATGAATCAAGAATCATGAATCATGAATTGAATCATGAATCATAAATCGGATCATGAATCATGAATTGAATCATAAAACATGAATCGAATCATGAAATGAATCATGAATCATGAAACATGAATTGAATCATAAAACATGAATCGAATCGTAAATCATGAATCAAATCGTAAATCATGAATCGAGTCATGAATCATGAATTGAATCATGAATCATGAATTTAATCATGAATCATGATTCGAATTATGAATCATGATTCGAATCATGAATCATGAATCGAATCATGAATCATGAATCGAATCATGAATCGAATCATGAATCATTAATCGAATCATGAATCATTAATCGAATCATGAATCATGAATCACGAATCGAATCATGAATCACGAATCGAATCATGAATCACGAATCGAATCATGAATCATGAATCGAATCATGAATCATGAATTGAATCATGAATCATGA
This sequence comes from Mixophyes australis, assembly GCA_036250195.1. Taxonomy (NCBI): domain Eukaryota; kingdom Metazoa; phylum Chordata; class Amphibia; order Anura; family Limnodynastidae; genus Mixophyes; species Mixophyes australis. Next base: position 89,391,231 of record JAVHZZ010000012.1, read on the forward strand.
ATTGAATCTTGCTTCATGAATCATGAATTGAATCTTGAATCATGAATCGAATCATGAATCGAATCATGAATCATGAATTGAATCATGAATCGAATCATGAATCATTAATCGAATCATGAATTGAATCATGCATCATGAATTGAATCATGAATCATGAATCATGAATCATGAATTGAATCATGAATCATGAATCGAATCATGAATCATGAATCATGAATTGAATCCTAAATCATGAAATGAATCATGAATTAAATCATGAATCATGAATCGAATCATAAATTGAATCATGTATCATGAATCATGAAATGAATCATGAATCATGAATTGAATTATGAATCATGAAATGAATCATGAATCGAATCATGAATTGAATCATGAATCATGAATCGAATCATGAACCATGAATTGAATCATGAATCATGAATTGAATCATGAATGGAATCATGAATCATTAATCGAATCATGAATCATGAATTGAATCGTGAATCATGAATCGAATCATGAATTGAATCGTGAATCATGAATCGAATCATAAATTGAATCATGTATCATGAAATGAATCATGAATCATAAATTGAATCATGAATCAAATCATGAATCATGAATCATGAATTGAATCATGAATCATGAATCATGAATTGAATCATGAATCATGAATCATGAAATGAATCATGAATCATGAATTTAATCATGAATCATGTATTGAATAATGAATTGAATCATGAATCGAATCATGAATCATGAATCGAATCATGAATCATGAATTAAATCATGAATCGAATCATGAATAATGAATTGAATCATGAATCATGATTCGAATCATGAATCGAATCATGAATCATAAATAGAATCATGAATCACAAATCATGAATCATGAATCATGAATTGAATCATGAATCGAATCATGAATCATGAATCGAATCATGAATCATGAATTGAATCATGAATCATGAATTGAATTATGAATCATGAATCGAATCATGATTCATGAATCGAATCATGAATCATGAATCGAATCATGAATCATGAATTGAATCGTGAGTCATGAATCGAATCATAAATTGAATCATGAATCATGAATGGAATCATGAATCATTAATCAAATCATGAATCATGAATGGAATCATGAATCATTAATCGAATCATGAATCATGAATTGAATCGTGAATCATGAATCGAATCATAAATTGAATCATGAATCATGAAATGAATCATGAATCATGAATTGAATCATGAATTGAATCGTGAATCATGAATCGAATCATAAATTAAATCATGAATCATGAAATAAATCATGAATCATGAATTGAATCATGAATCATGAAATGAATCATGAATCATGAATCATGAAATGAATCATGAATCATGAATTTAATCATGAATCATGAATTTAATCATGAATCATGAATCGAATCATGAATCATGAATCATGAATTAAATCATGAATCATGAATTGAATTATGAATCATGAATCGAATCATGATTCATGAATCGAATCATGAATCATGAATCGAATCATGAATCATGAATTGAATCATGAATCGAATCGTGACTCATGAATTGAATCGTGAATCATGAATCGAATCATAAATTGAATCATGAATCATGAATGGAATCATGAATCATTAATCGAATCATGAATCATGAATCATGAATTGAATCGTGAATCGAATCATAAATTGAATCATGAATCATGAAATGAATCATGAATCATGAAATGAATCATGAATCATGAATTGAATCATGAATTATGAATTGAATCGTGAATCATGAATCGAATCATAAATTAAATCATGAATCATGAAATAAATCATGAATCGAATCATGAATCATGAAATGAATCATGAATCATGAAATGAATCATGAATCATGAATTGAATCATGAATCAAATCATGAATCATGAATTGAATCATGAATCATGATTCGAATCATGAATCGAATCATGAATCATAAATAGAATCATGAATCACAAATCATGAATCATGAATCATGAATTCAATCATGAATTGAATCATGAATCATGAATCAAATCATGAATCATGAATCATGAATCGAATAATGAATCAAGAATCATGAATCATGAATCGAATCATGAATCATGAATTGAATCATGAATCATTAATCGAATCATGAATCATAAATTGAATCATGAATCGAATCATGAATCATGAATCGAATCATGAATTGAATCATGAATCATGAATTGAATCATGAATCATGATTCGAATCATGAATCGAATCATGAATCATAAATAGAATCATGAATCACAAATCATGAATCATGAATTGAATCATGAATTGAATCATAAAACATGAATCAAATCATCAATCATGAATCATGAATTGAATCATGAAGCAAATCATAAATCATGAATTGAATCATGAATCATGAATCATGAATTGAATCATGAATTGAATCTTGCTTCATGAATCATGAATTGAATCTTGAATCATGAATCGAATCATGAATCGAATCATGAATCATGAATTGAATCATTAATCGAATCATGAATCATGAATTGAATCATGAATCATGAATCATGAATTGAATCATGAATTGAATCATGAATTTAATCATGAATTCTGAATTGAATCATAAATTGAATCATGAATCATGAATCGAATTATTAATCATGAATCATGAATTGAATCATGAATCATGAATTGAATCATGAATCATGAGTCGAATCATGAATCATAAATCATGAATTGAATCATAAATCTTGAATCATGAATTGAATCTTGAATCATGAATTGAATCTTGAATCATGAATAATGAATTGAATCATGAATTGAATTATGAATCATGAATTGAATTATGAATCATGAATCGAATCATGATTCATGAATCGAATCATGAATCATTAATGGAATCATGAATCATTAATCGAATCATGAATCATGAATCATGAATTGAATCGTGAATCATGAATCGAATCATAAATTGAATCATGAATCATGAAATGAATCATGAATCATGAATCATGAATTGAATCATGAATCATGAATTGAATCGTGAATCATGAATCGAATGATAAATTGAATCATGAATCATGAATCATGAAATGAATCATGAATCATGAATTGAATCATGAATTCTGAATTGAATCATAAATTGAATCATGAAACGAATTATTAATCATGAATCATGAATTGAATCATGAATCATGAATTGAATCATGAATCATGAGTCGAATCATGAATCATGAGTCGAATCATGAATCATAAATCATGAATTGTATCATAAATCTTGAATCATGAATTGAATCTTGAATCATGAATAATGAATTGAATCATGAATTGAATCATGCATCATGAATTGAATCATGAATCATGAATCATGAATCATGAATTGAATCATGAATCATGAATCGAATCATGAATCATGAATCATGAATTGAATCCTAAATCATGAAATGAATCATGAATTAAATCATGAATCATGAATCGAATCATAAATTGAATCATGTATCATGAATCATGAAATGAATCATGAATCATGAATTGAATTATGAATCATGAAATGAATCATGAATCGAATCATGAATTGAATCATGAATCATGAATCGAATCATGAACCATGAATTGAATCATGAATCATGAATTGAATCATGAATGGAATCATGAATCATTAATCGAATCATGAATCATGAATTGAATCGTGAATCATGAATCGAATCATGAATTGAATCGTGAATCATGAATCGAATCATAAATTGAATCATGAATCATGAAATGAATCATGAATCATAAATTGAATCATGAATCAAATCATGAATCATGAATCATGAATTGAATCATGAATCATGAATCATGAATTGAATCATGAATCATGAATCATGAAATGAATCATGAATCATGAATTTAATCATGAATCGAATCATGAATCATGAATTGAATCATGATTCATGAATCATGAATTGAATCATGAATCATGAATTGAATCATGATTCATGAATCGAATCATGAATCATAAATTGAATCATGAATCGAATCATGAATTGAATCATGAATCATGAATCGAATCATGAATCATGAATTGAATCATGAATCATGAATCATGAATCGAATCATGAATCAAGAATCATGAATCGAATCATGAATCAAGAATCATGAATCATGAAACATGAATCAAGAATCATGAATCGAATCATGAATCATGAATTGAATCATGAATCATTAATCGAATCATGAATCATAAATTGAATCATGAATCGAATCATGAATTGAATCATGAATCATTAATCAAATCATGAATTGAATCATGAAATGAATCAAGAATCATGAATCATGAATTGAATCATGAATCATAAATCGGATCATGAATCATGAATTGAATCATAAAACATGAATCGAATCATGAAATGAATCATGAATCATGAAACATGAATTGAATCATAAAACATGAATCGAATCGTAAATCATGAATCAAATCGTAAATCATGAATCGAGTCATGAATCATGAATTGAATCATGAATCATGAATTTAATCATGAATCATGATTCGAATTATGAATCATGATTCGAATCATGAATCATGAATCGAATCATGAATCATGAATCGAATCATGAATCGAATCATGAATCATTAATCGAATCATGAATCATTAATCGAATCATGAATCATGAATCACGAATCGAATCATGAATCACGAATCGAATCATGAATCACGAATCGAATCATGAATCATGAATCGAATCATGAATCATGAATTGAATCATGAATCATGAATTGAATCTTGCTTCATGAATCATGAATTGAATCTTGAATCATGAATCGAATCATGAATCGAATCATGAATCATGAATTGAATCATGAATCGAATCATGAATCATTAATCGAATCATGAATTGAATCATGCATCATGAATTGAATCATGAATCATGAATCATGAATCATGAATTGAATCATGAATCATGAATCGAATCATGAATCATGAATCATGAATTGAATCCTAAATCATGAAATGAATCATGAATTAAATCATGAATCATGAATCGAATCATAAATTGAATCATGTATCATGAATCATGAAATGAATCATGAATCATGAATTGAATTATGAATCATGAAATGAATCATGAATCGAATCATGAATTGAATCATGAATCATGAATCGAATCATGAACCATGAATTGAATCATGAATCATGAATTGAATCATGAATGGAATCATGAATCATTAATCGAATCATGAATCATGAATTGAATCGTGAATCATGAATCGAATCATGAATTGAATCGTGAATCATGAATCGAATCATAAATTGAATCATGTATCATGAAATGAATCATGAATCATAAATTGAATCATGTATCATGAAATGAATCATGAATCATAAATTGAATCATGAATCAAATCATGAATCATGAATCATGAATTGAATCATGAATCATGAATCATGAATTGAATCATGAATCATGAATCATGAAATGAATCATGAATCATGAATTTAATCATGAATCATGTATTGAATAATGAATTGAATCATGAATCGAATCATGAATCATGAATCGAATCATGAATCATGAATTAAATCATGAATCGAATCATGAATAATGAATTGAATCATGAATCATGATTCGAATCATGAATCGAATCATGAATCATAAATAGAATCATGAATCACAAATCATGAATCATGAATCATGAATTGAATCATGAATCGAATCATGAATCATGAATCGAATCATGAATCATGAATTGAATCATGAATCATGAATTGAATTATGAATCATGAATCGAATCATGATTCATGAATCGAATCATGAATCATGAATCGAATCATGAATCATGAATTGAATCGTGAGTCATGAATCGAATCATAAATTGAATCATGAATCATGAATGGAATCATGAATCATTAATCAAATCATGAATCATGAATGGAATCATGAATCATTAATCGAATCATGAATCATGAATTGAATCGTGAATCATGAATCGAATCATAAATTGAATCATGAATCATGAAATGAATCATGAATCATGAATTGAATCATGAATTGAATCGTGAATCATGAATCGAATCATAAATTAAATCATGAATCATGAAATAAATCATGAATCATGAATTGAATCATGAATCATGAAATGAATCATGAATCATGAATCATGAAATGAATCATGAATCATGAATTTAATCATGAATCATGAATTTAATCATGAATCATGAATCGAATCATGAATCATGAATCATGAATTAAATCATGAATCATGAATTGAATTATGAATCATGAATCGAATCATGATTCATGAATCGAATCATGAATCATGAATCGAATCATGAATCATGAATTGAATCATGAATCGAATCGTGACTCATGAATTGAATCGTGAATCATGAATCGAATCATAAATTGAATCATGAATCATGAATGGAATCATGAATCATTAATCGAATCATGAATCATGAATCATGAATTGAATCGTGAATCGAATCATAAATTGAATCATGAATCATGAAATGAATCATGAATCATGAAATGAATCATGAATCATGAATTGAATCATGAATTATGAATTGAATCGTGAATCATGAATCGAATCATAAATTAAATCATGAATCATGAAATAAATCATGAATCGAATCATGAATCATGAAATGAATCATGAATCATGAAATGAATCATGAATCATGAATTGAATCATGAATCAAATCATGAATCATGAATTGAATCATGAATCATGATTCGAATCATGAATCGAATCATGAATCATAAATAGAATCATGAATCACAAATCATGAATCATGAATCATGAATTCAATCATGAATTGAATCATGAATCATGAATCAAATCATGAATCATGAATCATGAATCGAATAATGAATCAAGAATCATGAATCATGAATCGAATCATGAATCATGAATTGAATCATGAATCATTAATCGAATCATGAATCATAAATTGAATCATGAATCGAATCATGAATCATGAATCGAATCATGAATTGAATCATGAATCATGAATTGAATCATGAATCATGATTCGAATCATGAATCGAATCATGAATCATGAATTGAATCATGAATTGAATCATAAAACATGAATCAAATCATCAATCATGAATCATGAATTGAATCATGAAGCAAATCATAAATCATGAATTGAATCATGAATCATGAATCATGAATTGAATCATGAATTGAATCTTGCTTCATGAATCATGAATTGAATCTTGAATCATGAATCGAATCATGAATCGAATCATGAATCATGAATTGAATCATTAATCGAATCATGAATCATGAATTGAATCATGAATCATGAATCATGAATTGAATCATGAATTGAATCATGAATTTAATCATGAATTCTGAATTGAATCATAAATTGAATCATGAATCATGAATCGAATTATTAATCATGAATCATGAATTGAATCATGAATCATGAATTGAATCATGAATCATGAGTCGAATCATGAATCATAAATCATGAATTGAATCATAAATCTTGAATCATGAATTGAATCTTGAATCATGAATTGAATCTTGAATCATGAATAATGAATTGAATCATGAATTGAATTATGAATCATGAATTGAATTATGAATCATGAATCGAATCATGATTCATGAATCGAATCATGAATCATTAATGGAATCATGAATCATTAATCGAATCATGAATCATGAATCATGAATTGAATCGTGAATCATGAATCGAATCATAAATTGAATCATGAATCATGAAATGAATCATGAATCATGAATCATGAATTGAATCATGAATCATGAATTGAATCGTGAATCATGAATCGAATGATAAATTGAATCATGAATCATGAATCATGAAATGAATCATGAATCATGAATTGAATCATGAATTCTGAATTGAATCATAAATTGAATCATGAAACGAATTATTAATCATGAATCATGAATTGAATCATGAATCATGAATTGAATCATGAATCATGAGTCGAATCATGAATCATGAGTCGAATCATGAATCATAAATCATGAATTGTATCATAAATCTTGAATCATGAATTGAATCTTGAATCATGAATAATGAATTGAATCATGAATTGAATTATGAATCATGAATTGAATTATGAATCATGAATCGAATCATGATTCATGAATCGAATCATGAATCATGAATTGAATCATGAATCGAATCGTGAATCATAAATTGAATCATGAATCATGAATGGAATCATGAATCATTAATCGAATCATGAATCATGAATCTTGAATTGAATCGTGAATCATGAATCGAATCATAAATTGAATCATGAATCATGAAATGAATCATGAATCATGAATTGAATCATGAATCATGAATTGAATCGTGAATCGAATCATAAATTGAATCATGAATCATGAATCGTGAAATGAATCATGAATCATGAAATGAATCATGAATCATGAATTGAATCATGAATCATGAATCATGAAATGAATCATGAATCATGAATTGAATCATGAATCATGAATCGAATCATGAATCATGAATTTAATCATGAATCATGAATCGAATCATGAATCATGAATCATTAATTGAATCATAAATCATGAATCATGAATCATGAATTGAATCATGAATCATGATTCGAATCATGAATCATAAATAGAATCATGAATCACAAATCATGAATCATGAATTGAATCATGAATTGAATCATGAATCAAATCATGAATCATGAATCGAATAATGAATCATGAATCGAATCATGAATCATGAATCATGAATTGAATCATGAATCATTAATCGAATCATGAATCATGAATTGAATCATGAATTGAATCATGAATCATTAATCGAATCATGAATTGAATCATGAATCATGAATTGAATCATGAATCATGAATCCTAAATCGGATCATGAATCATGAATTGAATCATAAAACATGAATCGAATCATGAATCATGAATCATGAATTGAATCTTGCTACATGAATCATGAATTGAATCTTGAATCATGAATCGAATCATGAATCGAATCATGAATCATGAATTGAATCATGAATCGAATCATGAATCATGAATCGAATCATGAATCATTAATCGAATCATGAATCGAATCATGAATCATGAATCATGAATCGAATCATGAATCATGAATCGAATCATGAATCATGAATCATGAATTGAATCCTAAATCATGAAATGAATCATGAATTGAATCATGAATCATGAATCGAATCATAAAGTGAATCATGTATCATGAATCATGAAATGAATCATGAATCATGAATTGAATCATGAATCATGAAATGAATCATGAATCGAATCATGAATTGAATCATGAATCATGAATCGAATCATGAATCATGAATCGAATCATGAATGGAATCATGAATTATGAATCGAATCATAAATTGAATCATGTATCATGAATCATGAAATGAATCATGAATCATGAATTGAATCATGAATCATGAAATGAATCATGAATTGAATCATGAATCATGAATCGAATCATAAATTGAATCATGTATCATGAATCATGAAATGAATCATGAATCATGAATTGAATCATGAATCATGAAATGAATCATGAATCGAATCATGAATTGAATCATGAATCATAAATTGAATCATGAATCATGAAATGAATCATGAATCATGAAATGAATCATGAATCATGAATTGAATCATGAATCATGAATTGAATCGTGAATCATGAATCGAATCATGAATCATGAATTGAATCATAAAACATGAATCGAATCATGAATCATGAATTGAATCATGAAGCGAATCATAAATTGAATCATGAATCATGAATCGATTCTAGAATCATGAACTGAATCATGAATCGAATCATGAATCATGAATCATAAATTGAATCATAAATTGAATCATGAATCATGAATTGAGTCATGAATCATGAATTATGAATGAATCATGAACCATGAATTGAATCATGAATTATGAATTATGAATGAATCATGAATCATGAATTGAAGCATTAAATATGAGTCGAATCATGAATCATAAATCATGAATTGAATCATGAATCTTGAATCATAAATCGGATCATGAATCATGAATTGAATCATAAATCATAAATTGAATCATGAATCATGAATCATGAATCGAATCATGAATCATGAATTGAATCATGAATCGAATCATGAATCATGAATCATAAATCGGATCATGAATCATGAATTGAATCATAAATCATAAATTGAATCATGAATCATGAATCGAATCATGAATCATGAATTGAATCATGAATCGAATCATGAATCATGAATCCAATCATGAATCATGAATCATGAATTTAATAGTGAATTATGTATTGAATCATGAATTGAATCATGAATCGAATCATAAATCATGAATCATGAATCATGAATAAAAACATGAATTGAATCATGAATCATTACTTGAATCATGAATTGAATAATAAATCATGAATCATGAAATGAATCATGAATTGAATCATGAATCATGAATCGAATCATAAATCATTAATCGAATCATGAATCATGAATTGAATCATGAATCATGAATTGAATCATGAATCATGAATCGAATCATGAATCATAAATAGAATCATGATTCATGAATCATGAATTGAATCATGATTCATGAATCATGAATCGAATCATGAATCAAGAATCATGAATCAAGAATCATGAATCGAATCATGAATCGAATCATGAATCATGAATTGAATCATGAATCGAATCATGAATCATGAATTGAATCATGATTCATGAATCATGAATTGAATCATGATTCATGAATCATGAATCGAATCATGAATCAAGAATCATGAATCGAATCATGAATCAAGAATCATGAATCGAATCGTGAATCATGAATTGAATCATGAATCATTAATCAAATCATGAATCATAAATTGAATCATGAATCGAATCATGAATTGAATCATGAATCATTAATCGAATCATAAATTGAATCATGAATCATAAATCGGATCATGAATCATGAATTGAATCATAAAACATGAATCGAATCATGAAATGAATCATGAATCATGAAACATGAATTGAATCATAAAACATGAATCGAATCGTAAATCATGAATCAAATCGTAAATCATGAATCGAGTCATGAATCATGAATTGAATCATGAATCATTAATCGAATCATGAATCATGAATCACGAATCGAATCATGAATCCTGAATCGAATCATGAATCATGAATTGAATCATGAATCATGAATTGAATCATGAATTGAATCTTGCTTCATGAATCATGAATTGAATCTTGAATCATGAATTGAATCATGAATCGAATCATGAATCATGAATTGAATCATGAATCATTAATCGAATCATGAATTGAATTATGAATCATGAAATGAATCATGAATCGAATCATGAATTGAATCATGAATCAAATCATGAACCATGAATTGAATCATGATTCATGAATTGAATCATGAATGGAATCATGAATCATTAATCGAATCATGAATCATGAATTGAATCGTGAATCATGAATCGAATCATAAATTGAATCATGAATCATGAAATGAATCATGAATCATGAATTGAATCATGGATCATGAATTGAATCATGAATCATGGATTGAATCGTGAATCATGAATCGAATCATAAATTGAATCATGAATCATGAAATGAATCATGAATCATAAATTGAATCATGAATCATGAAATGAATCATGAATCATAAATTGAATCATGAATCATGAATCATGAAATGAATCATGAATCATGAATTTAATCATGAATCATGTATTGAATAATGAATTGAATCATGAATCGAATCATGAATCATGAATTTAATCATGAATCATGTATTGAATAATGAATTGAATCATGAATCGAATCATGAATCATGAATCATGAATTGAATCATGAATTGAATCATGAATCATGAATTTAATCATGAATCATGTATTGAATAATGAATTGAATCATGAATCGAATCATGAATCATGAATCATGAATTGAATCATGAATTGAATCATGAATCATTAATCGAATCATGAATCATGAATTAAATTGAATCATGATTCATTAATCATGAATTGAATCATGAATCATGAATCATATCATGAATCATGAATCATTAATTGAATCATGAATTGAATCATGAATCGAATCATGAATCATGAATTGAATCATGAATCGAATCATGAATCGAATCATGAATCATGAATCATGAATCGAATCATGAATCATGAATCATGAATCATGAATCGAATCATGAATCATGAATCGAATCATGAATCGAATCATGAATCATGAATCATGAATCATGAATTGATTCCTAAATCATGAAATGAATCATGATTTGAGTCATGAATCATGAATCATAAATAGGATCATGAATCATGAATTGAATCATAAAACATGAATCGAATCATGAATCGTGAATCGAATCATAAATTGAATCATGAATCACGAATCGAATCATGAATAATGAATTGAATCATGAATTGAATCATGAATCATGAATTGAATCATGAATTATGAAGCAAATCATGAATCATGAATCATGAATTGAATCATGAATCGAATCATGAATCATGAATTGAATTGAATCATGATTTATGAATCATGAATTGAATCATGAATTACAAATCATGAATTGAATCATGAATCATGAATCATGAATCATGAATTGAATCATGAATCATGAATTGAATCATGAAACATGAATCGAATCATGAACCATGAAACATGAATTGAATCACGAATCATGAATCATGAATCATGAATTGAATCATAAATCATGAATTGAATCATGAAACATGAATCGAATCATGAACCATGAATCATGAATTGAATCATGAATCATGATTCATTAATCATGAATTGAATCATGAATCATGAATCATGAATCAAATCATGAATCATGAATCATTAATTGAATCATGAATCGAATCATGAATCATGAATTGAATTGAATCATGATTTATGAATCATGAATTGAATCATGAATCACAAATCATGAATCATGAATTGAATCATGAATCGAATCATGAATCATGAATCGAATCATGAATCGAATCATGAATCATTAATTGAATCATGAATCATGAATTGAATCATGAATTGAATCATGAATTGAATCATGAATCATGAATTATGAAATGAATCATGAATCATAAATTGAATCATGAATCATGAATTGAATCATGAATCATGAATCGAATCATGAATCATAAATCATGAATTGAATCATGAATCATGAATCGGATAATGAATAATGAATTGAATCATGAATTGAATCATGAATCATTAATCATGAATCGAATCATGAATCGAATCATTAATCGAATCATGAATCAAGAATCGAATCATGAATCATGAATCATGAATCGAATCATGAATCATGAATCGAATTATGAATTGAATCCAAAATCATGAAATGAATCATGATTTGAGTCATGAATCATGAATCATAAATCGGATCATGAATCATGAATTGAATCATAAAACATGAATCGAATCATGAATCATGAATCGAATCATAAATTGAATCATGAATCATGAAATGAATCATGAAATGAATCATGAATCATTAATTAAATCATGAATCAATGAACATGAATTGAATCATAAAACATGAATTGAATCATGAATCATGAATCGAATCGTGAATCATGAATCGAATCATAAATTGAATCATGAATCGAAACATGAATTATGAATCATTAATTAAATCATGAATCATTAATTAAATCATGAATCATGAATCATGAATTGAATCATGAATTGAATTGAATCATGAATCATGAATTTAATCATGAAACATGAATTGAATCATGAATCATGAATTGAATCATGAATTATGAATTGAATCATGAATTGAATCATGAATCGAATCATGAATCGAATCATGAATCATAAATTGAATCATGAATTGAATCATGAATCATGAATTGAGTCATGAATCATGAATTATGAATGAATCATGAATCATGAATTGAATCATGAATTATGAATTATGAATGAATCATGAATCATGAATTGAAGCATTAAATATGAGTCGAATCATGAATCATAAATCATGAATTGAATCATGAATCTTGAATCATAAATCGGATCATGAATCATGAATTGAATCATAAATCATGAATTGAATCATAAATCATAAATTGAATCATGAATCATGAATCGAATCATGAATCATGAATTGAATCATGAATCGAATCATGAATCATGAATCGAATCATGAATCATGAATTTAATCATGAATTATTTATTGAATCATGAATTGAATCATGAATCGAATCATGAATCATGAATCATAAATCGGATCATGAATCATGAATTGAATCATAAATCATAAATTGAATCATGAATCATGAATCATGAATCGAATCATGAATCATGAATTGAATCATGAATCGAATCATGAATCGAATCATGAATCATGAATCATGAATCATGAATTTAATCATGAATTATGTATTGAATCATGAATTGAATCATGAATCGAATCATGAATCATGAATCATGTATTGAATCATAAATCATGATTCATGAATCATGAATAAACACATGAATTGAATCATGAATCATAAATCGAATCATGAATCATTAATCAAATCATGAATCATTACTTGAATCATGAATTGAATAATAAATCATGAATCATGAAATGAATCATGAATTGAATCATGAATCGAATCATAAATCATTAATCGAATCATGAATCCTGAATTGAATCATGAATTGAATCATGAATCGAATCATGAATCATAAATAGAATCATGATTCATGAATCATGAATCGAATCATGAATCAAGAATCATGAATCGAATCATGAATCAAGAATCATGAATCGAATCATGAATCATGAATTGAATCATGAATAGAATCATGAATCATGAATTGAATCATGAATAGAATCATGAATCATGAATTGAATCATGAATCGAATCATGAATCATGAATTGAATCATGATTCATGAATCATGAATTGAATCATGATTCATGAATCATGAATTGAATCATGATTCATGAATCATGAATCGAATCATGAATCAAGAATCATGAATCGAATCATGAATCAAGAATCATGAATCGAATCATGAATCATGAATTGAATCATGAATCATGAATCGAATCATGAATCATAAATTGAATCAAGAATCGAATCATGAATTGAATCATGAATCATTAATCGAATCATGAATTGAATCATGAAATGAATCAAGAATCATGAATCATGAATCATGAATTG
Source organism: Mixophyes australis (assembly GCA_036250195.1). Lineage (NCBI taxonomy): Eukaryota > Metazoa > Chordata > Amphibia > Anura > Limnodynastidae > Mixophyes > Mixophyes australis. The sequence continues at coordinate 89,406,390 of JAVHZZ010000012.1, forward strand.
AATCATGAATCATAAATCGGATCATGAATCATGAATTGAATCATAAAACATGAATCGAATCATGAAATGAATCATGAATAATGAAACATGAATTGAATCATAAAACATGAATCGAATCGTAAATCATGAATCAAATCGTAAATCATGAATTGAGTCATGAATCATGAATTGAATCATGAATCATGAATTGAATCATTAATCATGATTCGAATCATGAATCATGAATCGAACCATGAATCATGAATTGAATCATGAATCATTAATCGAATCATGAATCATGAATCGAATCATGAATCATGAATCGAATTATGAATTGAATCCTAAATCATGAAATGAATCATGATTTGAGTCATGAATCATGAATCATAAATCGGATCATGAATCATGAATTGAATCATAAAACATGAATCGAATCATGAATCATGAATCGAATCATAAATTGAATCATGAATCATGAAATGAATCATGAATCATTAATTAAATCATGAATCAATGAACATGAATTGAATCATAAAACATGAATTGAATCATGAATCGAATCGTGAATCATGAATCGAATCATAAATTGAATCATGAATCGAAACATGAATTATGAATCATTAATTAAATCATGAATCATTAATTAAATCATGAATCATGAATCATGAATTGAATCATGAATTGAATTGAATCATGAATCATGAATTTAATCATGAAACATGAATTGAATCATGAATCATGAATTGAATCATGAATTATGAATTGAATCATGAATTGAATCATGAATCGAATCATGAATCGAATCATGAATCATAAATTGAATCATGAATTGAATCATGAATTGAGTCATGAATCATGAATTATGAATGAATCATGAATCATGAATTGAATCATGAATTATGAATTATGAATGAATCATGAATCATGAATTGAAGCATTAAATATGAGTCGAATCATGAATCATAAATCATGAATTGAATCATGAATCTTGAATCATAAATCGGATCATGAATCATGACTTGAATCATAAATCATAAATTGAATCATGAATCATGAATCATGAATCGAATCATGAATCATGAATTGAATCATGAATCGAATCATGAATCATGAATCGAATCATGAATCATGAATTTAATCATGAATTATTTATTGAATCATGAATTGAATCATGAATCGAATCATGAATCATGAATCATAAATCGGATCATGAATCATGAATTGAATCATGAATCATTAATCGAATCATGAATCATAAATTGAATCAAGAATCGAATCATGAATTGAATCATGAATCATTAATCGAATCATGAATTGAATCATGAAATGAATCAAGAATCATGAATCATGAATTGAATCATGAATCATAAATCGGATCATGAATCATGAATTGAATCATAAAACATGAATCGAATCATGAAATGAATCATGAATAATGAAACATGAATTGAATCATAAAACATGAATCGAATCGTAAATCATGAATCAAATCGTAAATCATGAATTGAGTCATGAATCATGAATTGAATCATGAATCATGAATTGAATCATTAATCATGATTCGAATCATGAATCATGAATCGAATCATGAATTGAATCATGAATCATTAATCGAATCATGAATCACGAATCGAATCATGAATCATGAATCGAATCATGAATCATGAATTGAATCATGAATCAAATCATGAATCATGAATTGAATCATGAATCATGAATTGAATCTTGCTTCATGAATCATGAATTGAATCTTGAATCATGAATCGATTTATGAATTGAATCATGAATTGAATCATGAATCATGAATTGAATCATGAATTGAATCATGAATCATGAATTGAATCATGAATCATGAATTGAATCATGAATCATGAATCATGAATCATGAATTGAATCATGAATCATGAATCATGAATCGAATCATGAATCATGAATCATGAATCATGAATCGAATCATGAATCATGAATCATGAATTGAATCCTAAATCATGAAATGAATCATTAATTGAATCATGAATCATGAATCGAATCATAAATTGAATCATGTATCATGAATCATGAAATGAATCATGAATCATGAATTGAATTATGAATCATGAAATGAATCATGAAATGAATCATGAATCGAATCATGAATTGAATCATGAATCATGAATTGAATCATGAACCATGAATTGAATCATGAATCATGAATTGAATCATGAATGGAATCATGAATCATTAATCGAATCATGAATCATGCATTGAATCGTGAATCATGAATCGAATCATAAATTGAATCATGAATCATGAAATGAATCATGAATCATGAATTGAATCATGGATCATGAATTGAATCAGGAATCATGGATTGAATCGTGAATCATGAATCGAATCATAAATTGAATCATGAATCATGAAATGAATCATGAATCATGAATTGAATCATGGATCATGAATTGAATCAGGAATCATGAAATGAATCATGAATCATAAATTGAATCATGAATCGAATCATGAATCATGAATCATGAATTGAATCATGAATTGAATCATGAATCATGAATTGAATCATGAATCATGAATTGAATCATGAATCATGAATCATGAATCATGAATTGAATCATGAATCATGAATTGAATCATGAATCATGAATCGAATCATGAATCATGAATTTAATCATGAATCATGTATTGAATAATGAATTGAATCATGAATCGAATCATGAATCATGAATCATGAATTGAATCATGAATCATTAATCGAATCATGAATCATGAATTAAATTGAATCATGATTCATGAATCATTAATCGAATCATGAATCATGATTCATTAATCATGAATTGAATCATGAATCATGAATTGAATCATGAATCATGAATCGAATCATGAATCATGAATCGAATCATGAAACATGAATCGAATCATGAAACATGAATCGAATCATGAATCGAATCATGAACCGAATCATGAATCGAATCATGAATCGAATCATGAATCATGAATCATGAATCGAATCATGAATCATGAATCGAATCATGAATCATGAATCGAATCATGAATCATGAATCATGAATTGATTCCTAAATCATGAAATGAATCATGATTTGAGTCATGAATCATGAATCATAAATCGGATCATGAATCATGAATTGAATCATAAAACATGAATCGAATCATGAATCATGAATCATAAAACATGAATCGACTCATGAATCATGAATCGAATCATAAATTGAATCATGAATCATGAATCACGAATCGAATCATGAATAATGAATTGAATAATGAATTGAATCATAATTTGAATCATGAATCATGAATTGAATCATGAATTATGAATCAAATCATGAATCATGAATTGAATCATGAATCATTAATCGAATCATGAATCATGAATTAAATTGAATCATGATTCATTAATCATGAATTGAATCATGAATCATGAATCATGAATCAAATCATGAATCATGAATCAATTGAATCATGAATCGAATCATGAATCATGAATTGAATTGAATCATGATTCATGAATCATGAATTGAATCATGAATCACAAATCATGAATTGAATCAGGAATCATGAATCATGAATCATGAATTGAATCATGAATCATGAATTGAATCATGAAACATGAATCGAATCATGAACCATGAATAATGAATCATGAATCATGAATTGAATCATGAATCATGAATCGAATCATGAATCGAATCATGAATCGAATCATGAATCATTAATTGAATCATGAATCATGAATTGAATCATGAATTGAATCATGAATCATGAATTATGAAATGAATCATGAATCATAAATTGAATCATGAATCATGAATTGAATCATGAATCATGAATTGACTCATGAATCGAATCATGAATCATAAATCATGAATTGAATCATGAATCTTGAATCATGAATCGAATAATGATTAATGAATTGAATCATGAATTGAATCATGAATCATTAATCATGAATCGAATCATGAATCGAATCATTAATCATGAATCGAATCATGAATCATGAATCGAATCATGAATCGAATCAAGAATCATGAATCATGAATCGAATCATGAATCGAATAATGAATCGAATCATGAATCAAGAATCAAATCATGAATCATGAATCGAATCATGAATCGAATTATGAATTGAATCCTAAATCATGAAATGAATCATGATTTGAGTCATGAATCATGAATCATAAATCGGATCATGAATCATGAATTGAATCATAAAACATGAATCATGAATCATGAATCGAATCTTAAATTGAATCATGAATCATGAAATGAATCATGAAATGAATCATGAAATGAATCATGAAATGAATCATGAATCATGAATTGAATAATGAATCAATGAACATGATATGAATCATAAAACATGAATTGAATCATGAATCATGAATCGAATCGTGAATCATGAATCGAATCATAAATTGAATCATGAATCGAAACATGAATTATGAATCATTAATTAAATCATGAATCATTAATTAAATCATGAATCATGAATCATGAATCATGAATTTAATCATGAAACATGAATTGAATCATGAATCATGAATTGAATCATGAATTATGAATTGAATCATGAATTGAATCATGAATCGAATCATGAATCGAATCATGAATCATAAATTGAATCATGAATTGAGTCATGAATCATATATTATGAATGAATCATGAATCATGAATGAATCATGAATCATGAATTGAATCATGAATCATGAATTATGAATGAATCATGAATCATGAATTGAAGCATTAAATATGAGTCGAATCATGAATCATAAATCATGAATCGAATCATGAATCATGAATTGAATCATGAATCGAATCATGAATCATGAATCGAATCATGAATCATGAATCATGAATCATGAATTTAATCATGAATTATGTATTGAATCATGAATTGAATCATGAATCGAATCATGAATCATGAATCATAAATCGGATCATGAATCATGAATTGAATCATAAATCATAAATTGAATCATGAATCATGAATCAAATCATGAATCATGAATTGAATCATGAATCGAATCATGAATCATGAATTTAATCATGAATTATGTATTGAATCATGAATTGAATCATGAATCATGAATCATGTATTGAATCATAAATCATGAATCATGAATCATGAATTAAAACATGAATTGAATCATGAATCATTAATCGAATCATGAATCATTACTTGAATCATGAATTGAATAATAAATCATGAATCATGAATTGAATCATGAATCGAATCATGAATCATGAATCGAATCATGAATCGAATCATGAATCATGAATCATGATTTTAATCATGAATTATGTATTGAATCATGAATTGAATCATGAATTGAATCATGAATCGAATCATGAATCATGAATCATGTATTGAATCATAAATCATGAATCATGAATCATGAATTAAAACATGAATTGAATCATGAATCATAAATCGAATCATGAATCATTAATCAAATCATGAATCATGAATTGAATCATGAATTGAATCATGAATCGAATCATAAATCATTAATCGAATCATGAATCATGAATTGAATCATGAATTGAATCATGAATCGAATCATGAATCGAATCATGAATCATGAATCGAATCATGAATCATAAATAGAATCATGATTCAAGAATCATGAATTGAATCATGATTCATGAATCATGAATCGAATCATGAATCAAGAATCATTAATCGAATCATGAATCAAGAATCATGAATCGAATCATGAATCATGAATTGAATCATGAATCAAGAATCATGAATCGAATCATGAATCAAGAATCATGAATCGAATCATGAATCATAAATTGAATCATGAATCATTAATCGAATCATGAATCATAAATCGAATCATGAATCATTAATCGAATCATGAATTGAATCATGAAATGAATCATGAATCATGATTCGAATCATGAATCGAATCATGAATCACAAATCATAAATCATGAATCATGAATTGAATCATGAATCATGAATTGAATTATGAATCATGAATCGAATCATGATTCATGAATCAAATCATGAATCATGAATCGAATCATGAATCATGAATTGAATCATGAATCGAATCGTGAATCATGAATTGAATCGTGAATCATGAATCGAATCATAAATTGAATTTTGAATCATGAATGGAATCATGAATCATTAATCGAATCATGAATCATGAATCATGAATTGAATCGTGAATCATGAATCGAATCATAAATTGAATCATGAATCATGAAATGAATCATGAATCATGAATTGAGTCATGAATTATGAATTGAATCATGAATCGAATCATGAATCATAAATCATGAATTGAATCATGAATCATGAATCGGATAATGAATAATGAATTGAATCATGAATTGAATCATGAATCATTAATCATGAATCGAATCATGAATCGAATCATTAATCGAATCATGAATCAAGAATCGAATCATGAATCACGAATCATGAATCATGAATCATGAATCGAATCATGAATCATGAATCGAATTATGAATTGAATCCTAAATCATGAAATGAATCATGATTTGAGTCATGAATCATGAATCATAAATCGGATCATGAATCATGAATTGAATCATAAAACATGAATCGAATCATGAATCATGAATCGAATCATAAATTGAATCATGAATCATGAAATGAATCATGAAATGAATCATGAATCATTAATTAAATCATGAATCAATGAACATGAATTGAATCATAAAACATGAATTGAATCATGAATCATGAATCGAATCGTGAATCATGAATCGAATCATAAATTGAATCATGAATCGAAACATGAATTATGAATCATTAATTAAATCATGAATCATGAATCATGAATTGAATCATGAATTGAATTGAATCATGAATCATGAATTTAATCATGAAACATGAATTGAATCATGAATCATGAATTGAATCATGAATTATGAATTGAATCATGAATTGAATCATGAATCGAATCATGAATCGAATCATGAATCATAAATTGAGTCATGAATCATGAATTATGAATGAATCATGAATCATGAATTGAATCATGAATTATGAATTATGAATGAATCATGAATCATGAATTGAAGCATTAAATATGAGTCGAATCATGAATCATGAATCATGAATTGAAGCATTAAATATGAGTCGAATCATGAATCATAAATCCTGAATTGAATCATGAATCTTGAATCATAAATCGGATCATGAATCATGAATTGAATCATAAATCATAAATTGAATCATGAATCATGAATCATGAATCGAATCATGAATCATGAATTGAATCATGAATCGAATCATGAATCATGAATCGAATCATGAATCATGAATCATGAATTTAATCATGAATTATTTATTGAATCATGAATTGAATCATGAATCGAATCATGAATCATGAATCATAAATCGGATCATGAATCATGAATTGAATCATAAATCATAAATTGAATCATGAATCATGAATCATGAATCGAATCATGAATCATGAATTGAATCATGAATCGAATCATGAATCATGAATCGAATCATGAATCATGAATCATGAATCATGAATTTAATCATGAATTATGTATTGAATCATGAATTGAATCATGAATCGAATCATGAATCATGAATCATGTATTGAATCATAAATCATGATTCATGAATCATGAATAAACACATGAATTGAATCATGAATCATAAATCGAATCATGAATCATTAATCAAATCATGAATCATTACTTGAATCATGAATTGAATAATAAATCATGAATCATGAAATGAATCATGAATTGAATCATGAATCGAATCATAAATCATTAATCGAATCATGAATCCTGAATTGAATCATGAATTGAATCATGAATCGAATCATGAATCATAAATAGAATCATGATTCATGAATCATGAATTGAATCATGATTCATGAATCATGAATCGAATCATGAATCAAGAATCATGAATCGAATCATGAATCAAGAATCATGAATCGAATCATGAATCATGAATTGAATCATGAATAGAATCATGAATCATGAATTGAATCATGAATCGAATCATGAATCATGAATTGAATCATGATTCATGAATCATGAATCGAATCATGATTCATGAATCATGAATCGAATCATGAATCAAGAATCATGAATCGAATCATGAATCAAGAATCATGAATCGAATCATGAATCAAGAATCATGAATCGAATCATGAATCATGAATTGAATCATGAATCATTAATCGAATCATGAATCATAAATTGAATCAAGAATCGAATCATGAATTGAATCATGAATCATTAATCGAATCATGAATTGAATCATGAAATGAATCAAGAATCATGAATCATGAATCATGAATTGAATCATGAATCATAAATCGGATCATGAATCATGAATTGAATCATAAAACATGAATCGAATCATGAAATGAATCATGAATAATGAAACATGAATTGAATCATAAAACATGAATCGAATCGTAAATCATGAATCAAATCGTAAATCATGAATTGAGTCATGAATCATGAATTGAATCATGAATCATGAATTGAATCATTAATCATGATTCGAATCATGAATCATGAATCGAATCATGAATCATGAATTGAATCATGAATCATTAATCGAATCATGAATCATGAATCATGAATCGAATCATGAATCATGAATCGAATTATGAATTGAATCCTAAATCATGAAATGAATCATGATTTGAGTCATGAATCATGAATCATAAATCGGATCATGAATCATGAATTGAATCATAAAACATGAATCGAATCATGAATCATGAATCGAATCATAAATTGAATCATGAATCATGAAATGAATCATGAAATGAATCATGAATCATTAATTAAATCATGAATCAATGAACATGAATTGAATCATAAAACATGAATTGAATCATGAATCGAATCGTGAATCATGAATCGAATCATAAATTGAATCATGAATCGAAACATGAATTATGAATCATTAATTAAATCATGAATCATTAATTAAATCATGAATCATGAATCATGAATTGAATCATGAATTGAATTGAATCATGAATCATGAATTTAATCATGAAACATGAATTGAATCATGAATCATGAATTGAATCATGAATTATGAATTGAATCATGAATTGAATCATGAATCGAATCATGAATCGAATCATGAATCATAAATTGAATCATGAATTGAATCATGAATCATGAATTGAGTCATGAATCATGAATTATGAATGAATCATGAATCATGAATTGAATCATGAATTATGAATTATGAATGAATCATGAATCATGAATTGAAGCATTAAATATGAGTCGAATCATGAATCATAAATCATGAATTGAATCATGAATCTTGAATCATAAATCGGATCATGAATCATGAATTGAATCATAAATCATAAATTGAATCATGAATCATGAATCATGAATCGAATCATGAATCATGAATTGAATCATGAATCGAATCATGAATCATGAATCGAATCATGAATCATGAATCATGAATTTAATCATGAATTATTTATTGAATCATGAATTGAATCATGAATCGAATCATGAATCATGAATCATAAATCGGATCATGAAATATGAATTGAATCATAAATCATAAATTGAATCATGAATCATGAATCGAATCATGAATCATGAATTGAATCATGAATCGAATCATGAATCAAGAATCGAATCATGAATCATGAATCATGAATCATGAATTTAATCATGAATTATGTATTGAATCATGAATTGAATCATGAATTGAATCATGAATCATGAATCATGTATTGAATCATAAATCATGATTCATGAATCATGAATAAACACATGAATTGAATCATGAATCATAAATCGAATCATGAATCATTAATCAAATCATGAATCATTACTTGAATCATGAATTGAATAATAAATCATGAATCATGAAATGAATCATGAATTGAATCATGAATCGAATCATAAATCATTAATCGAATCATGAATCCTGAATTGAATCATGAATTGAATCATGAATCGAATCATGAATCATAAATAGAATCATTATTCATGAATCATGAATTGAATCATGATTCATGAATCATGAATCGAATCATGAATCAAGAATCATGAATCGAATCATGAATCAAGAATCATGAATCGAATCATGAATCAAGAATCATGAATCGAATCATGAATCATGAATTGAATCATGAATAGAATCATGAATCATGAATTGAATCATGAATCGAATCATGAATCATGAATTGAATCATGATTCATGAATCATGAATTGAATCATGATTCATGAATCATGAATCGAATCATGAATCAAGAATCATGAATCGAATCATGAATCAAGAATCATGAATCGAATCATGAATCAAGAATCATGAATCGAATCATGAATCATGAATCATGAATTGAATCATGAATCATTAATCGAATCATGAATCATGAATTAAATTGAATCATGATTCATGAATCATTAATCGAATCATGAATCATGATTCATTAATCATGAATTGAATCATGAATCATGAATCGAATCATGAATCATGAATCGAATCATGAAACATGAATCGAATCATGAATCGAATCATGAACCGAATCATGAATCATGAATCATGAATCGAATCATGAATCGAATCATGAATCATGAATCGAATCATGAATCATGAATCATGAATCGAATCATGAATCGAATCATGAATCATGAATCATGAATTGATTCCTAAATCATGAAATGAATCATGATTTGAGTCATGAATCATGAATCATAAATCGGATCATGAATCATGAATTGAATCATAAAACATGAATCGAATCATGAATCATGAATCATAAAACATGAATCGACTCATGAATCATGAATCGAATCATAAATTGAATCATGAATCATGAATCACGAATCGAATCATGAATAATGAATTGAATAATGAATTGAATCATAATTTGAATCATGAATCATGAATTGAATCATGAATTATGAATCAAATCATGAATCATGAATTGAATCATGAATCATTAATCGAATCATGAATCATGAATTAAATTGAATCATGATTCATTAATCATGAATTGAATCATGAATCATGAATCATGAATCAAATCATGAATCATGAATCAATTGAATCATGAATCGAATCATGAATCATGAATTGAATTGAATCATGATTCATGAATCATGAATTGAATCATGAATCACAAATCATGAATTGAATCAGGAATCATGAATCATGAATCATGAATTGAATCATGAAACATGAATCGAATCATGAACCATGAATAATGAATCATGAATCATGAATTGAATCATGAATCATGAATCGAATCATGAATCGAATCATGAATCGAATCATGAATCATTAATTGAATCATGAATCATGAATTGAATCATGAATTGAATCATGAATCATGAATTATGAAATGAATCATGAATCATAAATTGAATCATGAATCATGAATTGAATCATGAATCTTGAATCATGAATCGAATAATGATTAATGAATTGAATCATGAATTGAATCATGAATTGAATCATGAATCATTAATCATGAATCGAATCATGAATCGAATCATTAATCATGAATCGAATCATGAATCATGAATCGAATCATGAATCGAATCAAGAATCATGAATCATGAATCGAATCATGAATCGAATAATGAATCGAATCATGAATCAAGAATCAAATCATGAATCATGAATCGAATCATGAATCGAATTATGAATTGAATCCTAAATCATGAAATGAATCATGATTTGAGTCATGAATCATGAATCATAAATCGGATCATGAATCATGAATTGAATCATAAAACATGAATCATGAATCATGAATCGAATCTTAAATTGAATCATGAATCATGAAATGAATCATGAAATGAATCATGAAATGAATCATGAATCATGAATTGAATAATGAATCAATGAACATGAATTGAATCATAAAACATGAATTGAATCATGAATCATGAATCGAATCGTGAATCATGAATCGAATCATAAATTGAATCATGAATCGAAACATGAATTATGAATCATTAATTAAATCATGAATCATTAATTAAATCATGAATCATGAATCATGAATCATGAATCATGAATTTAATCATGAAACATGAATTGAATCATGAATCATGAATTGAATCATGAATTATGAATTGAATCATGAATTGAATCATGAATCGAATCATGAATCGAATCATGAATCATAAATTGAATCATGAATTGAGTCATGAATCATATATTATGAATGAATCATGAATCATGAATGAATCATGAATCATGAATTGAATCATGAATCATGAATTATGAATGAATCATGAATCATGAATTGAAGCATTAAATATGAGTCGAATCATGAATCATAAATCATGAATCGAATCATGAATCATGAATTGAATCATGAATCGAATCATGAATCATGAATCGAATCATGAATCATGAATCATGAATCATGAATTTAATCATGAATTATGTATTGAATCATGAATTGAATCATGAATCGAATCATGAATCATGAATCATAAATCGGATCATGAATCATGAATTGAATCATAAATCATAAATTGAATCATGAATCATGAATCAAATCATGAATCATGAATTGAATCATGAATTATGTATTGAATCATGAATTGAATCATGAATCATGAATCATGTATTGAATCATAAATCATGAATCATGAATCATGAATTAAAACATGAATTGAATCATGAATCATTAATCGAATCATGAATCATTACTTGAATCATGAATTGAATAATAAATCATGAATCATGAATTGAATCATGAATCGAATCATGAATCATGAATCGAATCATGAATCGAATCATGAATCATGAATCATGATTTTAATCATGAATTATGTATTGAATCATGAATTGAATCATGAATTGAATCATGAATCGAATCATGAATCATGAATCATGTATTGAATCATAAATCATGAATCATGAATCATGAATTAAAACATGAATTGAATCATGAATCATAAATCGAATCATGAATCATAAATCGAATCATGAATCATTAATCAAATCATGAATCATGAATTGAATCATGAATTGAATCATGAATCAAATCATAAATCATTAATCGAATCATGAATCATGAATTGAATCATGAATTGAATCATGAATCGAATCATGAATCATGAATCGAATCATGAATCATAAATAGAATCATGATTCAAGAATCATGAATTGAATCATGATTCATGAATCATGAATCGAATCATGAATCAAGAATCATTAATCGAATCATGAATCAAGAATCATGAATCGAATCATGAATCATGAATTGAATCATGAATCAAGAATCATGAATCGAATCATGAATCAAGAATCATGAATCGAATCATGAATCATAAATTGAATCATGAATCATTAATCGAATCATGAATCATAAATCGAATTATGAATCATTAATCGAATCATGAATTGAATCATGAAATGAATCATGAATCATGATTCGAATCATGAATCGAATCATGAATCACAAATCATAAATCATGAATCATGAATTGAATCATGAATCATGAATTGAATTATGAATCATGAATCGAATCATGATTCATGAATCGAATCATGAATCATGAATCGAATCATGAATCATGAATTGAATCATGAATCGAATCGTGAATCATGAATTGAATCGTGAATCATGAATCGAATCATAAATTGAATCATGAATCATGAATGGAATCATGAATCATTAATCGAATCATGAATCATGAATCATGAATTGAATCGTGAATCATGAATCGAATCATAAATTGAATCATGAATCATGAAATGAATCATGAATCATGAATTGAGTCATGAATTATGAATTGAATCATGAATCGAATCATGAATCATAAATCATGAATTGAATCATGAATCATGAATCGGATAATGAATAATGAATTGAATCATGAATTGAATCATGAATCATTAATCATGAATCGAATCATGAATCGAATCATTAATCGAATCATGAATCAAGAATCGAATCATGAATCATGAATCATGAATCGAATCATGAATCATGAATCGAATTATGAATTGAATCCTAAATCATGAAATGAATCATGATTTGAGTCATGAATCATGAATCATAAATCGGATCATGAATCATGAATTGAATCATAAAACATGAATCGAATCATGAATCATGAATCGAATCATAAATTGAATCATGAATCATGAAATGAATCATGAAATGAATCATGAATCATTAATTAAATCATGAATCAATGAACATGAATTGAATCATAAAACATGAATTGAATCATGAATCATGAATCGAATCGTGAATCATGAATCGAATCATAAATTGAATCATGAATCGAAACATGAATTATGAATCATTAATTAAATCATGAATCATGAATCATGAATTGAAACATTAATTGAATTGAATCATGAATCATGAATTTAATCATGAAACATGAATTGAATCATGAATCATGAATTGAATCATGAATTATGAATTGAATCATGAATTGAATCATGAATCGAATCATGAATCGAATCATGAATCATAAATTGAATCATGAATTGAATCATGAATCATGAATTGAGTCATGAATCATGAATTATGAATTGAATCATGAATTATGAATTATGAATGAATCATGAATCATGAATTGAAGCATTAAATATGAGTCGAATCATGAATCATAAATCATGAATTGAATCATGAATCTTGAATCATAAATCGGATCATGAATCATGAATTGAATCATAAATCATAAATTGAATCATGAATCATGAATCATGAATCGAATCATGAATCATGAATTGAATCATGAATCGAATCATGAATCATGAATCGAATCATGAATCATGAATCATGAATTTAATCATGAATTATTTATTGAATCATGAATTGAATCATGAATCGAATCATGGATCATGAATCATAAATCGGATCATGAATCATGAATTGAATCATAAATCATAAATTGAATCATGAATCATGAATCATGAATCGAATCATGAATCATGAATTGAATCATGAATCGAATCATGAATCATGAATCGAATCATGAATCATGAATCATGAATCATGAATTTAATCATGAATTATGTATTGAATCATGAATTGAATCATGAATCGAATCATGAATCATGAATCATGTATTGAATCATAAATCATGATTCATGAATCATGAATAAACACATGAATTGAATCATGAATCATAAATCGAATCATGAATCATTAATCAAATCATGAATCATTACTTGAATCATGAATTGAATAATAAATCATGAATCATGAAATGAATCATGAATTGAATCATGAATCGAATCATAAATCATTAATCGAATCATGAATCCTGAATTGAATCATGAATTGAATCATGAATCGAATCATGAATCATAAATAGAATCATGATTCATGAATCATGAATTGAATCATGATTCATGAATCATGAATCGAATCATGAATCAAGAATCATGAATCGAATCATGAATCAAGAATCATGAATCGAATCATGAATCATGAATTGAATCATGAATAGAATCATGAATCATGAATTGAATCATGAATCGAATCATGAATCATGAATTGAATCATGATTCATGAATCATGAATCGAATCATGATTCATGAATCATGAATCGAATCATGAATCAAGAATCATGAATCGAATCATGAATCAAGAATCATGAATCGAATCATGAATCATGAATTGAATCATGAATCATTAATCGAATCATGAATCATAAATTGAATCAAGAATCGAATCATGAATTGAATCATGAATCATTAATCGAATCATGAATTGAATCATGAAATGAATCAAGAATCATGAATCATGAATCATGAATTGAATCATGAATCATAAATCGGATCATGAATCATGAATTGAATCATAAAACATGAATCGAATCATGAAATGAATCATGAATAATGAAACATGAATTGAATCATAAAACATGAATCGAATCGTAAATCATGAATCAAATCGTAAATCATGAATTGAGTCATGAATCATGAATTGAATCATGAATCATGAATTGAATCATTAATCATGATTCGAATCATGAATCATGAATCGAATCATGAATCATGAATTGAATCATGAATCATTAATCGAATCATGAATCATGAATCATGAATCGAATCATGAATCATGAATCGAATTATGAATTGAATCCTAAATCATGAAATGAATCATGATTTGAGTCATGAATCATGAATCATAAATCGGATCATGAATCATGAATTGAATCATAAAACATGAATCGAATCATGAATCATGAGTCGAATCATAAATTGAATCATGAATCATGAAATGAATCATGAAATGAATCATGAATCATTAATTAAATCATGAATCAATGAACATGAATTGAATCATAAAACATGAATTGAATCATGAATCGAATCGTGAATCATGAATCGAATCATAAATTGAATCATGAATCGAAACATGAATTATGAATCATTAATTAAATCATGAATCATTAATTAAATCATGAATCATGAATCATGAATTGAATCATGAATTGAATTGAATCATGAATCATGAATTTAATCATGAAACATGAATTGAATCATGAATCATAAATCGGATCATGAATCATGAATTGAATCATAAATCATAAATTGAATCATGAATCATGAATCATGAATCGAATCATGAATCATGAATTGAATCTTGAATCGAATCATGAATCATGAATCGAATCATGAATCATGAATCATGAATTTAATCATGAATTATTTATTGAATCATGAATTGAATCATGAATCGAATCATGAATCATGAATCATAAATCGGATCATGAAATATGAATTGAATCGTAAATCATAAATTGAATCATGAATCATGAATCGAATCATGAATCATGAATTGAATCATGAATCGAATCATGAATCAAGAATCGAATCATGAATCATGAATCATGAATCATGAATTTAATCATGAATTATGTATTGAATCATGAATTGAATCATGAATTGAATCATGAATCATGAATCATGTATTGAATCATAAATCATGATTCATGAATCATGAATAAACACATGAATTGAATCATGAATCATAAATCGAATCATGAATCATTAATCAAATCATGAATCATTACTTGAATCATGAATTGAATAATAAATCATGAATCATGAAATGAATCATGAATTGAATCATGAATCGAATCATAAATCATTAATCGAATCATGAATCCTGAATTGAATCATGAATTGAATCATGAATCGAATCATGAATCATAAATAGAATCATTATTCATGAATCATGAATTGAATCATGATTCATGAATCATGAATCGAATCATGATTCATGAATCATGAATCGAATCATGAATCAAGAATCATGAATCGAATCATGAATCATGAATTGAATCATGAATAGAATCATGAATCATGAATTGAATCATGAATCGAATCATGAATCATGAATTGAATCATGATTCATGAATCATGAATTGAATCATGATTCATGAATCATGAATTGAATCATGATTCATGAATCATGAATCGAATCATGAATCAAGAATCATGAATCGAATCATGAATCAAGAATCATGAATCGAATCATGAATCAAGAATCATGAATCGAATCATGAATCATGAATTGAATCATGAATCATTAATCGAATCATGAATCATAAATTGAATCAAGAATCGAATCATGAATTGAATCATGAATCATGAATTGAATCATGAATCATTAATCGAATCATGAATTGAATCATGAAATGAATCAAGAATCATGAATCATGAATTGAATCATGAATCATAAATCGGATCATGAATCATGAATTGAATCATAAAACATGAATCGAATCATGAAATGAATCATGAATAATGAAACATGAATTGAATCATAAAACATGAATCGAATCGTAAATCATGAATCAAATCGTAAATCATGAATTGAGTCATGAATCATGAATTGAATCATGAATCATGAATTGAATCATTAATCATGATTCGAATCATGAATCATGAATCGAATCATGAATCATGAATTGAATCATGAATCATTAATCGAATCATGAATCACGAATCGAATCATGAATCATGAATTGAATCATGAATCAAATCATGAATCATGAATTGAATCATGAATCATGAATTGAATCATGAATCATGAATTGAATCTTGCTTCATGAATCAGGAATTGAATCTTGAATCATGAATCGAATCATGAATCGAATCATGAATCGAATCATGAATCATGAATTGAATCATGAATTGAATCATGAATTGAATCATGAATCATGAATTGAATCATGAATCATGAATTGAATCATGAATCATGAATTGAATCATGAATCATGAATTGAATCATGAATCATGAATCATGAATCATGAATTGAATCATGAATCATGAATCATGAATCATGAATCGAATCATGAATCATGAATCATGAATCGAATCATGAATCATGAATCATGAATTGAATGCTAAATCATGAAATGAATCATTAATTGAATCATGAATCATGAATCGAATCATAAATTGAATCATGTATCATGAATCATGAAATGAATCATGAATCATGAATTGAATTATGAATCATGAAATGAATCATGAAATGAATCATGAATCGAATCATGAATTGAATCATGAATCATGAATTGAATCATGAACCATGAATTGAATCATGAATCATGAATTGAATAATGAATGGAATCATGAATCATTAATCGAATCATGAATCATGAATTGAATCGTGAATCATGAATCGAATCATAAATTGAATCATGAATCATGAAATGAATCATGAATCATGAATTGAATCATGGATCATGAATTGAATCATGAATCATGGATTGAATCGTGAATCATGAATCGAATCATAAATTGAATCATGAATCATGAAATGAATCATGAATCATAAATTGAATCATGAATTGAATCATGAATCATGGATTGAATCGTGAATCATGAATCGAATCATAAATTGAATCATGAATCATGAAATGAATCATGAATCATAAATTGAATCATGAATCGAATCATGAATCATGAATCATGAATTGAATCATGAATTTAATCATGAATCATGTATTGAATAATGAATTGAATCATGAATCGAATCATGAATCATGAATCATGAATTGAATCATGAATCATGAATCGAATCATGAATCATGAATTTAATCATGAATCATGTATTGAATAATGAATTGAATCATGAATCGAATCATGAATCATGAATCATGAATTGAATCATGAATCATTAATCAAATCATGAATCATGAATTAAATTGAATCATGATTCATGAATCATGAATCGAATCATGAAACATGAATCGAATCATGAATCGAATCATGAACCGAATCATGAATCATGAATCATGAATCGAATCATGAATCGAATCATGAATCGAATCATGAATCATGAATCGAATCATGAATCATGAATCGAATCATGAATCATGAATCATGAATTGATTCCTAAATCATGAAATGAATCATGATTTGAGTCATGAATCATGAATCATAAATCGGATCATGAATCATGAATTGAATCATAAAACATGAATCGAATCATGAATCATGAATCATAAAACATGAATCGACTCATGAATCATGAATCGAATCATAAATTGAATCATGAATCATGAATCACGAATCGAATCATGAATAATGAATTGAATCATAATTTGAATCATAATTTGAATCATGAATCATGAATTGAATCATGAATTATGAATCAAATCATGAATCATGAATTGAATCATGAATCATTAATCGAATCATGAATCATGAATTAAATTGAATCATGATTCATTAATCATGAATTGAATCATGAATCATGAATCATGAATCAAATCATGAATCATGAATCAATTGAATCATGAATCGAATCATGAATCATGAATTGAATTGAATCATGATTCATGAATTATGAATTGAATCATGAATCACAAATCATGAATTGAATCAGGAATCATGAATCATGAATCATGAATTGAATCATGAATCATGAATTGAATCATGAAACATGAATCGAATCATGAACCATGAATAATGAATCATGAATCATGAATTGAATCATGAATCATGAATCGAATCATGAATCGAATCATGAATCAAATCATGAATCATTAATTGAATCATGAATCATGAATTGAATCATGAATTGAATCATGAATCATGAATTATGAAATGAATCATGAATCATAAATTGAATCATGAATCATGAATTGAATCATGAATCATGAATTGACTCATGAATCGAATCATGAATCATAAATCATGAATTGAATCATGAATCTTGAATCATGAATCGAATAATGATTAATGAATTGAATCATGAATTGAATCATGAATCATTAATCATGAATCGAATCATGAATCGAATCATTAATCATGAATCGAATCATGAATCATGAATCGAATCATGAATCGAATCAAGAATCATGAATCATGAATCGAATCATGAATCGAATAATGAATCGAATCATGAATCAAGAATCGAATCATGAATCATGAATCGAATCATGAATCGAATTATGAATTGAATCCTAAATCATGAAATGAATCATGATTTGAGTCATGAATCATGAATCATAAATCGGATCATGAATCATGAATTGAATCATAAAACATGAATCATGAATCATGAATCGAATCTTAAATTGAATCATGAATCATGAAATGAATCATGAAATGAATCATGAATCATGAATTGAATAATGAATCAATGAACATGAATTGAATCATAAAACATGAATTGAATCATGAATCATGAATCGAATCGTGAATCATGAATCGAATCATAAATTGAATCATGAATCGAAACATGAATTATGAATCATTAATTAAATCATGAATCATTAATTAAATCATGAATCATGAATCATGAATCATGAATTTAATCATGAAACATGAATTGAATCATGAATCATGAATTGAATCATGAATTATGAATTGAATCATGAATTGAATCATGAATCGAATCATGAATCGAATCATGAATCATAAATTGAATCATGAATTGAGTCATGAATCATATATTATGAATGAATCATGAATCATGAATGAATCATGAATCATGAATTGAATCATGAATCATGAATTATGAATGAATCATGAATCATGAATTGAAGCATTAAATATGAGTCGAATCATGAATCATAAATCATGAATCGAATCATGAATCATGAATTGAATCATGAATCGAATCATGAATCATGAATCGAATCATGAATTATGAATCATGAATCATGAATTTAATCATGAATTATGTATTGAATCATGAATTGAATCATGAATCGAATCATGAATCATGAATCATAAATCGGATCATGAATCATGAATTGAATCATAAATCATAAATTGAATCATGAATCATTAATCGAATCATGAATCATGAATTGAATCATGAATCGAATCATGAATCATGAATCGAATCATGAATCATGAATCATGAATCATGAATTTAATCATGAATTATGTATTGAATCATGAATTGAATCATGAATCATGAATCATGTATTGAATCATAAATCATGAATCATGAATTAAAACATGAATTGAATCATGAATCATTAATCGAATCATGAATCATTACTTGAATCATGAATTGAATAATAAATCATGAATCATGAATTGAATCATGAATCGAATCATGAATCGAATCATGAATCATGAATCATGAATCATGATTTTAATCATGAATTATGTATTGAATCATGAATTGAATCATGAATTGAATCATGAATCGAATCATGAATCATGAATCATGTATTGAATCATAAATCATGAATCATGAATCATGAATTAAAACATGAATTGAATCATGAATCATAAATCGAATCATGAATCATTAATCAAATCATGAATCATGAATTGAATCATGAATTGAATCATGAATCGAATCATAAATCATTAATCGAATCATGAATCATGAATTGAATCATGAATCGAATCATGAATCATGAATCGAATCATGAATCATAAATAGAATCATGATTCAAGAATCATGAATTGAATCATGATTCATGAATCATGAATCGAATCATGAATCAAGAATCATGAATCAAATCATGAATCAAGAATCATGAATCGAATCATGAATCAAGAATCATGAATCGAATCATGAATCATGAATTGAATCATGAATCAAGAATCATGAATCGAATCATGAATCAAGAATCATGAATCGAATCATGAATCAAGAATCATGAATCGAATCATGAATCATAAATTGAATCATGAATCATTAATCGAATCATGAATCATAAATCGAATCATGAATCATTAATCGAATCATGAATTGAATCATGAAATGAATCATGAATCATGATTCGAATCATGAATCGAATCATGAATCACAAATCATAAATCATGAATCATGAATTGAATCATGAATCATGAATTGAATTATGAATCATGAATCGAATCATGATTCATGAATCGAATCATGAATCATGAATCGAATCATGAATCATGAATTGAATCATGAATCGAATCGTGAATCATGAATTGAATCGTGAATTATGAATCGAATCATAAATTGAATCATGAATCATGAATGGAATCATGAATCATTAATCGAATCATGAATCATGAATTGAATCGTTAATCATGAATCGAATCATAAATTGAATCATGAATCATGAAATGAATCATGAATCATGAATTGAGTCATGAATTATGAATTGAATCGTGAATCATGAATCGAATCATAAATAAAATCATGAATCATGAAATAAATCATGAATCATGAATTGAATCATGAATCATGAAATGAATCATGAATCATGGATTGAATCATGAATCATGAAATGAATCATGAATCATAAATTTAATCATGAATCATGAATTGAATCATGAATCATGAATCGAATCATGAATCATGAATTGAATCATAAATCATGAATCATGAATCATGAATTGAATCATGAATCGAATTATGAATCATGAATTAAATCATGAATCAAATCATGAATCATGAATTGAATCATGAATCATGATTCGAATCATGAATCGAATCATGAATCATAAATAGAATCATGAATCACAAATCATGAATCATGAATCATGAATTGAATCATGAATTGAATCATGAATCATGAATCAAATCATGAATCAAGAATCATGAATCGAATAATGAATCAAGAATCATGAATCATGAATCGAATCATGAATCATGAATTGAATCATGAATCATTAATCGAATCATGAATCATAAATTGAATCATGAATCGAATCATGAATCATGAATCGAATCATGAATTGAATCATGAATCATGAATTGAATCATGAATCATGATTCGAATCATGAATCATGATTCGAATCATGAATCGAATCATGAATCATAAATAGAATCATGAATCACAAATCATGAATCATGAATCATGAATTGAATCATGAATTGAATCATAAAACATGAATCAAATCATCAATCATGAATCATGAATTGAATCATGAAGCAAATCATAAATCATGAATTGAATCATGAATCATGAATCATGAATTGAATCATGAATTGAATCTTGCTTCATGAATCATGAATTGAATCTTGAATCATGAATCGAATCATGAATCGAATCATGAATCATGAATTGAATCATTAATCGAATCATGAATCATGAATTGAATCATGAATCATGAATTGAATCATGAATCATGAATTGAATCATGAATTGAATCATGAATTCTGAATTGAATCATAAATTGAATCATGAAACATGAGTCAAATTATTAATCATGAATCATGAATTGAATCATGAATCATGAATTGAATCATGAATCATGAATTGAATCATGAATCATGAGTCGAATCATAAATCATAAATCATGAATTGAATCATAAATCTTGAATCATGAATTGAATCTTGAATCATGAATTGAATCTTGAATCATGAATAATGAATTGAATCATGAATTGAATTATGAATCATGAATTGAATTATGAATCATGAATCGAATCATGATTCATGAATCGAATCATGAATCATGAATTGAATCATGAATCGAATCGTGAATCATGAATTGAATCGTGAATCATGAATCGAATCATAAATTGAATCATGAATCATTAATGGAATCATGAATCATTAATCGAATCATGAATCATGAATTGAATCGTGAATCATGAATCGAATCATAAATTGAATCATGAATCATGAAATGAATCATGAATCATGAATTGAATCATGAATCATGAATTGAATCGTGAATCGAATCATAAATTGAATCATGAATCATGAATCATGAAATGAATCATGAATCATGAATTGAATCATGAATTCTGAATTGAATCATAAATTGAATCATGAAACAAATTATTAATCATGAATCATGAATTGAATCATGAATCATGAGTCGAATCATGAATCATGAGTCGAATCATGAATCATAAATCATGAATTGAATCATAAATCTTGAATCATGAATTGAATCTTGAATCATGAATAATGAATTGAATCATGAATTGAATTATGAATCATGAATTGAATTATGAATCATGAATCGAATCATGATTCATGAATCGAATCATGAATCATGAATTGAATCATGAATCGAATCGTGAATCATGAATTGAATCATGAATCGAATCATAAATTGAATCATGAATCATGAATGGAATCATGAATCATTAATCGAATCATGAATCATGAATCATGAATTGAATCGTGAATCATGAATCGAATCATAAATTGAATCATGAATCATGAAATGAATCATGAATCATGAATTGAATCATGAATCGAATCATGAATCATGAATCATAAATCAAATCATGAATCATGAATTGAATCATGAATCGAATCATGAATCATGAATTTAATCATGAATTATGTATTGAATCATGAATTGAATCATGAATCATGAATCATGTATTGAATCATAAATCATGAATCATGAATCATGAATTAAAACATGAATTGAATCATGAATCATTAATCGAATCATGAATCATTACTTGAATCATGAATTGAATAATAAATCATGAATCATGAATTGAATCATGAATCGAATCATGAATCATGAATCGAATCATGAATCGAATCATGAATCATGAATCATGAATCATGATTTTAATCATGAATTATGTATTGAATCATGAATTGAATCATGAATTGAATCATGAATCGAATCATGAATCATGAATCATGTATTGAATCATAAATCATGAATCATGAATCATGAATTAAAACATGAATTGAATCATGAATCATAAATCGAATCATGAATCATTAATCAAATCATGAATCATGAATTGAATCATGAATTGAATCATGAATCAAATCATAAATCATTAATCGAATCATGAATCATGAATTGAATCATGAATTGAATCATGAATCATGAATCGAATCATGAATCATAAATAGAATCATGATTCAAGAATCATGAATTGAATCATGATTCATGAATCATGAATCGAATCATGAATCAAGAATCATTAATCGAATCATGAATCAAGAATCATGAATCGAATCATGAATCATGAATTGAATCATGAATCAAGAATCATGAATCGAATCATGAATCAAGAATCATGAATCGAATCATGAATCATAAATTGAATCATGAATCATTAATCGAATCATGAATCATAAATCGAATCATGAATCATTAATCGAATCATGAATTGAATCATGAAATGAATCATGAATCATGATTCGAATCATGAATCGAATCATGAATCACAAATCATAAATCATGAATCATGAATTGAATCATGAATCATGAATTGAATTATGAATCATGAATCGAATCATGATTCATGAATCGAATCATGAATCATGAATCGAATCATGAATCATGAATTGAATCATGAATCGAATCGTGAATCATGAATTGAATCGTGAATCATGAATCGAATCATAAATTGAATCATGAATCATGAATGGAATCATGAATCATTAATCGAATCATGAATCATGAATCATGAATTGAATCGTGAATCATGAATCGAATCATAAATTGAATCATGAATCATGAAATGAATCATGAATCATGAATTGAGTCATGAATTATGAATTGAATCATGAATCGAATCATGAATCATAAATCATGAATTGAATCATGAATCATGAATCGGATAATGAATAATGAATTGAATCATGAATTGAATCATGAATCATTAATCATGAATCGAATCATGAATCGAATCATTAATCGAATCATGAATCAAGAATCAAATCATGAATCATGAATCATGAATCGAATCATGAATCATGAATCGAATTATGAATTGAATCCTAAATCATGAAATGAATCATGATTTGAGTCATGAATCATGAATCATAAATCGGATCATGAATCATGAATTGAATCATAAAACATGAATCGAATCATGAATCATGAATCGAATCATAAATTGAATCATGAATCATGAAATGAATCATGAAATGAATCATGAATCATTAATTAAATCATGAATCAATGAACATGAATTGAATCATAAAACATGAATTGAATCATGAATCATGAATCGAATCGTGAATCATGAATCGAATCATAAATTGAATCATGAATCGAAACATGAATTATGAATCAATAATTAAATCATGAATCATGAATCATGAATTGAATCATGAATTGAATTGAATCATGAATCATGAATTTAATCATGAAACATGAATTGAATCATGAATCATGAATTGAATCATGAATTATGAATTGAATCATGAATTGAATCATGAATCGAATCATGAATCGAATCATGAATCATAAATTGAATCATGAATTGAATCATGAATCATGAATTGAGTCATGAATCATGAATTATGAATGAATCATGAATCATGAATTGAATCATGAATTATGAATTATGAATGAATCATGAATCATGAATTGAAGCATTAAATATGAGTCGAATCATGAATCATAAATCATGAATTGAATCATGAATCTTGAATCATAAATCGGATCATGAATCATGAATTGAATCATAAATCATAAATTGAATCATGAATCATGAATCGAATCATGAATCATGAATTGAATCATGAATCGAATCATGAATCATGAATCGAATCATGAATCATGAATCATGAATTTAATCATGAATTATTTATTGAATCATGAATTGAATCATGAATCGAATCATGAATCATGAATCATAAATCGGATCATGAATCATGAATTGAATCATAAATCATAAATTGAATCATGAATCATGAATCATGAATTGAATCATGAATCGAATCATGAATCATGAATCGAATCATGAATCATGAATCGAATCATGAATCATGAATCATGAATCATGAATTTAATCATGAATTATGTATTGAATCATGAATTGAATCATGAATCGAATCATGAATCATGAATCATGTATTGAATCATAAATCATGATTCATGAATCATGAATAAACACATGAATTGAATCATGAATCATAAATCGAATCATGAATCATTAATCAAATCATGAATCATTACTTGAATCATGAATTGAATAATAAATCATGAATCATGAAATGAATCATGAATTGAATCATGAATCGAATCATAAATCATTAATCGAATCATGAATCCTGAATTGAATCATGAATTGAATCATGAATTGAATCATGAATTGAATCATGAATCGAATCATGAATCATAAATAGAATCATGATTCATGAATCATGAATCGAATCATGAATCAAGAATCATGAATCGAATCATGAATCAAGAATCATGAATCGAATCATGAATCATGAATTGAATCATGAATAGAATCATGAATCATGAATTGAATCATGAATCGAATCATGAATCATGAATTGAATCATGATTCATGAATCATGAATCGAATCATGATTAATGAATCATGAATCGAATCATGAATCAAGAATCATGAATCGAATCATGAATCAAGAATCATGAATCGAATCATGAATCATGAATTGAATCATGAATCATTAATCGAATCATGAATCATAAATTGAATCAAGAATCGAATCATGAATTGAATCATGAATCATTAATCGAATCATGAATTGAATCATGAAATGAATCAAGAATCATGAATCATGAATCATGAATTGAATCATGAATCATAAATCGGATCATGAATCATGAATTGAATCATAAAACATGAATCGAATCGTAAATCATGAATCAAATCGTAAATCATGAATTGAGTCATGAATCATGAATTGAATCATGAATCATGAATTGAATCATTAATCATGATTCGAATCATGAATCATGAATCGAATCATGAATCATGAATTGAATCATGAATCATTAATCGAATCATGAATCATGAATCATGAATCGAATCATGAATCATGAATCGAATTATGAATTGAATCCTAAATCATGAAATGAATCATGATTTGAGTCATGAATCATGAATCATAAATCGGATCATGAATCATGAATTGAATCATAAAACATGAATCGAATCATGAATCATGAATCGAATCATAAATTGAATCATGAATCATGAAATGAATCATGAAATGAATCATGAATCATTAATTAAATCATGAATCAATGAACATGAATTGAATCATAAAACATGAATTGAATCATGAATCGAATCGTGAATCATGAATCGAATCATAAATTGAATCATGAATCGAAACATGAATTATGAATCATTAATTAAATCATGAATCATTAATTAAATCATGAATCATGAATCATGAATTGAATCATGAATTGAATTGAATCATGAATCATGAATTTAATCATGAATTATGAATTGAATCATGAATTGAATCATGAATCGAATCATGAATCGAATCATGAATCATAAATTGAATCATGAATTGAATCATGAATCATGAATTGAGTCATGAATCATGAATTATGAATGAATCATGAATCATGAATTGAATCATGAATTATGAATTATGAATGAATCATGAATCATGAATTGAAGCATTAAATATGAGTCGAATCATGAATCATAAATCATGAATTGAATCATGAATCTTGAATCATAAATCGGATCATGAATCATGAATTGAATCATAAATCATAAATTGAATCATGAATCATGAATCATGAATCGAATCATGAATCATGAATTGAATCATGAATCGAATCATGAATCATGAATCGAATCATGAATCATGAATCATGAATTTAATCATGAATTATTTATTGAATCATGAATTGAATCATGAATCGAATCATGAATCATGAATCATAAATCGGATCATGAAATATGAATTGAATCGTAAATCATAAATTGAATCATGAATCATGAATCGAATCATGAATCATGAATTGAATCATGAATCGAATCATGAATCAAGAATCGAATCATGAATCATGAATCATGAATCATGAATTTAATCATGAATTATGTATTGAATCATGAATTGAATCATGAATTGAATCATGAATCATGAATCATGTATTGAATCATAAATCATGATTCATGAATCATGAATAAACACATGAATTGAATCATGAATCATAAATCGAATCATGAATCATTAATCAAATCATGAATCATTACTTGAATCATGAATTGAATAATAAATCATGAATCATGAAATGAATCATGAATTGAATCATGAATCGAATCATAAATCATTAATCGAATCATGAATCCTGAATTGAATCATGAATTGAATCATGAATCGAATCATGAATCATAAATAGAATCATGATTCATGAATCATGAATCGAATCATGAATCAAGAATCATGAATCGAATCATGAATCAAGAATCATGAATCGAATCATGAATCAAGAATCATGAATCGAATCATGAATCAAGAATCATGAATCGAATCATGAATCATGAATTGAATCATGAATAGAATCATGAATCATGAATTGAATCATGAATCGAATCATGAATCATGAATTGAATCATGATTCATGAATCATGAATTGAATCATGATTCATGAATCGAATCATGAATCAAGAATCATGAATCGAATCATGAATCAAGAATCATGAATCGAATCATGAATCATGAATTGAATCATGAATCATTAATCGAATCATGAATCATAAATTGAATCAAGAATCGAATCATGAATTGAATCATGAATCATTAATCGAATCATGAATTGAATCATGAAATGAATCAAGAATCATGAATCATGAATTGAATCATGAATCATAAATCGGATCATGAAACATGAATTGAATCATAAAACATGAATCGAATCGTAAATCATGAATCAAATCGTAAATCATGAATTGAGTCATGAATCATGAATTGAATCATGAATCATGAATCATGATTCGAATCATGAATCATGAATCGAATCATGAATCATGAATTGAATCATGAATCATTAATCGAATCATGAATCACGAATCGAATCATGAATCATGAATCGAATCATGAATCATGAATTGAATCATGAATCAAATCATGAATCATGAATTGAATCATGAATCATGAATTGAATCTTGCTTCATGAATCATGAATTGAATCTTGAATCATGAATCGAATCATGAATCGAATCATGAATCGAATCATGAATCATGAATTGAATCATGAATTGAATCATGAATTGAATCATGAATCATGAATTGAATCATGAATCATGAATTGAATCATGAATCATGAATCATGAATCATGAATTGAATCATGAATCATGAATCATGAATCGAATCATGAATCATGAATCATGAATCGAATCATGAATCATGAATCATGAATCGAATCATGAATCATGAATCATGAATTGAATCCTAAATCATGAAATGAATCATTAATTGAATCATGAATCATGAATCGAATCATAAATTGAATCATGTATCATGAATCATGAAATGAATCATGAATCATGAATTGAATTATGAATCATGAAATGAATCATGAAATGAATCATGAATCGAATCATGAATTGAATCATGAATCATGAATTGAATCATGAACCATGAATTGAATCATGAATCATGAATTGAATAATGAATGGAATCATGAATCATTAATCGAATCATGAATCATGAATTGAATCGTGAATCATGAATCGAATCATAAATTGAATCATGAATCATGAAATGAATCATGAATCATGAATTGAATCATGGATCATGAATTGAATCATGAATCATGGATTGAATCGTGAATCATGAATCGAATCATAAATTGAATCATGAATCATGAAATGAATCATGAATCATAAATTGAATCATGAATTGAATCATGAATCATGGATTGAATCGTGAATCATGAATCGAATCATAAATTGAATCATGAATCATGAAATGAATCATGAATCATAAATTGAATCATGAATCGAATCATGAATCATGAATCATGAATTGAATCATGAATTTAATCATGAATCATGTATTGAATAATGAATTGAATCATGAATCGAATCATGAATCATGAATCATGAATTGAATCATGAATCATGAATCGAATCATGAATCATGAATTTAATCATGAATCATGTATTGAATAATGAATTGAATCATGAATCGAATCATGAATCATGAATCATGAATTGAATCATGAATCATTAATCAAATCATGAATCATGAATTAAATTGAATCATGATTCATGAATCATGAATCGAATCATGAAACATGAATCGAATCATGAATCGAATCATGAACCGAATCATGAATCATGAATCATGAATCGAATCATGAATCGAATCATGAATCATGAATCATGAATCGAATCATGAATCATGAATCGAATCATGAATCATGAATCGAATCATGAATCATGAATCATGAATTGATTCCTAAATCATGAAATGAATCATGATTTGAGTCATGAATCATGAATCATAAATCGGATCATGAATCATGAATTGAATCATAAAACATGAATCGAATCATGAATCATGAATCATAAAACATGAATCGACTCATGAATCATGAATCGAATCATAAATTGAATCATGAATCATGAATCACGAATCGAATCATGAATAATGAATTGAATCATAATTTGAATCATAATTTGAATCATGAATCATGAATTGAATCATGAATTATGAATCAAATCATGAATCATGAATTGAATCATGAATCATTAATCGAATCATGAATCATGAATTAAATTGAATCATGATTCATTAATCATGAATTGAATCATGAATCATGAATCAAATCATGAATCATGAATCAATTGAATCATGAATCGAATCATGAATCATGAATTGAATTGAATCATGATTCATGAATCATGAATTGAATCATGAATCACAAATCATGAATTGAATCAGGAATCATGAATCATGAATCATGAATTGAATCATGAATCATGAATTGAATCATGAAACATGAATCGAATCATGAACCATGAATAATGAATCATGAATCATGAATTGAATCATGAATCATGAATCGAATCATGAATCGAATCATGAATCGAATCATGAATCGAATCATGAATCATTAATTGAATCATGAATCATGAATTGAATCATGAATTGAATCATGAATCTTGAATTATGAAATGAATCATGAATCATAAATTGAATCATGAATCATGAATTGAATCATGAATCATGAATTGACTCATGAATCGAATCATGAATCATAAATCATGAATTGAATCATGAATCTTGAATCATGAATCGAATAATGATTAATGAATTGAATCATGAATTGAATCATGAATCATTAATCATGAATCGAATCATGAATCGAATCATTAATCATGAATCGAATCATTAATCATGAATCGAATCATGAATCGAATCAAGAATCATGAATCATGAATCGAATCATGAATCGAATCATGAATCGAATCATGAATCAAGAATCGAATCATGAATCATGAATCGAATCATGAATCGAATTATGAATTGAATCCTAAATCATGAAATGAATCATGATTTGAGTCATGAATCATGAATCATGAGTCGAATCATGAATCATGAGTCGAATCATGAATCATAAATCATGAATTGAATCATAAATCTTGAATCATGAATTGAATCTTGAATCATGAATAATGAATTGAATCATGAATTGAATTATGAATCATGAATTGAATTATGAATCATGAATCGAATCATGATTCATGAATCGAATCATGAATCATGAATTGAATCATGAATCGAATCGTGAATCATGAATTGAATCATGAATCGAATCATAAATTGAATCATGAATCATGAATGGAATCATGAATCATTAATCGAATCATGAATCATGAATCATGAATTGAATCGTGAATCATGAATCGAATCATAAATTGAATCATGAATCATGAAATGAATCATGAATCATGAATTGAATCATGAATCATGAATTGAATCGTGAATCGAATCATAAATTGAATCATGAATCATGAATCATGAAATGAATCATGAATCATGAAATGAATCATGAATCATGAAATGAATCATGAATTGAATCATGAATCATGAAATGAATCATGAATCATGAATCGAATCATGAATCGAATCATGAATCATGAATTAAATCATGAATGAAATCATGAATCATGAATTGAATCATGAATCATGATTCGAATCATGAATCGAATCATGAATCATAAATAGAATCATGAATCACAAATCATGAATCATGAATTGAATCATGAATTGAATCATGAATCATGAATCAAATCATGAATCATGAATCGAATAATGAATCATGAATCGAATCATGAATCATGAATCATGAATTGAATCATGATTCATTAATCGAATCATGAATCATAAATTGAATCATGAATCGAATCATGAATCGAATCATGAATTGAATCATGAATCATTAATCGAATCATGAATTGAATCATGAATCATGAATTGAATCATGAATCATGAATCCTAAATCGGATCATTAATCATGAATTGAATCATAAAACATGAATCGAATCATGAATCATGAATTGAATCATGAAGCGAATCATAAATCATGAATTGAATCATGAATCATGAATCATGAATTGAATCTTGCTACATGAATCATGAATTGAATCTTGAATCATGAATCGAATCATGAATCATGAATTGAATCATGAATCGAATCATGAATCGAATCATGAATCATTAATCGAATCATGAATCGAATCATGAATCATGAATCATGAATCGAATCATGAATCATGAATCGAATCATGAATCATGAATCATGAATCGAATCATGAATCATGAATCGAATCATGAATCATGAATCATGAATTGAATCCTAAATCATGAAATGAATCATGAATTGAATCATGAATCATGAATCGAATCATAAATTGAATCATGTATCATGAATCTTGAAATGAATCATGAATCATGAATTGAATCATGAATCATGAAATGAATCATGAATCGAATCATGAATTGAATCATGAATCATGAAATGAATCATGAATCATGAATTGAATCATGAATCATGAATTGAATCGTGAATCGAATCATGAATGGAATCATGAATCATTAATCGAATCATGAATCCTGAATCATGAATTGAATCGTGAATCATGAATCGAATCATAAATTGAATCATGAATCATGAAATGAATCATGAATCATGAATTGAATCATGAATCATGAATTGAATCGTGAATCATGAATCGAATCATAAATTGAATCATGAATCATTAATCGAATCATGAATCATAAATTGAATCATGAATTGAATCATGAATCATTAATCGAATCATGAATTGAATCATGAATCATGAATCGAATCATGAATTGAATCATGAATCATGAATTGAATCATGAATCATGAATCATAAATCGGATCATGAATCATGAATTGAATCATAAAACATGAATCGAATCATGAATCATGAATTGAATCATGACGCGAATCATAAATTGAATCATGAATCATGAATCGAATCTAGAATCATGAACTGAATCATGAATCGAATCATGAATCGAATCATGAATCATGAATCATGAATCATGAATTTAATCATGAATTATATATTGAATCATGAATCGAATCATGAATCATGAATTGAATCATAAATCATGAATCATGAATTAAAACATGAATTAAATCATGAATCATTAATCAAATCATGAATCATTAATTGAATCATGAATTGAATTATAAATCATGAATCATGAATTGAATCATGAATCATGAATCGAATCATGAATCATTAATCGAATCATGAATCATGAATTGAATCATGAATCGAATCATGAATCGAATCATGAATCATAAATAGAATCATAAATCACAAATCATGAATCATGAATTGAATCTTGAATTGAATCATGAATCATGAATCGAATCATGATTCATGAATCGAATCATGAATCAAGAATCATGAATCATGAATCATGAATTGAATCATGAATCATTAATCGAATCATGAATCAAATTGAATCATGAATTGAATCATGAATCATGAATTGAATCATAAATCATAAATCAAATCATAAATCATGAATTGAATCATGAATTGAATCATGAAACATGAATTGAATCATGAATCATGAATTGAATCATGAATTATGAATTGAATCATGAATTGAATCATGAATTGAATCATGAATCGAATCATGAATCGAATCATGAATCATGAATCGAATCATGAATCATAAATTGAATCATGAATTGAATCATGAATCTTGAATTGAGTCATGAATCATGAATTATGAATGAATCATGAATCATGAATTGAATCATGAATCATGAATGAATCATGAATCAAGAATTGAAGCATTAAATATGAGTCGAATCATGAATCATAAATCATGAATTGAATCATGAATCTTGAATCACGAATCGAATCATGAATAATGAATTGAATCATGAATTGAATCATGAATCATGAATTGAATCATGAATTATGAATCAAATCATGAATCATGAATAATGAATCAAATCATGAATCATGAATCATTAATTGAATCATGAATCGAATCATGAATCACAAATCATGAATTGAATCATGAATCATGAATCATGAATTGAATCATGAATCATGAATCATGAATCGAATCATGAATCATGAATCGAATCATGAATCGAATCATGAATCATGAATCATGAATCATTAATTGAATCATGAATTGAATCATAAAACATGAATCAAATCATCAATCCTGAATCATGAATTGAATCATGAAGCAAATCATAAATCATGAATTGAATCATGAATTGAATCATGAATTGAATCTTGCTTCATGAATCATGAATTGAATCTTGAATCATGAATCGAATAATGAATCGAATCATGAATCATGAATTGAATCATTAATCGAATCATGAATCATGAATTGAATCATGAATCATGAATCATGAATTGAATCATGAATCATGAATTGAATCATGAATTGAATCATGAATTCTGAATTGAATCATAAATTGAATCATGAATCGAATTATTAATCATGAATCATGAATTGAATCATGAATCATGAATTGAATCATGAATCATGAGTCGAATCATGAATCATAAATCATGAATTGAATCATAAATCTTGAATCATGAATTGAATCTTGAATCATGAATTGAATTATGAATCATGAATCGAATCATGATTCATGAATCGAATCATGAATCATGAATTGAATCATGAATCGAATCGTGAATCATGAATTGAATCGTGAATCATGAATCGAATCAAATTGAATCATGAACCATTAATGGAATCATGAATCATTAATCGAATCATGAATCATGAATCATGAATTGAATCGTGAATCATGAATCGAATCATAAATTGAATCATGAATCATGAAATGAATCATGAATCATAAATTGAATCATGAATCATGAATCATGAAATGAATCATGAATCATGAATTGAATCATGAATTCTGAATTGAATCATAAATTGAATCATGAAACAAATTATTAATCATGAATCATGAATTGAATCATGAATCATGAATTGAATCATGAATCATGAGTCGAATCATGAATCATAAATCATGAATTGAATCATAAATCTTGAATCATGAATTGAATCTTGAATCATGAATAATGAATTGAATCATGAATTGAATTATGAATCATGAATTGAATTATGAATCATGAATCGAATCATTAATCATGAATCGAATCATGAATCATGAATTGAATCATGAATCGAATCGTGAATCATGAATTGAATCGTGAATCATGAATCGAATCATAAATTGAATCATGAATCATGAATGGAATCATGAATCATTAATCGAATCATGAATCATGAATCATGAATTGAATCGTGAATCATGAATCGAATCATAAATTGAATCATGAATCATGAAATGAATCATGAATCATGAATTGAATCATGAATTGATTTGTGAATCGAATCATAAATTGAATCATGAATCATGAATCATGAAATGAATCATGAATCATGAAATGAATCATGAATCATGAAATGAATCATGAATCATGAAATGAATCATGAATCATGAATTGAATCATGAATCATGAATCATGAAATGAATCATGAATCATGAATCGAATCATGAATCGAATCATGAATCATGAATCGAATCATGAATCATGAATCATGAATTGAATCATAAATCATGAATCATGAATCATGAATTGAATCATGAATCATGAATCAAATTATGAATCATGAATTAAATCATGAATCAAATCATGAATCATGAATTGAATCATGAATCATGATTCGAATCATGAATCATGATTCGAATCATGAATCGAATCATGAATCATAAATAGAATCATGAATCACAAATCATGAATCATGAATTGAATCATGAATTGAATCATGAATCATGAATCAAATCATGAATCGAATAATGAATCATGAATCGAATCATGAATCATGAATTGAATCATGATTCATTAATCGAATCATGAATCATAAATTGAATCATGAATCGAATCATGAATCATGAATCGAATCATGAATTGAATCATGAATCATTAATCGAATCATGAATTGAATCATGAATCATGAATTGAATCATGAATCATGAATCCTAAATCGGATCATGAATCATGAATTGAATCATAAAACATGAATCGAATCATGAATCATGAATTGAATCATGAAGCGAATCATAAATCATGAATTGAATCATGAATCATGAATCATGAATTGAATCTTGCTACATGAATCATGAATTGAATCTTGAATCATGAATCGAATCATGAATCATGAATCGAATCATGAATCATTAATCGAATCATGTATCGAATCATGAATCATGAATCATGAATCGAATCATGAATCATGAATCGAATCATGAATCATGAATCGAATCATGAATCATGAATCATGAATTGAATCCTAAATCATGAAATGAATCATGAATTGAATCATGAATCATGAATCGAATCATAAATTGAATCATGTATCATGAATCATGAATCATGAATTGAATCATGAATCATGAAATGAATCATGAATCGAATCATGAATTGAATCATGAATCATGAATTGAATCATGAATCATGAAATGAATCATGAATCGAATCATGAATGGAATCATGAATCATTAATCGAATCATGAATCCTGAATCATGAATTGAATCGTGAATCATGAATCGAATCATAAATTGAAACATGAATCATGAAATGAATCATGAATCATGAATTGAATCATGAATCATGAATTGAATCGTGAATCATGAATCGAATCATAAATTGAATCATGAATCATTAATCGAATCATGAATCATAAATTGAATCATGAATTGAATCATGAATCATTAATCGAATCATGAATTGAATCATGAATCATGAATTGAATCATGAATCATGAATCGAATCATGAATTGAATCATGAATCATGAATTGAATCATGAATCATGAATCATAAATCGGATCATGAATCATGAATTGAATCATAAAACATGAATCGAATCATGAATCATGAATTGAATCATGAAGCGAATCATAAATTGAATCATGAATCATAAATCGAATCTAGAATCATGAACTGAATCATGAATCGAATCATGAATCATGAATCATGAATCATGAATTTAATCATGAATTATATATTGAATCATGAATCGAATCATGAATCATGAATCATGAATTGAATCATAAATCATGAATCATGAATTAAAACATGAATTGAATCATGAATCGAATCATAATTCATTAATCAAATCATGAATCATTAATTGAATCATGAATTGAATTATAAATCATGAATCATGAATTGAATCATGAATCATGAATCGAATCATGAATCATTAATCGAATCATGAATCATGAATCGAATCATGAATCGAATCATGAATCATAAATAGAATCATGAATCACAAATCATGAATCATGAATCATGAATTGAATTTTGAATTGAATCATGAATCGAATCATGAATCATTAATCGAATCATGATTCATGAATCGAATCATGAATCAAGAATCATGAATCGAATCATGAATCAAGAATCATGAATCGAATCATGAATCATGAATCATGAATTGAATCATGAATCATTAATCGAATCATGAATCATAAATTGAATCATGAATTGAATCATGAATCATGAATTGAATCATAAATCATGAATCAAATCATAAATCATGAATTGAATCATGAGTTGAATCATGAAACATGAATTGAATCATGAATCATGAATTGAATCATGAATTATGAATTGAATCATGAATTGAATCATGAATCGAATCATGAATCGAATCATGAATCATGAATCGAATCATGAATCATAAGTTGAATCATGAATTGAATCATGAATCTTGAATTGAGTCATGAATCATGAATTATGAATGAATCATGAATTGAATCATGAATCATGAATGAATCATGAATCATGAATTGAAGCATTAAATATGAGTCAAATCATGAATCATAAATCATGAATTGAATCATGAATCTTGAATTGATTCATGAATTGAATCATGAATCATGAATTGATTCATGAATTGAATCATGAATCAAAAATCATGAATCGAATCATGAATAATGAATTGAATCATGAATTGAATCATGAATCATGAATTGAATCATGAATTATGAATCAAATCATGAATCATGAATTATGAATCAAATCATGAATCATGAATAATGAATCAAATCATGAATCATGAATCATTAATTGAATCATGAATCGAATCATGAATCACAAATCATGAATTGAATCATGAATCATGAATCATGAATTGAATCATGAATCATGAATTAATTCATGAATCGAATCATGAACCTCGAATCATGAACCATGAATCATGAATTGAATCATGATTCATGAATCATGAATCGAATCATGAATCGAATCATGAATCGAATCATGAATCATGAATCATGAATCATTAATTGAATCATGAATTGAATCATGAATCATGAATTGAATCATGAATCATGAATCATAAATTGAATCATGAATTGAATCATGAATCATGGATCATAAATTGAATCATGAATCATGAATCATGAATTGAATCATAAATCATGAGTTGAATTATGAATCATGAATTAAATCATGAATCAAATCATGAATCATGAATTGAATCATGAATCATGATTCGAATCATGAATCGAATCATGAATCATGAAT
This sequence comes from Mixophyes australis, assembly GCA_036250195.1. Classification (NCBI taxonomy): domain Eukaryota; kingdom Metazoa; phylum Chordata; class Amphibia; order Anura; family Limnodynastidae; genus Mixophyes; species Mixophyes australis. Next base: position 89,446,595 of record JAVHZZ010000012.1, read on the forward strand.
CATGAATTGAATCATGAATCAAATCATGAATCATGAATCATGAATCGAATCATGAATCAAGAATCATGAATCATGAATCGAATCATGAATCATGAATCATGAATTGAATCATGAATCATTAATCGAATCATGAATTGAATCTTGAATCATGAATCATAAATCGGATCATGAGTCATGAATTGAATCATAAAACATGAATCGAATCATGAATCATGAATCATGAATCATGAATCATAAATTGAATCATGAATCGAATCATGAATCATGAATCGAATCATGAATTGAATCATGAATCATGAATTGAATCATGAATCATTAATCGAATCATGAATTGAATCTTGAATCATGAATCATAAATCGGATCATGAGTCATGAATTGAATCATAAAACATGAATCGAATCATGAATCATGAATCATGAATCATGAATCATGAATTGAATCATGAAGCGAATCATAAATCATGAATTGAATCATGAATCATGAATCATGAATTGAATCATGAATCATGAATCATGAATTGAATCATGAATCATGAATTGAATCTTGAATCATGAATTGAATCTTGCTTCATGAATCATGAATTGAATCTTGAATCATGAATCGAATCATGAATCATTAATCGAATCATGAATTGAATCATGAATCATGAATTGAATCATGAATCATGAATCATGAATCATGAATCGAATCATGAATCATGAATCATGAATTGAATCCTAAATCATGAAATGAATCATGAATTGAATCATGAATCATGAATCGAATCATAACTTGAATCATGTATCATGAATCATGAAATGAATCATGAATCATGAATTGAATCATGAATCATGAATCAAATCATGAATCATGAATCATGAATCGAATCATGAATCAAGAATCATGAATCATGAATCGAATCATGAATCATGAATCGAATAATGAATCATGAATCATGAATTGAATCATGAATCCTTAATCGAATCATGAATCATAAATTGAATCATGAATCGAATCATGAATCGAATCATGAATCGAATCATGAATCATGAATCGAATCATGAATTGAATCATGAATCATAAATCGGATCATGAATCATGAATTGAATCATAAATCATAAATTGAATCATGAATCATGAATCATGAATCGAATCATGAATCATGAATTGAATCATGAATCGAATCATGAATCATGAATCGAATCATGAATCATGAATCGAATCATGAATCATGAATCATGAATCATGAATTTAATCATGAATTATGTATTGAATCATGAATTTTATCATGAATCGAATCATGAATCAAGAATCATGTATTGAATCATAAATCATGAATCATGAATCATGAATTAAAACATGAATTGAATCATGAATCATAAATCGAATCATGAATCATTAATCAAATCATGAATCATTACTTGAATCATGAATTGAATAATAAATCATGAATCATGAAATGAATCATGAATCATGAATCGAATCATAAATCATTAATCGAATCATGAATCATGAATTGAATCATGAATCATGAATTGAATCATGAATCATGAATCAAATCATGACTCATAAATAGAATCATGATTCATGAATCATGAATCGAATCATGATTCATGAATCATGAATCGAATCATGAATCAAGAATCATGAATCGAATCATGAATCAAGAATCATGAATCGAATCATGAATCAAGAATCATGAATCAAATCATGAATCATGAATTGAATCATGAATCGAATCATGAATCATGAATTGAATCATGATTCATGAATCATGAATCGAATCATGATTCATGAATCATGAATCGAATCATGAATCAAGAATCATGAATCGAATCATGAATCAAGAATCATGAATCAAATCATGAATCATGAATTGAATCATGAATCATTAATCGAATCATGAATCATAAATTGAATCATGAATCGAATCATGAATTGAATCATGAATCATTAATCGAATCATGAATTGAATCATGAAATGAATCAAGAATCATGAATCATAAATCGGATCATGAATCATGAATTGAATCATAAAACATGAATTGAATCATGAAATGAATCATGAATCATGAAACATGAATTGAATCATAAAACATGAATCGAATCGTAAATCATGAATCAAATCGTAAATCATGAATCGAGTCATGAATCATGAATTGAATCATGAATCATGAATTGAATCATGAATCATGATTCGAATTATGAATCATGATTCGAATCATGAATCATGATTCGAATCATGAATCATGAATCGAATCATGAATCATGAATTGAATCATGAATAATTAATCGAATCATGAATCATGAATCACGAATCGAATCATGAATCAAGAATCGAATCATGAATCATGAATCGAATCATGAATCATGAATCGAATCATGAATCATGAATTGAATCATGATCCATGAATTGAATCATGATCCATGAATTGAATCATGAATCATAAATTGAATCATGAATCATGAATCACGAATCGAATCATGAATCGAATCATGAATCATGAATTGAATCATGAATCATGAATTGAATCATGATCCATGAATTGAATCATAAATTGAATCATGAATCATGAATCACGAATCGAATCATGAATCATGAATCGAATCATGAATCATGAATTGAATCATGAATCATGAATTGAATCATGATCCATGAACTGAATCATGATCCATGAATTGAATCATAAGTCATGAATCAAATCATAAATCATGAATGGAATCATGAATCATGAAATGAATCAAGAATTGAATCATGAATCATGAATCATGAATTTAATCATGAAACATGAATTGAATCATGAATCATGAATTGAATCATGAATTATGAATTGAATTATGAATCGAATCATGAATCGGATCAAGAATCGAATCATGAATCATAAATTGAATCATGAATCATGAATTATGAATGAATCATGAATCATGAATTGAATCATGAATCATGAATTATGAATGAATCATGAATCATGAATTGAAGCATTAAATATGAGTCGAATCATGAATCATAAATCATGAATTGAATCATGAATCTTGAATTACGAATCGAATCGTGAATAATGAATTGAATCATGAATTGAATCATGAATCATGAATTGAATCATGAATCATGAATCATGAATTGAATCATGAATCGAATTATGAACCATGAATCATGAATTAAATCATGAATCATGAATCGAATCATGAATCATGAATCGAATCATGAATCATGAATCATTAATTGAATCATGAATTGAATCATGAATCATGAAATGAATCATGAATCATAAATTGAATCATGAATCATGAATCATGAACTGAATCATGAATTATGAAATGAATCATGAATCATGAATCATGAATTAAATCATGAATTAAATCAAGAATCATGAATTGAATCATGAATAATGAATTGACTCATGAATCATGAGTTGAATCATGAATCATAAATCATGAATTGAATCATGAATCGAATAATGAATTGAATCATGAATCATGAATCATAAATCATGAATCATGAATCGAATCATGAATTGAATCATGAATCATGAATTGAATCATGAATCATGAATTGAATCATGAATCATAAATTGAATCATGAATCATGAATCATGAATCATGAATTGAATCATGAATCATGAATTGAATCATGAATCATGAATCATGAATCGAATCATGAATCGAATCATGAATCATGAATCGAATCATGAATCATGAATCGAATCATGAATCATGAATCATGAATTGAATCCTAAATCATGAAATGAATCATGATTTCAGTCATGAATCATGAATCATAAATCGGATCATGAATCATGAATTGAATCATAAAACATGAATCGAATCATGAATCATGAATCATGAATCACGAATCGAATCATGAATAATGAATTGAAACATGAATTGAATCATGAATCATGAATTGAATCATGAATTATGAATCAAATCATGAATCATGAATCATGAATTGAATCATGAATCATTAATCGAATCATGAATCATGAATTGAATCATGAATCATGAATTGAATCATGAATTATGAATCAAATCATGAATCATGAATCATGAATTGAATCATGAATCATTAATCGAATCATGAATCATGAATTAAATTGAATCATGATTCATTAATCATGAATTGAATCATGAATCATGAATCATGAATCATATCATGAATCATGAATCATTAATTGAATCATGAATCATGAATCGAATCATGAATCATGAATTGAATCATGAAACATGAATCGAATCATGAATCGAATCATGAATCATGAATCATGAATCGAATCATGAATCGAATCATGAATCATGAATCATGAATTGATTCCTAAATCATGAAATGAATCATGATTTGAGTCATGAATCATGAATCATAAATCGGATCATGAATCATGAATTGAATCATAAAACATGAATCGAATCATGAGTCATGAATCGAATCATAAATTGAACCATGAATCATGAATCACGAATCGAATCATGAATAATGAATTGAATAATGAATTGAATCATGAATTGAATCATGAATCATGAATTGAATCATGAATTTTGAATCAAATCATGAATCATGAATCATGAATTGAATCATGAATCATTAATCGAATCATGAATCATGAATTAAATTGAATCATGATTCATTAATCATGAATTGAATCATGAATCATGAATCAAATCATGAATCATGAATCATTAATTGAATCATGAATCGAATCATGAATCATGAATTGAATCATGATTCATGAATCATGAATTGAATCATGAATCACAAATCATGAATCATGAATTGAATCATGAATCATGAATTGAATCATGAATTGAATCATGAATCATGAATTCAATCATGAATCATGAATTGAATCATGAATCATGAATTGAATCATGAAACATGAATCGAATCATGAACCATGAATCATGAATTGAATCATGAATCATGAATCATGAATCATGAATCGAATCATGAATCATGAATCGAATCATGAATCATGAATCGAATCATGAATCGAATCATGAATCATTAATTGAATCATGAATCATGAATTGAATCATGAATTGAATCATGAATCATGAATTATGAAATGAATCATGAATCATGAATCGAATAATGAATAATGAATTGAATCATGAATCATGAATTGAATCATGAATCATTAATCATGAATCGAATCATGAATCGAATTATTAATCATGAATCGAATCATGAATCGAATCATGAATCATGAATCGAATCATGAATCGAATCATGAATCGAATCATGAATCATGAATCGAATCATGAATCGAATCAAGAATCATGAATCATGAATCGAATCATGAATCATGAATCATGAATTGATTCCTAAATCATGAAATGAATCATGATTTGAGTCATGAATCATGAATCATAAATCGGATCATGAATCATGAAGTGAATCATAAAACATGAATCGAATCATGAATCATGAATCGAATCATAAATTGAATCATGAATCATGAATCACGAATCGAATCATGAATAATGAATTGAATAATGAATTGAATCATGAATTGAATCATGAATCATGAATTGAATCATGAATTTTGAATCAAATCATGAATCATGAATCATGAATTGAATCATGAATCATTAATCGAATCATGAATCATGAATTAAATTGAATCATGATTCATTAATCATGAATTGAATCATGAATCATTAATCATGAATTGAATCATGAATCATGAATCAAATCATGAATCATGAATCATTAATTGAATCATGAATCGAATCATGAATCATGAATTGAATCATGATTCATGAATCATGAATTGAATCATGAATCACAAATCATGAATCATGAATTGAATCATGAATCATGAATTGAATCATGAATTGAATCATGAATCATGAATTGAATCATGAATCATGAATTGAATCATGAATCATGAATTGAATCATGAAACATGAATCGAATCATGAACCATGAATCATGAATTGAATCATGAATCATGAATTATGAAATGAATCATGAATCATGAATCGAATAATGAATAATGAATTGAATCATGAATCATGAATTGAATCATGAATCATTAATCATGAATCGAATCATGAATCGAATTATTAATCATGAATCGAATCATGAATCGAATCATGAATCATGAATCGAATCATGAATCATGAATCGAATCATGAATCGAATCATGAATCATGAATCGAATCATGAATCGAATCATAAATCATGAATCGAATCATGAATCGAATCATGAATCATGAATCGAATCATGAATCGAATAATGAATCGAATCATGAATCATGAATCGAATCATGAATCGAATCAAGAATCATGAATCATGAATCGAATCATGAATCGAATAATGAATCGAATCATGAATCAAGAATCGAATCATGAATCGAATCATGAATCATGAATCGAATCATGAATTGAATCCTAAATCATGAAATGAATCATGATTTGAGTAATGAATCATGAATCATAAATCGGATCATGAATCATGAATTGAATCATAAAACATGAATCGAATCATGAATCGAATCATAAATTGAATCATGAATCATGAAATGAATCATGAATCATGAATTGAATCATGAATCAATGAACATGAATTGAATCATAAAACATGAATTGAATCATGAATCATGAATCGAATCGTGAATCATGAATCGAATCATAAATTGAATCATGAATCAAAACATGAATTATGAATCATTAATTAAATCATGAATCATTAATTAAATCATGAATCATAAATCATAAATTGAATCATGAATCATGAATCATGAATCGAATCATGAATCATGAATTGAATCATGAATCGAATCATGAATCATGAATCGAATCATGAATCATGAATCATTAATTTAATCATGAATTATGTATTGAATCATGAATTTTATCATGAATCGAATCATGAATCATGAATCATGTATTGAATCATAAATCATGAATCATGAATCATGAATTAAAACATGAATTGAATCATGAATCATAAATCGAATCATGAATCATTAATCAAATCATGAATCATTACTTGAATCATGAATTGAATAATAAATCATGAATCATGAAATGAATCATGAATTGAATCATGAATCATGAATCGAATCATAAATCATTAATCGAATCATGAATCATGAATTGAATCATGAATCATGAATTGAATCATGAATCATGAATCGAATCATGAATCATAAATAGAATCATGATTCATGAATCATGAATTGAATCATGATTCATGAATCATGAATCGAATCATGAATCAAGAATCATGAATCGAATCATGAATCAAGAATCATGAATCGAATCATGAATCATGAATTGAATCATGAATCGAATCATGAATCATGAATTGAATCATGATTCATGAATCATGAATCGAATCATGAATCAAGAATCATGAATCGAATCATGAATCAAGAATCATGAATCGAATCATGAATCATGAATTGAATCATGAATCATTAATCGAATAATGAATCATAAATTGAATCATGAATCGAATCATGATTTGAATCATGAATCATTAATCGAATCATGAATTGAATCATGAAATGAATCAAGAATCATGAATCATGAATTGAATCATGAATCATAAATCGGATCATGAATCATGAATTGAATCATAAAACATGAATCGAATCATGAAATGAATCATGAATCATGAAACATGAATTGAATCATAAAACATGAATCGAATCGTAAATCATGAATCGAGTCATGAATCATGAATTGAATCATGAATCATGAATTGAATCATGAATCATGATTCGAATTATGAATCATGATTCGAATCATGAATCATGAATCGAATCATGAATCATGAATCACGAATCGAATCATGAATCACGAATCGAATCATGAATCATGAATCGAATCATGAATCATGAATCGAATCATGAATCATGAATTGAATCATGAATTGAATCATGATCCATGAATTGAATCATGAATCATAAATTGAATCATGAATCATGAATCACGAATCGAATCATGAATCGAATCATGAATCACGAATCGAATCATGAATCGAATCATGAATCATGAATTGAATCATGAATCATGAATTAAATCATGATCCATGAATTGAATCATGAATTATGAAATGAATCATGAATCATGAATTAAATCATGAATCATGAATTAAATCATGAATCATGAATTGAATCATGAATCATGAATTGACTCATGAATCATGAGTCGAATCATGAATCATAAATCATGAATTGAATCATGAATCGAATAATGAATTGAATCATGAATCATGAATCATAAATCATGAATCATGAATCGAATCATGAATCGAATCATGAATCATGAATTGAATCATGAATCATGAATTGAATCATGAATCATGAATCATGAATCATGAATCATGAATTGAATCATGAATCATGAATTGAATCATGAATCATGAATCATGAATCGAATCATGAATCGAATCATGAATCATGAATCGAATCATGAATCATGAATCGAATCATGAATCATGAATTGAATCCTAAATCATGAAATGAATCATGATTTCAGTCATGAATCATGAATCATAAATCGGATCATGAATCATGAATTGAATCATAAAACATGAATCGAATCATGAATCATGAATCGAATCATAAATTGAATCATGAATCATGAATCACGAATCGAATCATGAATAATGAATTGAATCATGAATTGAATCATGAATCATGAATTGAATCATGAATTATGAATCAAATCATGAATCATGAATTGAATCATGAATCATTAATCGAATCATGAATCATGAATTAAATTGAATCATGATTCATTAATCATGAATTGAATCATGAATCATGAATCATATCATGAATCATGAATCATTAATTGAATCATGAATCATGAATCAAATCATGAATCATGAATTGAATCATGAAACATGAATCGAATCATGAAACATGAATCGAATCATGAATCGAATCATGAATCATGAATCATGAATCATGAATCGAATCACGAATCATGAATCATGAATCGAATCATGAATCATGAATCGAATAATTAATCATGAATCATGAATTGATTCCTAAATCATGAAATGAATCATGATTTGAGTCATGAATCATGAATCATAAATCGGATCATGAATCATGAATTGAATCATAAAACATGAATCGAATCATGAATCATGAATCGAATCATAAATTGAATCATGAATCATGAATCACGAATCGAATCATGAATAATGAATTGAATAATGAATTGAATCATGAATTGAATCATGAATCATGAATTGAATCATGAATTATGAATCAAATCATGAATCATGAATCATGAATTGAATCATGAATCATTAATCGAATCATGAATCATGACTTAAATTGAATCATGATTCATTAATCATGAATTGAATCATGAATCATGAATCAAATCATGAATCATGAATCATTAATTGAATCATGAATTGAATCATGAATCATGAATTGAATTGAATCATGATTCATGAATCATGAATTGAATCATGAATCACAAATCATGAATCATGAATCATGAATCATGAATTGAATCATGAATCATGAATTGAATCATGAATTGAATCATGAATCATGAATTGAATCATGAATCATGAATTGAATCATGAATTGAATCATGAATTGAATCATGAATCATGAATTGAACCATGAATCATGAATTGAGTCATGAATCATGAATTATAAATGAATCATGAATCATGAATTGAATCATGAATCATGAATTATGAATGAATCATGAATCATGAATTGAATCATGAATCTTGAATCACGAATCGAATCATGAAACATGAATTGAATCATGAAACATGAATCGAATCATGAACCATGAATCATGAATTGAATCATGAATCATGAATCATGAATCATGAATCAAATCATGAATCATGAATCGAATCATGAATCATGAATTGAATCATGAATTGAATCATGAATCATGAATTATGAAATGAATCATGAATCATGAATCGAATAATGAATAATGAATCGAATCATGAATCATGAATCGAATCATGAATCATGAATCGAATCATGAATCGAAGTATTAATTATGAATCGAATCATGAATCATGAATCGAATCATGAATCGAATCATGAATCGAATCATGAATCGAATCAAGAATCATGAATCATGAATCGAATCATGAATCGAATAATGAATCGAATCATGAATCAAGAATCGAATCATGAATCATGAATCATGAATCGAATCATGAATCATGAATCGAATCATGAATTGAATCCTAAATCATGAAATGAATCATGATTTGAGTCATGAATCATGAATCATAAATCGGATCATGAATCATGAATTGAATCATAAAACATGAATCGAATCATGAATCATGAATCGAATCATAAATTGAATCATGAATCAATGAACATGAATTGAATCATAAAACATGAATTGAATCATGAATCATGAATCAAAACATGAATTATGAATCATTAATTAAATCATGAATCATTAATTAAATCATGAATCATGAATCATGAATTGAATCATGAATCAAAACATGAATTATGAATCATTAATTAAATCATGAATCATTAATTAAATCATGAATCATGAATCATGAATTGAATCATGAATTGAATCATGAATCATGAATCATGAATTTAATCATGAAACATGAATTGAATAATGAATCATGAATTGAATCATGAATTATGAATTGAATCATGAATCGAATCATGAATCAAATCATGAATCATAAATTGAATCATGAATTGAATCATGAATCATGAATTGAGTCATGAATCATGAATTATAAATGAATCATGAATCATGAATTGAATCATGAATCATGAATTATGAATGAATCATGAATCATGAATTGAATCATGAATCTTGAATCACGAATCGAATCATGAAACATGAATTGAATCATGAATCATGAATCATGAATTGAATCATGAATCGAATTATGAACCATGAATCATGAATTAAATCATGAATCATGAATCATGAATCATGAATTGAATCATGAATCATGAATCGAATCATGAATCATGAATCGAATCATGAATCATGAATCATGAATCGAATCATGAATCATGAATCGAATCATGAATCATGAATCATTAATTGAATCATGAATTGAATCATGAATCATGAAATGAATCATGAATCATAAATTGAATCATGAATCATGAATCATGAACCATGAATTGAATCATGAATTATGAAATGAATCATGAATCATGAATTAAATCATGAATCATGAATTAAATCATGAATCATGAATTGAATCATGAATCATGAATCATGAATTGACTCATGAATCATGAGTCGAATCATGAATCATAAATCATGAATTGAATCATGAATCGAATAATGAATAATGAATTGAATCATGAATCATGAATTAAATCATGAATCATGAATTAAATCATGAATCATGAATTGAATCATGAATCATGAATCATGAATTGACTCATGAATCATGAGTCGAATCATGAATCATAAATCATGAATTGAATCATGAATCGAATAATGAATAATGAATTGAATCATGAATCATGAATCATAAATCATGAATCATGAATCGAATCATGAATTATGAATCGAATTATGAATCATGAATTTAATCATGAATCATGAATTGAATCATGAATCATGAATCATGAATTGAATCATGAATCATGAATTGAATCATGAATCATGAATCATGAATTGAATCATGAATCATGAATCGAATCATGAATCATGAATCGAATCATGAATCATGAATCATGAATTGAATCCTAAATCATGAAATGAATCATGATTTCAGTCATGAATCATGAATCATAAATCGGATCATGAATCATGAATTGAATCATAAAACATGAATCGAATCATGAATCATGAATCGAATCATAAATTGAATCATGAATCATGAATCACGAATCGAATCATGAATAATGAATCATGAATCATGAATTGAATTGAATCATGATTCATGAATCATGAATTGAATCATGAATCACAAATCATGAATCATGAATCATGAATCATGAATTGAATCATGAATCATGAATTGAATCATGAATTGAATCATGAATCATGAATTGAATCATGAATCATGAATTGAATCATGAATCATGAATTGAATCATGAAACATGAATCGAATCATGAACCATGAATCATGAATTGAATCATGAATCATGAATCATGAATCATGAATCGAATCATGAATCATGAATCGAATCATGAATCGAATCATGAATCATTAATTGAATCATGAATCATGAATTGAATCATGAATTGAATCATGAATCATGAATTATGAAATGAATCATGAATCATGAATCAAATAATGAATAATGAATTGAATCATGAATCATGAATTGAATCATGAATCATTAATCATGAATCGAATCATGAATCGAATTATTAATCATGAATCGAATCATGAATCATGAATCGAATCATGAATCATGAATCGAATCATGAATCGAAGTATTAATCATGAATCAAATCATGAATCAAATCATGAATCATGAATCGAATCATGAATCGAATCATGAATCGAATCAAGAATCATGAATCGAATCATGAATCATGAATCAAATCATGAATCGAATAATGAATCGAATCATGAATCAAGAATCGAATCATGAATCATGAATCATGAATCGAATCATGAATCATGAATCGAATCATGAATCATGAATCGAATCATGAATCATGAATCGAATCATGAATTGAATCCTAAATCATGAAATGAATCATGATTTGAGTCATGAATCATGAATCATAAATCGGATCATGAATCATGAATTGAATCATAAAACATGAATCGAATCGTGAATCATGAATCGAATCATAAATTGAATCATGAATCATGAAATGAATCATGAATTGAATCATGAATCAATGAACATGAATTGAATCATAAAACATGAATTGAATCATGAATCATGAATCGAATCGTGAATCATGAATCGAATCATAAATTGAATCATGAATCAAAACATGAACTATGAATCATTAATTAAATCATGAATCATTAATTAAATCATGAATCATGAATCATGAATTGAATCATGAATCAAAACATGAATTATGAATCATTAATTAAATCATGAATCATTAATTAAATCATGAATCATGAATCATGAATTGAATCATGAATTGAATCATGAATCATGAATCATGAATTTAATCATGAATCATAAATTGAATCATGAATTATGAATTGAATCATGAATCGAATCATGAATCGAATCATGAATCGAATCATGAATCATAAATTGAATCATGAATTGAATCATGAATCATGAATTGAGTCATGAATCATGAATTATGAATGAATCATGAATCATGAATTGAATCATGAATCATGAATTATGAATGAATCATGAATCATGAATTGAATCATGAATCTTGAATCACGAATCGAATCATGAATAATGAATTGAATCATGAATTGAATCATGAATCATGAATTGAATCATGAATCATGAATTGAATCATGAATCGAATTATGAACCATGAATCATGAATTAAATCATGAATCCTGAATCATGAATTGAATCATGAATCATGAATCGAATCATGAATCATGAATCGAATCATGAATCGAATCATGAATCATGAATCATTAATTGAATCATGAATCGAATCATGAATCATGAATTGAATCATGAATCATGAATTGAATCATGAATCATGAATCATGAATCATGAATTGAATCATGAATCATGAATTGAATCATGAATCATGAATTGAATCATGAATCATGAATCATGAATCGAATCATGAATCGAATCATGAATCATGAATCGAATCATGAATCATGAATCGAATCATGAATCATGAATTGAATCCTAAATCATGAAATGAATCATGATTTCAGTCATGAATCATGAATCATAAATCGGATCATGAGTCATGAATTGAATCATAAAACATGAATCGAATCATGAATCATGAATCGAATCATAAATTGAATCATGAATCATGAATCACGAATCGAATCATGAATAATGAATTGAATCATGAATTGAATCATGAATCATGAATTGAATCATGAATTATGAATCAAATCATGAATCATGAATTGAATCATGAATCATTAATCGAATCATGAATCATGAATTAAATTGAATCATGATTCATTAATCATGAATTGAATCATGAATCATATCATGAATCATGAATCATTAATTGAATCATGAATCATGAATCAAATCATGAATCATGAATTGAATCATGAAACATGAATCGAATCATGAATCGAATCATGAATCATGAATCATGAATCATGAATCGAATCACGAATCATGAATCGAATCATGAATCATGAATCGAATAATTAATCATGAATCATGAATTGATTCCTAAATCATGAAATGAATCATGATTTGAGTCATGAATCATGAATCATAAATCGGATCATGAATCATGAATTGAATCATAAAACATGAATCGAATCATGAATCATGAATCGAATCATAAATTGAATCATGAATCATGAATCACGAATCGAATCATGAATAATGAATTGAATAATGAATTGAATCATGAATTGAATCATGAATCATGAATTGAATCATGAATTATGAATCAAATCATGAATCATGAATCATGAATTGAATCATGAATCATTAATCGAATCATGAATCATGACTTAAATTGAATCATGATTCATTAATCATGAATTGAATCATGAATCATGAATCAAATCATGAATCATGAATCATTAATTGAATCATGAATCGAATCATGAATCATGAATTGAATTGAATCATGATTCATGAATCATGAATTGAATCATGAATCACAAATCATGAATCATGAATCATGAATCATGAATTGAATCATGAATCATGAATTGAATCATGAATTGAATCATGAATCATGAATTGAATCATGAATCATGAATTGAATCATGAAACATGAATCGAATCATGAACCATGAATCATGAATTGAATCATGAATCATGAATCATGAATCAAATCATGAATCATGAATCGAATCATGAATCATGAATCGAATCATGAATCGAATCATGAATCATTAATTGAATCATGAATCATGAATTGAATCATGAATTGAATCATGAATCATGAATTATGAAATGAATCATGAATCATTAATCGAATAATGAATAATGAATTGAATCATGAATCATGAATTGAATCATGAATCATTAATCATGAATCGAATCATGAATCGAATTATTAATCATGAATCGAATCATGAATCATGAATCGAATCATGAATCGAAGTATTAATCATGAATCGAATCATGAATCATGAATCGAATCATGAATCGAATCATGAATCGAATCAAGAATCATGAATCATGAATCGAATCATGAATCGAATAATGAATCGAATCATGAATCAAGAATCGAATCATGAATCATGAATCATGAATCGAATCATGAATCATGAATCGAATCATGAATTGAATCCTAAATCATGAAATGAATCATGATTTGAGTCATGAATCATAAATCGGATCATGAATCATGAATTGAATCATAAAACATGAATCGAATCATGAATCATGAATCGAATCATAAATTGAATCATGAATCATGAAATGAATCATGAAATGAATCATGAATCATGAATTGAATCATGAATCAATGAACATGAATTGAATCATAAAACATGAATTGAATCATGAATCATGAATCGAATCGTGAATCATGAATCGAATCATAAATTGAATCATGAATCAAAACATGAATTATGAATCATTAATTAAATCATGAATCATTAATTAAATCATGAATCATGAATCATGAATTGAATCATGAATCAAAACATGAATTATGAATCATTAATTAAATCATGAATCATTAATTAAATCATGAATCATGAATCATGAATTGAATCATGAATTGAATCATGAATCATGAATCATGAATTTAATCATGAAACATGAATTGAATAATGAATCATGAATTGAATCATGAATTATGAATTGAATCATGAATCGAATCATGAATCAAATCATGAATCATAAATTGAATCATGAATTGAATCATGAATCATGAATTGAGTCATGAATCATGAATTATGAATGAATCATGAATCATGAATTGAATCATGAATCATGAATTATGAATGAATCATGAATCATGAATTGAATCATGAATCTTGAATCACGAATCGAATCATGAATCATGAATTGAATCATGAATCATGAATCATGAATTGAATCATGAATCGAATTATGAACCATGAATCATGAATTAAATCATGAATCATGAATCATGAATCATGAATTGAATCATGAATCATGAATCGAATCATGAATCATGAATCGAATCATGAATCATGAATCATGAATCGAATCATGAATCATGAATTGAATCATGAATCATGAATCATTAATTGAATCATGAATTGAATCATGAATCATGAAATGAATCATGAATCATAAATTGAATCATGAATCATGAATCATGAATCATGAACCATGAATTGAATCATGAATTATGAAATGAATCATGAATCATGAATTAAATCATGAATCATGAATTAAATCATGAATCATGAATTGAATCATGAATCATGAATCATGAATTGACTCATGAATCATGAGTCGAATCATGAATCATAAATCATGAATTGAATCATGAATCGAATAATGAATAATGAATTGAATCATGAATCATGAATCGAATCATGAATTATGAATCGAATTATGAATCATGAATTGAATCATGAATCATGAATTGAATCATGAATCATGAATCATGAATCATGAATCATGAATCATGAATTGAATCATGAATCATGAATTAAATCATGAATCATGAATCATGAATTGAATCATGAATCGAATCATGAATCATGAATCATGAATTGAATCCTAAATCATGAAATGAATCATGATTTCAGTCATGAATCATGAATCATAAATCGGATCATGAATCATGAATTGAATCATAAAACATGAATCGAATCATGAATCATGAATCGAATCATAAATTGAATCATGAATCACGAATCGAATCATGAATAATGAATCATGAATCATGAATTGAATTGATTCATGATTCATGAATCATGAATTGAATCATGAATCACAAATCATGAATCATGAATCATGAATCATGAATTGAATCATGAATCATGAATTGAATCATGAATTGAATCATGAATCATGAATTGAATCATGAATCATGAATTGAATAATGAATCATGAATTGAATCATGAATCATGAATTGAATCATGAAACATGAATCGAATCATGAACCATGAATCATGAATTGAATCATGAATCATGAATCGAATCATGAATCGAATCATGAATCATGAATCGAATCATGAATCATTAATTGAATCATGAATCATGAATTGAATCATGAATTGAATCATGAATCATGAATTATGAAATGAATCATGAATCATGAATCGAATAATGAATAATGAATTGAATCATGAATCATGAATTGAATCATGAATCATTAATCATGAATCGAATCATGAATCGAATTATTAATCATGAATCGAATCATGAATCATGAATCGAATCATGAATCATGAATCGAATCATGAATCGAAGTATTAATCATGAATCGAATCATGAATCATGAATCGAATCATGAATCGAATCATGAATCGAATCATGAATCGAATCAAGAATCATGAATCATGAATCGAATCATGAATCGAATCATGAATCGAATAATGAATCGAATCATGAATCAAGAATCGAATCATGAATCATGAATCATGAATCGAATCATGAATCATGAATCGAATCATGAATTGAATCCTAAATCATGAAATGAATCATGATTTGAGTCATGAATCATGAATCATAAATCGGATCATGAATCATGAATTGAATCATAAAACATGAATCGAATCATGAATCATGAATCGAATCATAAATTGAATCATGAATCATGAAATGAATCATGAAATGAATCATGAATCATGAATTGAATCATAAAACATGAATTGAATCATGAATCATGAATCGAATCGTGAATCATGAATCGAATCATAAATTGAATCATGAATCAAAACATGAATTATGAATCATTAATTAAATCATGAATCATTAATTAAATCATGAATCATGAATCATGAATTGAATCATGAATCAAAACATGAATTATGAATCATTAATTAAATCATGAATCATTAATTAAATCATGAATCATGAATCATGAATTGAATCATGAATTGAATCATGAATCATGAATCATGAATTTAATCATGAAACATGAATTGAATAATGAATCATGAATTGAATCATGAATTATGAATTGAATCATGAATCGAATCATGAATCAAATCATGAATCATAAATTGAATCATGAATTGAATCATGAATCATGAATTGAGTCATGAATCATGAATTATGAATGAATCATGAATCATGAATTGAATCATGAATCATGAATTATGAATGAATCATGAATCATGAATTGAATCATGAATCTTGAATCACGAATCGAATCATGAATCATGAATTGAATCATGAATCATGAATCATGAATCATGAATTAAATCATGAATCATGAATCATGAATCATGAATTGAATCATGAATCATGAATCGAATCATGAATCATGAATCGAATCATGAATCATGAATCATGAATCGAATCATGAATCATGAATCGAATCATGAATCATGAATCATTAATTGAATCATGAATTGAATCATGAATCATGAAATGAATCATGAATCATAAATTGAATCATGAATCATGAATCATGAATCATGAACCATGAATTGAATCATGAATTATGAAATGAATCATGAATCATGAATTAAATCATGAATCATGAATTAAATCATGAATCATGAATTGAATCATGAATCATGAATCATGAATTGACTCATGAATCATGAGTCGAATCATGAATCATAAATCATGAATTGAATCATGAATCGAATAATGAATAATGAATTGAATCATGAATCATGAATCATAAATCATGAATCATGAATCGAATCATGAATTATGAATCGAATTATGAATCATGAATTGAATCATGAATCATGAATTGAATCATGAATCATGAATCATGAATCATGAATTGAATCATGAATCATGAATTAAATCATGAATCATGAATCATGAATTGAATCATGAATCGAATCATGAATCATGAATCATGAATTGAATCCTAAATCATGAAATGAATCATGATTTCAGTCATGAATCATGAATCATAAATCGGATCATGAATCATGAATTGAATCATAAAACATGAATCGAATCATGAATCATGAATCGAATCATAAATTGAATCATGAATCATGAATCACGAATCGAATCATGAATAATGAATCATGAATCATGAATTGAATTGATTCATGATTCATGAATCATGAATTGAATCATGAATCACAAATCATGAATCATGAATCATGAATTGAATCATGAATCATGAATTGAATCATGAATTGAATCATGAATCATGAATTAAATCATGAATCATGAATTGAATCATGAATCATGAATTGAATCATGAATCATGAATTGAATCATGAATTGAATCATGAATCATGAATTGAATCATGAATCATGAATTGAATCATGAATCATGAATTGAATCATGAAACATGAATCGAATCATGAACCATGAATCATGAATTGAATCATGAATCATGAATCATGAATCGAATCATGAATCGAATCATGAATCATGAATCGAATCATGAATCGAATCATGAATCATTAATTGAATCATGAATCATGAATTGAATCATGAATTGAATCATGAATCATGAATTATGAAATGAATCATGAATCATGAATCGAATAATGAATAATGAATTGAATCATGAATCATGAATTGAATCATGAATCATTAATCATGAATCGAATCATGAATCGAATTATTAATCATGAATCGAATCATGAATCATGAATCGAATCATGAATCATGAATCGAATCATGAATCGAAGTATTAATCATGAATCGAATCATGAATCGAATCATGAATCGAATCAAGAATCATGAATCATGAATTGAATCATGAATCATGAATCGAATCATGAATCGAATAATGAATCGAATCATGAATCAAGAATCGAATCATGAATCATGAATCGAATCATGAATCATGAATCGAATCATGAATCATGAATCGAATCATGAATTGAATCCTAAATCATGAAATGAATCATGATTTGAGTCATGAATCATGAATCATAAATCGGATCATGAATCATGAATTGAATCATAAAACATGAATCGAATCGTGAATCATGAATCGAATCATAAATTGAATCATGAATCATGAAATGAATCATGAATTGAATCATGAATCAATGAACATGAATTGAATCATAAAACATGAATTGAATCATGAATCATGAATCGAATCATAAATTGAATCATGAATCATGAATCACGAATCGAATCATGAATAATGAATCATGAATCATGAATTGAATTGAATCATGATTCATGAATCATGAATTGAATCATGAATCACAAATCATGAATCATGAATCATGAATCATGAATTGAATCATGAATCATGAATTGAATCATGAATTGAATCATGAATCATGAATTGAATCATGAATCATGAATTGAATCATGAATCATGAATTGAATCATGAAACATGAATCGAATCATGAACCATGAATCATGAATTGAATCATGAATCATGAATCATGAATCATGAATCGAATCATGAATCATGAATCGAATCATGAATCGAATCATGAATCATTAATTGAATCATGAATCATGAATTGAATCATGAATTGAATCATGAATCATGAATTATGAAATGAATCATGAATCATGAATCAAATAATGAATAATGAATTGAATCATGAATCATGAATTGAATCATGAATCATTAATCATGAATCGAATCATGAATCGAATTATTAATCATGAATCGAATCATGAATCATGAATCGAATCATGAATCATGAATCGAATCATGAATCGAAGTATTAATCATGAATCAAATCATGAATCAAATCATGAATCATGAATCGAATCATGAATCGAATCATGAATCGAATCAAGAATCATGAATCATGAATCGAATCATGAATCATGAATCAAATCATGAATCGAATAATGAATCGAATCATGAATCAAGAATCGAATCATGAATCATGAATCATGAATCGAATCATGAATCATGAATCGAATCATGAATCATGAATCGAATCATGAATCATGAATCGAATCATGAATTGAATCCTAAATCATGAAATGAATCATGATTTGAGTCATGAATCATGAATCATAAATCGGATCATGAATCATGAATTGAATCATAAAACATGAATCGAATCGTGAATCATGAATCGAATCATAAATTGAATCATGAATCATGAAATGAATCATGAATTGAATCATGAATCAATGAACATGAATTGAATCATAAAACATGAATTGAATCATGAATCATGAATCGAATCGTGAATCATGAATCGAATCATAAATTGAATCATGAATCAAAACATGAACTATGAATCATTAATTAAATCATGAATCATTAATTAAATCATGAATCATGAATCATGAATTGAATCATGAATCAAAACATGAATTATGAATCATTAATTAAATCATGAATCATTAATTAAATCATGAATCATGAATCATGAATTGAATCATGAATTGAATCATGAATCATGAATCATGAATTTAATCATGAAACATGAATTGAATCATGAATCATGAATTGAATCATGAATTATGAATTGAATCATGAATCGAATCATGAATCGAATCATGAATCGAATCATGAATCATAAATTGAATCATGAATTGAATCATGAATCATGAATTGAGTCATGAATCATGAATTATGAATGAATCATGAATCATGAATTGAATCATGAATCATGAATTATGAATGAATCATGAATCATGAATTGAATCATGAATCTTGAATCACGAATCGAATCATGAATAATGAATTGAATCATGAATTGAATCATGAATCATGAATTGAATCATGAATCATGAATCATGAATTGAATCATGAATCGAATTATGAACCATGAATCATGAATTAAATCATGAATCCTGAATCATGAATTGAATCATGAATCATGAATCGAATCATGAATCATGAATCGAATCATGAATCATGAATCGAATCATGAATCATGAATCATTAATTGAATCATGAATCGAATCATGAATCATGAATTGAATCATGAATCATGAATTGAATCATGAATCATGAATCATGAATCATGAATTGAATCATGAATCATGAATTGAATCATGAATCATGAATTGAATCATGAATCATGAATCATGAATCGAATCATGAATCGAATCATGAATCATGAATCGAATCATGAATCATGAATCGAATCATGAATCATGAATTGAATCCTAAATCATGAAATGAATCATGATTTCAGTCATGAATCATGAATCATAAATCGGATCATGAGTCATGAATTGAATCATAAAACATGAATCGAATCATGAATCATGAATCGAATCATAAATTGAATCATGAATCATGAATCACGAATCGAATCATGAATAATGAATTGAATCATGAATTGAATCATGAATCATGAATTGAATCATGAATTATGAATCAAATCATGAATCATGAATTGAATCATGAATCATTAATCGAATCATGAATCATGAATTAAATTGAATCATGATTCATTAATCATGAATTGAATCATGAATCATATCATGAATCATGAATCATTAATTGAATCATGAATCATGAATCAAATCATGAATCATGAATTGAATCATGAAACATGAATCGAATCATGAATCGAATCATGAATCATGAATCATGAATCATGAATCGAATCACGAATCATGAATCGAATCATGAATCATGAATCGAATAATTAATCATGAATCATGAATTGATTCCTAAATCATGAAATGAATCATGATTTGAGTCATGAATCATGAATCATAAATCGGATCATGAATCATGAATTGAATCATAAAACATGAATCGAATCATGAATCATGAATCGAATCATAAATTGAATCATGAATCATGAATCACGAATCGAATCATGAATAATGAATTGAATAATGAATTGAATCATGAATTGAATCATGAATCATGAATTGAATCATGAATTATGAATCAAATCATGAATCATGAATCATGAATTGAATCATGAATCATTAATCGAATCATGAATCATGACTTAAATTGAATCATGATTCATTAATCATGAATTGAATCATGAATCATGAATCAAATCATGAATCATGAATCATTAATTGAATCATGAATCGAATCATGAATCATGAATTGAATTGAATCATGATTCATGAATCATGAATTGAATCATGAATCACAAATCATGAATCATGAATCATGAATCATGAATTGAATCATGAATCATGAATTGAATCATGAATTGAATCATGAATCATGAATTGAATCATGAATCATGAATTGAATCATGAAACATGAATCGAATCATGAACCATGAATCATGAATTGAATCATGAATCATGAATCATGAATCAAATCATGAATCATGAATCGAATCATGAATCATGAATCGAATCATGAATCGAATCATGAATCATTAATTGAATCATGAATCATGAATTGAATCATGAATTGAATCATGAATCATGAATTATGAAATGAATCATGAATCATTAATCGAATAATGAATAATGAATTGAATCATGAATCATGAATTGAATCATGAATCATTAATCATGAATCGAATCATGAATCGAATTATTAATCATGAATCGAATCATGAATCATGAATCGAATCATGAATCGAAGTATTAATCATGAATCGAATCATGAATCATGAATCGAATCATGAATCGAATCATGAATCGAATCAAGAATCATGAATCATGAATCGAATCATGAATCGAATAATGAATCGAATCATGAATCAAGAATCGAATCATGAATCATGAATCATGAATCGAATCATGAATCATGAATCGAATCATGAATTGAATCCTAAATCATGAAATGAATCATGATTTGAGTCATGAATCATGAATCATAAATCGGATCATGAATCATGAATTGAATCATAAAACATGAATCGAATCATGAATCATGAATCGAATCATAAATTGAATCATGAATCATGAAATGAATCATGAAATGAATCATGAATCATGAATTGAATCATGAATCAATGAACATGAATTGAATCATAAAACATGAATTGAATCATGAATCATGAATCGAATCGTGAATCATGAATCGAATCATAAATTGAATCATGAATCAAAACATGAATTATGAATCATTAATTAAATCATGAATCATTAATTAAATCATGAATCATGAATCATGAATTGAATCATGAATCAAAACATGAATTATGAATCATTAATTAAATCATGAATCATTAATTAAATCATGAATCATGAATCATGAATTGAATCATGAATTGAATCATGAATCATGAATCATGAATTTAATCATGAAACATGAATTGAATAATGAATCATGAATTGAATCATGAATTATGAATTGAATCATGAATCGAATCATGAATCAAATCATGAATCATAAATTGAATCATGAATTGAATCATGAATCATGAATTGAGTCATGAATCATGAATTATGAATGAATCATGAATCATGAATTGAATCATGAATCATGAATTATGAATGAATCATGAATCATGAATTGAATCATGAATCTTGAATCACGAATCGAATCATGAATCATGAATTGAATCATGAATCATGAATCATGAATTGAATCATGAATCGAATTATGAACCATGAATCATGAATTAAATCATGAATCATGAATCATGAATCATGAATTGAATCATGAATCATGAATCGAATCATGAATCATGAATCGAATCATGAATCATGAATCATGAATCGAATCATGAATCATGAATCGAATCATGAATCATGAATCATTAATTGAATCATGAATTGAATCATGAATCATGAAATGAATCATGAATCATAAATTGAATCATGAATCATGAATCATGAATCATGAACCATGAATTGAATCATGAATTATGAAATGAATCATGAATCATGAATTAAATCATGAATCATGAATTAAATCATGAATCATGAATTGAATCATGAATCATGAATCATGAATTGACTCATGAATCATGAGTCGAATCATGAATCATAAATCATGAATTGAATCATGAATCGAATAATGAATAATGAATTGAATCATGAATCATGAATCATGAATCGAATCATGAATTATGAATCGAATTATGAATCATGAATTGAATCATGAATCATGAATTGAATCATGAATCATGAATCATGAATCATGAATCATGAATCATGAATTGAATCATGAATCATGAATTAAATCATGAATCATGAATCATGAATTGAATCATGAATCGAATCATGAATCATGAATCATGAATTGAATCCTAAATCATGAAATGAATCATGATTTCAGTCATGAATCATGAATCATAAATCGGATCATGAATCATGAATTGAATCATAAAACATGAATCGAATCATGAATCATGAATCGAATCATAAATTGAATCATGAATCACGAATCGAATCATGAATAATGAATCATGAATCATGAATTGAATTGATTCATGATTCATGAATCATGAATTGAATCATGAATCACAAATCATGAATCATGAATCATGAATCATGAATTGAATCATGAATCATGAATTGAATCATGAATTGAATCATGAATCATGAATTGAATCATGAATCATGAATTGAATAATGAATCATGAATTGAATCATGAATCATGAATTGAATCATGAAACATGAATCGAATCATGAACCATGAATCATGAATTGAATCATGAATCATGAATCGAATCATGAATCGAATCATGAATCATGAATCGAATCATGAATCATTAATTGAATCATGAATCATGAATTGAATCATGAATTGAATCATGAATCATGAATTATGAAATGAATCATGAATCATGAATCGAATAATGAATAATGAATTGAATCATGAATCATGAATTGAATCATGAATCATTAATCATGAATCGAATCATGAATCGAATTATTAATCATGAATCGAATCATGAATCATGAATCGAATCATGAATCATGAATCGAATCATGAATCGAAGTATTAATCATGAATCGAATCATGAATCGAATCATGAATCGAATCATGAATCGAATCATGAATCGAATCAAGAATCATGAATCATGAATCGAATCATGAATCGAATCATGAATCGAATAATGAATCGAATCATGAATCAAGAATCGAATCATGAATCATGAATCATGAATCGAATCATGAATCATGAATCGAATCATGAATTGAATCCTAAATCATGAAATGAATCATGATTTGAGTCATGAATCATGAATCATAAATCGGATCATGAATCATGAATTGAATCATAAAACATGAATCGAATCATGAATCATGAATCGAATCATAAATTGAATCATGAATCATGAAATGAATCATGAAATGAATCATGAATCATGAATTGAATCATAAAACATGAATTGAATCATGAATCATGAATCGAATCGTGAATCATGAATCGAATCATAAATTGAATCATGAATCAAAACATGAATTATGAATCATTAATTAAATCATGAATCATTAATTAAATCATGAATCATGAATCATGAATTGAATCATGAATCAAAACATGAATTATGAATCATTAATTAAATCATGAATCATTAATTAAATCATGAATCATGAATCATGAATTGAATCATGAATTGAATCATGAATCATGAATCATGAATTTAATCATGAAACATGAATTGAATAATGAATCATGAATTGAATCATGAATTATGAATTGAATCATGAATCATGAATTGAGTCATGAATCATGAATTATGAATGAATCATGAATCATGAATTGAATCATGAATCATGAATTATGAATGAATCATGAATCATGAATTGAATCATGAATCTTGAATCACGAATCGAATCATGAATCATGAATTGAATCATGAATTGAATCATGAATCATGAATTGAGTCATGAATCATGAATTATGAATGAATCATGAATCATGAATTGAATCATGAATCATGAATTATGAATGAATCATGAATCATGAATTGAATCATGAATCTTGAATCACGAATCGAATCATGAATCATGAATTGAATCATGAATCATGAATCATGAATTGAATCATGAATCGAATTATGAACCATGAATCATGAATTAAATCATGAATCATGAATCATGAATCATGAATTGAATCATGAATCATGAATCGAATCATGAATCATGAATCGAATCATGAATCATGAATCATGAATCGAATCATGAATCATGAATCGAATCATGAATCATGAATCATTAATTGAATCATGAATTGAATCATGAATCATGAAATGAATCATGAATCATAAATTGAATCATGAATCATGAATCATGAATCATGAACCATGAATTGAATCATGAATTATGAAATGAATCATGAATCATGAATTAAATCATGAATCATGAATTAAATCATGAATCATGAATTGAATCATGAATCATGAATTGACTCATGAATCATGAGTCGAATCATGAATCATAAATCATGAATTGAATCATGAATCGAATAATGAATAATGAATTGAATCATGAATCATGAATCATAAATCATGAATCATGAATCGAATCATGAATTATGAATCGAATTATGAATCATGAATTGAATCATGAATCATGAATTGAATCATGAATCATGAATCATGAATCATGAATTGAATCATGAATCATGAATTAAATCATGAATCATGAATCATGAATTGAATCATGAATCGAATCATGAATCATGAATCATGAATTGAATCCTAAATCATGAAATGAATCATGATTTCAGTCATGAATCATAAATCGGATCATGAATCATGAATTGAATCATAAAACATGAATCGAATCATGAATCATGAATCGAATCATAAATTGAATCATGAATCATGAATCACGAATCGAATCATGAATAATGAATCATGAATCATGAATTGAATTGATTCATGATTCATGAATCATGAATTGAATCATGAATCACAAATCATGAATCATGAATCATGAATTGAATCATGAATCATGAATTGAATCATGAATTGAATCATGAATCATGAATTGAATCATGAATCATGAATTGAATCATGAATCATGAATTGAATCATGAATCATGAATTGAATCATGAAACATGAATCGAATCATGAACCATGAATCATGAATTGAATCATGAATCATGAATCATGAATCGAATCATGAATCGAATCATGAATCATGAATCGAATCATGAATCGAATCATGAATCATTAATTGAATCATGAATCATGAATTGAATCATGAATTGAATCATGAATCATGAATTATGAAATGAATCATGAATCATGAATCGAATAATGAATAATGAATTGAATCATGAATCATGAATTGAATCATGAATCATTAATCATGAATCGAATCATGAATCGAATTATTAATCATGAATCGAATCATGAATCATGAATCGAATCATGAATCATGAATCGAATCATGAATCGAAGTATTAATCATGAATCGAATCATGAATCGAATCATGAATCGAATCAAGAATCATGAATCATGAATTGAATCATGAATCATGAATCGAATCATGAATCGAATAATGAATCGAATCATGAATCAAGAATCGAATCATGAATCATGAATCATGAATCGAATCATGAATCGAATCATGAATCATGAATCGAATCATGAATCGAATCATGAATCATTAATTGAATCATGAATCATGAATTGAATCATGAATTGAATCATGAATCATGAATTATGAAATGAATCATGAATCATGAATCGAATAATGAATAATGAATTGAATCATGAATCATGAATTGAATCATGAATCATTAATCATGAATCGAATCATGAATCGAATTATTAATCATGAATCGAATCATGAATCATGAATCGAATCATGAATCATGAATCGAATCATGAATCGAAGTATTAATCATGAATCGAATCATGAATCGAATCATGAATCGAATCAAGAATCATGAATCATGAATTGAATCATGAATCATGAATCGAATCATGAATCGAATAATGAATCGAATCATGAATCAAGAATCGAATCATGAATCATGAATCGAATCATGAATCATGAATCGAATCATGAATCATGAATCGAATCATGAATTGAATCCTAAATCATGAAATGAATCATGATTTGAGTCATGAATCATGAATCATAAATCGGATCATGAATCATGAATTGAATCATAAAACATGAATCGAATCGTGAATCATGAATCGAATCATAAATTGAATCATGAATCATGAAATGAATCATGAATTGAATCATGAATCAATGAACATGAATTGAATCATAAAACATGAATTGAATCATGAATCATGAATCGAATCGTGAATCATGAATCGAATCATAAATTGAATCATGAATCAAAACATGAACTATGAATCATTAATTAAATCATGAATCATTAATTAAATCATGAATCATGAATCATGAATTGAATCATGAATCAAAACATGAATTATGAATCATTAATTAAATCATGAATCATTAATTAAATCATGAATCATGAATCATGAATTGAATCATGAATTGAATCATGAATCATGAATCATGAATTTAATCATGAAACATGAATTGAATCATGAATCATGAATTGAATCATGAATTATGAATTGAATCATGAATCGAATCATGAATCGAATCATGAATCGAATCATGAATCATAAATTGAATCATGAATTGAATCATGAATCATGAATTGAGTCATGAATCATGAATTATGAATGAATCATGAATCATGAATTGAATCATGAATCATGAATTATGAATGAATCATGAATCATGAATTGAATCATGAATCTTGAATCACGAATCGAATCATGAATAATGAATTGAATCATGAATTTAATCATGAATCATGAATTGAATCATGAATCATGAATCATGAATTGAATCATGAATCGAATTATGAACCATGAATCATGAATTAAATCATGAATCATGAATCATGAATTGAATCATGAATCATGAATCGAATCATGAATCATGAATCGAATCATGAATCATGAATCGAATCATGAATCATGAATCATTAATTGAATCATGAATTGAATCATGAATCATAAAATGAATCATGAATCATAAATTGAATCATGAATCATGAATCATGAACCATGAATTGAATCATGAATTATGAAATGAATCATGAATCATGAATTAAATCATGAATCATGAATTAAATCATGAATCATGAATTGAATCATGAATCATGAATCATGAATTGACTCATGAATCATGAGTCGAATCATGAATCATAAATCATGAATTGAATCATGAATCGAATAATGAATAATGAATTGAATCATGAATCATGAATCATAAATCATGAATCATGAATCGAATCATGAATTATGAATCGAATTATGAATCATGAATTGAATCATGAATCATGAATTGAATCATGAAACATGAATCGAATCATGAACCATGAATCATGAATTGAATCATGAATCATGAATCATGAATCGAATCATGAATCATGAATCGAATCATGAATCATGAATCGAATCATGAATCGAATCATGAATCATTAATTGAATCATGAATCATGAATTGAATCATGAATTGAATCATGAATCATGAATTATGAAATGAATCATGAATCATGAATCGAATAATGAATAATGAATTGAATCATGAATCATGAATTGAATCATGAATCATTAATCATGAATCGAATCATGAATCGAATTATTAATCATGAATCGAATCATGAATCAAAACATGAACTATGAATCATTAATTAAATCATGAATCATTAATTAAATCATGAATCATGAATCATGAATTGAATCATGAATCAAAACATGAATTATGAATCATTAATTAAATCATGAATCATTAATTAAATCATGAATCAGGAATCATGAATTGAATCATGAATTGAATCATGAATCATGAATCATGAATTTAATCATGAAACATGAATTGAATCATGAATCATGAATTGAATCATGAATTATGAATTGAATCATGAATCGAATCATGAATCAAATCATGAATCATAAATTGAATCATGAATTGAATCATGAATCATGAATTGAATCATGAATCATGAATCATGAATTGACTCATGAATCATGAGTCGAATCATGAATCATAAATCATGAATTGAATCATGAATCGAATAATGAATAATGAATTGAATCATGAATCATGAATCATAAATCATGAATCGAATCATGAATTATGAATCGAATTATGAATCATGAATTGAATCATGAATCATGAATTGAATCATGAATCATGAATCATGAATCATGAATTGAATCATGAATCATGAATTAAATCATGAATCATGAATCATGAATTGAATCATGAATCGAATCATGAATCATGAATCATGAATTGAATCCTAAATCATGAAATGAATCATGATTTCAGTCATGAATCATGAATCATAAATCGGATCATGAATCATGAATTGAATCATAAAACATGAATCGAATCATGAATCATGAATCGAATCATAAATTGAATCATGAATCATGAATCACGAATCGAATCATGAATAATGAATCATGAATCATGAATTGAATTGATTCATGATTCATGAATCATGAATTGAATCATGAATCACAAATCATGAATCATGAATCATGAATTGAATCATGAATCATGAATTGAATCATGAATTGAATCATGAATCATGAATTGAATCATGAATCATGAATTGAATCATGAATCATGAATTGAATCATGAATCATGAATTGAATCATGAAACATGAATCGAATCATGAACCATGAATCATGAATTGAATCATGAATCATGAATCATGAATCGAATCATGAATCGAATCATGAATCATGAATCGAATCATGAATCGAATCATGAATCATTAATTGAATCATGAATCATGAATTGAATCATGAATTGAATCATGAATCATGAATTATGAAATGAATCTCGAATCATGAATCGAATTATTAATCATGAATCGAATCATGAATCATGAATCGAATCATGAATCATGAATCGAATCATGAATCGAAGTATTAATCATGAATCAAATCATGAATCAAATCATGAATCATGAATCGAATCATGAATAATGAATCATGAATCATGAATTGAATTGATTCATGATTCATGAATCATGAATTGAATCATGAATCACAAATCATGAATCATGAATCATGAATCATGAATTGAATCATGAATCATGAATTGAATCATGAATTGAATCATGAATCATGAATTGAATCATGAATCATGAATTGAATAATGAATCATGAATTGAATCATGAATCATGAATTGAATCATGAAACATGAATCGAATCATGAACCATGAATCATGAATTGAATCATGAATCATGAATCGAATCATGAATCGAATCATGAATCGAATCATGAATCATTAATTGAATCATGAATCATGAATTGAATCATGAATTGAATCATGAATCATGAATTATGAAATGAATCATGAATCATGAATCGAATAATGAATAATGAATTGAATCATGAATCATGAATTGAATCATGAATCATTAATCATGAATCGAATCATGAATCGAATTATTAATCATGAATCGAATCATGAATCATGAATCGAATCATGAATCATGAATCGAATCATGAATCGAAGTATTAATCATGAATCGAATCATGAATCATGAATCGAATCATGAATCGAATCATGAATCGAATCATGAATCGAATCAAGAATCATGAATCATGAATCGAATCATGAATCGAATCATGAATCGAATAATGAATCGAATCATGAATCAAGAATCGAATCATGAATCATGAATCATGAATCGAATCATGAATCATGAATCGAATCATGAATTGAATCCTAAATCATGAAATGAATCATGATTTGAGTCATGAATCATGAATCATAAATCGGATCATGAATCATGAATTGAATCATAAAACATGAATCGAATCATGAATCATGAATCGAATCATAAATTGAATCATGAATCATGAAATGAATCATGAAATGAATCATGAATCATGAATTGAATCATAAAACATGAATTGAATCATGAATCATGAATCGAATCGTGAATCATGAATCGAATCATAAATTGAATCATGAATCAAAACATGAATTATGAATCATTAATTAAATCATGAATCATTAATTAAATCATGAATCATGAATCATGAATTGAATCATGAATCAAAACATGAATTATGAATCATTAATTAAATCATGAATCATTAATTAAATCATGAATCATGAATCATGAATTGAATCATGAATTGAATCATGAATCATGAATCATGAATTTAATCATGAAACATGAATTGAATAATGAATCATGAATTGAATCATGAATTATGAATTGAATCATGAATCGAATCATGAATCAAATCATGAATCATAAATTGAATCATGAATTGAATCATGAATCATGAATTGAGTCATGAATCATGAATTATGAATGAATCATGAATCATGAATTGAATCATGAATCATGAATTATGAATGAATCATGAATCATGAATTGAATCATGAATCTTGAATCACGAATCGAATCATGAATCATGAATTGAATCATGAATCATGAATCATGAATTGAATCATGAATCGAATTATGAACCATGAATCATGAATTAAATCATGAATCATGAATCATGAATCATGAATTGAATCATGAATCATGAATCGAATCATGAATCATGAATCGAATCATGAATCATGAATCATGAATCGAATCATGAATCATGAATCGAATCATGAATCATGAATCATTAATTGAATCATGAATTGAATCATGAATCATGAAATGAATCATGAATCATAAATTGAATCATGAATCATGAATCATGAATCATGAACCATGAATTGAATCATGAATTATGAAATGAATCATGAATCATGAATTAAATCATGAATCATGAATTAAATCATGAATCATGAATTGAATCATGAATCATGAATCATGAATTGACTCATGAATCATGAGTCGAATCATGAATCATAAATCATGAATTGAATCATGAATCGAATAATGAATAATGAATTGAATCATGAATCATGAATCATAAATCATGAATCATGAATCGAATCATGAATTATGAATCGAATTATGAATCATGAATTGAATCATGAATCATGAATTGAATCATGAATCATGAATCATGAATCATGAATTGAATCATGAATCATGAATTAAATCATGAATCATGAATCATGAATTGAATCATGAATCGAATCATGAATCATGAATCATGAATTGAATCCTAAATCATGAAATGAATCATGATTTCAGTCATGAATCATGAATCATAAATCGGATCATGAATCATGAATTGAATCATAAAACATGAATCGAATCATGAATCATGAATCGAATCATAAATTGAATCATGAATCATGAATCACGAATCGAATCATGAATAATGAATCATGAATCATGAATTGAATTGATTCATGATTCATGAATCATGAATTGAATCATGAATCACAAATCATGAATCATGAATCATGAATTGAATCATGAATCATGAATTGAATCATGAATTGAATCATGAATCATGAATTGAATCATGAATCATGAATTGAATCATGAATCATGAATTGAATCATGAAACATGAATCGAATCATGAACCATGAATCATGAATTGAATCATGAATCATGAATCATGAATCGAATCATGAATCGAATCATGAATCATGAATCGAATCATGAATCGAATCATGAATCATTAATTGAATCATGAATCATGAATTGAATCATGAATTGAATCATGAATCATGAATTATGAAATGAATCATGAATCATGAATCGAATAATGAATAATGAATTGAATCATGAATCATGAATTGAATCATGAATCATTAATCATGAATCGAATCATGAATCGAATTATTAATCATGAATCGAATCATGAATCATGAATCGAATCATGAATCATGAATCGAATCATGAATCGAAGTATTAATCATGAATCGAATCATGAATCGAATCATGAATCGAATCAAGAATCATGAATCATGAATTGAATCATGAATCATGAATCGAATCATGAATCGAATAATGAATCGAATCATGAATCAAGAATCGAATCATGAATCATGAATCATGAATCGAATCATGAATCGAATCATGAATCATGAATCGAATCATGAATCGAATCATGAATCATTAATTGAATCATGAATCATGAATTGAATCATGAATTGAATCATGAATCATGAATTATGAAATGAATCATGAATCATGAATCGAATAATGAATAATGAATTGAATCATGAATCATAAATTGAATCATGAATCATGAATCACGAATCGAATCATGAATAATGAATCATGAATCATGAATTGAATTGATTCATGATTCATGAATCATGAATTGAATCATGAATCACAAATCATGAATCATGAATCATGAATTGAATCATGAATCATGAATTGAATCATGAATTGAATCATGAATCATGAATTGAATCATGAATCATGAATTGAATCATGAATCATGAATTGAATCATGAATCATGAATTGAATCATGAAACATGAATCGAATCATGAACCATGAATCATGAATTGAATCATGAATCATGAATCATGAATCGAATCATGAATCGAATCATGAATCATGAATCGAATCATGAATCGAATCATGAATCATTAATTGAATCATGAATTGAATCATGAATCATGAATTATGAAATGAATCATGAATCATGAATTATGAAATGAATCATGAATCATGAATCGAATAATGAATAATGAATTGAATCATGAATCATGAATTGAATCATGAATCATTAATCATGAATCGAATCATGAATCGAATTATTAATCATGAATCGAATCATGAATCATGAATCGAATCATGAATCATGAATCGAATCATGAATCGAAGTATTAATCATGAATCGAATCATGAATCGAATCATGAATCGAATCAAGAATCATGAATCATGAATTGAATCATGAATCATGAATCGAATCATGAATCGAATAATGAATCGAATCATGAATCAAGAATCGAATCATGAATCATGAATCATGAATCGAATCATGAATCGAATCATGAATCATGAATCGAATCATGAATCGAATCATGAATCATTAATTGAATCATGAATCATGAATTGAATCATGAATTGAATCATGAATCATGAATTATGAAATGAATCATGAATCATGAATCGAATAATGAATAATGAATTGAATCATGAATCATGAATTGAATCATGAATCATTAATCATGAATCGAATCATGAATCGAATTATTAATCATGAATCGAATCATGAATCATGAATCGAATCATGAATCATGAATCGAATCATGAATCGAAGTATTAATCATGAATCGAATCATGAATCGAATCATGAATCGAATCAAGAATCATGAATCATGAATTGAATCATGAATCATGAATCGAATCATGAATCGAATAATGAATCGAATCATGAATCAAGAATCGAATCATGAATCATGAATCGAATCATGAATCATGAATCGAATCATGAATCATGAATCGAATCATGAATTGAATCCTAAATCATGAAATGAATCATGATTTGAGTCATGAATCATGAATCATAAATCGGATCATGAATCATGAATTGAATCATAAAACATGAATCGAATCGTGAATCATGAATCGAATCATAAATTGAATCATGAATCATGAAATGA
Source organism: Mixophyes australis (assembly GCA_036250195.1). NCBI lineage: Eukaryota > Metazoa > Chordata > Amphibia > Anura > Limnodynastidae > Mixophyes > Mixophyes australis. The sequence goes on from JAVHZZ010000012.1 coordinate 89,483,111, forward strand.
ATCATGAATTGAATCATGAATCAATGAACATGAATTGAATCATAAAACATGAATTGAATCATGAATCATGAATCGAATCGTGAATCATGAATCGAATCATAAATTGAATCATGAATCAAAACATGAACTATGAATCATTAATTAAATCATGAATCATTAATTAAATCATGAATCATGAATCATGAATTGAATCATGAATCAAAACATGAATTATGAATCATTAATTAAATCATGAATCATTAATTAAATCATGAATCATGAATCATGAATTGAATCATGAATTGAATCATGAATCATGAATCATGAATTTAATCATGAAACATGAATTGAATCATGAATCATGAATTGAATCATGAATTATGAATTGAATCATGAATCGAATCATGAATCGAATCATGAATCGAATCATGAATCATAAATTGAATCATGAATTGAATCATGAATCATGAATTGAGTCATGAATCATGAATTATGAATGAATCATGAATCATGAATTGAATCATGAATCATGAATTATGAATGAATCATGAATCATGAATTGAATCATGAATCTTGAATCACGAATCGAATCATGAATAATGAATTGAATCATGAATTTAATCATGAATCATGAATTGAATCATGAATCATGAATCATGAATTGAATCATGAATCGAATTATGAACCATGAATCATGAATTAAATCATGAATCATGAATCATGAATTGAATCATGAATCATGAATCGAATCATGAATCATGAATCGAATCATGAATCATGAATCGAATCATGAATCATGAATCATTAATTGAATCATGAATTGAATCATGAATCATAAAATGAATCATGAATCATAAATTGAATCATGAATCATGAATCATGAACCATGAATTGAATCATGAATTATGAAATGAATCATGAATCATGAATTAAATCATGAATCATGAATTAAATCATGAATCATGAATTGAATCATGAATCATGAATCATGAATTGACTCATGAATCATGAGTCGAATCATGAATCATAAATCATGAATTGAATCATGAATCGAATAATGAATAATGAATTGAATCATGAATCATGAATCATAAATCATGAATCATGAATCGAATCATGAATTATGAATCGAATTATGAATCATGAATTGAATCATGAATCATGAATTGAATCATGAAACATGAATCGAATCATGAACCATGAATCATGAATTGAATCATGAATCATGAATCATGAATCGAATCATGAATCATGAATCGAATCATGAATCATGAATCGAATCATGAATCGAATCATGAATCATTAATTGAATCATGAATCATGAATTGAATCATGAATTGAATCATGAATCATGAATTATGAAATGAATCATGAATCATGAATCGAATAATGAATAATGAATTGAATCATGAATCATGAATTGAATCATGAATCATTAATCATGAATCGAATCATGAATCGAATTATTAATCATGAATCGAATCATGAATCAAAACATGAACTATGAATCATTAATTAAATCATGAATCATTAATTAAATCATGAATCATGAATCATGAATTGAATCATGAATCAAAACATGAATTATGAATCATTAATTAAATCATGAATCATTAATTAAATCATGAATCAGGAATCATGAATTGAATCATGAATTGAATCATGAATCATGAATCATGAATTTAATCATGAAACATGAATTGAATCATGAATCAGGAATCATGAATTGAATCATGAATTGAATCATGAATCATGAATCATGAATTTAATCATGAAACATGAATTGAATCATGAATCATGAATTGAATCATGAATTATGAATTGAATCATGAATCGAATCATGAATCAAATCATGAATCATAAATTGAATCATGAATTGAATCATGAATCATGAATTGAATCATGAATCATGAATCATGAATTGACTCATGAATCATGAGTCGAATCATGAATCATAAATCATGAATTGAATCATGAATCGAATAATGAATAATGAATTGAATCATGAATCATGAATCATAAATCATGAATCATGAATCGAATCATGAATTATGAATCGAATTATGAATCATGAATTGAATCATGAATCATGAATTGAATCATGAATCATGAATCATGAATCATGAATTGAATCATGAATCATGAATTAAATCATGAATCATGAATCATGAATTGAATCATGAATCGAATCATGAATCATGAATCATGAATTGAATCCTAAATCATGAAATGAATCATGATTTCAGTCATGAATCATGAATCATAAATCGGATCATGAATCATGAATTGAATCATAAAACATGAATCGAATCATGAATCATGAATCGAATCATAAATTGAATCATGAATCATGAATCACGAATCGAATCATGAATAATGAATCATGAATCATGAATTGAATTGATTCATGATTCATGAATCATGAATTGAATCATGAATCACAAATCATGAATCATGAATCATGAATTGAATCATGAATCATGAATTGAATCATGAATTGAATCATGAATCATGAATTGAATCATGAATCATGAATTGAATCATGAATCATGAATTGAATCATGAATCATGAATTGAATCATGAAACATGAATCGAATCATGAACCATGAATCATGAATTGAATCATGAATCATGAATCATGAATCGAATCATGAATCGAATCATGAATCATGAATCGAATCATGAATCGAATCATGAATCATTAATTGAATCATGAATCATGAATTGAATCATGAATTGAATCATGAATCATGAATTATGAAATGAATCTCGAATCATGAATCGAATTATTAATCATGAATCGAATCATGAATCATGAATCGAATCATGAATCATGAATCGAATCATGAATCGAAGTATTAATCATGAATCAAATCATGAATCAAATCATGAATCATGAATCGAATCATGAATCGAATCAAGAATCATGAATCATGAATTGAATCATGAATCATGAATCGAATCATGAATCGAATAATGAATCGAATAATGAATCGAATCATGAATCAAGAATCGAATCATGAATCATGAATCATGAATCGAATCATGAATCATGAATCGAATCATGAATCATGAATCGAAACATGAATTGAATCCTAAATCATGAAATGAATCATGATTTGAGTCATGAATCATGAATCATAAATCGGATCATGAATCATGAATTGAATCATAAAACATGAATCGAATCGTGAATCATGAATCGAATCATAAATTGAATCATGAATCATGAAATGAATCATGAATTGAATCATGAATCAATGAACATGAATTGAATCATAAAACATGAATTGAATCATGAATCATGAATCGAATCGTGAATCATGAATCGAATCATAAATTGAATCATGAATCAAAACATGAACTATGAATCATTAATTAAATCATGAATCATTAATTAAATCATGAATCATGAATCATGAATTGAATCATGAATCAAAACATGAATTATGAATCATTAATTAAATCATGAATCATTAATTAAATCATGAATCATGAATCATGAATTGAATCATGAATTGAATCATGAATCATGAATCATGAATTTAATCATGAAACATGAATTGAATCATGAATCATGAATTGAATCATGAATTATGAATTGAATCATGAATCGAATCATGAATCGAATCATGAATCGAATCATGAATCATAAATTGAATCATGAATTGAATCATGAATCATGAATTGAGTCATGAATCATGAATTATGAATGAATCATGAATCATGAATTGAATCATGAATCATGAATTATGAATGAATCATGAATCATGAATTGAATCATGAATCTTGAATCACGAATCGAATCATGAATAATGAATTGAATCATGAATTTAATCATGAATCATGAATTGAATCATGAATCATGAATCATGAATTGAATCATGAATCGAATTATGAACCATGAATCATGAATTAAATCATGAATCATGAATCATGAATTGAATCATGAATCATGAATCGAATCATGAATCATGAATCGAATCATGAATCATGAATCGAATCATGAATCATGAATCATTAATTGAATCATGAATTGAATCATGAATCATAAAATGAATCATGAATCATAAATTGAATCATGAATCATGAATCATGAATCATGAACCATGAATTGAATCATGAATTATGAAATGAATCATGAATCATGAATTAAATCATGAATCATGAATTAAATCATGAATCATGAATTGAATCATGAATCATGAATCATGAATTGACTCATGAATCATGAGTCGAATCATGAATCATAAATCATGAATTGAATCATGAATCGAATAATGAATAATGAATTGAATCATGAATCATGAATCATAAATCATGAATCATGAATCGAATCATGAATTATGAATCGAATTATGAATCATGAATTGAATCATGAATCATGAATTGAATCATGAATCGAATCATGAACCATGAATCATGAATTGAATCATGAATCATGAATCATGAATCGAATCATGAATCATGAATCGAATCATGAATCATGAATCGAATCATGAATCGAATCATGAATCATTAATTGAATCATGAATCATGAATTGAATCATGAATTGAATCATGAATCATGAATTATGAAATGAATCATGAATCATGAATCGAATAATGAATAATGAATTGAATCATGAATCATGAATTGAATCATGAATCATTAATCATGAATCGAATCATGAATCGAATTATTAATCATGAATCGAATCATGAATCATGAATCAAAACATGAACTATGAATCATTAATTAAATCATGAATCATTAATTAAATCATGAATCATGAATCATGAATTGAATCATGAATCAAAACATGAATTATGAATCATTAATTAAATCATGAATCATTAATTAAATCATGAATCATGAATCATTAATTAAATCATGAATCATTAATTAAATCATGAATCATGAATCATGAATTGAATCATCAATTGAATCATGAATCATGAATCATGAATTTAATCATGAAACATGAATTGAATCATGAATCATGAATTGAATCATGAATTATGAATTGAATCATGAATCGAATCATGAATCGAATCATGAATCGAATCATGAATCATAAATTGAATCATGAATTGAATCATGAATCATGAATTGAGTCATGAATCATGAATTATGAATGAATCATGAATCATGAATTGAATCATGAATCATGAATTATGAATGAATCATGAATCATGAATTGAATCATGAATCTTGAATCACGAATCGAATCATGAATAATGAATTGAATCATGAATTGAATCATGAATCATGAATCATGAATTGAATCATGAATCGAATTATGAACCATGAATCATGAATTAAATCATGAATCATGAATCATGAATTGAATCATGAATCATGAATCGAATCATGAATCATGAATCGAATCATGAATCGAATCATGAATCATGAATCATTAATTGAATCATGAATTGAATCATGAATCATGAAATGAATCATGAATCATAAATTGAATCATGAATCATGAATCATGAATCATGAACCATGAATTGAATCATGAATTATGAAATGAATCATGAATCATGAATTAAATCATGAATCATGAATTAAATCATGAATCATGAATTGAATCATGAATCATGAATCATGAATTGACTCATGAATCATGAGTCGAATCATGAATCATAAATCATGAATTGAATCATGAATCGAATAATGAATAATGAATTGAATCATGAATCATGAATCATAAATCATGAATCATGAATCGAATCATGAATTATGAATCGAATTATGAATCATGAATTGAATCATGAATCATGAATTGAATCATGAATCATGAATCATGAATTGAATCATGAATTATGAATCATGAATTGAATCATGAATCGAATCATGAATCATGAATCGAATCATGAATCATGAATCGAATCATGAATCATGAATCATGAATTGAATCCTAAATCATGAAATGAATCATGATTTCAGTCATGAATCATGAATCATAAATCGGATCATGAATCATGAATTGAATCATAAAACATGAATCGAATCATGAATCATGAATCGAATCATAAATTGAATCATGAATCATGAATCACGAATCGAATCATGAATAATGAATCATGAATCATGAATTGAATCATGAATTGAATCATGAATCATGAATTGAATCATGAATTATGAATCAAATCATGAATCATGAATCATGAATTGAATCATGAATCATTAATCGAATCATGAATCATGAATTAAATTGAATCATGATTCATTAATAATGAATTGAATCATGAATCATGAATCATGAATCATATCATGAATCATTAATTGAATCATGAATCGAATCATGAATCATGAATTGAATCATGAAACATGAATCGAATCATGAATCATGAATCGAATCATGAATCATGAATCATAAATCGGATCATGAATCATGAATTGAATCATAAAACATGAATCGAATCATGAATCATGAATCGAATCATAAATTGAATCATGAATTGAATCATGAATCATGAATTGAATCATGAATTATGAATCAAATCATGAATCATGAATCATGAATTGAATCATGAATCATTAATCGAATCATGAATCATGAATTAAATTGAATCATGATTCATTAAACATGAATTGAATCATGAACCATGAATCATGAATCAAATCATGAATCATGAATCATTAATTGAATCATGAATCGAATCATGAATCATGAATTGAATTGAATCATGATTCATGAATCATGAATTGAATCATGAATCACAAATCATGAATTGAATCATGAATCATGAATCACAAATCATGAATTGAATCATGAATCATGAATCATGAATCATGAATTGAATCATGAATCATGAATTGAATCATGAAACATGAATCGAATCATGAACCATGAATCATGAATTGAATCATGAATCATGAATCATGAATTGAATCATGAATCATGAATCGAATCATGAATCATGAATCGAATCATGAATCGAATCATGAATCGAATCATGAATCGAATCATGAATCGAATCATGAATCGAATCATGAATCATTAATTGAATCATGAATTGAATCATGAATTGAATCATGAATTATGAAATGAATCATGAATCATAAATTGAATCATGAATCATGAATTGAATCATGAATCATGAATTGACTCATGAATCGAATCATGAATCATAAATCATGAATTGAATCATGAATCTTGAATCATGAATGGAATAATGAATAATGAATTGAATCATGAATCATGAATTGAATCATGAATCATTAATCATGAATCGAATCATGAATCGAATCATTAATCATGAATCGAATCATGAATCGAATCATGAATCATGAATCGAATCATGAATCGAATCAAGAATCATGAATCATGAATCGAATCATGAATTGAATCCTAAATCATGAAATGAATCATGATTTGAGTCATGAATCATAAATCGGATCATGAATCATGAATTGAATCATAAAATATGAATCGAATCATGAATCATGAATCGAATCATAAATTGAATCATGAATCATGAAATGAATCATGAAATGAATCATGAATCATGAATTGAATCATAAAACATGAATTGAATCATGAATCGAATCGTGAATCATGAATTGAATCATAAATTGAATCATGAATCAAAACATGAATTATGAATCATTAATTAAATCATGAATCATTAATTAAATCATGAATCATGAATTGAATCATGAATCAAAACATGAATTATGAATCATTAATTAAATCATGAATCATTAATTAAATCATGAATCATGAATCATGAATTGAATCATGAATCACAAATCATGAATTGAATCATGAATCATGAATCACAAATCATGAATTGAATCATGAATCATGAATCATGAATCATGAATTGAATCATGAATCATGAATTGAATCATGAAACATGAATCGAATCATGAACCATGAATCATGAATTGAATCATGAATCATGAATCATGAATTGAATCATGAATCATGAATCGAATCATGAATCATGAATCGAATCATGAATCGAATCATGAATCGAATCATGAATCGAATCATGAATCATTAATTGAATCATGAATTGAATCATGAATTGAATCATGAATCATGAATTATGAAATGAATCATGAATCATAAATTGAATCATGAATCATGAATTGAATCATGAATCATGAATTGACTCATGAATCGAATCATGAATCATAAATCATGAATTGAATCATGAATCTTGAATCATGAATGGAATAATGAATAATGAATTGAATCATGAATCATGAATTGAATCATGAATCATTAATCATGAATCGAATCATGAATCGAATCATTAATCATGAATCGAATCATGAATCGAATCATGAATCATGAATCGAATCATGAATCGAATCAAGAATCATGAATCATGAATCGAATCATGAATTGAATCCTAAATCATGAAATGAATCATGATTTGAGTCATGAATTATAAATCGGATCATGAATCATGAATTGAATCATAAAATATGAATCGAATCATGAATCATGAATCGAATCATAAATTGAATCATGAATCATGAAATGAATCATGAAATGAATCATGAATCATGAATTGAATCATAAAACATGAATTGAATCATGAATCGAATCGTGAATCATGAATTGAATCATAAATTGAATCATGAATCAAAACATGAATTATGAATCATTAATTAAATCATGAATCATGAATTGAATCATGAATCAAAACATGAATTATGAATCATTAATTAAATCATGAATCATTAATTAAATCATGAATCATGAATCATGAATTGAATCATGAATTGAATCATGAATCATGAATCATGAATTTAATCATGAAACATGAATTGAATCATGAATCATGAATTGAATCATGAATTATGAATCATGAATCATGAATTGAATCATGAATCGAATCATGAATCATGAATCGAATCATGAATCATGAATCGAATCATGAATTGAATAATGAATCATGAATCGAATCATGAATCATGAATCATGAATCATGAATTGAATCATGAATCATGAATTGAATCATGAATCATGAATTGAGACATGAATCATGAATCGAATCATGAATCATGAATCATGAATTGAATCATGAATCATGAATTGAATCATGAATCATGAATTGAATCATGAATCGAATTGAATCATAAATCATGAATCAAATCATAAATCATGAATTGAATCAAGAATAATGAATCATGAACTGAATCATGAATCATGAATTGAATCATGAAACATGAATTGAATCATGAATCATGAATTGAATCATGAATCATGAATTGAATCATGAATTATGAATTGAATCATGAATTGAATCATGAATCGAATCATGAATCATGAATCGAATCATGAATCATGAATTTAATCATGAATTGAATCATGAATCATGAATTGAATCATGAATTGAATCATGAATCATGAAATGAATCATGAATCATAAATTGAATCATGAATCATGAATTGAATCATAATTCATGAATTATGAAATGAATCATGAATCATGAATTGAATCATGAATTGAATCATGAATCATGAATCATGAATTATGAATTGAATCATGAATTATGAATTGAATCATGAGTCGAATCATGAATCATGAATCATAAATTGAATCATGAATCATTAATCGAATCATGAATCACGAATCGAATCATGAATCATGAATTGAATCATGAATCATGAATCATGAATTGAATCAAGATTCATGAATCGAATCATGAATCAAGATTCATGAATCGAATCATGAATCACGAATCATTAATCGAGTCATGAATCATAAATTGAATCATGAATTGAATCATGAATCGAATCATGAATTGAATCATGAATCATGAATCGAATCATGAATTGAATCATGAATCATGAATCGAATCATGAATTGAATCATGAATCATGAATCATGAATTGAATCATGAATTGAATCATGAATCATGAATCATGAATTGAATCATGAATCATGAATTGAATCATGAATCATGAATCGAATCATGAATCATGAATTGAATCATAAAACACGAATCGAATCATGAATTGAATCATGAATCGAATCATAAATTGAATCATGTATCATGATTCGAATCATGTATCATGATTCGAATCATGAATCATAATTTGAATCATGAATCATGAATCGAATCATGAATCATGAATCGAATCATGAATCATGAATCGAATCATGAATCATGAATCGAATCATGAATCATGAATCGAATCATGAATCATGAATCGAATCATGAATCATGAATCGAATCATGAATCATGAATTGAATCATGAATTGAATAATGAATCATGAATCGAATCATGAATCATGAATCATGAATCATGAATCATGAATTGAATCATGAATCATGAATTGAGACATGAATCATGAATCGAATCATGAATCATGAATCATGAATTGAATCATGAATCATGAATTGAATCATGAATCGAATTGAATCATAAATCATGAATCAAATCATAAATCATGAATTGAATCAAGAATAATGAATCATGAACTGAATCATGAATCATGAATTGAATCATGAAACATGAATTGAATCATGAATCATGAATTGAATCATGAATTATGAATTGAATCATGAATTGAATCATGAATCGAATTATGAATCATGAATAAATCCATGAATCATGAATCGAATCATGAATCATGAATTGAATCATGAATCATGAATTGAATCATGAATCATGAATCATGAATCGAATCATGAATTGAATCATGAATCATGAATTGAATCATGAATCATGAATTGAATCATGAATCATGAATTGAATCATGAATCATGAATCATGAATCATGAATTGAATCATGAATCATGAATTGAATCATAATTCATGAATTATGAAATGAATCATGAATCATGAATTGAATCATGAATCATGAGTCGACTCATGAATCATGAGTCGAATCATGAATCATGAATCATAAATTGAATCATGAATCATGAATCGACTCATGAATCATGAATCGAATCATGAATCATGAATTGAATCATGAATCATGAATTGAATCATGAATCATGAATTGAATCATGAATTGAATCATGAATCACAATCATGAATTGAATCATGAATCATGAATTGAATCATGAATCGAATCATGAATCATGAATTGAATCATGAAACATGAATCGAATCATGAACCATGAATCATGAATTAAATCATGAATCTTGAATCATGAAATGAATCATGAATCATGAAACATAAATTGAATCATGAATCATGAAATGAATCATGAATTGAATCATGAATCATGAAACATGAATTGAATCATGAATCATGAATGGAATCATGAATTGAATCATGAATTGAATCATGAATCATTAATCGAATCATGAATTGAATCATAAATCATAAATAGAATCATGAATCATAAATCATGAATTGAATCATAAATCATAAATAGAATCATGAATCACAAATCATGAATTGAATGATGAATTGAATCATGAATCAAGTATCGAATCATGAATCATGAATTGAATTATGAATCACAAATCATGAATTGAATCATGAATCATGAATTGAATTATGAATCACAAATCATGAATTGAATCATGAATCATAAATTGAATTAATGAATTGAATCATGAATCATGAATCATGAATCATAAATTATGAATTGAATCATAAATCTTGAATCATGATGTGAATCATGAATCATGAGTCGAATCATGAATCATAAATCATGAATTGAATCATGAATCATGAATCATGAATTGAATCATAAATCATGAATCAAATCATAAATCATGAATTGAATCATGAATCATGAATCATGAAATGAATCATGAATCATGAATTGAATAATGAATCATGAAACATGAATTGAATCATGAATCATGAATTGAATCATGAATTGAATCATGAATTGAATCATGAATTATGAATTTAATCATGAATTGAATCATGAATTGAATCATGAATCGAATCATGAATCGAATCATGAATTGAATCATGAATTGATTCATGAATTGATTCATTAATCATGAATCATGAAATGAATCATGAATCATGAATTATGAAATGAATCATGAGTCGAATCATGAATCATGAATTGAATCATGAATCATGAATCGAATCATGAATCATGAATTGAACCATGAATCATGAATCATGAATTGAATCATGAATTGAATCATAAATCACAAATCATGAATTGAATCATGAATCATGAATCATGAATTGAATCATGAATCATGAATTGAATCATGAATCATGAATTCAATCATGAAACATGAATCGAATCATGAACCATGAATCATGAATTGAATCATGAATCATGAGTCGAATCATGAATCATAAATCATGAATTGAATCATAAATCATAATTTCAATCATGAATCTTGAATCATGAATCGAATCATGAAATGAATCATGAAACATAAAATGAATCGTGAATCATGAAATGAATCATGAATTGAATCATGAATCATGAAACATGAATTGAATCATGAATCATGAATTGAATCATGAATTGAATCATGAATTGAATCATGAATCTTGAATCATGAATCGAATCATGAATCATGAAATGAATCATGAATCATGAATCATGAAACATAAATTGAATCATAAATCATGAAATGAATCATGAATTGAATCATGAATCATGAAACATGAATTGAATCATGAATCATGAATTGAATCATGAATCATGAGTCGAATCATGAATCATAAATCATGAATTGAATCATGAATCTTGAATCATGAATTGAATCATGAATCTTGAATCATGAATCGAATCATGAATAATGAATTGAATCATGAATTGAATTATGAATCATGAATCGAATCATTATTTATGAATCGAATCATGAATCATGAATCATGAATCGAATCATGAATCGAATCATGAATCATAAATCGAATCATGAATCATGAATCGAATCATGAATGGAATCATGAATCATTATTTGAATCATGAATCATGAATCGAATCCTGAATTGAATCATGAATCATATATCGGATCATAAATCATGAATTGAGTCATAAAACATGAATCAAATCATGAATCATGAATCATGAATTGAATCGTGAATCATGATTCGAATCATAAATTGAATCGTGAATCATGAAATGAATCATGAATCATGACTTGAATCATGAATTGAATCATGAATCATGAATTGAATCATGAATCATGAATTATGAAATGAATCATGTATCATAAATTGAATCATGAATCATGAACCATGAATTGAATCTTGAATCATGAATCATAAATTAAATCATGAATCATGAATATAATCATGAATCATGAATCATGAATTGAATCATGAATCATGAGTCGAATCATGAATCATGAATCATGAATTGAATCATGAATCATGAGTCGAATCATGAATTATGAGTCGAATCATTAATCATGAATCATGAATTGAATCATGAATCATGAATCATTAATCGAATCATGAATCATGAATTGAATCATGAATCATGAATCATTAATCAAATCATGAATCATGAATTGAATCATGAATCATTAATCAAATCATGAATCATGAATCGAATCATGAATCATGAATCGAATCATGAATCATGATTTGAATCATGAATTGAATCATGAATTCTGAATTGAATCATGAATTGAATCATGAAACATGAATCGAATCATGAATCATGAATCATGAATTGAATCATGAATCATGAGTCGAATCATGAATCATAAATCATGAATTAAATCATGAATCTTGAATCAAGAATTGAATCATGAATCTTGAATCATGAATCTTGAATCATGAATTGAATTATGAATCATGAATCGAATGATGATTCATGAATCGAATCATGAATTGATTCATGAATCATGAATCGAATCATGAATTGATTCATGAATCATGAATCGAATCATGAATCGAATCATGAATCATAAATCGAATCATGAATCATGAATTGAATCATGAATGGAATCATGAATCATGAATCGAATCATGAATCATGAATCAAATCATGAATCATGAATCATAAATCGGATCATAAATTATGAATTGAATCATAAAACGTGAATCGAATCATGAATCATGAAATGAATCATGAATCATGAAATGAATCATGAATCATGAATTTAATCATGAATCTTAAATCATGAATCGAATTATGAATCATGAATCATGAATTGAATCATGAATCATGAATCATGAATTGAATCATGAATCATGAATTGAATCATGAATCATGAATTGAATCATGAATCGAATCATGAACCATGAATCATGAATTGAATCATGAATCATGAGTCGAATCATGAATCATAAATCATGAATTGAATCATAAATCATGAATTGAATCATGAATCTTGAATCATGAATCGAATCATGAATCATTAAATGAATCATGAATCATGAATCATGAAACATAAATTGAATCATAAATCATGAAATGAATCATGAATTGAATCATGAATCATAAATCGGATCATAAATCATGAATTGAATCATAAAACATGAATGAAATCATGAATCATGAATTGAATCGTGAATCATGAATCGAATCATAAATTGAATCATGAATCATGAAATGAATCATGAATCATGACTTGAATCATGAATTGAATCATGAATCATGAAATGAATCATGAATCATGAATTTAATCATGAATTATGTATTGAATAATGAATTGAATCATGAATCGAATCATGAATCATAAATCATGAATTGAATCATAAATCATGAATCGAATCATGAATCATGAATCATGAATCGAATCATGAATCATGAATTAAATCATAACTCATGAATCGAATCATGAATCATGAATTGAATCATGAATCATGAATTATGAAATGAATCATGTATCATAAATTGAATCATGAATCATGAACCATGAATTGAATCTTGAATCATGAATCATAAATTAAATCATGAATCATGAATTGAATCATGAATCATGAATCATGAATTGAATCATGAATCATGAGTCGAATCATGAATCATGAATCATGAATTGTATCATGAATCATGAGTCGAATCATGAATCATGAGTCGAATCATGAATCATGAATCATGAATTGAATCATGAATCATTAATCGAATCATGAATCATGAATTGAATCATGAATCATGAATCATTAATCAAATCATGAATCATGAATTGAATCATAAATCATAAATTGAATCATGAATCACAAATCATGAATTGAATGATGAATTGAATCATAAATTGAATCATGAATCAAGTATCAAATCATGAATCATGAATCATTAATCGAATCATGAATCATGAATCGAATCATGAATCATGAATTGAATCATGAATCATGAATCATGAATTGATTCATGAATTGAATCATGAATTGATTCATGAATTGAATCATGAATCAAAAATCATGAATTGAATCATGAATCATGAATCATGAATTGAATCATGAATCATGAATTGAATCATGAAACATGAATCGAATCATGAACCATGAATCATGAATTGAATCATTAATCATGAGTCGAATCATGAATCATAAATCATGAATTAAATCATGAATCTTGAATCAAGAATTGAATCATGAATCTTGAATCATGAATCTTGAATCATGAATTGAATTATGAATCATGAATCGAATGATGATTCATGAATCGAATCATGAATTGATTCATGAATCATGAATCGAATCATGAATTGATTCATGAATCATGAATCGAATCATGAATCGAATCATGAATCATAAATCGAATCATGAATCATGAATTGAATCATGAATGGAATCATGAATCATGAATCGAATCATGAATCATGAATCAAATCATGAATCATGAATCATAAATCGGATCATAAATTATGAATTGAATCATAAAACGTGAATCGAATCATGAATCATGAAATGAATCATGAATCATGAAATGAATCATGAATCATGAATTTAATCATGAATCTTAAATCATGAATCGAATTATGAATCATGAATCATGAATTGAATCATGAATCATGAATCATGAATTGAATCATGAATCATGAATTGAATCATGAATCATGAATTGAATCATGAATCGAATCATGAACCATGAATCATGAATTGAATCATGAATCATGAGTCGAATCATGAATCATAAATCATGAATTGAATCATAAATCATGAATTGAATCATGAATCTTGAATCATGAATCGAATCATGAATCATTAAATGAATCATGAATCATGAATCATGAAACATAAATTGAATCATAAATCATGAAATGAATCATGAATTGAATCATGAATCATGAATCATAAATCGGATCATAAATCATGAATTGAATCATAAAACATGAATGAAATCATGAATCATGAATTGAATCGTGAATCATGAATCGAATCATAAATTGAATCATGAATCATGAAATGAATCATGAATCATGACTTGAATCATGAATTGAATCATGAATCATGAAATGAATCATGAATCATGAATTTAATCATGAATTATGTATTGAATAATGAATTGAATCATGAATCGAATCATGAATCATAAATCATGAATTGAATCATAAATCATGAATCGAATCATGAATCATGAATCATGAATCGAATCATGAATCATGAATTAAATCATAACTCATGAATCGAATCATGAATCATGAATTGAATCATGAATCATGAATTATGAAATGAATCATGTATCATAAATTGAATCATGAATCATGAACCATGAATTGAATCTTGAATCATGAATCATAAATTAAATCATGAATCATGAATTGAATCATGAATCATGAATCATGAATTGAATCATGAATCATGAGTCGAATCATGAATCATGAATCATGAATTGTATCATGAATCATGAGTCGAATCATGAATCATGAGTCGAATCATGAATCATGAATCATGAATTGAATCATGAATCATTAATCGAATCATGAATCATGAATTGAATCATGAATCATGAATCATTAATCAAATCATGAATCATGAATTGAATCATAAATCATAAATTGAATCATGAATCACAAATCATGAATTGAATGATGAATTGAATCATAAATTGAATCATGAATCAAGTATCAAATCATGAATCATGAATCATTAATCGAATCATGAATCATGAATCGAATCATGAATCATGAATTGAATCATGAATCATGAATCATGAATTGATTCATGAATTGAATCATGAATTGATTCATGAATTGAATCATGAATCAAAAATCATGAATTGAATCATGAATCATGAATCATGAATTGAATCATGAATCATGAATTGAATCATGAAACATGAATCGAATCATGAACCATGAATCATGAATTGAATCATTAATCATGAGTCGAATCATGAATCATAAATCATGATTTGAATCATAAATCATGAATTGAATCATGAATCTTGAATCATGAATCTTGAATCATGAATCATGAAATGAATCATGAAATGAATCATGAATCATGAAACATAAATTGAATCATGAATTGAATCATGAATCATGAAACAGGAATCGAATCATGAATTATGAATTAAATCATGAATCGAATCATGAATCATGAATCATGAATCAAATCATGAATCATGAATCGAATCATGAAATGAATCATGAATCATTAATCGAACCATAAATTGAATCATGAATCATAAATTGAATCATGAATCATGAATCATAAATTGGATCATGAATCATGAATTGAATAATAAAACATGAATCGAATCAAGAATCATGAATCATGAATTGAATCATGAAGCGAATCATAAATTGATTTATGAATCATGAAGCGAATCATGAATCATGAATTGAATCATGAAGCGAATCATGAATCATGAATTGAATCATGAATCGAATCATGAATTTAATCATGAATTATGTATTGAGTCATGAATTGAATCATAAATCATGAATCATGAATTGAATCATGAATTGAATCATGAATCATGAATTGAAACATGAATCATTAATCAAATCATTAATTATGAATTGAATCATGAATTGAATCATAAATCATGAATCATGAATTGAATCATGAATTGAATCATGAATCATGAATTTAATCATGAATCATTAATCAAATCATTAATCATGATTTGAATCATGAATCATGAATTGAATCATGAATCATGAATCGAATCATGAATCATAAATTGAATAATGAATCGAATCATGAATCATGAATCGAATCATGAATCATAAATTGAATAATGAATCGAATCATGAATCATGAATCGAATCATGAATTGAATCATGAATTGAATCATGAATCATGAATCATGAATTGAATCATGAATCATGATTCGAATCATGAATCATGATTCGAATCATGAATCATGAATCGAATCATGAATCATGAATCGAATCATGAATCATGAATCGAATCATGAATCATGAATCGAATCATGAATCGAATCATGAATCATGAATCATGAATCGAATCATGAATCGAATCATGAAATGAATCATGAATCATGAAATGAATCATGAATCATGAATTTAATCATGAATCTTAAATCATGAATCGAATTATGAATCATGAATCATGAATTGAATCATGAATCATGAATCATGAATTGAATCATGAAACATGAATCGAATCATGAACCATGAATCATGAATTGAATCATGAATCATGAGTTGAATCATGAATTGAATCATGAATCATGAGTCGAATCATGAATCATAAATCATGAATTGAATCATAAATCATGAATTGAATCATGAATCTTGAATCATGAATCGAATCATGAATCATTAAATGAATCATGAATCATGAAACATAAATTGAATCATAAATCATGAAATGAATCATGAATTGAATCATGAATCATGAATCATAAATCGGATCATAAATCATGAATTGAATCATAAAACATGAATGAAATCATGAATCATGAATTGAATCGTGAATCATGAATCGAATCATAAATTGAATCATGAAATGAATCATGAATCATGACTTGAATCATGAATTGAATCATGAATCAGGAATCATGAAATGAATCATGAATCATGAATTTAATCATGAATTATGTATTGAATAATGAATTGAATCATGAATCGAATCATGAATCATAAATCATGAATTGAATCATAAATCATGAATCGAATCATGAATCATGAATCATGAATCGAATCATGAATCATGAATTAAATCATGAATCATGAATTGAATCATGAATCATGAATTGAATCATGAATCATGAATTATGAAATGAATCATGTATCATAAATTGAATCATGAATCATGAACCATGAATTGAATCTTTAATCATGAATCATAAATTAAATCATGAATCATGAATTGAATCATGAATCATGAATCATGAATTGAATCATGAATCATGAATCATGAATTGAATCATGAATCATGAGTCGAATCATGAATCATGAATCGTATCATGAATCATTGATTTGAATCATGAATCATGAGTCGAATCATGAATCATGAATCGTGAATTGAATCATGAATCATGAATCATTAATCGAATCATGAATCATGAATTGAATCATGAATCATGAATCATTAATCAAATCATGAATCATGAATCGAATCATGAATCATGAATCGAATCATGAATCATGAATCGAATCATGAATCATGAATTGAATCATGAATTGAATCATGAATTCTGAATTGAATCATGAATTGAATCATGAAACATGAATCGAATCATGAATCATGAAACATGAATCGAATCATGAATTATGAGTCGAATCATGAATCATAAATCATGAATTGAATCATGAATCTTGAATCATGAATTGAATCATGAATAATGAATTGAATCATGAATTGAATTATGAATCATGAATCGAATTATGATTCATGAATCGAATCATGAATCATGAATTGATTCATGAATCATGAATCGAATCATGAATCGAATCATGAATCATAAATGGAATCATGAATCATGAATTGAATCATGATTTGAGTCATGAATCATGAATTGAATCATGAATGGAATCATGAATCATGAATCGAATCATGAATGGAATCATGAATCATGAATCGAATCATGAATCACGAATCAAATCATGAATCATGAATCATAAATCGGATCATAAATTATGAATTGAATCATAAAACATGAATCGAATCATGAATCATGAATCATGAAATGAATCATGAATCATGAATTTAATCATGAATCTTGAATCATGAATCGAATTATGAATCATGAATCATGAATCATGAATTGAATCATGAATCATGAATTGAATCATGAATCATGAATCATGAATTGAATCATGAATCATGAATTGAATCATGAATCACAAATCATGAATTGAATGATGAATTGAATCATAAATTGAATCATGAATCAAGTATCGAATCATGAATCATGAATCATTAATCGAATCATGAATCATTAATCGAATCATGAATCATGAATCAAATCATGGATCATGAATTAAATCATGAATCATGAATCATGAATTGATTCATGAATTGAATCATGAATCATGAATTGATTCATGAATTGAATCATGAATCAAAAATCATGAATTGAATCATGAATCATGAATCATAAATTGGATCATGAATCATGAATTGAATAATAAAACATGAATCGAATCAAGAATCATGAAGCGAATCATAAATTGATTTATGAATCATGAAGCGAATCATGAATCATGAATTGAATCATGAATCGAATCATGAATCATGAATTTAATCATGAATTATGTATTGAGTCATGAATTGAATCATAAATCATGAATCATGAATTGAATCATGAATTGAATCATGAATCATGAATTGAAACATGAATCATTAATCAAATCATGAATTATGAATTGAATCATGAATTGAATCATAAATCATGAATCATGAATTGAATCATATATTGAATCATTAATCATGATTTGAATCATGAATCATGAATTGAATCATTAATCATGATTTGAATCATGAATCATGAATTGAATCATGAATCATGAATCGAATCATGAATCATAAATTGAATCATGAATCGAATCATGAATCATGAATTGAATCATGAATCATTAATCGAATCATGAATTGAATCATTAATCGAATCATGAATTGAATCATGAATCGAATCATGAATCATGAATTGTATCATGAATCATGAATTGTATCATGAATCATGAATTGAATCATGAATCTAATCATAAATTGAATCATGAATCTAATCATAAATTGAATCATGAATCTAATCATAAATTGAATCATGAATCTAATCATAAATTGAATCATGAATCATGAATTGAGGCATGAATCATGAATCGAGACATGAATCATGAATCGAATCATGAATCATGAATTGTATCATGAATCATTAATTGAATTATAAATCATGAATCAAATCATAAATCATGAATTGAATCATAAATCATGAATCATGAAATGAATCATGAATCATGAATTGAATCATGAATCATGAAACATGAATTGAATCATGAATCATTAATTTAATCATGAATCATGAATTGAATCATGAATTGAATCATGAATTGAATCATGAATCGAATCACGAATCATGAATCGAATCATGAATCATGAATCGAATCATGAATCATGAATTTAATCATGAATTGAATCATGAATCATGAATTGAATCATGTATTGAATCATGAATCGAATTAAATTATGAATCATGAATTGAATCATGAATTGAATCATGAATCATGAATTGAATCATGAATCATGAATTGAATCATAATTCATGAATTATGAAATGAATCATGAATCATGAACTGAATCATGAATCATGAATCGAATCATGAATCGAATCATGAATCGAATCATGAATCATGAATTTAATCATAATTCATGAATTTAATTATGAATCGAATCATGAATCATGAATTGAATCATGAATTGAATCATGAATCATGAAATGAATCATGAATCATAAATTGAATCATGAATCATGAATCATGAATTGAATCATAATTCATGAATTATGAAATGAATCATGAATCATGAATTGAATCATGAATTGAATCATGAATCATTAATCGAATCATGAATCACGAATCGAATCATGAATCATGAATTGAATCATGAATCATGAATCATGAATTGAATCAAGATTCATGAATCGAATCATGAATCACGAATCATTAATCGAGTCATGAATCATAAATTGAATCATGAATTGAATCATGAATCGAATCATGAATTGAATCATGAATCATGAATCGAATCATGAATTGAATCATGAATCATGAATCGAATCATGAATTGAATCATGAATCATGAATCGAATCATGAATTGAATCATGAATTGAATCATGAATTCTGAATTGAATCATGAATTGAATCATGAAACATGAATCGAATCATGAATCATGAATCATGAATTGAATCATGAATCATGAGTCGAATCATGAATCATAAATCATGAATTGAATCATGAATCTTGAATCAAGAATTGAATCATGAATCTTGAATCATGAATTGAATCATGAATAATGAATTGAATCATGAATTGAATTATGAATCATGAATCGAATGATGATTCATGAATCAAATCATGAATCATGAATCATAAATCGGATCATAAATTATGAATTGAATCATAAAACATGAATCGAATCATGAATCATGAATCATGAAATGAATCATGAATCATGAATTTAATCATGAATCTTGAATCATGAATCGAATTATGAATCATGAATCATGAATTGAATCATGAATCATGAATCATGAATTGAATCATGAATCATGAATTGAATCATGAATCACAAATCATGAATTGAATGATGAATTGAATCATAAATTGAATCATGAATCAAGTATCGAATCATGAATCATGAATCATTAATCGAATCATGAATCATTAATCGAATCATGAATCATGAATCGAATCATGAATCATGAATTGAATCATGAATCATGAATCATGAATTGATTCATGAATTGAATCATGAATCATGAATTGATTCATGAATTGAATCATGAATCAAAAATCATGAATTGAATCATGAATCATAAATTGGATCATGAATCATGAATTGAATAATAAAACATGAATCGAATCAAGAATCATGAAGCGAATCATGAATCATGAATTGAATCATGAATTGAATCATGAATCATGAATTTAATCATGAATTATGTATTGAGTCATGAATTGAATCATAAATCATGAATCATGAATTGAATCATGAATTGAATCATGAATCATGAATTGAAACATGAATCATTAATCAAATCATGAATTATGAATTGAATCATGAATTGAATCATAAATCATGAATCATGAATTGAATCATGAATTGAATCATGAATCATGAATTTAATCATGAATCATTAATCGAATCATTAATCATGATTTGAATCATGAATCATGAATTGAATCATGAATCATGAATCGAATCATGAATCATAAATTGAATCATGAATCATGAATTGAATCATGAATCATTAATCGAATCATGAATTGAATCATGAATCGAATCATGAATCTAATCATAAATTGAATCATGAATCTAATCATAAATTGAATCATGAATCATGAATTGTATCATGAATCATGAATTGAATCATGAATCTAATCATAAATTGAATCATGAATCTAATCATAAATTGAATCATGAATCTAATCATAAATTGAATCATGAATCATGAATTGAGGCATGAATCATGAATCGAGACATGAATCATGAATCGAATCATGAATCATGAATTGTATCATGAATCATTAATTGAATCATAAATCATGAATCAAATCATAAATCATGAATTGAATCATAAATCATGAATCATGAAATGAATCATGAATCATGAATTGAATCATGAATCATGAAACATGAATTGAATCATGAATCATTAATTTAATCATGAATCATGAATTGAATCATGAATTGAATCATGAATTGAATCATGAATTGAATCATGAATCGAATCATGAATCGAATCACGAATCATGAATCGAATCATGAATCATGAATCGAATCATGAATCATGAATTTAATCATGAATTGAATCATGAATCATGAATTGAATCATGTATTGAATCATGAATCGAATTAAATTATGAATCATGAATTGAATCATAAATTGAATCATGAATCATGAAATGAATCATGAATCATGAATTGAATCATGAATCATGAATTGAATCATAATTCATGAATTATGAAATGAATCATGAATCATGAACTGAATCATGAATCATGAATCGAATCATGAATCATGAATCGAATCATGAATCGAATCATGAATCATGAATTTAATCATAATTCATGAATTTAATTATGAATCGAATCATGAATCATGAATTGAATCATGAATCGAATCATGAATTATGAATCATGAATTGAATCATGAAATGAATCATGAATCATAAATTGAATCATGAATCATGAATTGAATCATAATTCATGAATTATGAAATGAATCATGAATCATGAATTGAATCATGAATTGAATCATGAATCATTAATCGAATCATGAATCACGAATCGAATCATGAATCATGAATTGAATCATGAATCATGAATCATGAATTGAATCAAGATTCATGAATCGAATCATGAATCACGAATCATTAATCGAGTCATGAATCATAAATTGAATCATGAATTGAATCATGAATCGAATCATGAATTGAATCATGAATCATGAATCGAATCATGAATTGAATCATGAATCATGAATCGAATCATGAATTGAATCATGAATTGAATCATGAATTCTGAATTGAATCATGAATTGAATCATGAAACATGAATCGAATCATGAATCATGAATCATGAATTGAATCATGAATCATGAGTCGAATCATGAATCATAAATCATGAATTGAATCATGAATCTTGAATCAAGAATTGAATCATGAATCTTGAATCATGAATTGAATCATGAATAATGAATTGAATCATGAATTGAATTATGAATCATGAATCGAATGATGATTCATGAATCGAATCATGAATCATGAATTGATTCATGAATCATGAATCGAATCATGAATCGAATCATGAATCATAAATCGAATCATGAATCATGAATTGAATCATGAATGGAATCATGAATCGAATCATGAATCATAAATCGGATCATAAATTATGAATTGAATCATAAAACATGAATCGAATCATGAATCATGAATCATAAAATGAATCATGAATCATGAATTTAATCATGAATCTTGAATCATGAATCGAATTATGAATCATGAATCATGAATTGAATCATGAATCATGAATCATTAATCGAATCATGAATCATGAAATGAATCATGAATCATGAATCATGAAACATAAATTGAATCATAAATCATGAATTGAATCATGAATCATGAAACATAAATTGAATCATGAATTGAATCATGAATCATGAATTGAATCATAAATCATGAATTGAATCATGAATCATGAATTGAATCATGAATTGAATCATGAATCATTAATCGAATCATGAATTGAATCATAACTAGAATCATGAATCACAAATCATGAATTGAATGATGAATTGAATCATAAATTGAATCATGAATCAAGTATCGAATCATGAATCATGAATCATTAATCGAATCATGAATCATGAATCGAATCACGAATCATGAATTGAATCATGAATCATTAAATTAATCATGAATCATTAAATTAATCATGAATCATGAATCATTAATTGAATCATGAATCATGAATCATGAATTGATTCATGAATTGAATTATGAATCAAAAATCATGAATTGAATCATGAATCATGAATCATGAATCATGAATTGAATCATGAATCATCAATTGAATCATGAATCATGAAACATGAATCGAATCATGAACCAAGAATCATGAATTGAATCATGAATCATGAGTCGAATCATGAATCATAAATCATGATTTGAATCATAAATCATGAATTGAATAATGAATCTTGAATCATGAATCGAATCATGAATCATGAAATGAATCATGAAATGAATCATGAATCATGAATTGAATCATGAATCATGAATCGAATCATGAATTATGAATTAAATCATGAATCGAATCATGAATCATGAATCATGAATCAAATCATGAATCATTAATCGAATCATGAATCAAGAATCATGAATCAAGAATCGAATCATGAATCAAGAATCATGAATCATGAATCATGAATTGAATCATGAATCATTAATCGAATCATGAATCATAAAATGAATCATGAATCGAATCATGAATCATGAATCGAATCATGAAATGAATCATGAATCATTAATCGAACCATAAATTGAATCATGAATCATGAATTGAATCATGAATCATGAATCATAAATCGGATCATGAATCATGAATTGAATAATAAAACATGAATCGAATCAAGAATCATGAACCATGAATTGAATCATGAAGCGAATCATAAATTGATTTATTAATCATGAATCATGAAGCGAATCATGAATCATGAATTGAATCATGAATCGAATCATGAATCATGAATTTAATCATGAATTATGTATTGAATCATGAATTGAATCATAAATCATGATTTATGAATTGAAACATGAATTGAATCATGAATCATGAATTGAAACATGAATCATTAATCAAATCATGAATCATGAATTGAATCATGAATTGAATCATAAATCATGAATCATGAATTGAATCATGAATTGAATCATGAATTTAATCATGAATCATTAATCGAATCATTAATCATGATTTGAATCATGAATCATGAAATGAATCATGAATCATGAATTGAATCATGAATCATGAAACATGAATTGAATCATGAATCATTAATTTAATCATGAATCATGAATTGAATCATGAATTGAATCATGAATTGAATCATGAATCGAATCATGAATCGAATCACGAATCATGAATCGAATCATGAATCATGAATCGAATCATGAATCATGAATTTAATCATGAATTGAATCATGAATCATGAATTGAATCATGTATTGAATCATGAATCGAATTAAATTATGAATCATGAATTGAATCATGAATTGAATCATGAATCATGAATCATGAATTGAATCATGAATCATGAATTGAATCATAATTCATGAATTATGAAATGAATCATGAATCATGAACTGAATCATGAATCATGAATCGAATCATGAATCATGAATCGAATCATGAATCGAATCATGAATCATGAATTTAATCATAATTCATGAATTTAATTATGAATCGAATCATGAATCATGAATTGAATCATGAATCGAATCATGAATTATGAATCATGAATTGAATCATGAAATGAATCATGAATCATGAAATGAATCATGAATCATAAATTGAATCATGAATCATGAATCATGAATTGAATCATAATTCATGAATTATGAAATGAATCATGAATCATGAATTGAATCATGAATTGAATCATGAATCATTAATCGAATCATGAATCACGAATCGAATCATGAATCATGAATTGAATCATGAATCATGAATCATGAATTGAATCAAGATTCATGAATCGAATCATGAATCACGAATCATTAATCGAGTCATGAATCATAAATTGAATCATGAATTGAATCATGAATCGAATCATGAATTGAATCATGAATCATGAATCGAATCATGAATTGAATCATGAATCATGAATCGAATCATGAATTGAATCATGAATTCTGAATTGAATCATGAATTGAATCATGAAACATGAATCGAATCATGAATCATGAATCATGAATTGAATCATGAATCATGAGTCGAATCATGAATCATAAATCATGAATTGAATCATGAATCTTGAATCATGAATTGAATCATGAATAATGAATTGAATCATGAATTGAATTATGAATCATGAATCGAATGATGATTCATGAATCGAATCATGAATCATGAATTGATTCATGAATCATGAATCGAATCATGAATCGAATCATGAATCATAAATCGAATCATGAATCATGAATTGAATCATGAATGGAATCATGAATCGAATCATGAATCATAAATCGGATCATAAATTATGAATTGAATCATAAAACATGAATCGAATCATGAATCATGAATCATAAAATGAATCATGAATCATGAATTTAATCATGAATCTTGAATCATGAATCGAATTATGAATCATGAATCATGAATTGAATCATGAATCATGAATCATTAATCGAATCATGAATCATGAAATGAATCATGAATCATGAATCATGAAACATAAATTGAATCATAAATCATGAATTGAATCATGAATCATGAAACATAAATTGAATCATGAATTGAATCATGAATCATGAATTGAATCATAAATCATGAATTGAATCATGAATTGAATCATGAATCATTAATCGAATCATGAATTGAATCATAACTAGAATCATGAATCACAAATCATGAATTGAATGATGAATTGAATCATAAATTGAATCATGAATCAAGTATCGAATCATGAATCATTAATCGAATCATGAATTGAATCATAACTAGAATCATGAATCACAAATCATGAATTGAATGATGAATTGAATCATAAATTGAATCATGAATCAAGTATCGAATCATGAATCATGAATTGAATCATGAATCGAATCATGAATTATGAATCATGAATTGAATCATGAAATGAATCATGAATCATGAAATGAATCATGAATCATAAATTGAATCATGAATCATGAATCATGAATTGAATCATAATTCATGAATTATGAAATGAATCATGAATCATGAATTGAATCATGAATTGAATCATGAATCATTAATCGAATCATGAATCACGAAACGAATCATGAATCATGAATTGAATCATGAATCATGAATCATGAATTGAATCAAGATTCATGAATCGAATCATGAATCACGAATCATTAATCGAGTCATGAATCATAAATTGAATCATGAATTGAATCATGAATCGAATCATGAATTGAATCATGAATCATGAATCGAATCATGAATTGAATCATGAATCATGAATCGAATCATGAATTGAATCATGAATTCTGAATTGAATCATGAATTGAATCATGAAACATGAATCGAATCATGAATCATGAATCATGAATTGAATCATGAATCATGAGTCGAATCATGAATCATAAATCATGAATTGAATCATGAATCTTGAATCATGAATTGAATCATGAATAATGAATTGAATCATGAATTGAATTATGAATCATGAATCGAATGATGATTCATGAATCGAATCATGAATCATGAATTGATTCATGAATCATGAATCGAATCATGAATCGAATCATGAATCATAAATCGAATCATGAATCATGAATTGAATCATGAATGGAATCATGAATCGAATCATGAATCATAAATCGGATCATAAATTATGAATTGAATCATAAAACATGAATCGAATCATGAATCATGAATCATAAAATGAATCATGAATCATGAATTTAATCATGAATCTTGAATCATGAATCGAATTATGAATCATGAATCATGAATTGAATCATGAATCATGAATCATTAATCGAATCATGAATCATGAAATGAATCATGAATCATGAATCATGAAACATAAATTGAATCATAAATCATGAATTGAATCATGAATCATGAAACATAAATTGAATCATGAATTGAATCATGAATCATGAATTGAATCATAAATCATGAATTGAATCATGAATTGAATCATGAATCATTAATCGAATCATGAATTGAATCATAACTAGAATCATGAATCACAAATCATGAATTGAATGATGAATTGAATCATAAATTGAATCATGAATCAAGTATCGAATCATGAATCATGAATCATTAGTCGAATCATGAATCATGAATCGAATCACGAATCATGAATTGAATCATGAATCATTAAATTAATCATGAATCATGAATCATTAATTGAATCATGAATCATGAATCATGAATTGATTCATGAATTGAATTATGAATCAAAAATCATGAATTGAATCATGAATCATGAATCATGAATCATGAATTGAATCATGAATCATGAATTGAATCATGAATCATGAAACATGAATCGAATCATGAACCAAGAATCATGAATTGAATCATGAATCATGAGTCGAATCATGAATCATAAATCATGATTTGAATCATAAATCATGAATTGAATAATGAATCTTGAATCATGAATCGAATCATGAATCATGAAATGAATCATGAAATGAATCATGAATCATGAATTGAATCATGAATTGAATCATGAATCATGAATCGAATCATGAATTATGAATTAAATCATGAATCGAATCATGAATCATGAATCATGAATCAAATCATGAATCATTAATCGAATCATGAATTGAATCATAACTAGAATCATGAATCACAAATCATGAATTGAATGATGAATTGAATCATAAATTGAATCATGAATCAAGTATCGAATCATGAATCATGAATCAGTAATCGAATCATGAATCATGAATCGAATCACGAATCATGAATTGAATCATGAATCATTAAATTAATCATGAATCATGAATCATTAATTGAATCATGAATCATGAATCATGAATTGATTCATGAATTGAATTATGAATCAAAAATCATGAATTGAATCATGAATCATGAATCATGAATCATGAATTGAATCATGAATCATGAATTGAATCATGAATCATGAAACATGAATCGAATCATGAACCAAGAATCATGAATTGAATCATGAATCATGAGTCGAATCATGAATCATAAATCATGATTTGAATCATAAATCATGAATTGAATAATGAATCTTGAATCATGAATCGAATCATGAATCATGAAATGAATCATGAAATGAATCATGAATCATGAATTGAATCATGAATTGAATCATGAATCATGAATCGAATCATGAATTATGAATTAAATCATGAATCGAATCATGAATCATGAATCATGAATCAAATCATGAATCATTAATCGAATCATGAATCAAGAATCATGAATCAAGAATCGAATCATGAATCAAGAATCATGAATCATGAATCATGAATTGAATCATGAATCATTAATCGAATCATGAATCATAAAATGAATCATGAATCGAATCATGAATCATGAATCGAATCATGAAATGAATCATGAATCATTAATCGAACCATAAATTGAATCATGAATCATGAATTGAATCATGAATCATGAATCATAAATCGGATCATGAATCATGAATTGAATAATAAAACATGAATCGAATCAAGAATCATGAACCATGAATTGAATCATGAAGCGAATCATAAATTGATTTATTAATCATGAATCATGAAGCGAATCATGAATCATGAATTGAATCATGAATTGAATCATAAATCATGATTTATGAATTGAAACATGAATTGAATCATGAATCATGAATTGAAACATGAATCATTAATCAAATCATGAATCATGAATTGAATCATGAATTGAATCATAAATCATGAATCATGAATTGAATCATGAATTGAATCATAAATTTAATCATGAATCATTAATCGAATCATTAATCATGATTTGAATCATGAATCATGAAATGAATCATGAATCATGAATTGAATCATGAAACATGAATTGAATCATGAATCATTAATTTAATCATGAATCATGAATTGAATCATGAATTGAATCATGAATTGAATCATGAATTGAATCATGAATCGAATCATGAATCGAATCACGAATCATGAATCGAATCACGAATCATGAATCGAATCATGAATCATGAATCGAATCATGAATCATGAATTTAATCATGAATTGAATCATGAATCATGAATTGAATCATGTATTGAATCATGAATCGAATTAAATTATGAATCATGAATTGAATCATGAATTGAATCATGAATCATGAAATGAATCATGAATCGAATCATGAATCATGAATTGAATCATAATTCATGAATTATGAAATGAATCATGAATCATGAACTGAATCATGAATCATGAATCGAATCATGAATCATGAATCGAATCATGAATCGAATCATGAATCATGAATTTAATCATAATTCATGAATTTAATTATGAATCGAATCATGAATCATGAATTGAATCATGAATCGAATCATGAATTATGAATCATGAATTGAATCATGAAATGAATCATGAATCATGAAATGAATCATGAATCATAAATTGAATCATGAATCATGAATCATGAATTGAATCATAATTCATGAATTATGAAATGAATCATGAATCATGAATTGAATCATGAATTGAATCATGAATCATTAATCGAATCATGAATCACGAATCGAATCATGAATCATGAATTGAATCATGAATCATGAATCATGAATTAAATTAAGATTCATGAATCGAATCATGAATCACGAATCATTAATCGAGTCATGAATCATAAATTGAATCATGAATTGAATCATGAATCGAATCATGAATTGAATCATGAATCGAATCATGAATTGAATCATGAATCATGAATCGAATCATGAATTGAATCATGAATTGAATCATGAATTCTGAATTGAATCATGAATTGAATCATGAAACATTAATCGAATCATGAATCATGAATCATGAATTGAATCATGAATCATGAGTCGAATCATGAATCATAAATCATGAATTGAATCATGAATCTTGAATCAAGAATTGAATCATGAATCTTGAATCATGAATTGAATCATGAATAATGAATTGAATCATGAATTGAATTATGAATCATGAATCGAATGATGATTCATGAATCGAATCATGAATCATGAATTGATTCATGAATCATGAATCGAATCATGAATCGAATCATGAATCATAAATCGAATCATGAATCATGAATTGAATCATGAATGGAATCATGAATCGAATCATGAATCATAAATCGGATCATAAATTATGAATTGAATCATAAAACATGAATCGAATCATGAATCATGAATCATAAAATGAATCATGAATCATGAATTTAATCATGAATCTTGAATCATGAATCGAATTATGAATCATGAATCATGAATTGAATCATGAATCATGAATCATTAATCGAATCATGAATCATGAAATGAATCATGAATCATGAATCATGAAACATAAATTGAATCATAAATCATGAATTGAATCATGAATCATGAAACATAAATTGAATCATGAATTGAATCATGAATCATGAATTGAATCATAAATCATGAATTGAATCATGAATCATGAATCATGAATTGAATCATGAATTGAATCATGAATCATGAATTGAATCATGAATTGAATCATGAATCATTAATCGAATCATGAATTGAATCATAACTAGAATCATGAATCACAAATCATGAATGGAATGATGAATTGAATCATAAATTGAATCATGAATCAAGTATCGAATCATGAATCATGAATCATTAATCGAATCATGAATCATGAATCGAATCACGAATCATGAATTGAATCATGAATCATTAAATTAATCATGAATCATGAATCATTAATTGAATCATGAATCATGAATCATGAATTGATTCATGAATTGAATTATGAATCAAAAATCATGAATTGAATCATGAATCATGAATCATGAATCATGAATTGAATCATGAATCATGAATTGAATCATGAATCATGAAACATGAATCGAATCATGAACCAAGAATCATGAATTGAATCATGAATCATGAGTCGAATCATGAATCATAAATCATGATTTGAATCATAAATCATGAATTGAATAATGAATCTTGAATCATGAATCGAATCATGAATCATGAAATGAATCATGAAATGAATCATGAATCATGAATTGAATCATGAATTGAATCATGAATCATGAATCGAATCATGAATTATGAATTAAATCATGAATCGAATCATGAATCATGAATCAAATCATGAATCATTAATCGAATCATGAATCAAGAATCATGAATCAAGAATCGAATCATGAATCAAGAATCATGAATCATGAATCATGAATTGAATCATGAATCATTAATCGAATCATGAATCATAAAATGAATCATGAATCGAATCATGAATCATGAATCGAATCATGAAATGAATCATGAATCATTAATCGAACCATAAATTGAATCATGAATCATGAATTGAATCATGAATCATTAATCGAATCATGAATCATGAATTGAATCATGAATTGAATCATAAATCATGAATCATGAATTGAATCATGAATTGAATCATGAATCATGAATTTAATCATGAATCATTAATCGAATCATTAATCATGATTTGAATCATGAATCATGAATTGAATCATGAATCGAATCATGAATCATAAATAGATTCATGAATCACAAATCATGATTCATGAATCATGAATCGAATCATGATTCATGAATCATGAATCGAATCATGAATCATTAATCGAATCATGAATCATAAATTGAATCATGAATCGAATCATGAATCATGAATCGAATCATAAATTGAATCATGAATCATGAATCGAATCATTAATTGAATCATGAATCATGAATCGAATCATGAATCATAAATCAGATCATGAATCATGAATTGAATCATAAAACATGAATCGAATCATGAATTGAATCATGAATCTAATCATAAATTGAATCATGAATCTAATCATAAATTGAATCATGAATCTAATCATAAATTGAATCATGTATCATGAATCATGAATTGAATCATGAATCATGATTTGAATCATGAATAATGATTCGAATCATGAATCATGATTCGAATCATGAATCATGAATCGAATCATGAATCGAATCATGAATCATGAATTGAATCATGAATCATGAATTGAATCATGAATTGAATAATGAATCATGAATCGAATCATGAATCATGAATTGAATCATGAATCATGAATTGAATCATGAATCATGAATCATGAATTAAGACATGAATCATGAATCGAGACATGAATCATGAATCGAATCATGAATCATGAATTGTATCATAAATCATGAATTGGATCATAAATCATGAATCAAATCATAAATCATGAATTGAATCATAAATCATGAATCATGAAATGAATCATGAATCATGAATTGAATCATGAATCATGAAACATGAATTTGATCAGGAATCATGAATTGAATCATGAATTGAATCATGAATTGAATCATGAATTATGAATTGAATCATGAATTGAATCATGAATTGAATCATGAATCGAATCATGAATCATGAATCGAATCATGAATCATGAATCGAATCATGAATTTAATCATGAATTGAATCATGAATCATGAATCAAAAATCCTGAATTGAATCATGAATCATGAATTATGAATGAATCATGAATCATGAATTGAATCTTTAGTCACGAATCGAATCATGAATAATGAATTGAATCATGATTTGAATCATGAATCATGAATTGAATAATGAATCATGAATTGAATAATAAATCATGAATCATGAATTGAATCATAATTTATGAATCAATACATGAATCATGAATTGAATCATGAATCATTAATCGAATCATGAATCATGAATTGAATCATGAATCATGAATCATGAATCATGAATTGAATCATGAATTGAATCATAAATCATGAATTAAATCATGAATCATGAACCATGAATCATGAATTAAATCATGAATCATGAATTAAATCATGAATCATGAATTTAATCATGAATCATGAATTTAATCATGAGTCGAATCATGAATCATAAGTCATGAATTGAATCATGAATCATGAATAGAATAATGAATCATGAATAGAATAATGAATCATGAGTTGAATCATGAATCATGAATTGAATCATGAATTGAATCATGAATCATGATTCGAATCATGAATCATATTATGAATCATGAATCGAATCAAGAATCATGAATCATGAATCATGAATTGAATCATGAGTCATGAATTGAATCATGAGTCATGAATTGAATCATGAATCATGAATAGAATCATGAATCATGAATAAAATCATGAATCATGAATAGAATAATTAATCATGAGTTGAATCATGAATCATGAATCATGAATTGAATCATGAATCATGATTCGAATCATGAATCATATTATGAATCATGAATCAAATCAAGAATCATGAATTGAATCATGAATCAGAAATCATGAATTGAATCATGAATCATGAATCATGAATTGAATCATGAATCATGAATTATGAATGAATCATGAATCATGAATTGAATCTTTAGTCACAAATCGAATCATGAATAATGAATTGAATCATGATTTGAATCATGAATCATGAATTGAATAATGAATCATGAATTGAATAATAAATCATGAATCATGAATCATGAATTGAATCATGAATCATGAATCGAATCATGAATCATGAATTGAATCATGAATCATTAATTGAATCATGAATCATGAATTCTGAAATGAATCATTAATCATGAATTAAATCATGAATCATGAATTGAATTATGAATCATTAATCGAATCATAAATCATGAATTGAATCATGAATCATGAATCACAAATCATGATTTGAATCATGAATCATGAATTGAATCATGAATCATGAATCGTGAAATGAATCATGAATCATGAATTGAATCATGAATCATTAGTCGAATCATGAATTATGAATCATAAATTGAATCATGAATCATTAGTCGAATCATGAATTATGAATCATAAATTGAATAATGAATCATTAGTCGAATCATGAATCATTAATCAATCATGAATCATGAATTGAATCATGAATCATGAATCATTAATCGAATCATGAATCATGAATCATGATTTATGAAATGAATCATGAATCATGAATTAAATCATGAATCATGAATTGAATCATGAATCAAATCATGAATCATGAATCATGAATCATGAATTGAATCATTAATCGAATCATGAATCATGAATTGAATCATGAATCATGAATTGAATCATGAATCACAAATCATGAATTGAATCATGAATCATGAATCATGAATTGAATCATGAATTGAAACATAAATCATGAATTAAATCATGAATCATGAACCATGAATCATGAATTGAATCATGAATCTTGAATCGAATCATGAATCATGAATTGAATCATTTATCTTGAATCATGAATTGAATCATGAATTGAATCATGAATCATGATTCGAATCATGAATCATATTATGAATCATGAATCTAATCAAGAATCATGAATTGAATCATGAATCACAAATCCTGAATTGAATGATGAATCATGAATCATGAATCATGAATTGAATCATGAATCATGAATTGAATCATGAATCATGAATTGAATCTTTAGTCACGAATCGAATCATGAATAATGAATTGAATCATGATTTGAATCATGAATCATGCATTGAAAAATAAATCATGAATCATGAATCATGAATTGAATCATAAATTATGAATCAATACATGAATCATGAATTGAATCATGAATCATTAATCGAATCATGAATCATGAATTGAATCATGAATCATGAATCGTGAATCATTAATTGAATCATGAATCATGAAATTAATCATTAATCATTAATTAAATCATGAATCATGAATTGAATTATGAATCATGAATCATGAATTGAATCATGAATCATTAGTCGAATCATGAATCATGAATCATAAATTGAATCATGAATCATTAATCGAATCATAAATCATGAATTGAATCATGAATCATGAATTGAAGCATGAATCACAAATCATTATTTGAATCATGAATCATGAATTGAATCATGAATCATGAGTCGAATCATGAATCATAAGTCATGAATTGAATAATGAATCTTGAATCATGAATTGAATCATGAATTATGAATTGAATCATGAATCATGAATAGAATAATGAATCATATTATTAATCATGAATCGAATCAAGAATCATGAATTGAATCATGAATCACAAATCATGAATTGAATCATGAATCATGAATCATGAATTGAATCATGAATTGAATCATGAATTGAATCATAAATTATGAATTAAATTATGAATCATGAACCATGAATCATGAATTGAATCATGAATCTTGAATCGAATCATGAATCATGAATTGAATCATGAATCATGAATAGATTAAATGAATCATGAATTGAATCATTTATCATGAATCATGAATTGAATCATGAATTGAATCATGAATCATGATTCGAATCATGAATCATATTATGAATCATGAATCGAATCAAGAATCATGAATTGAATCATGAATCACAAATCCTGAATTGAATGATGAATCATGAATCATGAATCATGAATTGAATCATGAATCATGAATTGAATCATGAATCATGAATTGAATCTTTAGTCACGAATCGAATCATGAATAATGAATTGAATCATGATTTGAATCATGAATCATGCATTGAAAAATAAATCATGAATCATGAATTGAATCATAAATTATGAATCAATACATGAATCATGAATCATGAATTGAATCATGAATCATTAATCGAATCATGAATCATGAATTGAATCATGAATCATGAATCGTGAATCATTAATTGAATCATGAATCATGAAATTAATCATTAATCATTAATTAAATCATGAATCATGAATTGAATTATGAATTATGAATCATGAATCATGAATCATGAATTGAATCATGAATCATTAGTCGAATCATGAATCATGAATCATAAATCGAATCATGAATCATGAATTGAATCATGAATCATGAATTGAATCATGAATCACAAATCATTATTTGAATCATGAATCATGAATTGAATCATGAATCATGAGTCGAATCATGAATCATAAGTCATGAATTGAATAATGAATCTTGAATCATGAATTGAATCATGAATCATGAGTCGAATCATGAATCATGAATAGAATAATGAATCATATTATTAATCATGAATCGAATCAAGAATCATGAATTGAATCATGAATCACAAATCATGAATTGAATCATGAATCATGAATAGAATAATGAATCATGAATCATGAATTGAATCATTAATCATGAATTGAATCATGAATTATGAAATGAATCATGAATCATAAATTGAATCATGAATCATGAATCATGAATCATGAATTGAATCATGAATCATGAATTGAATCATGAATCATGAATCATAAATTGAATCATGAATCATAAATTGAATCATGAATCATGAACCATGAAATGAATCATGAATCATGAATTAAATCATGAATCATGAATTGAATCATGAACCATGAAATGAATCATGAATCATGAGTCGAATCATGA
Organism: Mixophyes australis; assembly: GCA_036250195.1. Taxonomy (NCBI): domain Eukaryota; kingdom Metazoa; phylum Chordata; class Amphibia; order Anura; family Limnodynastidae; genus Mixophyes; species Mixophyes australis. The sequence goes on from JAVHZZ010000012.1 coordinate 89,521,915, forward strand.
ATCATGAATCATGAATTGAATCATGAATTGAATCATGAATCATGAGTCGAATCATGAATCATGAATCATGAATTGAATCATGAATCTTGAATCATGAATCGAATAATGAATAATGAATAATGAATCATGAATCATAAATTGAATCATCAATCATGAATCATAAATTGAATCATCAATCATGAATCATGAATCGAATCATGAATCATGAATTGAATCATGAATCATGAATTGAATCATGAATCATTAATTGAATCATAAATCATTAATCAAATCATGAAATGAATCATGAATCATGAAATAAATCAAGAATCATGAATTTAATCATGAATTATGTATTGAATAATGAATTGAATCATGAATCGAATCATGAATTGAATCATGAATCATGAATCATGAATCATGAATTGAATCATGAATCATGAATCGAATCATGATTCGAATCATGAATCAGGAATCGAATCATGAATCATAAATAGAATCATGAATCACAAATCATGAATCATGAATCATAAATAGAATCATGATTCATGAATCATGAATCGAATCATGAATCGAATCATAAATCATGAATCGAATCATGAATCATGAATTGAATCCTAAATCATGAAATGAATCATGAATTGAATCATGAATCATAAATCATAAATCGGATCATGAATCATGAATTGAATCATGAATCATGAATTGAATCATGAATTGAATCATGAAGCGAATTATAAATTTAATCATGAATCATGAATCGAATCATGAATCATGAATCGAATCATGAATCATGAATCATGAATTTAATCATGAATTATGTATTGAATCATGAATTGAACCATGAATCGAATCATGAATCATGAATTGAATCATAAATCATGAATCATGAATTGAAACATGAATTGAATCATGAATCGAATCATAAATCATTAAAAGAATCATGAATCATGAATTGAATCATAAATCATGAATCATGAATTGAATCATGAATCCAATCATGAATCATGAATTGAATCATGAATCGAATCATGAATCATGAATCAAATCATGAATCATGAATCAAATCATGAATCAAATAGAATCATGAATCATAAATCATGAATCATGAGTCGAATCATGAATCATGAACCATGAAATGAATCATGAATCATGAATTGACTCATGAATCATGAGTCGAATCATGAATCATGAATCATGAATTGAATCATGAATTGAATCATGAATCATGAGTCGAATCATGAATCATGAATCATGAATTGAATCATGAATCTTGAATCATGAATCGAATAATGAATAATGAATAATGAATCATGAATCATAAATTGAATCATCAATCATGAATCATGAATCGAATCATGAATCATGAATTGAATCATGAATCATGAATTGAATCATGAATCATTAATTGAATCATAAATCATGAATCAAATCATGAAATGAATCATGAATCATGAAATAAATCAAGAATCATGAATTTAATCATGAATTATGTATTGAATAATGAATTGAATCATGAATCGAATCATGAATCATGAATTGAATCATGAATCATGAATCATGAATTGAATCATGAATCATGATTCGAATCATGAATCATGAATCGAATCATGAATCATGAATCGAATCATGAATCGAATCATGAATCATGAATCGAATCATGATTCGAATCATGAATCAGGAATCGAATCATGAATCGAATCATGAATCATGAATCGAATCATGATTCGAATCATGAATCAGGAATCGAATCATGAATCATAAATAGAATCATGAATCACAAATCATGAATCATGAATCATAAATAGAATCATGATTCATGAATCATGAATCGAATCATGAATCGAATCATAAATCATGAATCGAATCATGAATCATGAATTGAATCCTAAATCATGAAATGAATCATGAATTGAATCATGAATCATAAATCATAAATCGGATCATGAATCATGAATTGAATCATGAATCATGAATTGAATCATGAATTGAATCATGAAGCGAATTATAAATTTAATCATGAATCGAATCATGAATCATGAATCGAATCATGAATCATGAATCATGAATTTAATCATGAATTATGTATTGAATCATGAATTGAACCATGAATCGAATCATGAATCATGAATTGAATCATAAATCATGAATCATGAATTGAAACATGAATTGAATCATGAATCGAATCATAAATCATTAAAAGAATCATGAATCATGAATTGAATCATAAATCATGAATCATGAATTGAATCATGAATCGAATCATGAATCATGAATTGAATCATGAATCGAATCATGAATCATGAATCAAATCATGAATCATGAATCAAATCATGAATCAAATAGAATCATGAATCATAAATAGAATCATGAATCATAAATCATGAATCACAAATCATGAATCATAAATTAAATCTTGAATCATGAATCATTAATCGAATCATGAATTGAATCATGAATTGATACATGAATCATGAATCGAATCATGAATCATGAATCGAATCATGAATCATGAATCATTAATCGAATCATGAATTGAATCATGAATTGATACATGAATCATGAATCGAATCATGAATCACAAATCATGAATTGAATCATGAATCATGAATAGAATCATGAATCATGAATCATGAATTGAATCATGAATCATGAATTGAATCATGAAATGAATCATGAATCATGAATTATAAAATGAATCATGAATCATGAATTATGAAATGAATCATGAATCATAAATTGAATCATGAATCATGAATCATGAACCATGAATTGAATCATGAATCATGAATTGACTCATGAATCATGAATTATGAATTAAATCATGAATTATAAAATGAATCATGAATCATGAATTGAATCATGAATCATGAGTCGAATCATGAATCATGAGTCGAATCATGAATCATGAGTCGAATCATGAATCATAAATCATGAATTGAATCATGAATCATGAATCGAATAATGAATCATGAATTGAATCATGAATCATGAATTGAATCATGAATCATGAATTATGAAATGAATCATGAATCATGAATCATGAATTGAATCAAGACTCATGAATTGAATCATGAATCATGAATTGAATCATGAATCATTAGTCGAATCATGAATCATAAATTGAATCATGAATCATTAGTCGAATCATGAATCATGAATCATAAATTGAATCATGAATTGAATCATGAATTAAATCATAAATCATGAATTGAATCATGAATCGAATCATGAATCGAATCATGAATCGAATCATGAATCGAATCATGAATCGAATCATGAATCGAATCATGAATAATGAATCATAAATTGAATCATGAATCGAATCATGAATCGAATTATGAATTGAATCATGAATCATTAATCGAATCATGAATTGAATCATGAATTGATACATGAATTGATACATGAATCATGAATCGAATCATGAATCATGAATCGTAAATCGGATCATGAATCATGAATTGAATCATAAAACATAAATCGAATCATGAATCATGAATCATGAATTGAATCATGAATCATTAATCAAATTATGAATCATGAATTGAATCATGAATCATGAATCATTAATTGAATCATGAATCATGAATTGAATCATAAAACATGAATCGATTCATGAATCATGAATTGAATCGTGAATCATGAATCAAATCATAAATCAAGAATTAAGTCGTTAATCATGAATCATGGTTCGAATCATGAATCGAATCATGAATCATGAATTGAATCATGAATCATGAATTGAATCATGAATTGAATCATGAATCATGAATCGAATCATGAACCATGAATCATGAACCATGAATCATGAACCATGAATCATGAACCATGAATCATGAACCATGAATCATGAACCATGAATCATGGTTCGAATCATGAATCATGATTCGAATCATGAATCATGAATCGAATCATGAATCATGAATTTAATCATGAATCATGAATTGAATCATGAATTGAATCATGAATCGAATCATGAATCATGAATTATGAAATGAATCATGAATCATAAATTGAATCATGAATCATGAATAGAATCATGAATCACAAATCATGAATCATGAATTGAATCTTGAATTGAATCATGAATCGAATCATGAATCGAATCATGAATCATGAATCAAATCATGAATCAAGAATCATGAATCGAATCATGAATCATGAATCGAATCATGAATCATGAATCGAATCATGAATAATGAATCATAAATTGAATCATGAATCGAATCATGAATCGAATTATGAATTGAATCATTAATCGAATCATGAATTGAATCATGAATTGATACATGAATCATGAATCGAATCATGAATCATGAATCGTAAATCGAATCATGAATCGTAAATCGGATCATGAATCATGAATTGAATCATAAAACATAAATCGAATCATGAATCATGAATTGAATCATGAATCGAATCATAAATTGAATCCTGAAATGAATCATGAAACATGAATTGAATCATGAATCATGAATTGAATCATAAAACATGAATCAATTCATGAATCATGAATTGAATCGTGAATCATGAATCAAATCATAAATCAAGAATTAAGTCGTTAATCATGAATCATGGTTCGAATCATGAATCATGATTCGAATCATGAATCATGAATTTAATCATGAATTATGAATTGAATCATGAATTGAACCATGAATCGAATTATGAACCATGAATCATGAATCGAATAATGAATCATGAATCATGAATCATGAATTGATTCGTGAATCATGAATCAAATCATAAATCAAGAATTAAGTCGTGAATCATGAATTGAATCATGAATCGACTCATGAATCATGAATTGAATCATGAATTGAATCATGAATCGACTCATGAATCATGAATTGAATCATGAATCATGAATTGACTCATGAATCATGAATTGATTCATGAATCATGAATTGACTCATGAATCATGAATTGATTCATGAATCATGAATTAAATCATGAATCATGAGTCGAATCATGAATAATAAATCATGAATTGAATCATGAATCTTGAATCATGAATCGAATAATGAATCATGAATTGAATCATGAATCGACTCATGAATCATGAATTGAATCATGAATCATGAATTGACTCATGAATCATGAATTGATTCATGAATCATGAATTAAATCATGAATCATGAGTCGAATCATGAATAATAAATCATGAATTGAATCATGAATCTTGAATCATGAATCGAATAATGAATAATGAATTGAATCATGAATCGAATCATCAATAATGAATCATGATTTATATCATGAATCACAAATCATGAATTGAATCATTAATCATGAATTGAATCATGAATTGAATGATGAATCATGAATTGAATCATGAATCATGAACCATGAATCATGAATTGAATAATGAATGATGAATTGAATCATGATTCATGAGTCGAATCATGAATCATGAATCATGAATTTAATCATGAATTATGTATTGAATCATGTATTGAATCATGAATTGAATCATGAATCGAATCATGAATCATGAATTGAATCATGAATCATGAATTGAATCATGAATCATTAATCGAATCATGAATTATGAATTGAATCATGAATTAAATCATAAATCATGAATCATGAATTGAATCATGAATTGAATCATGAATTGAATCATGAATCATTAATAGAAATATGAATCATGAATTGAATCATGAATCATGAATTGAATCATGAATCATTAATCGAATCATGAATTATGAATTGAATCATGAATTAAATCATAAATCATGAATCATGAATTGAATCATGAATTGAATCATGAATTGAATCATGAATCATTAATCGAAATATGAATCATGAATTGAATCATGAATTGAATCATGAATCATGAATTGAATCATGAATCGAATCATGAATCATGAATTGAATCATGAATCGAATCATGAATCATGAATTGAATCATGAATCGAATCATGAATCGAATCATGAATCATAAATAGAATCTTGAATTGAATCATGAATCAAATCATGAATCAAGAATCATGAATCGATTCATGAATCATGAATCGAATCATGAATAATGAATCATAAATTGAATCATGAATCGAATCATGAATCGAATTATGAATTGAATCATGAATCATTAATCGAATCATGAATTAAATCATGAATTGATACATGAATCATGAATCGAATCATGAATCATAAATCGGATCATGAATCATGAATTGAATCATGAATCATGAATTGAATCATGAATTGAATCATGAACCATGAATCATGAATCATGAATCGAATCATGAACCATGAATCATGAATCATGAATCATGAATGGAATCATGAATCATGGTTCGAATCATGAATCATGAATTTAATCATGAATCGAATCATGAACCATGAATCATGAATCGAATCATGAATCATGAATCATGAATCATGAATCATGAATGGAATCATGAATCATGAATGGAATCATGAATCATGAATGGAATCATGAATCATGAATTGAATCATGAATCATGAATCATGAATTGAATCATGAATCATGAATCGAATAATGAATCATGAATTGAGACATGAATCATGAATCGAATCATGAATCATGAATTGAATCATAAATCATGAATTAAATCATAAATCATGAATTGAATCATGAATCATGAAATGAATCATGAATTGAATCATGAATCATGAAATGAATCATGAATTGAATCATGAATCATGAAATGAATCATGAATCATAAATTGAATCATGAATCATGAATCATGAATTGAATCATAATTCATGAATTATAAAATGAATCATGAATCATAAATTGAATCATGAATTATGAATTGAATCATGAATCATGAATTGAATAATGAATCACGAATCATGAATTGAATCATGAATCATGAATTGAATCATGAATCATGAATTGAATTATGAATCATGAATTGAATCATGAATCGAATCATGAACCATGAATCATGAATCATGAATCATGAATTGAATCATGAATCATGAATTGAATTATGAATCATGAATTGAATCATGAAACATGAATCGAATCATGAACCATGAATCATGAATTGAATCATGAATCATGAATTGAATCATGAATCGAATCATGAATCATGAATTGAATCATGAATCGAATCATGAATCGAATCATGAATCATAAATAGAATCTTGAATTGAATCATGAATCAAATCATGAATCAAGAATCATGAATCGATTCATGAATCATGAATCGAATCATGAATAATGAATCATAAATTGAATCATGAATCGAATCATGAATCGAATTATGAATTGAATCATGAATCATTAATCGAATCATGAATTAAATCATGAATTGATACATGAATCATGAATCGAATCATGAATCATAAATCGGATCATGAATCATGAATTGAATCAAAAAACATAAATCGAATCATGAATCATGAATCATGAATTGAATCATGAATCGAATCATAAATTGAATCCTGAAATGAATCATGAAACATGAATTGAATCATGAATCATGAATTGAATCATAAAACATGAATCGAATCATGAATCATGAATCATGAATTGAATCGTGAATCATGAATCAAATCATAAATCAAGAATTAAGTCGTGAATCATGAATCATGGTTCGAATCATGAATCGAATCATGAATCATGAATTTAATCATGAATCATGAATTGAATCATGAATTGAATCATGAACCATGAATCATGAATCATGAATCGAATCATGAACCATGAATCATGAATCATGAATCATGAATGGAATCATGAATCATGGTTCGAATCATGAATCATGAATTTAATCATGAATCGAATCATGAACCATGAATCATGAATCATGAATGGAATCATGAATCATGAATGGAATCATGAATCATGAATGGAATCATGAATCATGAATGGAATCATGAATCATGAATTGAATCATGAATCATGAATCATGAATTGAATCATGAATCATGAATCGAATAATGAATCATGAATTGAGACATGAATCATGAAATGAATCATGAATCATAAATTGAATCATGAATCATGAATCATGAATTGAATCATAATTCATGAATTATAAAATGAATCATGAATCATGAATTGAATAATGAATCACAAATCATGAATTGAATAATGAATCACAAATCATGAATTGAATCATGAATCATGAATTGAATCATGAATCATGAATTGAATTATGAATCATGAATTGAATCATGAATCGAATCATGAACCATGAATCATGAATCATGAATCATGAATTGAATCATGAATCATGAATCATGAATTGAATCATGAATCGAATCATGAAGCATGAATCGAATCATGACTCATGAATTGAATCATGAATCGAATCATGAATCATGAATCATGATTCGAATCATGAATCATGATTCGAATCATGAATCATGATTCGAATCATGAATCATGATTCGAATCATGAATCATGATTCGAATCATGAATCATGAATCGAATCATGAATCATGAATTTAATCATGAATTGACTCATGAATCATGAATTGAATCATGAATTGAATCATGAATCATGAATTGACTCATGAATCATGAATTGATTCATGAATCATGAATCATGAATCGAATAATGAATAATAAATCATGAATTGAATCATGAATCTTGAATCATGAATCGAATAATGAATAATGAATTGAATCATGAATCATGAATTGAATCATCAATAATGAATCATGATTTATATCATGAATCACAAATCATGAATTGAATCATTAATCATGAATTGAATCATGAATCGAATAATTAATCATGAATTGAGACATGAATCATGAATCGAATCATGAATCGAATCATAAATCATGAATTAAATCATAAATCATGAATTGAATCATGAATCATGAAATGAATCATGAATCATGAAATGAATCATGAATCATGAATTGAATCATGAATCATGAAATGAATCATGAATCATAAATTGAATCATGAATCATGAATCATGAATTGAATCATAAATCATGAATTATAAAATGAATCATGAATCATGAATTAAATCATGAATCATGAATTGAATCATGAATCATGAATCATGAATTGAATCATGAATCATAAATTGAATCATGAATTATGAATTGAATCATGAATCATGAATTGAATAATGAATCACAAATCATGAATTCAATCATGAATCATGAATTGAATTATGAATCATGAATTGAATCATGAATCGAATCATGAACCATGAATCATGAACCATGAATCATGAATTGAATCATGAATCATGACTTGAATTATGAATCATGAAGTGAATCATGAAACATGAATCAAATCATGAACCATGAATCGAATCATGAACCATGAATCATGAATTGAATCATGAATCATGAATCATGAATTGAATCATGAATCGAATCATGACTCATGAATTGAATCATGAATCGAATCATGAAGCATGAATTGAATCATGAATCATGAATCATGAATTGAATCATGAATCATGAATCATGAATTGAATCATGAATTGTATCATGAATCATTAATCGAATCATGTATTGAATCATAAATCATAAATAGAATCATGAATCATGAAATGAATCATGAATCATGAATTGATTCGTGAATCATGAATCAAATCATAAATCAAGAATTAAGTCGTGAATCATGAATCATGAATCGAATCATGAATCATGAATCTAATCATGATTCATGAATTGAATCATGAATCATGAATTGAATCATTAATCGACTCATGAATCATGAATTGAATCATGAATTGACTCATGAATCATGAATTGATTCATGAATCATGAATTAAATCATGAATCATGAGTCGAATCATGAATAATAAATCATGAATTGAATCATGAATCTTGAATCATGAATCGAATAATGAATAATGAATTGAATCATGAATCATGAATTGAATCATCAATAATGAATCATGATTTATATCATGAATCACAAATCATGAATTGAATCATTAATCATGAATTGAATCATGAATTGAATCATGAATCATGAATTGAATCATGAATCATGAACCATGAATCATGAATTGAATAATGAATGATGAATTGAATCATGATTCATGAGTCGAATCATGAATCATGAATTTAATCATGAATTATGTATTGAATCATGAATTGAATCATGAATCGAATCATGAATCATGAATTGAATCAAAAAACATAAATCGAATCATGAATCATGAATCATGAATTGAATCATGAATCGAATCATAAATTGAATCCTGAAATGAATCATGAAACATGAATTGAATCATGAATCATGAATTGAATCATAAAACATGAATCGAATCATGAATCATGAATCATGAATTGAATCGTGAATCATGAATCAAATCATAAATCAAGAATTAAGTCGTGAATCATGAATCATGGTTCGAATCATGAATCGAATCATGAATCATGAATTTAATCATGAATCATGAATTGAATCATGAATTGAATCATGAACCATGAATCATGAATCATGAATCGAATCATGAACCATGAATCATGAATCATGAATCATGAATGGAATCATGAATCATGGTTCGAATCATGAATCATGAATTTAATCATGAATCGAATCATGAACCATGAATCATGAATCATGAATGGAATCATGAATCATGAATGGAATCATGAATCATGAATGGAATCATGAATCATGAATGGAATCATGAATCATGAATTGAATCATGAATCATGAATCATGAATTGAATCATGAATCATGAATCGAATAATGAATCATGAATTGAGACATGAATCATGAAATGAATCATGAATCATAAATTGAATCATGAATCATGAATCATGAATTGAATCATAATTCATGAATTATAAAATGAATCATGAATCATGAATTGAATAATGAATCACAAATCATGAATTGAATAATGAATCACAAATCATGAATTGAATCATGAATCATGAATTGAATCATGAATCATGAATTGAATTATGAATCATGAATTGAATCATGAATCGAATCATGAACCATGAATCATGAATCATGAATCATGAATTGAATCATGAATCATGAATCATGAATTGAATCATGAATCGAATCATGAAGCATGAATCGAATCATGACTCATGAATTGAATCATGAATCGAATCATGAATCATGAATCATGATTCGAATCATGAATCATGATTCGAATCATGAATCATGATTCGAATCATGAATCATGATTCGAATCATGAATCATGATTCGAATCATGAATCATGATTCGAATCATGAATCATGATTCGAATCATGAATCATGATTCGAATCATGAATCATGAATCGAATCATGAATCATGAATTTAATCATGAATTGACTCATGAATCATGAATTGAATCATGAATCATGAATTGACTCATGAATCATGAATTGATTCATGAATCATGAATTAAATCATGAATCATGAGTCGAATCATGAATAATAAATCATGAATTGAATCATGAATCTTGAATCATGAATCGAATAATGAATAATGAATTGAATCATGAATCATGAATTGAATCATCAATAATGAATCATGATTTATATCATGAATCACAAATCATGAATTGAATCATTAATCATGAATTGAATCATGAATCGAATAATGAATCATGAATTGAGACATGAATCATGAATCGAATCATGAATCGAATCATAAATCATGAATTAAATCATAAATCATGAATTGAATCATGAATCATGAAATGAATCATGAATCATGAAATGAATCATGAATCATGAATTGAATCATGAATCATGAATCATAAATTGAATCATGAATCATGAATCATGAATTGAATCATAAATCATGAATTATAAAATGAATCATGAATCATGAATTAAATCATGAATCATGAATTGAATCATGAATCATGAATCATGAATTGAATCATGAATCATAAATTGAATCATGAATTATGAATTGAATCATGAATCATGAATTGAATAATGAATCACAAATCATGAATTCAATCATGAATCATGAATTGAATTATGAATCATGAATTGAATCATGAATCGAATCATGAACCATGAATCATGAACCATGAATCATGAATTGAATCATGAATCATGACTTGAATTATGAATCATGAAGTGAATCATGAAACATGAATCAAATCATGAACCATGAATCGAATCATGAACCATGAATCATGAATTGAATCATGAATCATGAATCATGAATTGAATCATGAATCGAATCATGACTCATGAATTGAATCATGAATCGAATCATGAAGCATGAATTGAATCATGAATCATGAATCATGAATTGAATCATGAATCATGAATCATGAATTGAATCATGAATTGTATCATGAATCATTAATCGAATCATGTATTGAATCATAAATCATAAATAGAATCATGAATCATGAAATGAATCATGAATCATGAATTGATTCGTGAATCATGAATCAAATCATAAATCAAGAATTAAGTCGTGAATCATGAATCATGAATCGAATCATGAATCATGAATCTAATCATGATTCATGAATTGAATCATGAATCATGAATTGAATCATTAATCGACTCATGAATCATGAATTGAATCATGAATTGACTCATGAATCATGAATTGATTCATGAATCATGAATTAAATCATGAATCATGAGTCGAATCATGAATAATAAATCATGAATTGAATCATGAATCTTGAATCATGAATCATGAATTGAATCATCAATAATGAATCATGATTTATATCATGAATCACAAATCATGAATTGAATCATTAATCATGAATTGAATCATGAATCATGAATTGAATCATGAATCATGAACCATGAATCATGAATTGAATAATGAATGATGAATTGAATCATGATTCATGAGTCGAATCATGAATCATGAATTTAATCATGAATTATGTATTGAATCATGAATTGAATCATGAATTGAATCATGAATCATGAATCATGAATTGAATCATGAATCATTAATCGAATCATGAATTATGAATAGAATCATGAATTAAATCATAAATCATGAATCATGAATCGAATCATGAATCATGAATCTAATCATGATTCATGAATTGAATCATGAATCATGAATTGAATCATTAATCGACTCATGAATCATGAATTGAATCATGAATTGAATCATGAATCATTAATCGAAATATGAATCATGAATTGAATCATGAATCATGAATTGAATCATGAATTGAATCATGAATTGAATCATGAATCATGAATTGAATCATGAATCGAATCATGAATCATGAATCGAATCATGAATCATAAATAGAATCATGAATCACAAATCATGAATCATGAATCATGAATCATGAATTGAATCTTGAATTGAATTATGAATTGAATCATGAATCATGAATTGAATCATGAATCGAATCATGAATCATGAATCGAATCATGAATCATAAATAGAATCATGAATCACAAATCATGAATCATGAATCAAGAATCATGAATCGATTCATGAATCATGAATCGAATCATGAATAATGAATCATAAATTGAATCATGAATCGAATCATGAATCGAATTATGAATTGAATCATGAATCATTAATCGAATCATGAATTGAATCATGAATTGATACATGAATCATGAATCGAATCATGAATCATAAATCGGATCATGAATCATGAATTGAATCAAAAAACATAAATCGAATCATGAATCATGAATTGAATCATGAATCGAATCATAAATTGAATCCTGAAATGAATCATGAAACATGAATTGAATCATGAATCATGAATTGAATCATAAAACATGAATCGAATCATGAATCATGAATTGAATCGTGAATCATGAATCAAATCATAAATCAAGAATTAAGTCGTGAATCATGAATCATGGTTCGAATCATGAATCATGATTCGAATCATGAATTGAATCATGAACCATGAATCATGAATCATGAATCGAATCATGAACCATGAATCATGAATCATGAATGGAATCATGAATCATGGTTCGAATCGTGAATCATGAATTTAATCATGAATTGAATCATGAATCATGAATCGAATCATGAATCATGAATGGAATCATGAATCATGAATCATGAATGGAATCATGAATCATGAATGGAATCATGAATCATGAATGGAATCATGAATCATTAATCGAATCATGAATCATGAATTGAATCATGAATCATGAATCATGAATTGAATCATGAATCGAATAATGAATCATGAATTGAGACATGAATCATGAATTGAGACATGAATCATGAATCGAATCATGAATCATGAATTGAATCATAAATCATGAATTAAATCATAAATCATGAATTGAATCATGAATCATGAAATGAATCATGAATCATGAAATGAATCATGAATCATAAATTGAATCATGAATCATGAATCATGAATTGAATCATAATTCATGAATTATAAAATGAATCATGAATCATAAGTTGAATCATGAATTATGAATTGAATCATGAATCACGAATCATGAATTTAATAATGAATCACAAATCATGAATTGAATCATGAATCATGAATTGAATAATGAATCACAAATCATGAATTGAATCATGAATCATGAATTGAATCATGAATCATGAATTGAATTATGAATCATGAATTGAATCATGAATCGAATCATGAACCATGAATCATGAATCATGAATCATGAATTGAATTATGAATCATGAATTGAATCATGAAACATGAATCGAATCATGAAACATGAATCGAATCATGAACCATGAATCATGAATTGAATCATGAATCATGAATCATGAATTGAATCATGAATCGAATCATGAATCGAATCATGACTCATGAATTATAAAATGAATCATGAATCATAAATTGAATCATGAATTATGAATTGAATCATGAATCATGAATTAAATAATGAATCACAAATCATGAATTGAATCATGAATCATGAATTGAATCATGAATCATGAATTGAATCATGAATCATGAATTGAATTATGAATCATGAATTGAATCATGAATCGAATCATGAACCATGAATCATGAATTGAATCATGAATCATGAATTGAATTATGAATCATGAATTGAATCATGAAACATGAATCGAATCATGAACCATGAATCATGAATTGAATCATGAATCATGAATTGAATCATGAATCGAATCATGAATCATGAATTGAATCATGAATCGAATCATGAATCGAATCATGAATCATAAATAGAATCTTGAATTGAATCATGAATCAAATCATGAATCAAGAATCATGAATCGATTCATGAATCATGAATCGAATCATGAATAATGAATCATAAATTGAATCATGAATCGAATCATGAATCGAATTATGAATTGAATCATGAATCATTAATCGAATCATGAATTAAATCATGAATTGATACATGAATCATGAATCGAATCATGAATCATAAATCGGATCATGAATCATGAATTGAATCAAAAAACATAAATCGAATCATGAATCATGAATCATGAATTGAATCATGAATCGAATCATGAATTGAATCCTGAAATGAATCATGAAACATGAATTGAATCATGAATCATGAATTGAATCATAAAACATGAATCGAATCATGAATCATGAATCATGAATTGAATCGTGAATCATGAATCAAATCATAAATCAAGAATTAAGTCGTGAATCATGAATCATGGTTCGAATCATGAATCGAATCATGAATCATGAATTTAATCATGAATCATGAATTGAATCATGAATTGAATCATGAACCATGAATCATGAATCGAATCATGAACCATGAATCATGAATCATGAATCATGAATGGAATCATGAATCATGGTTCGAATCATGAATCATGAATTTAATCATGAATCGAATCATGAACCATGAATCATGAATCGAATCATGAATCATGAATGGAATCATGAATCATGAATGGAATCATGAATCATGAATGGAATCATGAATCATGAATCATGAATTGAATCATGAATCATGAATCATGAATTGAATCATGAATCGAATAATGAATCATGAATTGAGACATGAATCATGAATCGAATCATGAATCATGAATTGAATCATAAATCATGAATTAAATCATAAATCATGAATTGAATCATGAATCATGAAATGAATCATGAATTGAATCATGAATCATGAAATGAATCATGAATCATAAATTGAATCATGAATCATGAATCATGAATTGAATCATAATTCATGAATTATAAAATGAATCATGAATCATAAATTGAATCATGAATCATGAATTGAATAATGAATCACGAATCATGAATTGAATCATGAATCATGAATTGAATCATGAATCATGAATTGAATCATGAATCATGAATTGAATCATGAATCATGAATTGAATTATGAATCATGAATTGAATCATGAATCGAATCATGAACCATGAATCATGAATCATGAATCATGAATTGAATCATGAATCATGAATTGAATTATGAATCATGAATTGAATCATGAAACATGAATCGAATCATGAACCATGAATCATGAATTGAATCATGAATCATGAATCATGAATTGAATCATGAATCGAATCATGAATCATGAATCATGATTCGAATCATGAATCATGATTCGAATCATGAATCATGATTCGAATCATGAATCATGATTCGTATCATGAATCATTATTCGAATCATGAATCATGATTCGAATCATGAATCATGATTCGAATCATGAATCATGAATCGAATCATGAATCATGAATTTAATCATGAATTGACTCATGAATCATGAATTGAATCATGAATCATGAATTGACTCATGAATCATGAATTGACTCATGAATCATGAATTGATTCATGAATCATGAATTAAATCATGAATCATGAGTCGAATCATGAATAATAAATCATGAATTGAATCATGAATCTTGAATCATGAATCGAATAATGAATAATGAATTGAATCATGAATCATGAATTGAATCATCAATAATGAATCATGATTTATATCATGAATCACAAATCATGAATTGAATCATTAATCATGAATTGAATCATGAATCGAATAATGAATCATGAATTGAGACATGAATCATGAATCGAATCATGAATCGAATCATAAATCATGAATTAAATCATAAATCATGAATTGAATCATGAATCATGAAATGAATCATGAATCATGAATTGAATCATGAATCATGAAATGAATCATGAATCATGAAATGAATCATGAATCATAAATTGAATCATGAATCATGAATCATGAATTGAATCATAATTCATGAATTATAAAATGAATCATGAATCATGAATTAAATCATGAATCATGAATTGAATCATGAATCATGAATCATGAATTGAATCATGAATCATAAATTGAATCATGAATTATGAATTGAATCATGAATCATGAATTGAATAATGAATCACAAATCATGAATTCAATCATGAATCATGAATTGAATCATGAATCATGAATTGAATTATGAATCATGAATTGAATCATGAATCGAATCATGAACCATGAATCATGAATTGAATCATGAATCATGACTTGAATTATGAATCATGAATTGAATCATGAAACATGAATCGAATCATGAACCATGAATCGAATCATGAACCATGAATCATGAATTGAATCATGAATCGAATCATGAAGCATGAATCGAATCATGACTCATGAATTGAATCATGAATCGAATCATGAAGCATGAATTGAATCATGAATCATGAATCATGAATTGAATCATGAATCATGAATCATGAATTGAATCATGAATTGAATCATGAATCATTAATCGAATCATGTATTGAATCAGAAATCATAAATAGAATCATGAATCATGAAATGAATCATGAATCATGAATTGAATCATGAACCATGAATCATGAATCGAATAATGAATCATGAATCATGAATCATGAATTGATTCGTGAATCATGAATCAAATCATAAATCAAGAATTAAGTCGTGAATCATGAATCATGAATCGAATCATGAATCATGAATCTAATCATGATTCATGAATTGAATCATGATTCATGAATTGAATCATGAATAATGAATTGAATCATTAATCGACTCATGAATCATGAATTGATTCATGAATCATGAATTAAATCATGAATCATGAGTCGAATCATGAATAATAAATCATGAATTGAATCATGAATCTTGAATCATGAATCGAATAATGAATAATGAATTGAATCATGAATCATGAATTGAATCATCAATAATGAATCATGATTTATATCATGAATCACAAATCATGAATTGAATCATTAATCATGAATTGAATCATGAATTGAATCATGAATCATGAATTGAATCATGAATCATGAACCATGAATCATGAATTGAATAATGAATGATGAATTGAATCATGATTCATGAGTCGAATCATGAATCATGAATTTAATCATGAATTATGTATTGAATCATGAATTGAATCATGAATCGAATCATGAATTGAATCATGAATCATGAATCATGAATTGAATCATGAATCATTAATCGAATCATGAATTATGAATTGAATCATGAATTAAATCATAAATCATGAATCATGAATTGAATCATGAATTGAATCATGAATTGAATCATGAATCATTAATCGAAATATGAATCATGAATTGAATCATGAATCATGAATTGAATCATGAATTGAATCATGAATTGAATCATGAATCATGAATTGAATCATGAATCGAATCATGAATCATGAATCGAATCATGAATCATAAATAGAATCATGAATCACAAATCATGAATCATGAATCATGAATCATGAATTGAATCTTGAATTGAATCATGAATCAAATCATGAATCAAGAATCATGAATCGATTCATGAATCATGAATCGAATCATGAATAATGAATCATAAATTGAATCATGAATCGAATCATGAATCGAATTATGAATTGAATCATGAATCATGAATTGAATCATGAATTGATACATGAATCATGAATCGAATCATGAATCATAAATCGGATCATGAATCATGAATTGAATCAAAAAACATAAATCGAATCATGAATCATGAATTGAATCATGAATCGAATCATAAATTGAATCCTGAAATGAATCATGAAACATGAATTGAATCATGAATCATGAATTGAATCATAAAACATGAATCGAATCATGAATCATGAATCATGAATTGAATCGTGAATCATGAATCATGAAATGAATCGTGAATCATGAATCATGAAATGAATCATGAATCAAATCATAAATCAAGAATTAAGTCGTGAATCATGAATCATGGTTCGAATCATGAATCGAATCATGAATCATGAATTTAATCATGAACCATGAATCATGAATCGAATCATGAACCATGAATCATGAATCATGAATCATGAATGGAATCATGAATCATGGTTCGAATCATGAATCATGAATTTAATCATGAATCGAATCATGAACCATGAATCATGAATGGAATCATGAATCATGAATGGAATCATGAATCATGAATGGAATCATGAATCATGAATGGAATCATGAATCATGAATGGAATCATGAATCATGAATCATGAATTGAATCATGAATCATGAATTGAATCATGAATCATGAATTGAATCATGAATCATGAATCGAATAATGAATCATGAATTGAGACATGAATCATGAATCGAATCATGAATCATGAATTGAATCATAAATCATGAATTAAATCATAAATCATGAATTGAATCATGAATCATGAAATGAATCATGAATTGAATCATGAATCATGAAATGAATCATGAATCATAAATTGAATCATGAATCATGAATTGAATCATAATTCATGAATTATAAAATGAATCATGAATCATAAATTGAATCATGAATCATGAATTGAATAATGAATCACGAATCATGAATTGAATCATGAATCATGAATTGAATCATGAATCATGAATTGAATCATGAATCATGAATTGAATCATGAATCATGAATTGAATTATGAATCATGAATTGAATCATGAATCGAATCATGAACCATGAATCATGAATCATGAATCATGAATTGAATCATGAATCATGAATTGAATTATGAATCATGAATTGAATCATGAATTGAATCATGAAACATGAATCGAATCATGAACCATGAATCATGAATTGAATCATGAATCATGAATCATGAATTGAATCATGAATCGAATCATGAAGCATGAATCGAATCATGACTCATGAATTGAATCATGAATCGAATCATGAATCATGAATCATGATTCGAATCATGAATCATGATTCGAATCATGAATCATGATTCGAATCATGAATCATTATTCGAATCATGAATCATGATTCGAATCATGAATCATGATTCGAATCATGAATCATGATTCGAATCATGAATCATGAATCGAATCATGAATCATGAATTTAATCATGAATTGACTCATGAATCATGAATTGAATCATGAATCATGAATTGACTCATGAATCATGAATTAAATCATGAATCATGAGTCGAATCATGAATAATAAATCATGAATTGAATCATGAATCTTGAATCATGAATCGAATAATGAATAATGAATTGAATCATGAATCATGAATTGAATCATCAATAATGAATCATGATTTATATCATGAATCACAAATCATGAATTGAATCATTAATCATGAATTGAATCATGAATCGAATAATGAATCATGAATTGAGACATGAATCATGAATCGAATCATGAATCGAATCATAAATCATGAATTAAATCATAAATCATGAATTGAATCATGAATCATGAAATGAATCATGAATCATGAATTGAATCATGAATCATGAAATGAATCATGAATCATGAAATGAATCATGAATCATAAATTGAATCATGAATCATGAATCATGAATTGAATCATAATTCATGAATTATAAAATGAATCATGAATTAAATCATGAATCATGAATTGAATCATGAATCATGAATCATGAATTGAATCATGAATCATAAATTGAATCATGAATTATGAATTGAATCATGAATCATGAATTGAATAATGAATCACAAATCATGAATTCAATCATGAATCATGAATTGAATCATGAATCATGAATTGAATTATGAATCATGAATTGAATCATGAATCGAATCATGAACCATGAATCATGAACCATGAATCATGACTTGAATTATGAATCATGAATTGAATCATGAAACATGAATCGAATCATGAACCATGAATCGAATCATGAACCATGAATCATGAATTGAATCATGAATCGAATCATGAAGCATGAATCGAATCATGACTCATGAATTGAATCATGAATCGAATCATGAAGCATGAATTGAATCATGAATCATGAATCATGAATTGAATCATGAATCATGAATCATGAATTGAATCATGAATTGAATCATGAATCATTAATCGAATCATGTATTGAATCATAAATCATAAATAGAATCATGAATCATGAATTGAATCATGAACCATGAATCATGAATTGAATCATGAACCATGAATCATGAATTGAATAATGAATCATGAATCATGAATCATGAATTGATTCGTGAATCATGAATCAAATCATAAATCAAGAATTAAGTCGTGAATCATGAATCATGAATCGAATCATGAATCATGAATCTAATCATGATTCATGAATTGAATCATGAATCATGAATTGAATCATTAATCGACTCATGAATCATGAATTGAATCATGAATCATGAATTGATTCATGAATCATGAATTAAATCATGAATCATGAGTCGAATCATGAATAATAAATCATGAATTGAATCATGAATCTTGAATCATGAATCGAATAATGAATAATGAATTGAATCATGAATCATGAATTGAATCATCAATAATGAATCATGATTTATATCATGAATCACAAATCATGAATTGAATCATTAATCATGAATTGAATCATGAATTGAATCATGAATCATGAATTGAATCATGAATCATGAACCATGAATCATGAATTGAATAATGAATGATGAATTGAATCATGATTCATGAGTCGAATCATGAATCATGAATTTAATCATGAATTATGTATTGAATCATGAATTGAATCATGAATCGAATCATGAATCATGAATTGAATCATGAATCATGAATAATGAATTGAATCATGAATCATTAATCGAATCAGGAATTATGAATTGAATCATGAATTAAATCATAAATCATGAATCATGAATTGAATCATGAATTGAATCATGAATTGAATCATGAATCATTAATCGAAATATGAATCATGAATTGAATCATGAATCATGAATTGAATCATGAATTGAATCATGAATTGAATCATGAATCATGAATTGAATCATGAATCGAATCATGAATCATGAATCGAATCATGAATCATAAATAGAATCATGAATCACAAATCATGAATCATGAATCATGAATTGAATCTTGAATTGAATCATGAATCAAATCATGAATCAAGAATCATGAATCGATTCATGAATCATGAATCGAATCATGAATAATGAATCATAAATTGAATCATGAATCGAATCATGAATCGAATTATGAATTGAATCATGAATCATGAATTGAATCATGAATTGATACATGAATCATGAATCGAATCATGAATCATAAATCGGATCATGAATCATGAATTGAATCAAAAAACATAAATCGAATCATGAATCATGAATTGAATCATGAATCGAATCATAAATTGAATCCTGAAATGAATCATGAAACATGAATTGAATCATGAATCATGAATTGAATCATAAAACATGAATCGAATCATGAATCATGAATCATGAATTGAATCGTGAATCATGAATCAAATCATAAATCAAGAATTAAGTCGAGAATCATGAATCATGGTTCGAATCATGAATCATGATTCGAATCATGAATTGAATCATGAACCATGAATCATGAATCATGAATCGAATCATGAACCATGAATCATGAATCATGAATCATGAATGGAATCATGAATCATGGTTCGAATCATGAATCATGAATTTAATCATGAATCGAATCATGAATCATGAATCATGAATCGAATCATGAATCATGAATCATGAATCATGAATGGAATCATGAATCATGAATGGAATCATGAATCATGAATGGAATCATGAATCATTAATCGAATCATGAATCATGAATTGAATCATGAATCATGAATCATGAATTGAATCATGAATCGAATAATGAATCATGAATTGAGACATGAATCATGAATTGAGACATGAATCATGAATCGAATCATGAATCATGAATTGAATCATAAATCATGAATTAAATCATAAATCATGAATTGAATCATGAATCATGAAATGAATCATGAATTGAATCATGAATCATGAAATGAATCATGAATCATAAATTGAATCATGAATCATGAATCATGAATTTAATCATAATTCATGAATTATAAAATGAATCATGAATCATAAATTGAATCATGAATTATGAATTGAATCATGAATCACGAATTATGAATTGAATCATGAATCACGAATCATGAATTGAATAATGAATCACAAATCATGAATTGAATCATGAATCATGAATTGAATAATGAATCACAAATCATGAATTGAATCATGAATCATGAATTGAATCATGAATCATGAATTGAATTATGAATCATGAATTGAATCATGAATCGAATCATGAACCATGAATCATGAATCATGAATCATGAATTGAATTATGAATCATGAATTGAATCATGAAACATGAATCGAATCATGAAACATGAATCGAATCATGAACCATGAATCATGAATTGAATCATGAATCATGAATCATGAATTGAATCATGAATTGAATCATGAATCATGAATCATGAATTGAATCATGAATCGAATCATGAATCGAATCATGACTCATGAATTGAATCATGAATCGAATCATGAATCATGAATCATGATTCGAATCATGAATCATGAATCGAATCATGATTTGAATCATGAATCATGAATCGAATCATGAATCATGAATTTAATCATGAATTGACTCATGAATCATGAATTGAATCATGAATCATGAATTGACTCATGAATCATGAATTGATTCATGAATCATGAATTGATTCATGAATCATGAATTGATTCATGAATCATGAATTAAATCATGAATCATGAGTCGAATCATGAATAATAAATCATGAGTCGAATCATGAATAATAAATCATGAATTGAATCATGAATCTTGAATCATGAATCGAATAATGAATAATGAATTGAATCATGAATCATGAATTGAATCATGAATCATGAATTGAATCATCAATAATGAATCATGATTTATATCATGAATCACAAATCATGAATTGAATCATTAATCATGAATTGAATCATGAATTGAATCATGAATCATGAATTGAATCATGAATCATGAACCATGAATCATGAATTGAATAATGAATCATGAATTGAATCATGATTCAAGAGTCGAATCATGAATCATGAATTATGTATTGAATCATGAATTGAATCATGAATCGAATCATGAATCATGAATTGAATCATGAATCATGAATCATGAATTGAATCATGAATCATGAATCATGAATTGAATCATGAATCATTAATCGAATCATGAATTATGAATTGAATCATGAATTGAATCATGAATTGAATCATGAATCATTAATCGAAATATGAATCATGAATCGAATCATGAATCATGAATTGAATCATGAATCGAATCATGAATCGAATCATGAATCATGAATCGAATCATGAATCATAAATAGAATCATGAATCACAAATCATGAATCATGAATCATGAATCATGAATTGAATCTTGAATTGAATCATGAATCAAATCATGAATCAATAATCATGAATCGATTCATGAATCATGAATCGAATCATGAATAAAGAATCATAAATTGAATCATGAATCGAATCATGAATCGAATTATGAATTGATACATGAATCATGAATCGAATCATGAATCATAAATCGGATCATGAATCATGAATTGAATCAAAAAACATAAATCGAATCATGAATCATGAATCATGAATTGAATCATGAATCGAATCATAAATTGAATCCTGAAATGAATCATGAAACATGAATTGAATCATGAATCATGAATTGAATCATAAAACATGAATCGAATCATGAATCATGAATTGAATCGTGAATCAAATCATAAATCAAGAATTAAGTCGTGAATCATGAATCATGGTTCGAATCATGAATCATGATTCGAATCATGAATCGAATCATGAATCATGAATTTAATCATGAATCATGAATTGAATCATGAATTGAATCATGAACCATGAATCATGAATCATGAATCGAATCATGAATCATGAATCATGAATGGAATCATGAATCATGAATCATGAATTGAATCATGAATCATTAATTGAATCATGAATCATGAATCATGAATTGAATCATGAATCGAATAATGAATCATGAATTGAGACATGAATCATGAATCGAATCATGAATCATGAATTGAATCATAAATCATGAATTGAATCATGAATCATGAAATGAATCATGAATCATGAATTGAATCATGAATCATGAAATGAATCATGAATCATGAAATGAATCATGAATCATAAATTGAATCATGAATCATGAATCATGAATCATGAATCATGAATTGAATCATAATTCATGAATTATAAAATGAATCATGAATTAAATCATGAATCATGAATTGAATCATGAATCATGAATTATGAATTGAATCATGAATCATAAATTGAATCATGAATTATGAATTGAATCATGAATCATGAATCATGAATTGAATAATGAATCATAAATTGAATCATGAATCATGAATCATGAATCATGAATCATGAATTGAATCATAATTCATGAATTATAAAATGAATCATGAATTAAATCATGAATCATGAATTGAATCATGAATCATGAATTATGAATTGAATCATGAATCATAAATTGAATCATGAATTATGAATTGAATCATGAATCATGAATCATGAATTGAATAATGAATCACAAATCATGAATTCAATCATGAATCATGAATTGAATCATGAATCATGAATTGAATTATGAATCATGAATTGAATCATGAATCGAATCATGAACCATGAATCATGAATCATGAATTGAATCATGACTTGAATTATGAATCATGAATTGAATCATGAAACATGAATCGAATCATGAACCATGAATCATGAATTGAATCATGAATCATGAATTGAATCATGAATCATGAATCATGAATTGAATCATGAATCGAATCATGAAGCATGAATCGAATCATGACTCATGAATTGAATCATGAATCGAATCATGAAGCATGAATTGAATCATGAATCATGAATCATGAATTGAATCATGAATCATGAATCATGAATTGAATCATGAATTGAATCATGAATCATCAATCGAATCATGTATTGAATCGTAAATCATAAATAGAATCATGAATCATGAAATGAATCATAATTCATGAATTGAATCATGAATCATGAAACATGAATTGAATCATGAATCATGAATTGAATCATGAATCATGAATCATGAATTGAATCATGAATCATGAATTGAATCATGAATCATGAATCATGAATTAAATCATGAATCATGAATTAAATCATGAATCATGAATTGAATCATGAATCATGAATCGAATCATGGATCATAAAATGAATCATGAATCATGAATTGAATCATGAATCATGAATTGAATTATGAATCACAAATCATGAATTGAATCATGAATCATGAATCATAAATCATGAATCATAAATCATGAATTGAATCATGAATCATGAATCGAATCATGGATCATAAAATGAATCATGAATCATGAATTGAATCATGAATCATGAATTGAATTATGAATCACAAATCATAATTTGAATCATGAATCATGAATCAAATCATAAATCAAGAATTAAGTCGTGAATCATGAATCATGGTTCGAATCATGAATCATGATTCGAATCATGAATCATGAATCGAATCATGAATCATGAATTTAATCATGAATCGTGAATTGAATCATGAACCATGAATTGAATCATGAGTCATGAATTGAATCATGAATCATGAATTATGAAATGAATCATGAATCATAAATTGAATAATGAATCAAATCATGAATCGAATCATGAATAATGAATCATAAATTGAATCATGAATCGAATCATGAATCATGAATCGAATTATGAATTGAATCATGAATCATTAATCGAATCATGAATTGAATCATGAATTGATACATGAATCATGAATCGAATCATGAATCATGAATCGTAAATCGGATCATGAATCATGAATTGAATCATTAATCGAATCATAAATTGAATCCTGAAATGAATCATGAATCGGTTCATGAATCATGAATCATGAATTGAATCGTGAATCATAAATCAAATCATAATTCATGAAATATTGGTTCGAATCATGAATCATGGTTCGAATCATGAATCATGATTCGAATCATGAATCATGATTCGAATCATGAATCATGATTCGAATCATGAATCATGAATCGAATCATGAATCATGAATTTAATCATGAATCATGAATTGAATCATGAATTGACTCATGAATTATGAATTGAATCATGAATCATGAATTGACTCATGAATCATGAATTGAATCATGAATCATGAATTGAATCAGGAATCATGAGTCGAATCATGAATCATAAATCATGAATTGAATCATGAATCTTGAATCATGAATCGAATAATGAATAATGAATATAATCATGAATCATGAATTGAATCATCAATAATGAATCATGATTTATATCATGAATCACAAATCATGAATTGAATCATTAATCATGAATTGAATCATGAATCATGAATTGAATCATGATTTATGAATTGAATCATGAATCATGAACCATGAATCATGAATTGAATAATGAATCATGAATCATGAATTGAATCATGATTCATGAGTCGAATCATGAATCATGAATCATGAATTTAATCATGAATCATGAATTTAATCATGAATTATGTATTGAATCATGAATTGAATCATGAATCGAATCATGAATCATGAATTGAATCATGAATCATGAATTGAATCATGAATCATTAATCGAATCATGAATCATGAATTGAATCATGAATTGAATCATGAATTGAATCATGAATTGAATCATAAATCATGAATCATGAATTGAATCATGAATCGAATCATGAATCATGAATCGAATCATGAATCATGAATCGAATCATGAATCATGAATCGTATCATGAATCATGAATCGAATCATGAATAATGAATCATAAATTGAATCATCAATCGAATCATGAATCATGAATCGAATCATGAATCATGAATTGAATCATGAATCGAATCATGAACCATGAATCATGAATCATGAATCGAATCATGAATCATGAATCATGAATGGAATCATGAATCATGAATGGAATCATGAATCATGAATGGAATCATGAATCATGAATTGAATCATGAATCATGAAACATGAATCATGAATCGAATCATGAATCATGAATTGAATCATGAATCGAATCATGAACCATGAATCATGAATCATGAATCGAATCATGAATCATGAATCGAATAATGAATCATGAATTGAGACATGAATCATGAATCGAATCATGAATTGAATCATAAATCATGAATTAAATCATAAATCATGAAATGAATCATGAATCATGAATTGAATCATGAATCATGAATTGAATCATGAATTGAATCATGAATCATGAATTGAATCATGAATCATGAATTGAATCATGAATCATGAATTGAATCATGAATCATGAATTATAAAATGAATCATGAATCATAAATTGAATCATGAATCATGAATCATGAATTGAATCATAATTCATGAATTATGAAATGAATCATGAATCATGAATTAAATCATGAATCATGAATTGAATCATGAATCATGAATCATGAATTGAATCATGAATCATAAATTGAATCATGAATTGAATAATGAATCACAAATCATGAATCATGAATCATGAATTGAATCATGAATCATGAATTGAATTACGAATCATGAATTGAATCATGAAACATGAATTGAATCATGAAACATGAATCGAATCATGAACCATGAATCATGAATCATGAATTGAATCATGAATCATGAATTGAATTATGAATCATGAATTGAATTATGAATCATGAATTGAATCAAGAATCGAATCATGAACCATGAATCATGAACCATGAATCATGAATTGAATCATGAATCATGAATTGAATCATGAATCGAATCATGAAGCATGAATCGAATCATGAATCATGAATTGAATCATGAATCGAATCATGAAGCATGAATTGAATCATGAATCATGAATCATGAATCATGAAGCATGAATTGAATCATGAATCGAATCATGAATCATGAATCATGAATTGAATCATGAATTGAAACATGAATCATTAATCGAATCATGTATTGAATCATAAATCATAAATAGAATCATGAATCATGAATTGAATCATGAATCATGAAACATGAATTGAATCATGAAACATGAATTGAATCATGAATCATGAATTGAATCATGAATTGAATCATGAATCATGAATTGAATCATGAATCATGAATTAAATCATGAATCATGAATTGAATCATGAATCATGAATCGAATCATGGATCATAAAATGAATCATGAATCATGAATTGAATCATGAATCATGAATTGAATCATGAATCATGAATTGAATCATGAATCATGAATCATAAATCATGAATTGAATCATGAATCATAAATCATGAATTGAATCATGAATCATGAATTGAATCATGAATCATGAATTGAATCATGAATCATGAATTGAATCATGAATCATGAATTGAATCATGAATCATGAATTGAATCATGAATCATGAATTGAATCATGAATCATGAACCATGAATCATGAATTGAATCATGAATCATGAATTGAATCATGAATCAAATCATGAATCATAAATCATGAATTGAATCTTGAATCATGAATCGAATCATGAATTGAATCATGAATCACAAATCATGAATTGAATCATGAATCACAAATCATGAATTGAATCATGAATCACAAATCATGAATTGAATCATGAATCATGAATCATGAATTGAATCATGAATCAAGAATCATGAATTGAATCATGAATCACAAATCATGAATTGAATCATGAATCATGAATCATGAATTGAATCATTAATCATGAATCATGAATTGAATCATGAATCATGAGTCGAATCATGAATCATAAATCATGAATTGAATCATGAATCTTGAATCATGATGTGAATCATGAATCAGGAATTAAATCATGAATCATAAATAATAAATTGAATCATAAATTGAATCATGAATCATTAATTGAATCATAAATCATGAATCAAATCATGAATCATGAAATGAGTCATGAAATGAATCATGAATCGAATCAGGAATCATGAATTGAATCATGAATCATGAATCATAAATAGAATCATGATTCATGAATCGAATCATGAATCATGAATCGAATCATGAATTGAATCATGATTCGAATCCTGAATCAGGAATCGAATCATGAATCATAAATAGAATCATGAATCACAAATCATGAATCATGAATCATAAATAGAATCATGATTCATGAATCATGAATCGAATCATGAATCGAATCATAAATCATGAATTGAATCATGAATCGAATCATAAATCATAAATTGAATCATGAATCGAATCATGAATTGAATTATGAATCATGAATTGAATCATGAATCATGAATCATGAATTGAATAATGAATCACAAATCATGAATTGAATCATGAATCATGAATTGAATCATGAATCATGAATTGAATCATGAATCGAATCATGAACCATGAATCATGAATTGAATCATGAATCATGAATTATAAAATGAATCATGAATCATAAATTGAATCATGAATCATGAATCATGAATCATGAATTGAATCATAATTCATGAATTATGAAATGAATCATGAATCATGAATTAAATCATGAATCATGAATTGAATCATGAATCATGAATCATGAATTGAATCATGAATCATAAATTGAATCATGAATTATGAATTGAATCATGAATCATGAATCATGAATTGAATAATGAATCACAAATCATGAATCATGAATCATGAATTGAATCATGAATCATGAATTGAATTACGAATCATGAATTGAATCATGAAACATGAATTGAATCATGAAACATAAATCGAATCATGAACCATGAATCATGAATCATGAATTGAATCATGAATCATGAATTGAATTATGAATCATGAATTCAATCATGAATCGAATCATGAACCATGAATCATGAACCATGAACCATGAATTGAATCATGAATCATGAATTGAATCATGAATCGAATCATGAAGCATGAATCGAATCATGAATCATGAATTGAATCATGAATCGAATCATGAAGCATGAATTGAATCATGAATCATGAATCATGAAGCATGAATTGAATCATGAATTGAATCATGAATCGAATCATGAATCATGAATCATGAATTGAATCATGAATTGAAACATGAATCATTAATCGAATCATGTATTGAATCATAAATCATAAATAGAATCATGAATCGAATCATGAATCATGAAACATGAATTGAATCATGAAACATGAATTGAATCATGAATCATGAATTGAATCATGAATCATGAATCATGAATTGAATCATGAATCATGAATTGAATCATGAATCATGAATTAAATCATGAATCATGAATTGAATCATGAATCATGAATCATGAATCGAATCATGGATCATAAAATGAATCATGAATCATGAATTGAATCATGAATCATGAATTGAATCATGAATCATGAATCATAAATCATGAATTGAATCATGAATCATGAATTGAATCATGAATCATGAATTGAATCATGAATCATGAATTGAATCATGAATTGAATCATGAATCATGAACCATGAATCATGAATTGAATCATGAATCATGAATTGAATCATGAATCAAATCATGAATCATAAATCATGAATTGAATCTTGAATCATGAATCGAATCATGAATTGAATCATGAATCACAAATCATGAATTGAATCATGAATCACAAATCATGAATTGAATCATGAATCACAAATCATGAATTGAATCATGAATCAAGAATCATGAATTGAATCATGAATCACAAATCATGAATTGAATCATGAATCATGAATTGAATCATGAATCATGAATTGAATCATGAATCATGAATCATAAATCATGAATTGAATCATGAATCATGAATCGAATCATGGATCATAAAATGAATCATGAATCATGAATTGAATCATGAATCATGAATTGAATTATGAATCACAAATCATAATTTGAATCATGAATCATGAATCAAATCATAAATCAAGAATTAAGTCGTGAATCATGAATCATGGTTCGAATCATGAATCATGATTCGAATCATGAATCATGAATCGAATCATGAATCATGAATTTAATCATGAATCGTGAATTGAATCATGAATTGAATCATGAATCATGAACCATGAATTGAATCATGAATCATGAATCATGAATCATGAATTATGAAATGAATCATGAATCATAAATTGAATCATGAATCAAATCATGAATCATGAATCGAATCATGAATAATGAATCATAAATTGAATCATGAATCGAATCATGAATCGAATTATGAATTGAATCATGAATCATTAATCGAATCATTAATCGAATCATGAATTGATACATGAATCATGAATCGAATCATGAATCATGAATCGTAAATCGGATCATGAATCATGAATTGAATCATGAATCGAATCATAAATTGAATCCTGAAATGAATCATGAAACATGAATCGGTTCATGAATCATGAATCAAGACATAAATCAAGAATTAAGTCGTTAATCATGAATCATGGTTCGAATCATGAATCATGATTCGAATCATGAATCATGAATTTAATCATGAATCATGAATTGAATCATGAATTGATACATGAATCATGAATCGAATCATGAACCATGAATCGAATCATGAATCATTAATCATGAATCATGAATTATGAATTGAATCGTAAATCATGAATCAAATCATAAATCAAGAATTAAGTCGTGAATCATGAATCATGGTTTGAATCATGAATCATGATTCGAATCATGAATCATGAATCGAATCATGAATCATGAATTTAATCATGAATCATGAATTGAATCATGAATTGACTCATGAATTATGAATTGAATCATGAATCGACTCATGAATCATGAATTGAATCATGAATCATGAATTGAATCATGAATCATGAGTCGAATCATGAATCACAAATCATGAATTGAATCATTAATCATGAATTGAATCATGAATCATGAATTGAATCATGATTTATGAATTGAATCATGAATCATGAACCATGAATCATGAATTGAATAATGAATCATGAATCATGAATTGAATCATGATTCATGAATTGAATAATGAATCATGAATTGAATCATGATTCATGAGTCGAATCATGAATCATGAATCATGAATTTAATCATGAATTATGTATTGAATCATGAATTGAATCATGAATCGAATCATGAATCATGAATTGAATCATGAATCATGAATTGAATCATGAATCATTAATCGAATCATGAATCATGAATTGAATCATGAATTGAATCATAAATCATGAATCATGAATTGAATCATGAATCATGAATCGAATCATGAATCATGAATTGAATCATGAATCATGAATCGAATCATGAATCATGAATAGAATCATGAATCATAAATAGAATCATGAATCACAAATCATGAATCATGAATCATGAATCATGAATTGAATCTTGAATTGAATCATGAATCAAATCATGAATCAAGAATCATGAATCGATTCATGAATCATGAATCGAATCATGAATAATGAATCATAAATTGAATCATCAATCGAATCATGAATCGAATTATGAATTGAATCATGAATCATTAATCGAATCATGAATTGAATCATGAATTGATACATGAATCATGAATCGAATCATGAATCATAAATCGGATCATGAATCATGAATTGAATCATAAAACATGAATCAAATCATGAATCATGATTCGAATCATGAATCATGGTTCGAATCATGAATCATGATTCGAATCATGAATCATGAATCGAATCATGAATCATGAATCGAATCATGAATCATGAATTTAATCATGAATCATGAATTGAATCATGAATTGAATCATGAACCATGAATCATGAATCATGAATCGAATCATGAATCATGAATCATGAATCGAATCATGAATCATGGTTCGAATCATGAATCATGATTCGAATCATGAATCATGATTCGAATCATGAATCGAATCATGAATCATGAATCGAATCATGAATCGAATCATGAACCATGAATCATGAATCGAATCATGAACCATGAACCATGAATCATGAATCAAATCATGAATCATGAATCATGAATGGAATCATGAATCATGAATGGAATCATGAATCATGAATTGAATCATGAATCATTAATCGAATCATGAATCATGAATTGAATCATGAATCATGAATCATGAATTGAATCATGAATCATGAATTGAGACATGAATCATGAATCGAATCATGAATCATGAATTGAATCATGAATCATGAATTATAAAATGAATCATGAATCATAAATTGAATCATGAATCATGAATCATGAATCATGAATTGAATCATAATTCATGAATTATGAAATGAATCATGAATCATGAATTAAATCATGAATCATGAATTGAATCATGAATCATGAATCATGAATTGAATCATGAATCATAAATTGAATCATGAATTATGAATTGAATCATGAATCATGAATCATGAATTGAATCATGAATCATAAATTGAATCATGAATTATGAATTGAATCATGAATCATGAATTGAATAATGAATCACAAATCATGAATCATGAATCATGAATTACGAATCATGAATTGAATCATGAAACATGAATCGAATCATGAACCATGAATCATGAATCATGAATTGAATCATGAATTGAATTATGAATCATGAATTGAATCATGAAACATGAATCGAATCATGAAACATGAATCGAATCATGAACCATGAATCATGAACCATGAATCATGAATTGAATCATGAATCATGAATTGAATCATGAATCGAATCATGAAGCATGAATCGAATCATGAATCATGAATTGAATCATGAATCGAATCATGAAGCATGAATTGAATCATGAATCATGAATCATGAAGCATGAATTGAATCATGAATCATGAATTGAATCATGAAACATGAATCATGAATCATTAATCGAATCATTTATTGAATCATAAATCATAAATAGAATCATGAATCATGAATTGAATCATGAATCATGAAACATGAATTGAATCATGAAACATGAATTGAATCATGAATCATGAATTGAATCATGAATTGAATCATGAATCATGAATTGAATCATGAATCATGAATTGAATCATGAATCATGAATTGAATCATGAATCATGAATCGAATCATGGATCATAAAATGAATCATGAATCATGAATTGAATCATGAATCACAAATCATGAATTGAATCATGAATCATGAATTGAATCATGAATCATGAATTGAATCATGAATCATGAATTGAATCATGAATTGAATCATGAATCATGAATCATGAACCATGAATCATGAATTGAATCATGAATCATGAATTGAATCATGAATCAAATCATGAATCATAAATCATGAATTGAATCTTGAATCATGAATCGAATCATGAATCATGAATTGAGTCATGAATCATTAATAGAATAATGAATGATGAATTGAATCATGAATCAAGAATCATGAATTGAATCATGAATCACAAATCATGAATTGAATCATGAATCATGAATCATGAATTGAATCATTAATCATGAATCATGAATTGAATCATGAATCATGAGTCGAATCATGAATCATAAATCATGAATTGAATCATGAATCTTGAATCATGATATGAATCATGAATCAGGAATTAAATCATGAATCATAAATAATAAATTGAATCATAAATTGAATCATGAATTAAATCATGAATCATTAATTGAATCATAAATCATGAATCAAATCATGAATCATGAATCGAATCATGAATTGAATCATGATTCGAATCAGGAATCATGAATTGAATCATGAATCATGAATCATGAATCATAAATAGAATCATGATTCATGAATCGAATCATGAATCATGAATCGAATCATGAATTGAATCATGATTCGAATCAGGAATCATGAATTGAATCATGAATCATGAATCATGAATCATAAATAGAATCATGATTCATGAATCGAATCATGAATCATGAATCGAATCATGAATCGAATCATGAATCATGAATTGAATCATGAATCGAATCATGAATCATGAATTGAATCATGAATCGAATCATGAATCATGAATTGAATCATGAATCATGAATTGAATCATGAATCATGAATTGAATCATGAATTGAATCATGAATCATGAATCATGAACCATGAATCATGAATTGAATCATGAATCAAATCATGAATCATAAATCATGAATTGAATCTTGAATCATGAATCGAATCATGAATCATGAATTGAGTCATGAATCATTAATAGAATAATGAATTATGAATTGAATCATGAATCAAGAATCATGAATTGAATCATGAATCACAAATCATGAATTGAATCATGAATCATGAATCATGAATTGAATCATTAATCATGAATCATGAATTGAATCATGAATCATGAGTCGAATCATGAATCATAAATCATGAATTGAATCATGAATCTTGAATCATGATATGAATCATGAATCAGGAATTAAATCATGAATCATAAATAATAAATTGAATCATAAATTGAATCATGAATTAAATCATGAATCATTAATTGAATCATAAATCATGAATCAAATCATGAATCATGAATCGAATCATGAATTGAATCATGATTCGAATCAGGAATCATGAATTGAATCATGAATCA
This sequence comes from Mixophyes australis, assembly GCA_036250195.1. NCBI lineage: Eukaryota > Metazoa > Chordata > Amphibia > Anura > Limnodynastidae > Mixophyes > Mixophyes australis. Next base: position 89,558,673 of record JAVHZZ010000012.1, read on the forward strand.
TGAATCATGAATCATAAATAGAATCATGATTCATGAATCGAATCATGAATCATGAATCGAATCATGAATTGAATCATGATTCGAATCAGGAATCATGAATTGAATCATGAATCATGAATCATAAATAGAATCATGATTCATGAATCGAATCATGAATCATGAATCGAATCATGAATTGAATCATGAATCATGAATTGAATCATGAATCGAATCATGAATCATTAATCGAATCATGAATCATAAATTGAATCATGAATCGAATCATGAATTGAATTATGAATCATGAATTGAATCATGAATCATGAATCATGAATTGAATCCTAAATCATGAAATGAATCATGAATTGAATCATAAATTATGAATCAATACATGAATCATGAATCATGAATTGAATCATGAATCATTAATCAAATTATGAATCATGAATTGAATCATGAATCATGAATCATTAATTGAATCATGAATTGAATCATGAATCATGAATCATGAATTAAATAATGAATCATTAGTCGAATCATGAATCATGAATCATAAATTGAATCATGAATCATTAGTCGAATCATGAATCATAAATTGAATCATGAATCATGAATTGAATCATGAATTGAATCATTAATCATGAACCATGAATCATGAATTGAATAATGAATCATGAATTGAATCATGATTCATGAGTCGAATCATGAATCATAAATCATGAATTGAATCATTAATCATGAATCATGAATTGAATCATTAATCATGAATCATGAATTGAATCATGAATCATGAGTCGAATCATGAATCATAAATCATGAATTGAATCATGAATCTTGAATCATGATGTGAATCATGAATCAGGAATTAAATCATGAATCATAAATAATAAATTGAATCATAAATTGAATCATGAATTAAATCATGAATCATGAGTCATAAATCGGATCATGAATCATGAATCATGAATTGAATCATTAATTGAATCATAAATCATGAATCAAATCATGAATCATGAATCATGATTTATATCATGAATCACAAATCATGAATTGAATCATGAATTGAATCATGAATTGAATCATGAATCATGAATTGAATCATGAATTGAATCATGAATCGAATCATGAATCATGAACCATGAATCATGAATCGAATCATGAATCATAAATCATGAATTGAATCATGAATCTTGAATCATGATGTGAATCATGAATCAGGAATTAAATCATGAATCATAAATAATAAATTGAATCATAAATTGAATCATGAATTAAATCATGAATCATGAGTCATAAATTGGATCATGAATCATGAATTGAATCATTAATCATTAATTGAATCATAAATCATGAATCAAATCATGAATCATGAATCATGATTTATATCATGAATCACAAATCATGAATTGAATCATGAATTGAATCATGAATCATGAATTGAATCATGAATTGAATCATGAATCGAATCATGAATCATGAACCATGAATTGAATAATGAATCATGAATCGAATCATGAATCGAATCAAGAATCATGAATTGAATCATGAATCACAAATCATTAATTAGTTCATGAATCATGAATTGAATCATGAATCATGAGTCGAATCATGAATCATAAATCATGATATGAATCATGAATCTTGAATCATGATGTGAATCATGAATCAGGAATTGAATCATGAATCATAAATAAGAAATTGAATCAAATTGAATCATGAATTTAATCATAAATTATGTATTGAATAATGAATTGAATCATGAATCGAATCATGAATCATGAATCATGAATTGAATCATGATTCGAATCATGAATCAGGAATTGAATCATGAATCATAAATAGAATCATGAATCACAAATCATGAATCATAAATAGAATCATGATTCATGAATCATGAATCGAATCATAAATCATGAATCATGAATTGAATCATGAATCATTAATCGAATCATGAATCATAAATTGAATCATGAATCGAATCATGAATTGAATCATGAATCATTAATCGAATCATAAATTGAATCATGAATCATGAATCATGAATTGAATTCTAAATCATGAAATGAATCATGAATTGAATCATGAATCATAAATCATAAATCGGATCATGAATCATGAATTGAATCATAAAACATAAATCGAATAATGAATCATGAATCATGAATTGAATCATGAAGTGAATCATAAATTTAATCATGAATCATGAATCGAATCATGAATCATGAATCGAATCATAAATCATGAATCATGAATTGAATCATGAATCGAATCATGAATCATGAACTTAATTATGAATTATGTATTGAATCATGAATTGAATCATGAATCGAATAATGAATCATGAATCATGAATTGAATCATGAAGTGAATCATAAATTTAATCATGAATCATGAATCGAATCATGAATCATGAATCGAATCATAAATCATGAATCATGAATCGAATCATAAATCATGAATCATGAATTGAATCATGAATTGAATCATGAATCGAATCATGAATCATGAACTTAATCATGAATTATGTATTGAATCATGAATTGAATCATGAATCGAATCATGAATCATGAATTGAATCATAAATCATGAATCATGAATTGAATCATGAATTGAATCATGAATCGAATCATGAATCATTAATCGAATCATGAATCATGAATTGAATCATGAATTGAATCATAAATCATGAATCATGAATTGAATCATGAATTGAATCATGAATCATTAATCGAAATATGAATCATGAATTGAATCATGAATCATGAATTGAATCATGAATCATGAATTGAATCATGAATTGAATCATGAATCATGAATTGAATCATGAATCACGAATCGAAACATGAATCATAAATAGAATCATGAATCACAAATCATGAATCATGAATTGAATCATGAATCAAATCATGAATCAAGAATCGAATCATGAATCATGAATCGAATCATGAATAATGAATCATAAATTGAATCATGAATCGAATCATGAATCATGAATCGAATTATGAATTGAATCATGAATCATTAATCGAATCATGAATTAAATCATGAATTAAATCATAAAACATAAATCGAATCATGAATCATGAATTGAATCATAAAACATGAATCGATTCATGAATCATGAATTGAATCGATTCATGAATCATGAATCATGAATTGAATCGATTCATGAATCATGAATCATGAATTGAATCGTGAATCATGAATCAAATCATAAATCAAGAATTAAGTCGTTAATCATGAATCATGATTCGAATCATGAATCATGAATTTAATCATGAATCATGAATTGAATCATGAATTGAATCATGAATCATGAATCGAATCATGAACCATGAACCATGAATCATGAATCATGAATCGAATCATGAATCATGATTTATATCATGAATCATGAATTGAATCATGAATTGAATCATGAATTGAATCATGAATCATGAACCATGAATCATGAATCATGAACCATGAATCATGAATTGAATAATGAATCATGAATTGAATCTTGAATCATGAATCGAATCATGAATCATGAATTGAATCATGAATCATGAATAGAATAATGAATGATGAATTGAATCATGAATCATGATTCGAATTATGAATCATATTATGAATCATGAATCGAATCAAGAATCATGAATTGAATCATGAATCATGAGTTGAATCATGAATCATGAGTCGAATCATGAATCATAAATCATGAATTGAATCATGAATCTTGAATCATGATGTGAATCATGAATCAGGAATTGAATCATGAATCATAAATAATAAATTGAATCATAAATTGAATCATGAATTTAATCATAAATTATGTATTGAATAATGAATTGAATCATGAATCGAATCATGAATCATGAATCATGAATTGAATCATGAATCATAAATAGAATCATGAATCACAAATCATGAATCATAAATAGAATCATGATTCATGAATCATGAATCGAATCATAAATCATGAATCATGAATTGAATCATGAATCATTAATCGAATCATGAATCATAAATTGAATCATGAATCGAATCATGAATTGAATCATGAATCATCGAATCATAAATTGAATCATGAATCATGAATCATGAATTGAATCCTAAATCATGAAATGAATCATGAATTGAATCATAAAACATGAATCGAATAATGAATCATGAATCATGAATTGAATCATGAAGTGAATCATAAATTTAATCATGAATCATGAATCGAATCATGAATCATGAATCGAATCATGAATCATGAATCGAATCATGAATCATGAATCATGAACTTAATCATGAATTATGTATTGAATCTTGAATTGAATCATGAATCGAATCATGAATCATGAATTGAATCATAAATCATGAATCATGAATTGAAACATGAATTGAATCATGAATCGAATCATGAATCATTAATCGAATCATGAGTCATGAATTGAATCATGAATTGAATCAAGAATCATTAATCGAATCATGAATTGAATCATGAATTGAATCATAAATCATGAATCATGAATTGAATCATGAATTGAATCATGAATCATGAATTGAATCATGAATTGAATCATGAATCATGAATTGAATCATGAATCATGAATTGAATCATGAATCATGAATTGAATCATGAATTGAATCATGAATCATGAATTGAATCATGAATCATGAATTGAATCATGAATCATAAATAGAATCATGAATCACAAATCATGAATCATGAATTGAATCTTGAATTGAATCATGAATTGAATCATGAATCAAATCATGAATCATGAATTGAATCATAAATCATGAATCATGAATCATTAATCGAATCATGAATCATGAATTGAATCATGAATTGAATCATAAATCATGAATCATGAATTGAATCATGAATTGAATCATGAATCATTAATCGAAATATGAATCATGAATTGAATCATGAATCATGAATTGAATCATGAATCATGAATTGAATCATGAATCAAATCATGAATCAAGAATCGAATCATGAATCGAATCATGAATAATGAATCATAAATTGAATCATGAATCGAATCATGAATCATGAATCGAATCATGAATCATGAATCGAATTATGAATTGAATCATGAATCATTAATCGAATCATGAATTGAATCATGAAACATGAATTGAATCATGAATCATGAATTGAATCATAAAACATGAATCGATTCATGAATCATGAATCATGAATTGAATCGTGAATCATGAATCAAATCATAAATCAAGAATTAAGTCGTTAATCATGAATCATGGTTCGAATCATGAATCATGATTCGAATCATGAATCATGAATTTAATCATGAATCATAAATTGAATCATGAATTGAATCATGAATCGAATCATGAACCATGAATCGAATCATGAACCATGAATCATGAATCATGAATCGAATCATGAATCATGAATCATGAATTGAATCGTGAATCATGAATCAAATCATAAATCAAGAATTAAGTCGTGAATCATGAATCATGGTTCGAATCATGAATCATGATTCCAATCATGAATCATGAACCAAATCATGAATCATGAATTGAATCATGAATTGAATCATGAATCGAATCATGAATCTTGAACCATGAATTGAATCATGAATCATGAATTGAATCATGAATCATGAATTGAATCATGAATCATGAATTATGAAATGAATCATAAATTGAATCATGAATCATGAATTGAATCATGAATCAATCATGAATCATGAATCAATCATGAATCATAAATAGAATCATGAATCATAAATAGAATCATGAATCACAAATCATGAATCATGAATCATGAATCATGAATTGAATCATGAATTGAATCATGAATCAAATCATGAATCAAGAATCATGAATCGGATCATGAATAATGAATCATAAATTGAATCATGAATCGAATTATGAATTGAATCATGAATCATTAATCGAATCATGAATTGAATCATGAATTGATACATGAATCATGAATTGAATCATGAATCATGAATCAATCATGAATCATAAATAGAATCATGAATCATAAATAGAATCATGAATCACAAATCATGAATCATGAATCATGAATCATGAATCATGAATTGAATCTTGAATTGAATCATGAATTGAATCATGAATCAAATCATGAATCGAATCATGAATCGAATCATGAATCATGAATCGGATCATGAATAATGAATCATAAATTTAATCATGAATCATGAATCATGAATCGAATCATGAATCATGAATCGAATCATGAATCATGAATCAAATCATGAATCATGAATCAAATCATGAATCATGAATCAAATCATGAATCATGAATCATTAACTTAATCATGAATTATGTATTGAATCATGAATTGAATCATGAATCGAATCATGAATCATGAATTGAATCATAAATCATGAATCATGAATTGAAACATGAATTGAATCATGAATCGAATCATGAATCATTAATCGAATCATGAATCATGAATTGAATCATGAATTGAATCATGAATCATTAATCGAATCATGAATTGAATCATGAATTGAATCATAAATCATGAATCATGAATTGAATCATGAATCATGAATTGAATCATGAATCATGAATTGAATCATGAATCATGAATTGAATCATGAATCATGAATTGAATCATGAATTGAATCATGAATCATGAATTGAATCATGAATCATGAATTGAATCATGAATCATAAATAGAATCATGAATCACAAATCATGAATCATGAATCGAATCTTGAATTGAATCATGAATTGAATCTTGAATCAAATCATGAATCATGAATTGAATCATAAATCATCAATCATGAATCATTAATCGAATCATGAATCATGAATTGAATCATGAATTGAATCATAAATCATGAATCATGAATTGAATCATGAATTGAATCATGAATCATTAATCGAAATATGAATCATGAATTGAATCATGAATCATGAATTGAATCATGAATCATGAATTGAATCATGAATTGAATCATGAATTGAATCATGAATCATGAATCGAAACATGAATCATAAATAGAATCATGAATCACAAATCATGAATCATGAATTGAATCTTGAATTGAATCTTGAATTGAATCATGAATTGAATCATGAATCAAATGAATCAAGAATCGAATCATGAATCATGAATCGAATCATGAATAATGAATCATAAATTGAATCATGAATCGAATCATGAATCATGAATCGAATCATGAATCATGAATCATTAATCGAATCATGAATTGAATCATGAAACATGAATTGAATCATGAATCATGAATTGAATCATAAAACATGAATCGATTCATGAATCATGAATCATGAATTGAATCGTGAATCATGAATCAAATCATAAATCAAGAATTAAGTCGTTAATCATGAATCATGGTTCGAATCATGAATCATGATTCGAATCATGAATTTAATCATGAATCATAAATTGAATCATGAATTGAATCATGAATCGAATCATGAACCATGAATCGAATCATGAAATAATGAATCATGAATCATGAATCGAATCATGAATCATGAATCATGAATTGAATCATGAATCAAATCATAAATCAAGAATTAAGTCGTGAATCATGAATCATGGTTCGAATCATGAATCATGATTCCAATCATGAATCATGAATCAAATCATGAATCATGAATTGAATCATGAATTGAATCATGAATCGAATCATGAATCTTGAACCATGAATCATGAATTGAATCATGAATCATGAATTATGAAATGAATCATGAATCATAAATTGAATCATGAATCATGAATTGAATCATGAATCATGAATTGAATCATGAATCAATCATGAATCATAAATAGAATCATGAATCATAAATAGAATCATGAATCACAAATCATGAATCATGAATCATGAATCATGAATTGAATCTTGAATTGAATCATGAATTGAATCATGAATCAAATCATGAATCAAGAATCATGAATCGAATCATGAATCGGATCATGAATAATGAATCATAAATTGAATCATGAATCGAATTATGAATTGAATCATGAATCATTAATCGAATCATGAATTGAATCATGAATTGATACATGAATCATGAATTGAATCATAAAACATGAATCATGAATCATGAATTGAATCATGAATTGAACCATGAATCATGAATCGAATCATGAATTGAACCATGAATCATGAATCGAATCATGAACCATGAATCATGAATCATGAATTGAATCGTGAATCATGAATCAAATCATAAATCAAGAATTAAGTCGTGAATCATGAATCATGGTTTGAATCATGAATCATGATTCGAATCATGAATCGAATCATGAATTTAATCATGAATCATGAATTGAATCATGAATTGAATCATGAATCATGAATTGAATCATGAATTGACTCATGAATCATGAATTGAATCATGAATCATAAATCATGAATTGAATCATGAATCTTGAATCATGAATCGAATAATGAATAATGAATTGAATCATGAATCATGAATTGAATCATCAATAATGAATCATGATTTATATCATGAATCACAAATCATGAATTGAATCATTAATCATGAATTGAATCATGAATCATGAATCATGAACCATGAATCATGAATTGAATAATGAATCATGAATCATGAATTGAATCATGATTCATGAGTCGAATCATGAATCATAAATTTAATCATGAATCATGAAGCGAATAATGAATCATGAATCGAATCATGAATCGAATCTTGAATCATGAATCGCATCATGAATCATGAATTGAATCATGAATCATGAATAGAATAATGAATGATGAATTGAATCATGAATCATGATTCGAATCATGAATCATATTATGAATCATGAATCGAATCAAGAATCATGAATTGAATCATGAATCAGAAATCATGAATTAGTTCATGAATCATGAATCATGAATTGAATCATGAATCATAAATAATAAATTGAATCATAAATTGAATCATGAATCGAATCATGAATCATGAATTGAATCATGATTCGAAACATGAATCAGGAATTGAATCATGAATCATAAATAGAATCATGATTCATGAATCATGAATCGAATCATAAATCATGAATCATGAATTGAATCATGAATCATTAATCGAATCATGAATCATAAATTGAATCATGAATCGAATCATGAATTGAATCATGAATCATGAATTGAATCATGAATCATGAATCGAATCATGAATCAGAAAATGAATCATGAATCATGAATTGAATCACAAATCATGAATTGAATCATGAATTGAATCATAAATTGAATCATGAATCAAGTATTGAATCATGAATCATGAATTGAATCATGAATCATGAATTGAATTATGAATCACAAATCATGAATTGAATCACGAATCATGAATCATGAATTGAATTATGAATCATGAATCATGAATTGAATCATAAATCATGAATCATGAATTGAATCATAAATCATGAATTGAATCATAAATCATGAATCAAATCATAAATGATGAATTTAATCATGAATCATGAATTGAATCATGAATTGAATCATGAATCATGAATCAAATCATGAACCATGAATCATGAATCGAATCATGAACCATGAATCGAATCATGAATCATGAATTGAATCATGAATTGAATCATGAATCATTAATCGAATCATGAATTGAATCATGAATCATGAATCATGAATCGAATCATGAATCATGAATCGAATCATGAATCATGAATTGAGACATGAATCATGAATCGAATCATGAATCATGAATCGAATCATGAATCGAATCATGAATCGAATCATGAATCATGAATCGAGACATGAATCATGAATCGAATCATGAATCATGAATTGAATCATGAATCATGAATTGAATCATGAATCATGAATTGAATCATAAATCATGAATTGAATCATAACCCATGAATTGAATCATGAATCATGAATTGAATCATGAATTGAATCCTGAATCATGAATTGAATCATGAATCATGAATTGAATCATGAATCGAATCATGAATCATGAATTGAATCATGAATCAATTCACGAATCATGAATTGAATCATGAATCATGAATTGAATCATGAATCATGAATTGAATCATGAATCATGAATCATGAATCATGAATTGAATCATGGATCATGAATTATAAAATGAATCATGAATCATAAATTGAATCATGAATCATAAATTGAATCATGAATCATGAATTGAATCATAATTCATGAATTATGAATCATGAATCATGAATTGAATCATGAATCATAAATTGAATCATAAATTGAATCATGAATCATGAATCGAATCATGAATTATGAATTGAATCATGAATCATGAATCATGAATTGAATAATGAATCACAAATCATGAATTGAATCATGAATCATGAATTGAATCATGAAATATGAATTGAATCATGAATCATGAATTGAATCATGAATCGAATCATGAATCATGAGTCGAATCATGAATCATAAATCATGAATTGAATCATGAACCATGAATTGAATCATGAATCATGAATCATGAATTGAATCATAAATTCAATCATGAATCATGAAATGAATCATGAATCATGAATTGAATCATGAATCATTAAACATGAATTGAATCATGAATCATGAATTGAATCATGAATCATGAATCGAATCATGAATCAGAAAATGAATCATGAATCATGAATTGAATCACAAATCATGAATTGAATCATGAATTGAATCATAAATTGAATCATGAATCAAGTAATGAATCATGAATCATGAATTGAATCATGAATCAAATTATGAATCAGAAATCATGAATTGAATCATGAATCATGAATCATGAATTGAATCATGACTCATAAATCATTAATTGAATCATGAATCGAATCATAAATCATGAATTGAATCATGAATTGAATCATAAATCATGAATCAAATCATAAATCATGAATTGAATCATGAATCATGAATCAAATCATGAATCGAATCATGAATCGATTCATGAATCGATTCATGAATCATGAATTGAATCATGAATCGAATCATGAATTGAATCATGAAATGAATCATGAAATGAATCATGAATTTAATCATGAATTGAATCATGAATCATGAATTGAATCATGAATCGAATCATGAATCATGAATTGAATCATGAAATGAATCATGAATTGAATCATGAAATGAATCATGAAATGAATCATGAATTTAATCATGAATTATGTATTGAATAATGAATTGAATCCTGAATCGAATCATGAATCATGAATTGAATCATAAATCATGAATCATGAATTGAATCATAAATCATGAATCATGAATCGAATCATAAATCATGAATCATGAATTGAATCATGAATCATTAATCGAATCATTAATCATAAATTGAATCATGAATCGAATCATGAATCATGAATTGAATCATGAATCATGAATTGAATCATGAATCATGAATTGAATCATGAATCAATTCATGAATCATGAATCACAAATCATGAATTGAATCATGAATCATGAATCATGAATTGAATCATGAATCATGAATTGAATCATGAATCATGAATTGAATCATGAATCATGAATTGAATCATGAATCATGAATTGAATCATGAATCAATTCATGAATCATGAATTGAATCATGAATCGATTCATGAATCATGAATTGAATCATGAATCGATTCATGAATCATGAATTGAATCATGAATCAATTCACGAATCATGAATTGAATCATGAATCAATTCATGAATCATGAATTGAATCCTAAATCATGAAATGAATCATGAATTGAATCATGAATCAAATCATAAATCGGATCAAGAATCATGAATTGAATCATAAAACATGAATCGAATCATGAATCATGAATCATGAATTGAATCATGAATCCAATCATCAATTTAATCATGAATCATGAATCGAATCATGTATCATGAATTGAATCATGAATCGAATCATGAATCATGAATTGAATCATGAATCATGAATTGAATCATAAATCATGAATCATGAATTGAAACATGAATTGAATCATGAATCGAATCATGAATCCAATCATCAATTTAATCATGAATCATGAATCGAATCATGAATCGAATCATGAATCATGAATCGAATCATGAATCATGAATTGAATCATGAATCATGAATCGAATCATGAATCATGAATTTAATCATGAATTGTGTATTGAATCATGAATTGAATCATGAATCGACTCATGAATCATGAATTGAATCATAAATCATGAATCATGAATTGAATCATGAATTGAATCATGAATCATGAATCGAATCATGAATCATGAATTGAATCATGAAATGAATCATGAAATGAATCATGAAATGAATCATGAATTTAATCATGAATTGAATCATGAATCATGAATTGAATCATGAATCATGAATCGAATCATGAATCATGAATTGAATCATGAAATGAATCATGAAATGAATCATGAATTATGTATTGAATCATGAATTGAATCATGAATCGAATCATGAATCATGAATCATGAATTGAATCATAAATCATGAATCATAATTTGAATCATAAATCATTAATCGAATCATTAATCATAAATTGAATCATGAATCGAATCATGAATTGAATCATGAATCATTAATCGAATCATGAATTGAAACATGAATCATGAATTGAATCATGAATTGAATCATGAATCATGAATTGAATCATAAATCATGAATCAAGAATTGAAACATGAATCGAATCATGAATCATGAATCATGAATTGAAACATGAATCGAATCATGAATCATGAATCATGAATTGAATCATGAATCCAATCATCAATTTAATCATGAATCGAATCATGAATCATGAATTGAATCATGAATCATGAATCGAATCATGAATCATGAATTGAATCATGAATTGAATCATGAATCATGAATTGAATCATGAATCATGAATCGAATCATGAATCATGAATTGAATCATGAAATGAATCATGAAATGAATCATGAATTATGTATTGAATCATGAATTGAATCATGAATCGAATCATGAATCATGAATCATGAATTGAATCATAAATCATGAATCATAATTTGAATCATAAATCATTAATCGAATCATTAATCATAAATTGAATCATGAATCGAATCATGAATTGAATCATGAATCATTAATCGAATCATGAATTGAAACATGAATCATGAATTGAATCATGAATTGAATCATGAATCATGAATTGAATCATAAATCATGAATCAAGAATTGAAACATGAATCGAATCATGAATCATGAATCATGAATTGAAACATGAATCGAATCATGAATCATGAATCATGAATCGAATCATGAATCATGAATCGAATCATGAATCATGAATTGAATCATGAATCATGAATCGAATCATGAATCATGAATTGAATCATGAATTGAATCATGAATCATGAATTGAATCATGAATTGAATCATGAATCATGAATTGAATCATAAATCATGAATCATGAATTGAAACATGAATTGAATCATGAATCGAATCATGAATCATGAATTGAATCATAAATCATGAATCATGAATTGAAACATGAATTGAATCATGAATCGAATCATGAATCATTAATCGAATCATGAATCATGAATTGAATCATGAATTGAATCATAAATCATGAATCATGAATTGAAACATGAATTGAATCATGAATCGAATCATGAATCATTAATCGAATCACGAATCATGAATTGAATCATGAATCGAATCATGAATCATAAATAGAATCATGAATCAAGAATCATGAATCATGAATCATGAATTGAATCTTGAATTGAATCATGAATCAAATCATGAATCAAGAATCATGAATTGAATCATGAATCAAGAATCATGAATCATAAATTGAATCATGAATCGAATCATGAATCATGAATCGAATTATGAATTGAATCATGAATCATTAATCGAATCATGAATTGAATCATGAATTGATACATGAATCATGAATCGAATCATGAATCATGAATAATAAATCGGATCATGAATCATGAATTGAATCATAAAACATAAATCGAATCATGAATCATGAATTGAATCATGAATCGAATCATAAATTGAATCATGAAATGAATAATCAAACATGAATTGAATCATGAATCATGAATTGAATCATAAAACATGAATCGAATAATGAATCATGAATCATGAATTGAATCGTGAATCATGAATCAAATCATAAATCATGAATTGAGTCATGAATCATGATTCGAATCATGAATTGAATCATGAATCATGAATTGAATCATGAATTGAATCATGAATCATGAATTGAATCATGAATCATGAATCATGAATTGAATCATGAATCATGAATCATGAATTGAATCATGAATCATGAATCATGAATTGAATCATGAATCATTATTCATGAATCGAATCATGAATCATGAATCGAATCATGAATCATGAATCGAATCATGAATCATGAATTGAGACATGAATCACGAATCATGAATCATGAATCGAATCATGAATCATGAATTGAGACATGAATCACGAATCATGAATCGAATCATGAATCATGAATTGAGACATGAATCACGAATCATGAATCGAATCATGAATCATGAATTGAGACATGAATCATGAATCGAATCATGAATCATGAAATGAATCATGAATCATGAATTGAGACAAGAATCATGAAACATGAATTGAATCATGAATCATGAATTGAATCATTAATCATGAATTGATTCATGAATTGAATCATGAATCGAATCATGAATCATGAATTGAATCATGAATCATGTATCGAATCATGAATCATGAATTTAATCATGAATTATGTATTGAATCATGAATTGAATCATGAATCGATTCATGAATCATGAATTGAATCATAAATCATGAATCATGAATTGAAACATGAATTGAATCATGAATCGAATCATGAATCATTAATCGAATCATGAATCATGAATTGAATCATGAATTGAATCATAAATCATGAATCATGAATTGAATCATGAATCACGAATCATGAATTGAGTCATGAATCATGAATTGAGACATGAATCACGAATCATGAATCATGAATTGAATCATAAATCATGAATTGAATCATGAATTGAATCATGAATCATGAATCGAATCATGAATCATGAATTGAATCATGAAATGAATCATGAAATGAATCATGAATTTAATCATGAATTGAATCATGAATCATGAATTGAATCATGAATCGAATCATGAATCATGAATTGAATCATGAAATGAATCATGAAATGAATCATGAATTTAATCATGAATTATGTATTGAATCATGAATTGAATCATGAATCGAATCATGAATCATGAATCATGAATTGAATCATAAATCATGAATCATGAATTGAATCATGAATCATTAATCGAATCATTAATCATAAATTGAATCATGAATCGAATCATGAATTGAATCATGAATCATTAATCGAATCATGAATTGAAACATGAATCATGAATTGAATCATGAATCGAATCATGAATTGAATCCTAAATCATGAAATGAATCATGAATTGAATCATGAATCAAATCATAAATCGGATCATGAATAATGAATTGAATCATAAAACATGAATCGAATCATGAATCATGAATTGAATCATGAATCCAATCATCAATTTAATCATGAATCGAATCATGAATCATGAATTGAATCATGAATCATGAATCGAATCATGAATCATGAATCGAATCATGAATCATGAATTGAATCATGAATCATGAATTGAATCATGAATTGAATCATGAATCATGAATTGAATCATAAATCATGAATCATGAATTGAAACATGAATCGAATCATGAATCATGAATCATGAATTGAATCATGAATCCAATCATCAATTTAATCATGAATCATGAATCGAATCATGAATCGAATCATGAATCATGAATTGAATCATGAATCATGAAGGGAATCATGAATCATGAAGGGAATCATGAATCATGAAGGGAATCATGAATCATGAATTGAAACATGAATTGAATCATGAATCATGAATCATTAATCGAATCATGAATCATGAATTGAATCATGAATTGAATCATAAATCATGAATCATGAATTGAATCATGAATTGAATCATGAATCGAATCATGAATCATTAATCGAATCATGAATCATGAATTGAATCATGAATTTAATCATAAATCATGAATCATGAATTGAATCATGAATCGAATCATGAATCATTAATCGAATCACGAATCATGAATTGAATCATGAATCGAATAATGAATCATAAATAGAATCATGAATCAAGAATCATGAATCATGAATCATGAATTGAATCTTGAATTGAATCATGAATCTAATCATGAATCATGAATTGAATCATGATTCATGAATCATGAATTGAATCATGATTCATGAATCATGAATTGAATCATGATTCATGAATCATGAATCGAATCATGATTCATGAATCAAATCATGATTCATGAATCATGAATCGAATCATGAATCAAGAATCATGAATCGAATCATGAATCGAATCATGAATCGAATCATGAATCAAGAATCATGAATCATAAATTGAATCATGAATCGAATCATGAATCGAATTATGAATTGAATCATGAATCATTAATCGAATCATGAATTGAATCATGAATTGATACATGAATCATGAATCGAATCATGAATCATGAATCATAAATCGGATCATGAATCATGAATTGAATCATAAATCATTAATCGAATCATTAATCATAAATTGAATCATGAATCGAATCATGAATTGAATCATGAATCATTAATCGAATCATGAATTGAAACATGAGTCATGAATTGAATCATGAATTGAATCATGAATCATGAATTGAATCATAAATCATGAATCATGAATTGAAACATGAATCGAATCATGAATCATGAATCATGAATTGAAACATGAATCGAATCATGAATCATGAATTGAATCATGAATCCAATCATCAATTTAATCATGAATCGAATCATGAATCATGAATTGAAACATGAATCATGAATCGAATCATGAATCATGAATTGAATCATGAATTGAATCATGAATCATGAATTGAATCATGAATTGAATCATGAATCATGAATTGAATCATAAATCATGAATCATGAATTGAAACATGAATCGAATCATGAATCATGAATTGAATCATGAATCCAATCATCAATTTAATCATGAATCATGAATCGAATCATGAATCATGAATCGAATCATGAATTGAATCATGAATCATGAATCGAATCATGAATCATGAATTTAATCATGAATTATGTATTGAATCATGAATTGAATCATGAATCGATTCATGAATCATGAATTGAAACATGAATTGAATCATGAATCGAATCATGAATCATTAATCGAATCATGAATCATGAATTGAATCATGAATTGAATCATAAATCATGAATCATGAATTGAATCATGAATCGAATCATGAATCATTAATCAAATCACGAATCATGAATTGAATCATGAATCGAATCATGAATCATGAATCATGAATTGAATCTTGAATTGAATCATGAATCAAGAATCATGAATCGAATCATGAATCAAGAATCATGAATCATAAATTGAATCATTAATCGAATCATGAATCATGAATCGAATTATGAATTGAATCATGAATCATTAATCGAATCATGAATTGAATCATGAATTGATACATGAATCATGAATCGAATCATGAATCATGAATCATAAATCGGATCATGAATCATGAATTGAATCATAAAACATAAATCGAATCATGAATCATGAATTGAATCATGAATCATGAATTGAATCATGAATCGAATCATAAATTGAATCATGAAATGAATAATCAAACATGAATTGAATCATGAATCATGAATTGAATCATAAAACATGAATCGAATAATGAATCATGAATCATGAATTGAATCGTGAATCATGAATCAAATCATAAATCATGAATTGAGTCATGAATCATGATTCGAATCATGAATTGAATCATGAATCATGAATTGAATCAAGAATTGAATCATGAATCATGAATTGAATCATGAATCATGAATCATGAATTGAATCATGAATCATGAATCATGAATCATGAATTGAATCATGAATCATTATTCATGAATTGAATCATGAATCATGAATCGAATCATGAATCATGAATTGAGACATGAATCGAATCATGAATCATGAATTGAGACATGAATCACGAATCATGAATCGAATCATGAATCATGAATTGAGACATGAATCATGAATCGAATCATGAATCATGAAATGAATCATGAATCATGAATTGAGACAAGAATCATGAAACATGAATTGAATCATGAATCATGAATTGAATCATTAATCATGAATTGAATCATGAATTGATTCATGAATTGAATCATGAATCGAATCATGAATCATGAATTGAATCATGAATCATGTATCGAATCATGAATCATGAATTTAATCATGAATTATGTATTGAATCATGAATTGAATCATGAATCGATTCATGAATCATGAATTGAATCATAAATCATGAATCATGAATTGAAACATGAATTGAATCATGAATCGAATCATGAATCATTAATCGAATCATGAATCATGAATTGAATCATGAATTGAATCATAAATCATGAATCATGAATTGAATCATGAATTGAATCATGAATCACGAATCACGAATCATGAATCATGAATCATGAATTGAGACATGAATCACGAATCATGAATCATGAATTGAATCATAAATCATGAATTGAATCATGAAATGAATCATGAAATGAATCATGAATTTAATCATGAATCGAATCATGAATCATGAATTGAATCATGAAATGAATCATGAATTGAATCATGAATTGAATCATGAATCGAATCATGAATCATGAATTGAATCATGAAATGAATCATGAAATGAATCATGAATTTAATCATGAATTGAATCATGAATCATGAATTGAATCATGAATCGAATCATGAATCATGAATTGAATCATGAAATGAATCATGAAATGAATCATGAATTTAATCATGAATTTTGTATTGAATCATGAATCGAATCATGAATCATGAATCATGAATTGAATCATAAATCATGAATCATGAATTGAATCATGAATCATTAATCGAATCATTAATCATAAATTGAATCATGAATCGAATCATGAATTGAATCATGAATCATTAATCGAATCATGAATTGAAACATGAATCATGAATTGAATCATGAAACATGAATCGAATCATGAATTGAATCCTAAATCATGAAATGAATCATGAATTGAATCATGAATCAAATCATAAATCGGATCATGAATAATGAATTGAATCATAAAACATGAATTGAATCATGAATCCAGAATCATCAATTTAATCATGAATCGAATCATGAATCGAATCATGAATCATGAATTGAATCATGAATCGAATCATGAATCGAATCATGAATCATGAATCGAATCATGAATCATGAATCGAATCATGAATTGAATCATGAATCATGAATTGAATCATAAATCATGAATCATGAATTGAAACATGAATCGAATCATGAATCATGAATCATGAATTGAATCATGAATCCAATCATCAATTTAATCATGAATCATGAATCGAATCATGAATCATGAATCGAATCATGAATCATGAATTGAATCATGAATCATGAAGGGAATCATGAATCATGAAGGGAATCATGAATCATGAATTTAATCATGAATCGATTCATGAATCATGAATTGAATCATAAATCATGAATCATGAATTGAAACATGAATTGAATCATGAATCGAATCATGAATCATTAATCGAATCATGAATCATGAATTGAATCATGAATTGAATCATAAATCATGAATCATGAATTGAATCATGAATCGAATCATGAATCATTAATCGAATCATGAATCATGAATTGAATCATGAATTTAATCATAAATCATGAATCATGAATTGAATCATGAATCGAATCATGAATCATTAATCGAATCACGAATCATGAATTGAATCATGAATCGAATAATGAATCATAAATAGAATCATGAATCAAGAATCATGAATCATGAATCATGAATTGAATCTTGAATTGAATCATGAATCAAATCATGAATCATGAATTGAATCATGATTCATGAATCATGAATTGAATCATGATTCATGAATCATGAATTGAATCATGATTCATGAATCATGAATCGAATCATGATTCATGATTCATGAATCGAATCATGATTCATGAATCAAATCATGATTCATGAATCATGAATCGAATCATGAATCAAGAATCATGAATCGAATCATGAATCGAATCATGAATCAAGAATCATGAATCATAAATTGAATCATGAATCGAATCATGAATCGAATTATGAATTGAATCATGAATCATTAATCGAATCATTAATTGAATCATGAATTGATACATGAATCATGAATCGAATCATGAATCATGAATCATAAATCGGATCATGAATCATGAATTGAATCATAAAACATAAATCGAATCATGAATCATGAATTGAATCATGAATCATGAATTGAATCATGAATCGAATCATAAATTGAATCATGAAATGAATAATGAAACATGAATTGAATCATGAATCATGAATTGAATCATAAAACATGAATCGAATAATGAATCATGAATCATGAATTGAATCGTGAATCATGAATCAAATCATAAATCATGAATTGAGTCATGAATCATGATTCGAATCATGAATTGAATCATGAATCATGAATTGAATCATGAATTGAATCATGAATCATGAATTGAATCATGAATCATGAATCATGAATCATGAATTGAATCATGAATCATGAATCGAATCATGAATCATGAATCGAATCATGAATCATGAATTGAGACATGAATCACGAATCATGAATCATGAATCATGAATCGAATCATGAATCATGAATTGAGACATGAATCACGAATCATGAATCATGAATCGAATCATGAATCATGAATTGAGACATGAATCACGAATCATGAATCGAATCATGAATCATGAATTGAGACATGAATCATGAATCGAATCATGAATCATGAAATGAATCATGAATTGAGACATGAATCATGAAACATGAATTGAATCATGAATTGATTCATGAATTGAATCATGAATTGAAACATGAATCATGAATTGAATAATGAATTATAAAATGAATCATGAATTATAAAATGAATCATGAATCATAAATTGAATCATGAATCATGAATTGAATCATAATTCTTGAATTATGAATCATGAATTGAATCATGAATCATGAATTGAATCATGAATCATGAATTGAATCATGAATCATAAATTGAATCATGAATCATTAATCGAATCATGAATCATGAATCGAATCATGAATCATTAATCGAATCATGAATCATGAATCATGAATTGTATAATGAATCACAAATCATGAATTGAATCATGAATCATGAATTGAATCATAAATCATGAATTGAATTCATGAATCATGAATTAAATCATAAATCATGAATCAAATCATAAATCATGAATTGAATCATGAATCATGAATTGAATCATTAATCATGAATCGAATCATGAATCATGAATCGAATCATAAATCATGAATTTAATCATGAATTATGTATTGAATAATGAATTGAATGATGAATCGAATCATGAATCATGAATCGAATCATGAATCGAATCATAAATCATGAATTGAATCATGAATCATTAATCGAATCATGAATCATGAATCGAATCATGAATTGAATCATGAATCGAATCATGAATCATAAATCGAAACATGAATCATGAATCGAATCATGAATCATGAATCATGAATTGAATCCTAAATCATGAAATAAATCATGAAATGAATCATGAATTGAATCATGAATCATAAATCATAAATCGGATCATGAATCATGAATTGAATCATAAAACATGAATTGAATCATGAATCATAAATTTAATCATGAATCATGAATCGAATCATGAATCATGAATCGAATCATGAATCATTAATCGAATCATGAATCATGAATTGAATCATGAATCGAATCATGAATCATAAATCGAAACATGAATCATGAATCAAATCATGAATCATGAATCATGAAATGAGTCATGAAATGAATCATGAATCGAATCAGGAATCATGAATCATGAATTGAATCATTAATCATGAATCGAATCATGAATCATGAATCGAATCATAAATCATGAATTTAATCATGAATTATGTATTGAATAATGAATTGAATGATGAATCGAATCATGAATCATGAATCGAATCATAAATCATGAATCATGAATTGAATCATGAATCATTAATCGAATCATGAATCATAAATTGAATCATGAATCGAATCATGAATCGAATCATGAATCATAAATCGAAACATGAATCGAATCATGAATCATGAATCATGAATTGAATCCTAAATCATGAAATGAATCATGAATTGAATCATGAATCATAAATCGGATCATGAATCATGAATTGAATCATAAAACATGAATTGAATCATGAATCATGAATCATGAATCATAAATTTAATCATGAATCATGAATCGAATCATGAATCATGAATCGAATCATGAATCATGAATCGAATCATGAATCATGAATCGAATCATGAATCAGGAATCGAATCATGAATCAGGAATCGAATCAGGAATCGAATCATGAATCATGAATTGAATCATAAATCATGAATCTTGAATTGAATCATGAATTGAATCATGAATCATGATTCGAATAATGAATCATATTATGAATCAAATCATGAATTGAATCATGAATCACAAATCATGAATCATGAATCATGAATTGAATCATGAATCATGAATTGAATCATGAATCATGAATTAAATCTTAAATCCTGAATTGAAGCATGAAATATAAGTCGAATCATGAATCAGGAATCGAATCATGAATCAGGAATCGAATCATGAATCATGAATTGAATCATAAATCATGAATCTTGAATTGAATCATGAATTGAATCATGAATCATGATTCGAATAATGAATCATATTATGAATCAAATCATGAATTGAATCATGAATCACAAATCATGAATCATGAATCATGAATTGAATCATGAAACATGAATTGAATCATGAATCATGAGTCGAATCATGAATCATAAATTATGAATTAAATCATGAATCATGAATAATGAATTAAATCATGAAATGAATTAAATCATGAATCGAATCATGAATCATGAATCGAATCATGAATCGAATCATGAATCATTAATCGAATCATGAATGGAATTATGAATCATTAATCGAATCATGAATCGCATCATGAATCATGAATTGAATCATAAAACATGAATTGAATCATGAATCATGAATTGAATCATGAATCATGAATTGAATCTTAAATCCTGAATTGAAGCATGAAATATAAGTCGAATCATGAATCATGAATCGAATCATGAATAATGAATTAAATCATGAATCAAATCATGATTCATGAATCGAATCATGATTCATGAATCGAATCATGATTCATAAATCGAATCATGAATCATAAATCGAATCATGAATCGAATCATGAATCTGATCATGAATCATGAATTGAATCATAAAACATGAATCGAAACATGAATCGTGAATCATGAATTGAATCGTGAATCATAATTCGAATCATAAATTGAATCATAAATTGAATTATGAATTGAATCATGAATTGATTCATGAATCATGAATTGAATCATGAATTGAATCATGAATTGAATCATGAATTGAATCATGAATCGAATCATGAATCATAAAATGAATCATGAACCACGAATTTAATCATGAATTATGTATTGAATCATGAATTGAATCATGAATCGAATCATGAATCCTTAATCGAATCATGAATCATGAATCATGAATTGAATCATGAATTATGAAATGAATTAAATCATAAATCATGAATCATGAAATGAATCATGAATTGAATCATAAATCATGAATCATGAAATTAATCATGAATTGAATCATGAAACATGAATTGAATCATGAATCATGAGTCGAATCATGAATCATAAATCATGAATTAAATCATGAATCATGAATAATGAATTAAATCATGAAATGAATTAAATCATGAATCGAATCATGAATCATTAATCGAATCATGAATGGAATTATGAATCATTAATCGAATCATGAATCGCATCATGAATCATGAATTGAATCATAAAACATGAATCGAATCATGAATCATGAATCATGAATTGAATCATGATTCATGAATCATGATTCATGAATCATGAATTGAATCATGATTCATGAATCATGATTCATGAATCATGAATTGAATCATGATTCATGAATCATGATTCATGAATCATGAATTGAATCATGAATCATAAAATGAATCATGAATTGTATCATGAATCATGAATTGAATCATGAATCATGAATTTAATCATGAATCATGACTTTAATCATGAATCATGAATTTAATCATGAATTATGTATTGAATCATGTATTGAATCATGAATCGAATCATGAATCCTTAAACAAATCATGAATCATGAATCAAATCATGAATCATAAATCGAATCACGAATCATGAATTCAATCATGAATCGAATCATGAATCATGAATCATTAATTGAATCATGAATCATGAATTGAATCATGAATCCTTAAACAAATCATGAATCATGAATCAAATCATGAATCATAAATCGAATCACGAATCATGAATTCAATCATGAATCGAATCATGAATCATGAATCATTAATTGAATCATGAATCATGAATTGAATCATGAATTGAATCATGAATCATGAATCATGAAATGAATCATGAATCATAAATTGAATCATAAATCATGAATCATGAATTGAATCATGAATCATGAATCATGAATTGAATCATGAATTATGAAATGAATCATGAATTGAATCATGAATTATGAAATGAATCATGAATTGAATCATGAATCAAATCATAAATCATGAATCATGAATCGAATCATGAATCATGAATCGAATCATGAATCATGAATCGAATCATGAATCATGAATTAAATCATGAATCATGAAATTAATCGAATCATGAATCATGAATCGAATCATGAATCATGAATTGAATCATGAATCATGAAATAAATCGAATCATAAATCATGAATCATGAATTGAATCATGAATCATGAATCATGAATTGAATCATGAATTATGAAATGAATCATGAAATGGATCATAAATCATGAATCATGAAATGAATCATGAATTGAATCATGAATCATGAATCAAATCATGAATTATGAATCATGAATTATGAATCATGAAATGAATCATGAATCGAATCATGAATCATGAATCGAATCATGAAATGAATCATGAATCATGAAATAAATCATGAATCGAATCATGAATCAAATCATGAATTGAATCATGAATTGAATCATAAATTGAATCATGATTCATGAATTGAATCATGAATCATGATTCGAATCATGAATCATGATTCGAATCATGAATCATGATTCGAATCATGAATCATGATTCGAATCATGAATCATGATTCGAATCATGAATCATGATTCGAATCATGAATCATGATTCGAATCATGAATCATGATTCGAATCATGAATCATGATTCGAATCATGAATGATATTATTAATCATGAATCGAATCATGAATCGAATCATGAATCATGAATTGAATCATGAATCACAAATCATGAATTGAATCATGAATCATGAATCATGAATTGAATCATGAGTCGAATCATGAATCATAAATCATGAATTGAATCATGAATTGAATCATGAATCAGGAATTGAATCATGAATCATGAATTGAAGCATGAAATATGAGTCGAATCATGAATCATAAATCATGAATTGAATCATGAATCTTGAATCACGAATCGAATCATGAATAATGAATTGAATCATGAATCGAATCATGAATCGAATCATGAATCGAATCATGAATCATAAATTGAATCATAAATCATGAATTGAATCATGAATCTTGAATCATAATTCGAATCATGAATCATGAATTGAAACATGAATCATGAATCCTAATTTGAATCATGAATCATGAATAGAATAATGAATCGAATCATAAATCATGAATTGAATCATGAATCATTAATCGAATCATGAATTGAATCATAAATCATAAATAGAATCATGAATCACAAATCATGAATTGAATCATAAATTAAATCATAAATTAAATCATGAATCAAGAATCGAATCATGAATCATGAATTGAATCATGAATCATGAATTGAATCATGAATTGAATCAAGAATCATGAATTGAATCATGAATCACAAATCATGAATTCAATCATGAATCTTGAATCATGATGTGAATCATGAATCAGGAATTGAATCATGAATCATATTATGAATCATGAATCGAATCAAGAATCATGAATTGAATCATGAATCACAAATCATGAATTGAATCATGAATCTTGAATCATGATGTGAATCATGAATCAGGAATTGAATCATGAATCAAATCATGAATCATTAATCGATTCATGAATAATGAATTGAATCATGAATCTCGAATCATGAATTGAATCACAAATCATGAATTGAATCATGAACTGAATCATGAATTGAATCATGAATCAAGCATCGAATCATGAATCATGAATTGAATCATGAATCATGAATCATGAATTGAATCATGAATCATGAATTGAATCATGAATTGAATCATCAATAATGATTCGAATCATGAATCATTATGAATCATGAATCGAATCATGAATCATGAATTGAATCATGAATCACAAATCATGAATTGAATCATGAGTCGAATCATGAATCATGAATCGAATCATGAATCCTGAATTGAAGCATTAAATATGAGTCGAATCATAAATCATGAATTGAATCATGAATCATGAATTGAATCATGAATTGAATCATGAATCATGAATCATTAATTGAATCATGAATCATTAATTGAATCATGAATTGAATCATGAATCATGAATTATGAAATGAATCATGAATAATAAATTGAATCATGAATCATGAACTGAATCATGAACTGAATCATGAATCATGATTTGAATCATGAATTATGAAATGAATCATGAATCATGAATTAAATCATGAATCATGAATTAAATCATGAATCATGAATTGAATCATGAATCATGAATCATGAATTTACGAATGAATCATGAGTCGAATCATGAATCATGAATTAAATCATGAATCATGAATCGAATCATGAATCATGAATCGACTCATGAATCGAATCATGAATCATGAATCGAATCATGAATCATAAATCATGAATTGAATCATGAATCTTGAATCATGAATTGAATCATGAATCTTGAATCATGAATTGAATCATGAATCGAATCATGAATAATGAATTGAATCATTAATCGAATCATAATTCATGAATCGAATCATGAATAATGAATTGAATCATTAATCTAATCATGAATCGAATCATGAATAATGAATTGAATCATGAATAATGAATCGAATCATGATTTATTAATCGAATCATGAATCATGAATTAAATCATGAATCAAGAATTGAATCATGAATTGAATACTGAATCATGAATTGAATCATGAACTGAATCATGAATCGAAACATGAATCATGAATCGAATCATGAAATAAATCATGAATCGAATCATGAATCAAATCATGAATTGAATCATGAATTGAATCATAAATTAATTCATGAATTGAATCATGAATCATGAATCGAATCATGAATCATGAATCGAATCATGAATCATGATTCGAATCATGAATCATGATTCGAATCATGAATCATGATTCGAATCATGAATCATATTATTAATCATGAATCTAATCATGAATCGAATCATGAATCACAAATCATGAATTGAATCATGAATCATGAATCATGAATTGAATCATGAGTCGAATCATGAATCATAAATCATGAATTGAATCATGAATCTTGAATCATGATGTGAATCATGAATAATGAATTGAATCATGATTTGAATCATGAATCATTAAATTATGAATCATGAATCGAATCATGAATCATAAATTAAATCATGAATCATGAATCGAATCATGAATCATGAATTGAATCATGAATCATGAATTAAATCATGAATCATGAATTAAATCATGAATCATGAATTGAATCATGAATTATAAATGAATCATGAATCATAAATTGAATCATGAATCATGAATTGAATCATGAATTGAATCATGAATCAGGAATTGAATCATGAATCATGAATTGAAGCATGAAATATGAGTCGAATCATGAATCATAAATTGAATCATGAATCTTGAATCACGAATCGAATCATGAATAATGAATTGAATCATGAATCGAATCATGAATCGAATCATGAATCGAATCATGAATCATAAATTGAATCATAAATCATGAATTGAATCATGAATCTTGAATCAAGAATCGAATCATGAATCATGAATTGAAACATGAATCATGAATCCTAATTTGAATCATGAATCATGAATAGAATAATGAATGATGAATTGAATCATGAATCATGAATCATGAATTGAATAATGAATCGAAAAATAAATCATGAATTGAATCATGAATCATTAATCGAATCATGAATTGAATCATAAATCATAAATAGAATCATGAATCACAAATCATGAATTGAATCATAAATTAAATCATAAATTGAATCATGAATCAAGAATCGAATCATGAATCATGAATTGAATCATGAATTGAATCAAGAATCATGAATTGAATCATGAATCACAAATCATGAATTCAATCATGAATCTTGAATCATGATGTGAATCATGAATCAGGAATTGAATCATGAATCATATTATGAATCATGAATCGAATCAAGAATCATGAATTGAATCATGAATCACAAATCATGAATTGAATCATGAATCTTGAATCATGATGTGAATCATGAATCAGGAATTGAATCATGAATCAAATCATGAATCATTAATCGAATCATGAATAATGAATTGAATCATGAATCTCGAATCATGAATTGAATCATAAATCATAAATAGAATCATGAATCACAAATCATGAATTGAATCATGAACTGAATCATGAATTGAATCATGAATCAAGCATCGAATCATGAATCATGAATTGAATCATGAATCATGAATTGAATCATGAATCATGAATTGAATCATGAATCATGAATTGAATCATGAATTGAATCATCAATAATGATTCGAATCATGAATCATATTATGAATCATGAATCGAATCATGAATCATGAATTGAATCATGAATCACAAATCATGAATTGAATCATGAATCATAAGTCGAATCATGAATTATGAATCGAATCATGAATCCTGAATTGAAGCATTAAATATGAGTCGAATCATAAATCATGAATTGAATCATGAATCATGAATTGAATCATGAATCGAATCATGAATCATGAATCATGAATCATGAATCATTAATTGAATCATGAATCATTAATTGAATCATGAATTGAATCATGAATCATGAATCATGAATTATGAAATGAATCATGAATAATAAATTGAATCATGAATCATGAACTGAATCATGAACTGAATCATGAATCATGAATCATGAATTGAATCATGAATCACAAATCATGAATTGAATCATGAATCATAAATTGAATCATGAATCATTAATCGAATCATGAATCATTAATCGAATCATGAATCATTAATCGAATCATGAATCTTGAATCATGAATTGAATCATGAATCATGAATTGAATCATGAATCGAATCATGAACCATGAATCGAATCATGAATCATGAATTGAATCATGAATTGAATCATGAACCATGAATCGAATCATGAATCGAATCATGAATCATGAGTCGAATCATGAATCATGAGTCGAATCATGAATCATGAATCGAATCATGAATCATGAGTCGAATCATGAATCATAAATCATGAATTGAATCATGAACTGAATCATGAATCGAAACATAAATTATGAATCATGAATTAAATCATGAATCATGAATCGAAACATGATTTATTAATCGAATCATGAATTAAATCATGAATCATGAATCCTTAATTAAATCATGAATCATGAATCGAATCATGATTCTTGAATCATGAATCGAATCATGATTCATGAATCATGAATCGAATCATGATTCATGAATCATGAATCGAATCATGATTCTTGAATCATGAATCGAATCATGATTCATGAATCGAATCATGATTCATGAATCATGAATCGAATCATGATTCATGAATCATGAATCGAATCATGATTCATGAATCATGAATCGAATCATGATTCTTGAATCATGAATCGAATCATGATTCATGAATCGAATCATGATTCATGAATCGAATCATGAATCATGAATCGAATCATGATTCATGAATCGAATCATGATTCATGAATCGAATCATGATTCATGAATCGAATCATGATTCATGAATCATGAATCGAATCATGATTCATGAATCGAATCATGATTCATGAATCATGAATCGAATCATGATTCATGAATCGAATCATGATTCATGAATCATGAATCGAATCATGATTCATGAATCGAATCATGAATCGAATCATGAATCGAATCATGAATTGAATCATGAATCAAGAATTGAATCATGAATTGAATACTGAATCATGAATTGAATCATGAATCGAAACATAAATTATGAATCATGAATTAAATTATGAATCATGAATTAAATCATGAATCATGAATCGAAACATAAATTATGAATCCTGAATTAAATCATGAATCGAATCATGATTCATGAATCATGAATCGAATCATGATTCATGAATCGAATCATGATTCATGAATCATGAATCGATTCATGATTCATGAATCGAATCATGATTCATGAATCATGAATCGAATCATGATTCTTGAATCGAATCATGATTCATGAATCATGAATCGAATCATGATTCTTGAATCATGAATCGAATCATGATTCATGAATCATGAATCGAATCATGAATCATGAATCGAATCATGATTCATGAATCATGAATCGAATCATGATTCATGAATCATGAATCGAATCATGATTCATGAATCATGAATCGAATCATGATTCATGAATCGATTCATGAATCATGAATCGAATCATGATTCATGAATCATGAATCGAATCATGATTCATGAATCATGAATCGAATCATGATTCATGAATCATGAATCGAATCATGATTCATGAATCATGAATCGAATCATGATTCATGAATCATGAATCGAATCATGATTCATGAATCATGAATCGAATCATGATTCATGAATCATGAATCGAATCATGATTCATGAATCAAATCATGATTCATGAATCATGAATCAAATCATGATTCATGAATCATGAATCGAATCATGATTCATGAATCGAATCATGATTCATGAATCGAATCATGAATCGAATCATGAATCGAATCATGAATCGAATCATGAATCGAATCATGAATCGAACCATGAATCATGAATTGAATCATGAATCAAGCATCGAATCATGAATCATGAATTGAATCATGAATCATGAATTGAATCATGAATCGAATCATGAATCATGAATTGAATCATGAATCATGAATTGAATCATGAATCATGAATTGAATCATGAATTGAATCATCAATAATGATTCGAATCATGAATCATATTATGAATCATGAATCGAATCATGAATCATGAATCGAATCATGAATCATGAATTGAATCATGAATCACAAATCATGAATTGAATCATGAATTGAATCATGAATCGAATCATGAATAATGAATTGAATCATTAATCGAATCATAATCCATGAATCGAATCATGAATAATGAATTGAATCATTAATCGAATCATGAATCATGAATCGAATCATGATTCATTAATCGAATCATGAATTGAATCATGAATCCTTAATTGAATCATGAATAATGAATTGAATCATGAATTGAATCATGAATCCTTAATTGAATCATGAATAATGAATTGAATCATGAATTAAATTATGAATCATGAATCGAATCATGATTTATTAATCGAATCATGAATTAAATCATGAATCATGAATCATGAATCCTTAATTAAATCATGAATCATGAATCGAATCATGAATCATGAATCATGAATCAAGAATTGAATCATGAATTGAATCATGAAGAATTGAATCATGAATTGAATACTGAATCATGAATTGAATCATGAACTGAATCATGAATCGAAACATGAACTGAATCATGAATCGAAACATGAATCATGAATCGAATCATGAATCGAATCATGAATCATGAATCGAATCATGAATCGAATCATGAATCATGAAATGAATCATGAAATAAATCATGAATCGAATCATGAATTGAATCATGAATTGAATCATGAATTGAATCATGAATCATGAATTGAATCATGAATCATGAATTGAATCATGAATCATGATTCGAATCATGAATCATGATTCGAATCATGATTCGAATCATGAATCATATTATTAATCATGAATCTAATCATGAATCGAATCATGAATCATGAATTGAATCATGAATCACAAATCATGAATTGAATCATGAATCATGAATTGAATCATGAATCATGAGTCGAATCATGAATCATAAATCATGAATTGAATCATGAATCTTGAATCATGATGTGAATCATGAATAATGAATTGAATCATGATTTGAATCATGAATCATTAATTAAATTATGAATCATGAATCGAATCATGAATCATAAATTAAATCATGAATCATGAATCGAATCATGAATCATGAATTGAATCATGAATCATGAATTAAATCATGAATCATGAATTGAATCATGAATCATGAATTATAAATGAATCATGAATCATAAATTGAATCATGAATCATGAATTGAAGCATGAAATATGAGTCGAATCATGAATCATAAATCATAAATTAAATCATGAATCTTGAATCACGAATCGAATCATGAATAATGAATTGAATCATGAATCGAATCATGAATCGAATCATGAATCATAAATTGAATCATAAATCATGAATTGAATCATGAATCTTGAATCATAATTCGAATCATGAATCATGAATTGAAACATGAATCATGAATCCTAATTTGAATCATGAATCATGAATAGAATAATGAATGATGAATTGAATCATGAATCATGAATCATGAATTGAATAATGAATCGAATCATAAATCATGAATTGAATCATGAATCATTAATCGAATCATGAATTGAATCATAAATCATAAATAGAATCATGAATCACAAATCATGAATTGAATCATAAATTAAATCATAAATTGAATCATGAATCAAGAATCGAATCATGAATCATGAATTGAATCATGAATTGAATCAAGAATCATGAATTGAATCATGAATCAAAAATCATGAATTCAATCATGAATCTTGAATCATGATGTGAATCATGAATCAGGAATTGAATCATGAATCATATTACGAATCATGAATCGAATCAAGAATCATGAATTGAATCATGAATCACAAATCATGAATTGAATCATGAATCTTGAATCATGATGTGAATCATGAATCAGGAATTGAATCATGAATCAAATCATGAATCATTAATCGAATCATGAATAATGAATTGAATCATGAATCTCGAATCATGAATTGAATCATAAATCATAAATAGAATCATTAATCACAAATCATGAATTGATTCATGAACTGAATCATGAATTGAATCATGAATTGAATCATCAATAATGATTCGAATCATGAATCATATTATGAATCATGAATCGAATCATGAATCGAATCATGAATCCTGAATTGAAGCATTAAATATGAGTCGAATCATAAATCATGAATTGAATCATGAATCATGAATTGAATCATGAATTGAATCATGAATCATGAATTGAATCATGAATCATGAATCATGAATCATTAATTGAATCATGAATCATTAATTGAATCATGAATTGAATCATGAATCATGAATTATGAAATGAATCATGAATAATAAATTGAATCATGAATCATGAACTGAATCATGAACTGAATCATGAATCATGATTTGAATCATGAATCATGAATTATGAAATGAATCATGAATCATGAATTAAATCATGAATCATGAATTAAATCATGAATCATGAATTGAATCATGAATCATGAATTGAATCATGAATCATGAATCATGAATTTACTAATGAATCATGAGTCGAATCATGAATCATGAATTAAATCATGAATCATGAATCGAATCATGAATCATGAATCATGAATCGAATCATGAATCGAATCATGAATCACAAATCATGAATTGAATCATGACTCACGAATCATGAATTGAATCATGAATTGAATCATGAATTCTGAATTGAATCATGAATTCTGAATTGAATCATGAAACATGAATCGAATCATGAATCATGAATTGAATCATGAATCATGAGTCGAATCATGAATCATAAATCATGAATTGAATCATGAATTGAATAATGAATCTTGAATCATGATGTGAATCATGAATCATGAATTGAATCATGAATTGAATCATGAATCAAGAATTGAATCATGAATTGAATACTGAATCATGAATTGAATCATGAACTGAATCATGAATCATAAATCATGAATCGAATCATGAATCATAAATCATGAATTGTATCATGAATCTTGAATCATGAATTGAATCAAGAATAATGAATCGAATCATGAATTGAATTATGAATCATGAATCGAATCATGATTCATGAATTGAATCATGAATCATGATTCATAAATCGAATCATGAATCATGAAATGAATCATGAATCATGAATCCTTAATTGAATCATGAATCATGAATTGAATCATGAATAATGAATTGAATTATGAATCATGAATCGAATCATGATTCATGAATTGAATCATGAATCATGATTCATAAATCGAATCATGAATCATGATTCATAAATTGAATCATGAATCATTAATCGAATCATGAATCATAAATTGAATCATGAATCATGAATTGAATCATGAATCACAAATCATGAATTGAATCATGAATCATAAATTGAATCATGAATCATGAATTGAATCATGAATCATAAATTGAATCATGAATCATTAATCGAATCATGAATTGAATCATGAATTGAATCATGAATTGAATCATGAAATGAATCATGAATCGAATCATGAATCATGAGTCGAATCATGAATCATGAATCGAATCATGAATCATGAGTCGAATCATGAATCATGAATCATGAATTGAATCATGAATCGAATCATGAATAATGAATTGAATCATTAATCGAATCATGAATCATGAATCGAATCATGAATAATGAATTGAATCATTAATCGAATCATGAATCGAATCATGATTCATTAATCGAATCATGAATTGAATCATGAATCCTTAATTGAATCATGAATAATGAATTGAATCATGAATTAAATTATGATTCATGAATCGAATCATGATTTATTAATCGAATCATGAATCATGAATTAAATCATGAATCATGAATCCTTAATTAAATCATGAATCATGAATCGAATCATGAATCATGAATCATGAATTGAATCATTTATTGAATCATGAATCAAGAATTGAATCATGAATTGAATACTTAATCATGAATTGAATCATGAACTGAATCATGAATCGAAACATAAATTATGAATCATGAATTAAATCATGAATCATGAATCGAATCATGATTTATTAATCGAATCATGAATCATGAAATGAATCATGAATTGAATCATGAATCATGAATTGAATCATGAATCATGAATTGAAACATAAAACATGAATCGAATCATGAATCATGAATCATGAATTGAATCGTGAATCATTAATCATGAATTGAATCATGAATCATGATTCGAATCATGAATCATATTATGAATCATGAGTCGAATCATGAATCATAAATCATGAATTGAATCATAAATCATGAATCATAAATCATGAATTGAATCATGAATCATTAATCGAATCATGAATAATTGATTCAATCATGAATCACAAATCATGAATTGAATCATGAATCAGGAATTAAATCATGAATTGAATCATGAATCATTAATCGAATCATGAATCATGAATTGAATCATGAATCATAAATCATGAATCATAAATCATGAATTGAATCATGAATTGAATCATGAATTGAATCATGAATTGAATCATGAATTGAATCATGAATTGAATCATGAATCGAATCATGAATCGAATCATGAATCAAGAATCATAAATTGAATCATGAATCAGGAATTAAATCATGAATCAAATCATGAATCATGAATTGAATCATGAATCATAAATCATGAATTGAATCAAGAACTGAATCATGAATCGAAACATAAATCATGAATCATGAATCGAATCAAATCATGAATCATGAATCGAATCATGATTCATGAATCATGAATCGAATCATGATTCATGAATCGAATCATGATTCTTGAATCATGAATCGAATCATGATTCATGAATCATGAATCGAATCATGATTCATGAATCATGAATCGAATCATGATTCATGAATCATGAATCGAATCATGATTCATGAATCGAATCATGATTCATGAATCATGAATCGAATCATGATTCATGAATCATGAATCGAATCATGATTCATGAATCATGAATCGAATCATGATTCATGAATCATGAATCGAATCATGATTCATGAATCATGAATCGAATCATGATTCATGAATCATGAATCGAATCATGATTCATGAATCATGAATCGAATCATGATTCATGAATCATGAATCGAATCATGATTCATGAATCATGAATCGAATCATGAATCATGAATCGAATCATGATTCATGAATCATGAATCGAATCATGATTCATGAATCATGAATCGAATCATGATTCATGAATCGAATCATGATTCATGAATCATGAATCGAATCATGATTCATGAATCGAATCATGATTCATGAATCGAATCATGATTCATGAATCGAATCATGATTCATGAATCGAATCATGATTCATGAATCGAATCATGATTCATGAATCATGAATCGAATCATGATTCATGAATCGAATCATGATTCATGAATCATGAATCGAATCATGATTCATGAATCATGAATCGAATCATGATTCATGAATCATGAATCGAATCATGATTCATGAATCATGAATCGAATCATGATTCATGAATCGAATCATGATTCATGAATCGAATCATGAATTGAATCATGAATCATGAATTGAATCATGAATCAAATCATGAATCATGAATTGAATCATGAATCAAATCATGAATCATGAATTGAATCATGAATCGAATCATGAATCATGAATTGAATCATGAATCATGAATCGAATCATGAATCATGAATTGAATCATGAATCATGAATTGAATCTTGAATCACGAATCGAATCATGAATAATGAATTGAATAATGAATTGAATTATGAATCATGAATCGAATCATGATTCATTAATCGAATCATGAATTGAATCATGAATCATAAATTGAATCATGAATCATAAATTGAATCATGAATCGAATCATGAATCATAAATCATGAATCGAATCATGAATTGAATCATGAATCATAAATTGAATCATGAATCGAATCATGAATCGAATCATGAATCATAAATCATGAATCGAATCATGAATTGAATCATGAATCGAATCATGAATCATAAATCATGAATTGAATCATGAATCTTTAATCATGAATTGAATCATGAATCTTGAATCATGAATTGAATCATGAATCTTGAATCATGAATCGAATCATGATTCATGAATCATGAATCGAATCATGATTCATGAATCATGAATGGAATCATGATTCATGAATCATGAATGGAATCATGATTCATGAATCATGAATTGAATCATGATTCATGAATCGAATCATGATTCATGATTCATGAATCATGAATTGAATCATGATTCATGAATCGAATCATGATTCATGATTCATGAATCGAATCATGATTCATGAATCGATTCATGAATCGAATCATGAATCGAATCATGAATCGAATCATGAATCGAATCATGAATCGAATCATGAATCGAATCATGAATCGAATCATGAATCGAATCATGAATCGAATCATGAATCATGAATTGAATCATGAATCAAATCATGAATCCTGAATTGAATAATGAATCATGAATTAAATTATGAATCATGAATTGAATTTTGAATCACGAATCGAATCATGAATAATGAATTGAATAATGAATTGAATTATGAATCATGAATCGAATCATGATTCATTAATCGAATCATGAATTGAATCATGAATCATGAATCAAATTGAATCATGAATCATAAATTGAATCATGAATCATGAATCACAAATCATGAATTGAATCATGAATCATGAATTGAATCATGAATCATGAATTGAATCATGAATTGAATCATGAATCGAATCATGAATTGAATCATGACTCACGAATCATGAATTAAATCATGAATTGAATCATGAATTCTGAATTGAATCATGAATTCTGAATTGAATCATGAATTGAATCATGAATCGAATCATGAATCATGAATTGAATCATGAATTGAATCATGAATCGAATCATGAATCGAATCATGAATCATGAGTCGAATCATGAATCATAAATCATGAATTGAATCATGAATCTTGAATCATGAATCTTGAATCATTATGTGAATCATGAATCATGAATTGAATCATGAATCGAATCATGAATCAAGAATTGAATCATGAATTGAATCATGAATCAAGAATTGAATCATGAATTGAATACTGAATCATGAATTGAATCATGAACTGAATCATGAATCGAAACAAATTATGAATCATGAATCAAATCATGAATCATAAATCATGAATTGAATCATGAATCATGAGTCGAATCATGATTCATAAATCATGAATTGAATCATGAATCTTGAATCATGAATTGAATCATGAATCTTGAATCATGAATCGAATCATGAATTGAATTATGAATCATGAATCGAATTATGATTCATGAATCGAATCATAAATCATGAATTGAATCATGAATAATGAATTGAATCATGAATCGAATCATGATTCATGAATCGAATCATGATTCATGAATCGAATCATGAATCATGAATTGAATCATAAATCATGAATTGAATCATGAATAATGAATTGAATCATGAATTGAATTATGAATCGAATCATGATTCATGAATCGAATCATGAATCATGAATTGAATCATGAATCATGAATTGAATCATGAATCATGATTCATGAATTGAATCATGAATCATGATTCATAAATTGAATCATGAATCATGATTCATAAATTGAATCATGAATCATGATTCATAAATTGAATCATGAATCATGATTCATAAATTGAATCATGAATCATGATTCATAAATTGAATCATGAATCATGATTCATAAATTGAATCATGAATCATGATTCATAAATTGAATCATGAATCATGATTCATAAATTGAATCATGAATCATGATTCATAAATTGAATCATGAATCATGATTCATAAATTGAATCATGAATCATGATTCATAAATTGAATCATGAATCATGATTCATAAATTGAATCATGAATCATGATTCATAAATTGAATCATGAATCATGATTCATAAATCGAATCATGAATCATGAATTGAATCATGAATCATGAATTGAATCATGAATCATGAATTGAATCTTGAATCACGAATCGAATCATGAATAATGAATTGAATAATGAATTGAATTATGAATCATGAATCGAATCATGATTCATTAATCGAATCATGAATTGAATCATGAATCATAAATTGAATCATGAATCATAAATTGAATCATGAATCGAATCATGAATCATAAATCATGAATTGAATCATGAATCATAAATTGAATCATGAATCGAATCATGAATCGAATCATGAATCATAAATCATGAATCGAATCATGAATTGAATCATGAATCGAATCATGAATCATAAATCATGAATTGAATCATGAATCTTTAATCATGAATTGAATCATGAATCTTGAATCATGAATCGAATCATGATTCATGTATCATGAATCGAATCATGAATCATGAATCGAATCATGATTCATGAATCATGAATCGAATCATGATTCATGAATCATGAATCGAATCATGATTCATGAATCATGAATGGAATCATGATTCATGAATCATGAATGGAATCATGATTCATGAATCATGAATTGAATCATGAATCGAATCATGATTCATGATTCATGAATCGAATCATGATTCATGAATCGATTCATGAATCGAATCATGAATCGAATCATGAATCGAATCATGAATCGAATCATGAATCGAATCATGAATCATGAATTGAATCATGAATCAAATCATGAATCCTGAATTGAATAATGAATCATGAATTAAATTATGAATCATGAATTGAATTTTGAATCACGAATCGAATCATGAATAATGAATTGAATAATGAATTGAATTATGAATCATGAATCGAATCATGATTCATTAATCGAATCATGAATTGAATCATGAATCATGAATCAAATTGAATCATGAATCATAAATTGAATCATGAATCACAAATCATGAATTGAATCATGAATCATGAATTGAATCATGAATCATGAATTGAATCATGAATTGAATCATGAATCGAATCATGAATTGAATCATGACTCACGAATCATGAATTAAATCATGAATTGAATCATGAATTCTGAATTGAATCATGAATTCTGAATTGAATCATGAATTGAATCATGAATCGAATCATGAATCATGAATTGAATCATGAATCGAATCATGAATCGAATCATGAATCATGAGTCGAATCATGAATCATAAATCATGAATTGAATCATGAATCTTGAATCATGAATCTTGAATCATTATGTGAATCATGAATCATGAATTGAATCATGAATCGAATCATGAATCAAGAATTGAATCATGAATTGAATCATGAATCAAGAATTGAATCATGAATTGAATACTGAATCATGAATTGAATCATGAA
This sequence comes from Mixophyes australis, assembly GCA_036250195.1. Taxonomy (NCBI): domain Eukaryota; kingdom Metazoa; phylum Chordata; class Amphibia; order Anura; family Limnodynastidae; genus Mixophyes; species Mixophyes australis. The sequence continues at coordinate 89,599,462 of JAVHZZ010000012.1, forward strand.
CTGAATCATGAATCGAAACATAAATTATGAATCATGATTTAAATCATGAATCATGAATCATGAATTAAATCATGAATCATGAATTAAATCATGAATCATGAATCAAATCATGAATCATAAATCATGAATTGAATCATGAATCATGAGTCGAATCATGATTCATAAATCATGAATTGAATCATGAATCTTGAATCATGAATCGAATCATGAATTGAATTATGAATCATGAATCGAATTATGATTCATGAATCGAATCATGAATAATGAATTGAATCATGAATTGAATTATGAATCGAATCATGATTCATGAATTGAATCATAAATCATGAATTGAATCATGAATAATGAATTGAATCATGAATTGAATTATGAATCGAATCATGATTCATGAATCGAATCATGATTCATGAATCGAATCATGAATCATGAATTGAATCATGAATCATGAATTGAATCATGAATCATGAATTGAATCATGAATCATGATTCATGAATTGAATCATGAATCATGATTCATAAATTGAATCATGAATCATGATTCATAAATTGAATCATGAATCATGATTCATAAATTGAATCATGAATCATGATTCATAAATTGAATCATGAATCATGATTCATAAATTGAATCATGAATCATGATTCATAAATTGAATCATGAATCATGATTCATAAATTGAATCATGAATCATGATTCATAAATTGAATCATGAATCATGATTCATAAATTGAATCATGAATCATGATTCATAAATTGAATCATGAATCATGATTCATAAATTGAATCATGATTCATAAATTGAATCATGAATCATGATTCATAAATTGAATCATGAATCATGATTCATAAATTGAATCATGAATCATGATTCATAAATTGAATCATGAATCATGATTCATAAATTGAATCATGAATCATGAATCATTAATCGAATCATGAATCATGAATCATTAATCGAATCATGAATCATTAATCGAATCATGAATCATAAATTGAATCATGAATCATAAATTGAATCATGAATCATGAATTGAATCATGAATCATGAATTGAATCATGAATTGAATCATGAATCATGAATTGAATCATGAATCATGAATTGAATCATGAATCGAATCATGAATCATGAATTGAATCATGAATCATGAATTGAATCATGAATCATGAATTGAATCATGAATCATGAATCATGAATTGAATCATGAATCGAATCATGAATCATGAATCGAATCATGAATCATGAGTCGAATCATGAATCATGAGTCGAATCATGAATCATAAATCATGAATTGAATCATGAATCTTGAATCATGAATTGAATCATGAATCGAATCATGAATAATGAATTGAATCATTAATCGAATCATGAATCATGAATCGAATCATGATTCATTAATCGAATCATGAATTGAATCATGAATCATGAATTGAATCATGAATAATGAATTGAATCATGAATTGAATCATGAATAATGAATTGAATCATGAATCGAATCGAATCATGATTCGAATCGAATCATGATTCATGAATCGAATCGAATCATGATTCATGAATCGAATCGAATCATGATTCATGAATCGAATCGAATCATGATTCATGAATCGAATCATGATTCATGAATCGAATCATGATTCATGAATCGAATCATGATTCATGAATCGAATCATTATTCATGAATCGAATCATGAATCGAATCATGAATCGAATCATGATTCATGAATCGAATCATGAATCGAATCATGAATCGAATCATGAATCAAATCATGAATCATGAATTGAATCATGAATCGAATCATGAATCAAATCATGAATCATGAATTGAATCATGATTCATGAATCATGAATTGAATCATGATTCATGAATCATGAATTGAATCATGATTCATGAATCATGAATTGAATCATGATTCATGAATCATGAATTGAATCATGATTCATGAATCATGAATTGAATCATGATTCATGAATCATGAATTGAATCATGATTCATGAATCATGAATTGAATCATGATTCATGAATCATGAATTGAATCATGATTCATGAATTGAATCATGATTCATGAATCATGAATTGAATCATGATTCATGAATTGAATCATGATTCATGAATCATGAATTGAATCATGATTCATGAATCATGAATTGAATCATGATTCATGAATCATGAATTGAATCATGATTCATGAATCATGAATTGAATCATGATTCATGAATCATGAATTGAATCATGATTCATGAATCATGAATTGAATCATGATTCATGAATCATGAATTGAATCATGATTCATGAATCATGAATTGAATCATGATTCATGAATCATGAATTGAATCATGATTCATGAATCATGAATTGAATCATGATTCATGAATCATGAATTGAATCATGATTCATGAATCATGAATTGAATCATGATTCATGAATCATGAATTGAATCATGATTCATGAATCATGAATTGAATCATGATTCATGATTCATGAATTGAATCATGATTCATGAATCATGAATTGAATCATGAATCGAATCATGATTCATGAATCGAATCGAATCATGATTCATGAATCGAATCGAATCATGATTCATGAATCGAATCGAATCATGATTCATGAATCGAATCATGATTCATGAATCGAATCATGATTCATGAATCGAATCATGATTCATGAATCGAATCGAATCATGATTCATGAATCGAATCATGATTCATGAATCGAATCATGATTCATGAATCGAATCATGATTCATGAATCGAATCATGATTCATGAATCGAATCATGAATCGAATCATGATTCATGAATCGAATCATGAATCGAATCATGAATCGAATCATGAATCGAATCATGAATCGAATCATGATTCGAATCATGAATCGAATCATGAATCGAATCATGAATTTAATCATGAATCAAATCATGAATCAAATGATGAATCATGAATTGAATAATGAATCATGAATTGAATCATGAATTGAATCATGAATTGAATCTTGAATCACGAATCGAATCATGAATAATGAATTGAATCATGAATCGAATCATGATTCATTAATCGAATCATGAATTGAATCATGAATCATGAATTGAATCATGAATCATAAATTGAATCATGAATCATAAATTGAATCATGAATCATGAATTGAATCATGAATCACAAATCATGAATTGAATCATGAATCGAATCATGAATCATGAATCATGAACCATGAATCATGAATTGACACATGAATCATGAATCGAATCATGAATCGAATCATGAATCATAAATCATGAATTGAATCATGAATCTTGAATCATGAATTGAATCATGAATCTTGATTCATGAATCGAATCATGAATAATGAATTGATTCATTAATCGAATCATGAATCATGAATTGAATCATGAATCATGAATTGAATCATGAATAATGAATCCTTAATTGAATCATGAATAATGAATTGAATCATGAATAATGAATTGAATCATGAATTGAATTATGAATCATGAATCGAATCATGATTCATCAATCGAATCATGAATTGAATCATGAATCATAAATTGAATCATGAATCACAAATCATGAATTGAATCATGAATCACAAATCATGAATTGAATCATGAATCGAATCATGAATCATAAATCATGAATTGAATCATGAATCTTGAATCATGAATTGAATCATGAATCTTGAATCATGAATTAAATCATGAATCTTGAATCATGAATCGAATCATGTATAATGAATTGAATCATGAATTGAATTAAGAATCATGAATCGAATCATGAATCCTTAATTAAATCATGAATCATGAATTGAATCATGAATCATGAATCATGAAATAAATCATGAATTAAATCATGAATCATGAGTCGAATCATGAATCATAAATCATGAATTGAATCATGAATCTTGAATCATGAATTAAATCATGAATCTTGAATCATGAATCGAATCATGAATCATGAATCTTGAATCATGAATCTTGAATCATGAATCGAATCATGAATCATGAATCGAATCATGATTTATTAATCGAATCATGAATCATTAATTGAATCATGAATCATGAATCCTTAATTGAATCATGAATCATGAATTGAATCATAAATCGTAATTCATGAATCCTTAATTGAATCATGAATAATGAATTGAATCATGAATCGTGAATCATGAATCCTTAATTGAATCATGAATAATGAATTGAATAATGAATTGAATCATGAATTGAATTATAAATCATAAATCGAATCAGGATTCATTAATCGAATCATGAATCGAATCATGAATTGAATCATGAATCATGAATTGAATCATGAATTAAATCATGAATTGAATCATGAATTGAATCATGAATTGAATCTTGAATCACGAATCGAATCATGAATCGAATCATGATTTGAATTATGAATCATGAATTGAATCATAAATCATGAATCATATATCATAAATCGAATCATGAATCATGAATCATTAATCGAATCATGAATCATAAATTGAATCATGAATCATTAATCGAATCATGAATTGAATCATGAATCATGAATTGAATCATGAATCATGAATTGAATCATGAATCATGAATTGAATCATGAATCATGAATTGAATCATGAATCATGAATCATGAATTGAATCATGAATCATGAATTGAATCATGAATCATGAATCATGAATTGAATCATGAATTCGAATCATGAATCATGAGTCGAATCATGAATCATGAATCGAATCATGAATCATGAATTGAATCATGAATCGAATCATTAATCGAATCATGAATCATGAATCGAATCATGAATCATGAATCGAATCATGATTCATTAATCGAATCATGAATTGAATCATGAATCCTTAATTGAATCATGAATCATGAATTGAATCATGAATAATGAATTGAATCATGAATTGAATCATGAATAATGAATTGAATCATGAATTGAATTATGAATCATGAATCGAATCATGATTTATTAATCGAATCATAAATCATGAATTATGAAATGAATCATGAATTGAATTATGAAATGAATCATGAATTGAATCATTAATCGAATCATGAATCATGAATCGAATCATGAATCATGAATCGAATCATGATTCATTAATCGAATCATGAATTGAATCATGAATCCTTAATTGAATCATGAATCATGAATTGAATCATGAATTGAATCATGAATAATGAATTGAATCATGAATTGAATTATGAATAATGAATTGAATCATGAATTGAATTATGAATCATGAATCGAATCATGATTTATTAATCGAATCATAAATCATGAATCATGAATTGAATCATGATTCATGAATCATGAACTGAATCATGATTCATGAATCATGAATTGAATCATGATTCATGAATCATGAATTGAATCATGATTCATGAATTGAATCATGATTCATGATTCATGAATTGAATCATGATTCATGAATCATGAATTGAATCATGATTCATGAATCATGAATTGAATCATGATTCATGAATCATGAATTGAATCATGATTCATGAATCATGAATTGAATCATGATTCATGAATCATGAATTGAATCATGATTCATGAATCATGAATTGAATCATGATTCATGAATCATGAATTGAATCATGATTCATGAATCATGAATTGAATCATGATTCATGAATCATGAATTGAATCATGATTCATGAATCATGAATTGAATCATGATTCATGAATCATGAATTGAATCATGATTCATGAATCATGAATTGAATCATGATTCATGAATCATGAATTGAATCATGATTCATGAATTGAATCATGATTCATGAATCATGAATTGAATCATGATTCATGAATCATGAATTGAATCATGATTCATGAATCATGAATTGAATCATGATTCATGAATCATGAATTGAATCATGATTCATGAATCATGAATTGAATCGAATCATGAATCGAATCGAATCATGATTCGAATCGAATCATGATTCGAATCGAATCATGATTCATGAATCGAATCATGATTCATGAATCGAATCGAATCATGATTCATGAATCGAATCATGATTCATGAATCGAATCATGATTCATGAATCGAATCATGATTCATGAATTGAATCATGATTCATGAATCGAATCATGATTCATGAATCGAATCATGATTCGAATCATGAATCGAATCATGAATCGAATCATGAATCGAATCATGAATTTAATCATGAATCATGAATTGAATCATGAATCAAATCATGAATCAAATCATGAATCATGAATTGAATCATGAATCATGAATTGAATCATGAATTGAATCACGAATCGAATCATGAATAATGAATTGAATCATGAATTGAATTATGAATCATGAATCGAATCATGATTCATTAATCGAATCATGAATTGAATCATGAATCATAAATTGAATCATGAATCATAAATTGAATCATGAATCATAAATTGAATCATGAATCATGAATTGAATCATGAATCACAAATCATGAATTGAATCATGAATCGAATCATGAATCGAATCATGAACCATGAATCATGAATTGACACATGAATCATGAATCGAATCATGAATCGAATCATGAATCATAAATCATGAATTGAATCATGAATCTTGAATCATGAATTGAATCATGAATCTTGATTCATGAATCGAATCATGAATAATGAATTGATTCATTAATCGAATCATGAATCATGAATTGAATCATGAATCATGAATTGAATCATGAATAATGAATCCTTAATTGAATCATGAATAATGAATTGAATCATGAATAATGAATTGAATCATGAATTGAATTATGAATCATGAATCGAATCATGATTCATCAATCGAATCATGAATTGAATCATGAATCATAAATTGAATCATGAATCACAAATCATGAATTGAATCATGAATCATGAATCGAATCATGAATCATAAATCATGAATTGAATCATGAATCTTGAATCATGAATTGAATCATGAATCTTGAATCATGAATTGAATCATGAATCTTGAATCATGAATTGAATCATGAATCTTGAATCATGAATCGAATCATGAATAATGAATTGAATCATGAATTGAATTAAGAATCATGAATCGAATCATGAATCCTTAATTAAATCATGAATCATGAATTGAATCATGAATCATGAATCATGAAATAAATCATGAATTAAATCATGAATCATGAGTCGAATCATGAATCATAAATCATGAATTGAATCATGAATCTTGAATCATGAATTAAATCATGAATCTTGAATCATGAATCGAATCATGAATCATGAATCTTGAATCATGAATCTTGAATCATGAATCGAATCATGAATCGAATCATGAATCATTAATTGAATCATGAATCATGAATCCTTAATTGAATCATGAATCATGAATTGAATCATGAATAATGAATTGAATCATGAATTGAATTATGAATCATGAATCGAATCATGATTCATTAATCGAATCATGAATCATGAATTGAATCATGAATCGTGAATCATGAATCCTTAATTGAATCATAAATCATGAATCATGAATTGAATCATGAATTGAATCATGAATTGAATCATGAATCATGAATTGAATCATGAATCATGAATTGAATCGAATCATGAATCGAATCATGAATTGAATCATGAATCATGAATTGAATCATGAATTAAATCATGAATTGAATCATGAATTGAATCATGAATCATGAATTGAATCATGAATCGAATCATGAATAATGAATCGAATCATGATTTGAATTATGAATCATGAATTGAATCATAAATCATGAATCATATATCATAAATCGAATCATAAATCATGAATCATGAATCATGAATTATGCAATGAATCATGAATTATGAAATGAATTATAAATTATGAAATGAATCATGAATCATGAATTAAATCATGAATCATGAATTAAATCATGAATCATGAATGAATTGAATCATGAATCATGAATCATGAATTGAATCATGAATCATTAGTCTAATCATGAATCATAAATTGAATCATGAATCATTAGTCGAATCATGAATCATGAGTCATAAATTGAATCATGAATCATTAATTGAATCACAAATCATGAATTGAATCATGAATCATTAGTCGAATCATGAATCATGAGTCATAAATTGAATCATGAATCATTAATTGAATCACAAATCATGAATTGAATCTTGAATCATGAATTGAATCATGATTCAAATCATGAACCATGAATCATGAATTAAATCATGAATTGAATCATGAATTGAATCATGAATCAAATCATAATTCGAATCATGAACCATGAATCATGAATTGAATCATGAATCATGAATCATGAATTGAATCATGAATCATTAATCATGAATTGAATCATGATTCAAATCATGAACCATGAATCATGAATTGAATCATGAATCGAATCATAATTCGAATCATGAACCATGAATCATGAATTGAATCATGAATCATTAATCATGAATTGAATCATGAATCATTAATCATGAATTGAATCATGAATCATTATTCATGAATTGAATCATGAATCATTAATCATGAATTGAATCATGAATCATTAATCATGAATTGAATCATGAATCATGAGTCGAATCATGAATCATAAATCATGAATTGAATCATGAATCATAAATCATGAGTCGAATCATGAATCATGAATCATGAATTGAATCATGAATTGAATCATGAATCATGAATTGAATCATGAATCATGAATTGAATCATGAATCATGAATTGAATCATGAATTGAATCATGAATAATGATTAGAATCATATTATGAATCATGAATCAAATCATGAATCATGAATTGAATCATGAATCACAAATCATGAATTGAATTATGAAACATGAATCGAATCATGATTCATTAATCGAATCATGAATTAAATCATGAATCATGAATCCTTAATTGAATCATGAATTGAATCATGAATAATAAATCATGAATTATGAAATGAATCATGAATTAAATCATGAATCATGAATTGAATCATATATCATGAATCGAATCATGAATCATGAATTGAATCATGAATCATTAGTCGTATCATGAATCATAAATCATTAATCGAATAATGAATCATGAATTGAATCATGAATCATGAATTAAATCATGAATCATGAATCATGAATTGAATCATGATTCATGAATCGAATCATGAATTGAATCATGAATCATGAATTGAATCATGAATTAAATCATGAATCATGAATTGAATCTTGAATCACGAATTGAATCATGAATAATGAATTGAATCATGAATTGAATTATGAATCATGAATTGAATCATGAATCATAAATTGAATCATGAATCATAAATAATGAATTGAATCATGAATTAAATTATGAATCATGAATCGAATCATGATTCATTAATCGAATCATGAATCATGAATTGAATCATGAATCTTGAATCATGAATCGAATCATGAATTATGAATCATGAATTGAAACATGAACTGAATCATGAATCGAATCATAATTCATGAATTGAATCATGAATCGAATCATGAATCATAAATCATGAATTGAATCATGAATCATTAATCGAATCATGAATCAAATCATAAATCATAAATAGAATCATGAATCACAAATCATGAATTGAATCATGAATTGAATCATAAATTGAATCATAAATCAAGCATCGAATCATGAATTGAATCATGAATAATGATTAAAATCATGATTCATATTATGAATCATGAATCAAATCATGAATCATGAATTGAATCATGAATCACAAATCATGAATTGAATCATGAATCATGAATTGAATCATGAATCACAAATCATGAATTGAATCATGAATCGAATCATGAATCATGAGTCGAATCATGAATTATGAATCGAATCATGAATAATGAATCATAAATTGAATAATGAGTCGAATCATGAATTATGAATCGAATCATGAATAATGAATCATAAATTGAATCATGAATTGAATCATGAATCATGAATAATGAATTGAATCATGAATTGAAGCATGAAATATGAGTCGAATCATGAATCACGAATCGAATCATGAATCACGAATCGAATCATGAATTGAATCATGAATCATGAATTGAATCATGAATCATGAATTGAATCATGAATTGAATCATGAATCATGAATTGAATCATGAATCGAATCATGAATCTCGAATCATTAATTGAATCATGAATCATTAATTGAATCATGAATTGAATCATGAATCATGAAATATGAAATGAATCATGAATTATGAAATGAATCATGAATAATAAATTGAATAATGAATCATGAATCATGAACCATGAATTGAATCATGAATCATGAATCATGAATTGAATCATGAATCATGAATTGAATCATTAATCATGAATCATGAATCATGAATTGAATCATGAATCATGAATCATGAATTGAATCATGAATCATGAATCATGAATCATGAATTGAATCATGAATCACGAATCATGAATTGAATCATGACTCACGAATCATGAATTGAATCATGACTCACGAATCATGAATTGAATCATGACTCACGAATCATGAATTGAATCATGACTCACGAATCATGAATTGAATCATGACTCACGAATCATGAATTGAATCATGACTCACGAATCATGAATTGAATCATGACTCACGAATCATGAATTGAATCATGACTCACGAATCATGAATTGAATCATGACTCACGAATCATGAATTGAATCATGAGTCGGATCATGAATCATGAATTGAATCATGAATCATAAATAATGAATTGAATCATGAATCATGAGTCGAATCATGATTCATAAATCATGAATTAAATCATGAATCTTGAATCATGAATAATGAATTGAATAATGAATTGAATCATGAATTGAATTATAAATCATAAATCGAATCAGGATTCATTAATCGAATCATGAATCATGAATTGAATCATGAATCATGAATCATGAATCATGAATCATGAATCATGAATCATGAGTCGAATCATGATTCATAAATCATGAATTGAATCATGAATCATGAATAATGAATTGAATAATTAATTGAATCATGAATTGAATTATGAATCATAAATCGAATCAGGATTCATTAATCGAATCATGAATCATGAATTGAATCATGAATCATGAATCCTTAATTGAATCATAAATTGAATCATGAATAATGAATTGAATCATGAATCATTAATCGAATCATGAATCATGAATTGAATCATGAATCACAAATCATGAATTGAATCATGAATCATGAATCATGAATTGAATCATGAATCATGAATTGAATCATGAATCATGAATTGAATCATGAATCATGAGTCGAATCATGAATCATAAATCATGAATTGAATCATGAATCTTGAATCATGAATTGAATCATGAATCTTGAATCATTAATCGAATCATGAATTGAATCATGAATTATGAATCCTTAATTGAATCATGAATCGAATCATGATTCATTAATCGAATCATGAATCATGAATTGAATCATGAATCATGAATCATGAATTGAATCATGAATCATGAGTCGAATCATAAATCATAAATCATGAATTGAATCATGAATTATGAATCATGAATTGAATCATGAATCTTGAATCATTAATCGAATCATGAATCATGAATCGAATCATGAACCATGAATCATGAATTGAATCATGAATCATGAATCATGAATTGAATCATGAATCATGAATCATGAATTGAATCATGAATCATGAATCATGAATCCAATCATGAATCATGAGTCGAATCATGAATCATAAATCATGAATTGAATCATGAATCTTGAATCATGAATTGAATCATGAATCTTGAATCATTAATCAAATCATGAATCCTTAATTGAATCATGAATCCTTAATTGAATCATGAATCGAATCATGATTCATTAATCGAATCATGAATCCTGAATAGAATCATGAATCATGAATTGAATCATGAATCATGAATCATGAATTGAATCATGAATCATGAGTCGAATCATGAATTGAATCATGAATCATGAGTCGAATCATGAATCATAAATCATGAATTGAATCATGAATCTTGAATCATGAATTGAATCATGAATCTTGAATCATTAATCGAATCATGAATCATGAATTGAATCATGAATTATGAATCCTTAATTGAATCATGAATCATGAATCGAATCATGATTCATTAATCGAATCATGATTCATTAATCGAATCATGAATCGAATCATGAATCATGAATCATGAATTGAATCATGAATCATGAGTCGAATCATGAATCATAAATCATGAATTGAATCATGAATCTTGAATCATCAATCGAATCATGAATCATGAATCGAATCATGAACCATGAATCATGAATTGAATCATGAATCATGAATCGAATCATGAATCATGAATCATGAATTGAATCATGAATCATGAATCATGAATTGAATCATGAATCACGAATCATGAATTGAATCATGACTCACGAATCATGAATTGAATCATGACTCACGAATCATGAATTGAATCATGACTCACGAATCATGAATTGAATCATGACTCACGAATCATGAATTGAATCATGACTCACGAATCATGAATTGAATCATGACTCACGAATCATGAATTGAATCATGACTCACGAATCATGAATTGAATCATGACTCACGAATCATGAATTGAATCATGACTCACGAATCATGAATTGAATCATGACTCACGAATCATGAATTGAATCATGACTCACGAATCATGAATTGAATCATGACTCACGAATCGAATCATGAATCATGAATCATGAATTGAATCATGAATCATGAGTCGAATCATGAATTGAATCATGAATCATAAATAATGAATTGAATCATGAATCATGAGTCGAATCATGATTCATAAATCATGAATTAAATCATGAATCTTGAATCATGAATAATGAATTGAATAATGAATTGAATCATGAATTGAATTATGAATCATAAATCGAATCAGGATTCATTAATCGAATCATGAATCATGAATTGAATCATGAATCAAGAATCATGAATTGAATCATGAATCATGAGTCGAATCATGATTCATAAATCATGAATTGAATCATGAATCATGAATAATGAATTGAATAATTAATTGAATCATGAATTGAATTATGAATCATAAATCGAATCAGGATTCATTAATCGAATCATGAATCATGAATTGAATCATGAATCATGAATCCTTAATTGAATCATAAATTGAATCATGAATAATGAATTGAATCATGAATCACAAATCATGAATTGAATCATGAATCATGAATCATGAATTGAATCATGAATCATGAATCATGAATTGAATCATGAATCATGAGTCGAATCATGAATCATAAATCATGAATTGAATCATGAATCATGAATCATGAATTGAATCATGAATCTTGAATCATGAATTGAATCATGAATCTTGAATCATTAATCGAATCATGAATCATGAATTGAATCATGAATTATGAATCCTTAATTGAATCATGAATCGAATCATGATTCATTAATCGAATCATGAATCATGAATTGAATCATGAATCATGAATCATGAATTGAATCATGAATCATGAGTCGAATCATGAATCATAAATCATGAATTGAATCATGAATTATGAATCATGAATTGAATCATGAATCTTGAATCATTAATCGAATCATGAATCGAATCATGAACCATGAATCATGAATTGAATCATGAATCATGAATCATGAATTGAATCATGAATCATGAATCATGAATTGAATCATGAATCATGAATCATGAATTGAATCATGAATCATGAATTGAATCATGAATCATGAATCGAATCATGAATCATAAATCATGAATTGAATCATGAATCTTGAATCATGAATTGAATCATGAATCTTGAATCATTAATCAAATCATGAATCATGAATTGAATCATGAATCATGAATCCTTAATTGAATCATGAATCATGAATCGAATCATGATTCATTAATCCAATCATGAATCATGAATAGAATCATGAATCCTTAATTGAATCATGAATCATGAATTGAATCATGAATCATAAATCATGAATTGAATCATGAATCTTGAATCATGAATTGAATCATGAATCTTGAATCATTAATCGAATCATGAATCATGAATTGAATCATGAATTATGAATCCTTAATTGAATCATGAATCATGAATTGAATCATGAATCATGAATCCTTAATTGAATCATAAATTGAATCATGAATAATGAATTGAATCATGAATCACAAATCATGAATTGAATCATGAATCACGAATCATGAATTGAATCATGAATCATGAATTGAATCATGAATCATGAATCATGAGTCGAATCATGAATCATAAATCATGAATTGAATCATGAATCTTGAATCATGAATTGAATCATGAATCTTGAATCATTAATCGAATCATGAATCATGAATTGAATCATGAATTATGAATCCTTAATTGAATCATGAATCGAATCATGATTCATTAATCGAATCATGAATCATGAATTGAATCATGAATCATGAATCATGAATTGAATCATGAATCATGAGTCGAATCATGAATCATAAATCATGAATTGAATCATGAATCATGAGTCGAATCATGAATCATAAATCATGAATTGAATCATGAATCTTGAATCATTAATCGAATCATGAATCATGAATCGAATCATGAACCATGAATCATGAATTGAATCATGAATCATGAATCATGAATCATGAATCATGAATCGAATCATGAATCGAATCATGAATCATGAGTCGAATCATGAGTCGAATCATGAATCATAAATCATGAATTGAATCATGAATCTTGAATCATGAATTGAATCATGAATCTTGAATCATTAATCAAATCATGAATCATGAATTGAATCATGAATCATGAATCCTTAATTGAATCATGAATCATGAATCGAATCATGATTCATTAATCCAATCATGAATCATGAATAGAATCATGAATCCTTAATTGAATCATGAATCATGAATTGAATCATGAATCATGAATCATGAATTGAATCATGAATCATGAGTCGAATCATGAATCATAAATCATGAATTGAATCATGAATCTTGAATCATGAATTGAATCATGAATCTTGAATCATTAATCGAATCATGAATCATGAATTGAATCATGAATTATGAATCCTTAATTGAATCATGAATCATGAATCGAATCATGATTCATTAATCGAATCATGAATCATGAATTGAATCATGAATCATGAATCATGAATTGAATCATGAATCATGAGTCGAATCATGAATCATAAATCATGAATTGAATCATGAATCTTGAATCATGAATTGAATCATGAATCTTGAATCATTAATCGAATCATGAATCATGAATCGAATCATGAACCATGAATCATGAATTGAATCATGAATCATGAATTGAATCATGAATCATGAATCATGAATCGAATCATGAATCATGAGTCGAATCATGAATCATAAATCATGAATTGAATCATGAATCTTGAATCATGAATTGAATCATGAATCTTGAATCATTAATCAAATCATGAATCATGAATTGAATCATGAATCATGAATCCTTAATTTAATCATGAATCATAAATTTAATCATGAATCATGAAATGAATCATGAATCATGAATTGAATCATGAATCATGAATTGAATCGTGAATCATGAAATGAATTGAATCATGAATTGAATCGTGAATCATGATTCGAATCATGAATCATATTATGAATCATGAATCGAATCATGAATCGAATCATGAATCACAAATCATGAATTGAATCATGAATTGAATCATGAATTGAATCATGAATCATAAATCATGAATTGAATCATTAATCGAATCATGAATAATGAATTGAATCATTAATCGAATCATAAATCATGAATTGAATCATGAATCGAATCATGAATCAAGAATCATAAATTAAATCATGAACCATGAATCATGAATTAAATCATGAATTGAATCATGAATTGAATCATGAATCATGAATTTAATCATGAATCATGAATCATGAATTAAATCATGAATCATGAATTGAATCATTAATCATGAATTATAAATGAATCATGAATTGAATCATGAATTGAATCATGAATCAGGAATTGAATCATGAATCATGAATTAAAGCATGAAATATGAGTCGAATCATGAATCATAAATCATGAATTGAATCATGAATCTTGAATCACGAATCGAATCATGAATAATGAATTGAATCATGATTTGAATCATGAATTGAATCATAAATCATGAATTAAATCATGAATCATGAATTATGAATTGAATCATGAATCATTAATCGAATCATGAATCATGAATTGAATCATGAATCATGAATCATGAATCAGAAATCATGAATTGAATCATGAATCATGAATCGAATCATGAATCATGAATCGAATCATGAATCATGAATCGAATCATGAATCGAATCATGAATCGAATCATGAACCATGAATCATGAATTGAATCATGAACCATGAATCATGAATTATGAATCTTGAATCATGAATCGAATCATGAATCATGAATTGAATCATTAATCACAAAACATGAATTGAATCATGAATCACAAATCATGAATTGAATCATGAATTGAATCATGAATCGAATCATGAATCATGAATTGAATCATGAATTGAATCATGAATTGAATCATGAATTGAATCATGAATTGAATCATGAACCATGAATTGAATCATGAATCGAATCATGAATCATGAATCATGAATCATGAATCATAAATCCTTAATTAAATCATAAATCCTTAATTAAATCATGAATCATGAATTGAATCATGAATCATGAATTGAATCATGAATTGAATCATGAATTGAATCATGAATTGAATCATGAATTGAATCATGAATCATGAATCATGAATTGAATCATGAATCATGATTCGAATCATGAATCATATTATGAATCATGAATCGAATCATGAATCATGAATCATGAATTGAATCATGAATTATGAAATGAATCATGAATTAAATCATGAATCATGAATTAAATCATGAATCATGAATTGAATCATGAATCATGAATTGAATCATGAATCATGAATTGAATCATGAATCATGAATTAAATCATGAATTGAATCATGAATCATGAATTGAATCATGAATTGAATCATGAATTCTGAATTGAATCATGAATCATGAATCATGAATTGAATCATGAATCATGAATTGAATCATGAATCATGAATCATGAATTGAATCATGAATCATAAATCATGAATTGAATCATGAATCTTTAATCATGATGTAAATCATGAACCATGAATTGAATCATGAATCGAATCATGAATCGAATCATGAATCAAGAATCGAATCATGAATTGAATCATGAACTGAATCATGAATAGAAACATAAATTATGAATCAAGAATTAAATCATGAATCATGAATCGAATCATGAATCATAAATCAGGAATTGAATCATGAATCATGAGTCGAATCATGATTCATAAATCATGAATTGAATCATGAATCTTGAATCATGAATTGAATCATGAATCTTGAATCATGAATCGAATCATGAATAATGAATTGAATCATGAATTGAATTATGAATCATGAATCGAATCATGATTCATTAATCGAATCATGAATTGAATCATGAATCATGAATCATGAATCCTTAATTAAATCATGAATAATGAATTTAATCATGAATCGAATCATGAATCGAATCATGATTCATTAATCGAATCATGAATCATGAATCATTAATCGAATCATGAATCATGAATTGAATCATGAATCACAAATCATGAATTAAATCATGAATCACAAATCATGAATTAAATCATGAATCACAAATCATGAATTAAATCATGAATCATGAATTGAATCATGAATCACAAATCATGAATTAAATCATGAATCATGAATTGAATCATGAATCATGAATCGAATCATGAAGCATAAATCATGAATTGAATCATGAATTATGAGTCGAATCATGATTCATAAATAATGAATTGAATCATGAATCTTGAATCATGAATTGAATCATGAATCATGAATCGAATCATGAATCATGAATCGAATCATGAATCATGAATCGAATCATGAATCATGAATCTAATCATGAATCATGAATCGAATCATGAATCATGAATCATGAATTGAATCATGAACTGAATCATGAATCGAAACATAAATTATGAATCATGAATTAAATCATGAATTGAATCATGAATCGAATCATGAATCATGAATTGAATCATGAATTGAATCATGAATTGAATCATGAATCATGAATTGAATCATGAATTGAATCATGAATCATGAATTGAATCATGAATGAATCATGAATCAAATCATGAATCGAATCATGAATCACAAATCATGAATTGAATCATGAATGAATCATGAATCGAATCATGATTGAATCATGAATTGAATCATGAATCATAAATCAAATCATGAATCATAAATCATGAATTGAATCATGAATCATGAATCATGAATTAAATCATGAATCGAATCATGAATTGAATCATGAATCATGAATCATGAATTGAATCATGAATCATGAGTCGAATCTTGAATGATAAATCATAAATTGAATCATGAATCTTGAATCATGAATCATATTATGAATCATGAATCGAATCATGAATCGAATCATGAATCACAAATCATGAATTGAATCATGAATTGAATCATGAATTGAATCATGAATCATAAATCATGAATTGAATCATTAATCGAATCATGAATAATGAATTGAATCATTAATCGAATCATAAATCATGAATTGAATCATGAATCGAATCATGAATCAAGAATCATAAATTAAATCATGAACCATGAATCATGAATTAAATCATGAATTGAATCATGAATTGAATCATGAATCATGAATTTAATCATGAATCATGAATCATGAATTAAATCATGAATCATGAATTGAATCATTAATCATGAATTATAAATGAATCATGAATTGAATCATGAATTGAATCATGAATCAGGAATTGAATCATGAATCATGAATTAAAGCATGAAATATGAGTCGAATCATGAATCATAAATCATGAATTGAATCATGAATCTTGAATCACGAATCGAATCATGAATAATGAATTGAATCATGATTTGAATCATGAATTGAATCATAAATCATGAATTAAATCATGAATCATGAATTATGAATTGAATCATGAATCATTAATCGAATCATGAATCATGAATTGAATCATGAATCATGAATCATGAATCAGAAATCATGAATTGAATCATGAATCATGAATCGAATCATGAATCATGAATCGAATCATGAATCATGAATCGAATCATGAATCGAATCATGAATCGAATCATGAACCATGAATCATGAATTGAATCATGAACCATGAATCATGAATTATGAATCTTGAATCATGAATCGAATCATGAATCATGAATTGAATCATTAATCACAAAACATGAATTGAATCATGAATCACAAATCATGAATTGAATCATGAATTGAATCATGAATCGAATCATGAATCGAATCATGAATCATGAATTGAATCATGAATTGAATCATGAATTGAATCATGAATTGAATCATGAACCATGAATTGAATCATGAATCGAATCATGAATCATGAATCATGAATCATGAATCATAAATCCTTAATTAAATCATAAATCCTTAATTAAATCATGAATCATGAATTGAATCATGAATCATGAATTGAATCATGAATTGAATCATGAATTGAATCATGAATTGAATCATGAATCATGAATCATGAATTGAATCATGAATCATGATTCGAATCATGAATCATATTATGAATCATGAATCATGAATCATGAATTGAATCATGAATTATGAAATGAATCATGAATTATGAAATGAATCATGAATTAAATCATGAATCATGAATTGAATCATGAATCATGAATTGAATCATGAATCATGAATTGAATCATGAATCATGAATTGAATCATGAATCATGAATTAAATCATGAATTGAATCATGAATCATGAATTGAATCATGAATTGAATCATGAATTCTGAATTGAATCATGAATCATGAATCATGAATTGAATCATGAATCATGAATTGAATCATGAATCATGAATCATGAATTGAATCATGAATCATAAATCATGAATTGAATCATGAATCTTTAATCATGATGTAAATCATGAACCATGAATTGAATCATGAATCGAATCATGAATCGAATCATGAATCAAGAATCGAATCATGAATTGAATCATGAACTGAATCATGAATAGAAACATAAATTATGAATCAAGAATTAAATCATGAATCATGAATCGAATCATGAATCATAAATCAGGAATTGAATCATGAATCATGAGTCGAATCATGATTCATAAATCATGAATTGAATCATGAATCTTGAATCATGAATTGAATCATGAATCTTGAATCATGAATCGAATCATGAATAATGAATTGAATCATGAATTGAATTATGAATCATGAATCGAATCATGATTCATTAATCGAATCATGAATTGAATCATGAATCATGAATCATGAATCCTTAATTAAATCATGAATAATGAATTTAATCATGAATCGAATCATGAATCGAATCATGAATCATTAATCGAATCATGAATCATGAATTGAATCATGAATCACAAATCATGAATTAAATCATGAATCACAAATCATGAATTAAATCATGAATCACAAATCATGAATTAAATCATGAATCATGAATTGAATCATGAATCACAAATCATGAATTAAATCATGAATCATGAATTGAATCATGAATCATGAATCGAATCATGAAGCATAAATCATGAATTGAATCATGAATTATGAGTCGAATCATGATTCATAAATAATGAATTGAATCATGAATCTTGAATCATGAATTGAATCATGAATCATGAATCGAATCATGAATCATGAATCGAATCATGAATCATGAATCGAATCATGAATCATGAATCTAATCATGAATCATGAATCGAATCATGAATCATGAATCATGAATTGAATCATGAACTGAATCATGAATCGAAACATAAATTATGAATCATGAATTAAATCATGAATTGAATCATGAATCATGAATCGAATCATGAATCATGAATTGAATCATGAATTGAATCATGAATTGAATCATGAATCATGAATTGAATCATGAATTGAATCATGAATCATGAATTGAATCATGAATGAATCATGAATCAAATCATGAATCGAATCATGAATCACAAATCATGAATTGAATCATGAATGAATCATGAATCGAATCATGATTGAATCATGAATTGAATCATGAATCATAAATCAAATCATGAATCATAAATCATGAATTGAATCATGAATCATGAATCATGAATTAAATCATGAATCGAATCATGAATTGAATCATGAATCATGAATCATGAATTGAATCATGAATCATGAGTCGAATCTTGAATGATAAATCATAAATTGAATCATGAATCTTGAATCATGAATTGAATTATGAATCATGAATCGAATCATGAATAATGAATTAAATCATGAATTGAATTATGAATCATGAATCAAATCATGATTCTTGAATCGAATCATGATTCATGAATTGAATCATGAATCATGAATTGAATCATGAAGCATTAGTCGAATCATGAATCATGAATCATAAATTGAATCATGAATCATGAATTGAATCATGAATCATGAATTAAATCATGAATCATGAATTGAATCATGAATCATAAATTGAATCATGAATCATGAATCATAAATCATGAATCGAATCATGAATCATGAATCATGAATTAAATCATGAATCATTAATCATGAATTGAATCATGAATTGAATCATGAATCATGAATTGAATCATGAATCATGAGTCGAATCTTGAATGATAAATCATAAATTTAATCATGAATCTTGAATCATGAATTGAATTATGAATCATGAATCGAATCATGAATAATGAATTAAATCATGAATTGAATTATGAATCATGAATCAAATCATGATTCTTGAATCGAATCATGATTCATGAATTGAATCATGAATCATGAATTGAATCATGAATGGAATCATGAATCATTAATCGAATCATGAATCATGAATCAAATCATGAATCATGAATTGAATCATGAATCATAAATCGGATCATGAATCATGAATTGAATCATAAAACATGAATCGAATCATGAATCATGAATCATGAATTGAATCGTGAATCATGAATCGAATCATAAATTGAATCATTAATTGAATCATGAATCATGAAATGAATCATGAATCATGAATTAAATCATGAATCATGATTCGAATCATTAATCATATTATGAATCATGAATTGAATCATGAATCATGAATTGAATCATGAATCACAAATCATGAATTGAATCATGAATCATGAATTGAATCATGAGTCGAATCATGAATCATAAATCATGAATCGAATCATTAATCATGAATCGAATCATAAATTTAATCATGAATCATGAATTATAAATGAATCATGAATCATGAATTGAATCATGAATCATAAATGAATCATGAATTGAATCATGAATCATGAACTGAATCATGAATCATGAACTGAATCATGAATTGAATCATGAATCAGGAATTGAATCATGAATCGAATCATGAACCATGAATCATGAATTGAATCATGAACCATGAATCATGAATTGAATCATGAACCATGAATCATGAATTGAATCATGAACCATGAATCATGAACCATGAATCATGAATTGAATCATGAACCATGAATCATGAATTGAATTATGAATCATGAATCGAATCATGAATCATGATTAGAATAATAAATGATGAATTGAATCATGAATCATGAATCGAATCATTAATTGAATCATGAATCATTAATTGAATCATGAATCATGAATTGAATCAAGAATCATGAATTGAATCAAGAATCATTAATTGAATCATGAATTGAATCAAGAATCATGAATTGAATCATGATTAATGATTCGAATCATGAATCATATTATGAATCATGAATCATATTATGAATCATGAATCGAATCATGAATCATGAATCGAATCATTAATCGAATCATGAATCATAAATGCAATTATGAATTGAATCATAAATTGAATCAAAAATGGAATCATGAATCATGAATTGAATCATGAATCATGAATTGAATCATGAATCACAAAACATGAATTGAATCATGAATCACAAATCATGAATTGAATCATGAATCACAAATCATGAATTGAATCATGAATCATGAATTGAATCATGAATTGAATCATGAATCATAAATTGAATCATGAATCGAATCATGAATCGAATCATGAACCATGAATTGAATCATGAATCGAATCATGAATCATGAGTCGAATCATGAATCATGAGTCGAATCATGAATCATAAATCATGAATTGAATCATGAATCAAATCATGAATCTTGAATCATGAATCGAATCATGAATCGAATCATGAATCGAATCATGAATCATGAATCGAATCATGAATCGAATCATGAATCATGAATCGAATCATGAATCGAATCATGAATCATTAATTGAATCATGAATCATGAATTGAATCATGATTCAAATCATGAACCATGAATCATGAATTAAATCATGATTTGAATCATGAATCATGAATTGAATCATAAATCATGAATCATGAATCATGAATTGAATCATGAATCATAAATCATGATTTGAAACATGAATCATGAATTATGAAATGAATCATGAATCATGAAATGAATCATGAATTATGAAATGAATCATGAATCATGAATTAAATCATGAATCATTAGTCGAATCATGAATCATAAATTGAATCATGAATCATTAGTCGAATCATGAATCATGAATCATAAATTGAATCATGAATCATTAATCGAATCATGAATCATGAATTGAATCATGAATCACAAATCATGAATTGAATCATGAATCATGAATTGAATCATGATTCGAATCATGAACCATGAATTGAATCATGATTCGAATCATGAACCATGAATCATGAATTAAATCATGAATTGAATCATGAATCGAATCATGAATTGAATCATGAATTGAATCATGAATCGAATCATAATTTGAATCATGAACCATGAATCATGAATTGAATCATGAATCGATACATGAATCATAAATCATGAATTGAATCATGAATCGACACATGAATCATGAATTGAATCATGAATCATTAACAGAATAATGAATGATGAACTGAATCATGAATTGAATCATGAATCGAATCATGAATCATTAATCAAATCATGAATTGAATCATAAATAGAATCATGAATCATGAATTGAATCATGAATGGAATCATGAATCATTAATCAAATCATGAATCAAATCATGAATCATGAATTGAATCATGAATTGAAACATAAAACATGAATCATGAATCATGAATTGAATCGTGAATCATGAATCATGAATCATGAATTGAATCATGAATCATGATTCGAATCATGAATCATGATTCGAATCATGAATCATATTATGAATCATGAGTCGAATCATGAATCATAAATCATGAATCATAAATCATGAATTGAATCATGAATCATTAATCGAATCATGAATAATTGATTCAATCATGAATCACAAATCATGAATTGAATCATGAATCAGGAATTAAATCATGAATCAAATCATGAATCATTAATCGAATCATGAATCATGAATTGAATCATGAATCATAAATCATGAATTGAATCATGAATTGAATCATGAATCGAATCATGAATCGAATCATGAATCAAGAATCATAAATTGAATCATGAATCATGAATTGAATCATGAACTGAATCATGAATCGAAACATAAATTATGAATCATGAATTAAATCATGAATCATGAAGTGAATCATGAATCATGAATCATAAATCATTAATCGAATCATGAATCATGAATCGAATCATGAATCATTAATCTAATCATGAATTGAATCATAAATCATAAATAGAATCATGAATCATGAATTGAATCAAATTGAATCATGAATCAAGCATCGAATCAATAATCATGAATTGAATCATGAATCATGAATCGAATCATGAATCATGAATCATGAATCATAAATGCAATCATGAATTGAATCATAAATCATGAATCGAATCATGAATCATGAATCATTAATCGAATCATGAATTGAATCATGAATCATGAATTGAATCATGAATTGAATCATGAATCGAATCATGATTCTTGAATCGAATCATGATTCATGAATCGAATCATGAATCATGAATTGAATCATGAATGGAATCATGAATCATTAATCGAATCATGAATCATGAATCAAATCATAAATCATGAATTGAATCATGAATCATGAATCATAAATCGGATCATGAATCATGAATTGAATCATGAATCATGAATTTAATCATGAATCACAAATCATGAATCGAATCATGAATCATGAATTGAATCGTGAATCATGAATCGAATCATGAATCATGAATTGAATCATGATTCGAATCATGAATTGAATCATGAATCATGAATCATAAATCATGAATTGAATCATGAATCATTAATCGAATCATGAATAATTGATTGAATCATTAATCGAATCATGAATAATGAATTGAATCATGAATCGAATCATTATTCATGAATCGAATCATGAATCATGAATTTAATCATGAATCACAAATCATGAATTGAATCATGAATCAGGAATTAAATCATGAATCAAATCATGAATCATTAATCGAATCATGAATTGAATCATGAATCATAAATCATGAATTGAATCATGAATTGAATCATGAATCAAGAATCATAAATTGAATCATGAATCATGAATCATAAATCATGAATCGAATCATGAATCATGAATCATGAATTGAATCATGAATCATTAATCTAATCATGAATTGAATCATAAATCATGAATTGAATCAAATTGAATCATGAATCAATCATCGAATCAAGAATCATGAATTGAATCATGAATTGAATCAAGAATCATGAATTGAATCAAGAATCATGAATTGAATCATGAATAATGATTCGAATCATGAATCATATTATGAATCATGAATCGAATCATGAATCATAAATCATAAATGCAATCATGAATTGAATCATGAATCATGAATTGAATCATGAATCATGAATTGAATCATGAATCATGAATTGAATCATGAATTGAATCATGAATCATGGATCATGAATTGAATCATGAATTGAATCATGAATCATGGATTGAATCATGAATTGAATCATGAATCATGAATTATGAAATGAATCGAATCATGAATAATGAATTAAATCATGAATTGAATTATGAATCATGAATCGAATCATGAATAATGAATTAAATCATGAATTGAATTATGAATCATGAATCGAATCATGAATCATGAATTGAATCATGAATGGAATCATGAATCAAATCATGAATCATGAATTGAATCATGAATCATAAATCGGATCATGAATCATGAATTGAATCATAAAACATTAATCAAATCATGAATCATGAATTGAATCGTAAATCATAAATCGAATCATGAATCATGAATTGAATCATGAATCATGATTCGAATCATGAATCATATTATGAATCATGAATTATGAATTGAATCATTAATCGAATCATGAATCATGAATTGAATCATGAATCGAATCATGAATCGAATCATGAACCATGAACCATGAATCATGAATTGAATCATGAACCATGAATTGAATTATGAATCTTGAATCATGAATCGAATCATGAATCATGATTAGAATAATAAATGATGAATTGAATCATGAATCATGAATCGAATCATGAATCGAATCATGAATTGAATCATGATTAATGAATTGAATCATGAATCATTAATTGAATCATGAATCATGAATTGAATCAAGAATCATGAATTGAATCATAAATCATGAATTGAATCATGAATCACAAATGAATTGAATCATGAATCACAAATCATGAATTGAATCATGAATCACAAATCATGAATTGAATCATGAATCATGAATTGAATCATGAATTGAATCATGAATCATGAATTGAATCATGAATTGAACCATGAATTGAATCATGAATCATGAATTGAATCATGAATCTTGAATCATGAATCGAATCTTGAATCATGAATTGAATCATGAATCATTAATTGAATCATGAATCATGAATAGAATAATGAATGATGAATTGAATCATGAATCATGAATTGAATCATGAATCACAAATCATGAATTGAATCATGAATCAGGAATTAAATCATGAATCAAATCATGAATCATAAATTGAATCATTAATGATGAATTGAATCATGAATCAAATCATGAATGATGAATTGAATCATGAATCATGAATCATGAATAGAATAATGAATGATGAATTGAATCATGAATCATTAATCATGAATTGAATCATGAATTGAATCATGAATCATGAATTGAATCATAAATCATAAATAGAATCATGAATCACAAATCATGAATTGAATCATAAATTAAATCATAAATTGAATCATGAATCATGAATCGAATCATGAATTGAATCATGATTCGAATCATTAACCATATTATGAATCACAAATCATGAATTGAATCATGAATCACAAATCATGAATTGAATCATGAATCAGGAATTAAATCATGAATCAAATCATGAATCATGAATCGAATCATGATTAATGAATTGAATCATGAATCATTAATCATGAATTGAATCATGAATTGAATCATGAATTGAATCATGAATTGAATCATGAACCGAATCATGAACCGAATCATGAATCATTAATCATGAATTGAATCATGAATTAAATCATAAATTGAATCATGAATCAAGAATCGAATCTTGAATTGAATCATGAATTGAATCATGAATCATGATTCGAATCATGAATCATGATTCGAATCATGAATCATATTATGAATCATGAATCGAATCATGAATCATTATGAATCATGAATCGAATCAAGAATCATGAATTGAATCATGAATCATGATTTGAATCATGAATCATGAATCGTTAATTGAATCATGCATCATGAATTGAATCATGAATCATGAATTGAATCATGAATTGAATCATGAATCATGAATTCTGAAATGAATCATGAATCATAAATTGAATCATGAATCATGAATCATGAACCATGAATTGAATCATGAATCATGAATTGAATCATGAATCATGAATTAAATCCTGAATCATGAATCATGAATTTACTAATGAATCATGAGTCGAATCATGAATCATGAATTAAATCATGAATCATGAATTGAATCATGAATCATTAATCATGAATTGAATCATGAATTCTGAATTGAATCATGAATCGAATCATGAATCATGAATCATGAATTGAATCATAAATCATAAATTGAATCATGAATCATGAATCATGAACCATGAATTGAATCATGAATCATGAATTGAATCATGAATAATGAATTAAATCCTGAATCATGAATCATGAATTTACTAATGAATCATGAGTCGAATCATGAATCATGAATTAAATCATGAATCATGAATTGAATCATGAATCATGAATCATGAATTGAATCATGAGTCGAATCTTGAATCATAAATCATGAATTGAATTATGAATCATGAATCGAATCATGAATAATGAATAAAATCATGAATTGAATTATGAATCATGAATCAAATCATGATCCTTGAATCGAATCATGATTCATGAATCGAATCATGAATCATGAATTGAATCATGAATGGAATCATGAATCATTAATCGAATCATGAATCATGAATTAAATCATGAATCATGAATCATAAATCGGATCATGAATCATGAATTGAATCATAAAACATGAATCGAATCATGAATCATGAATCAAATCGTGAATCATGAATCATGAATTGAATCGTGAATCATGAATCGAATCATTAATCATATTATGAATCATGAATTGAATCACAAATCATGAATTGAATCATGAATCATGAATCATGAATTGAATCATGAATCATGAGTCGAATCATGAATCATAAATCATGAATCGAATCATTAATCATGAATCGAATTATAAATTTAATCATGAATCATGAATTATAAATGAATCATGAATCATGAATTGAATCATGAATCATTAATCGAATCATGAATCATGAATTGAATCATGAATCACAAATCATGAATTAAATCATGAATCACAAATCATGAATTAAATCATGAATCACAAATCATGAATTAAATCATGAATCATGAATCACAAATCATGAATTAAATCATGAATCATGAATTGAATCATGAATCATGAATCGAATCATGAAGCATAAATCATGAATTGAATCATGAATCATGAGTCGAATCATGATTCATAAATAATGAATTGAATCATGAATCTTGAATCATGAATTGAATCATGAATCATGAATCGAATCATGAATCATGAATCGAATCATGAATCATGAATCGAATCATGAATCATGAATCTAATCATGAATCATGAATCATGAATCGAATCATGAATCATGAATCATGAATTGAATCATGAACTGAATCATGAATCGAAACATAAATTATGAATCATGAATTAAATCATGAATTGAATCATGAATCATGAATCGAATCATGAATCATGAATCATGAATTGAATCATGAATTGAATCATGAATTGAATCATGAATCATGAATTGAATCATGAATCATGAATCAAATCATGAATCGAATCATGAATCACAAATCATGAATTGAATCATGAATCGAATCATGAATTGAATCATGAATGAATCATGAATTGAATCATGAATGAATCATGAATCAAATCATGAATCGAATCATGAATCAAATTATGAATCATGAATCATAAATTGAATCATGAATTGAATCATGAATGAATCATGAATCAAATCATGAATCGAATCATGAACCATGAATTGAATCATAAATTAAATCATGAATCAAGAATCGAATCAAGAATCGAATCATGAATTGAATCATGAATCAAATTATGAATTGAATCATGATTCGAATCATGAATCATATTATGAATCATGAATCGAATCATGAATCATATTATGAATCATGAATCGAATCAAGAATCATTAATCGAATCATGAATGATGAATTGAATCATGAATCGAATCATGAATTGAATCATGAATCGAATCATGAATCGTGAATTGAATCATGAACCGAATCATGAATCATGAATTGAAACATGAATTGAATCATAAATTGATTCATGAATTAAGAATCGAATCATGAATCATGAATTGAAACATGAATCATATTATGAATCATGAATCGAATCAAGAATCATGAATTGAATCATGAATCATGAACCGAATCATGAATCATGAACCGAATCATGAATCATGAACCGAATCATGAATCGAATCATAAATTGAATCATGAATCATGAATCGAATCATGAATCGAATCATAAATTGAATCATGAATCATGAATCGAATCATGAATCGAATCATGAATCACAAATCATGAATTGAATCATGAATCAAATCATGAATCAAATCATGAATCAAATCATGAATCATGAATCGAATCATGAATCATGAATCATGAATTGAATCATGAATCAAATCATGAATCAAATCATGAATCAAATCATGATTCGAATCATGAATCGAATCATGAATCGAATCATGAATCGAATCATGAATCGAATCATGAATCGAATCATGAATCGAATCATAAATCGAATCATAAATCGAATCATGAATCGAATCATGAATCTAATCATGAATCACAAATCATGAATCGAATCATGAATCAAATCATGAATCATAAATCGAATCATGAATGATGAATTGAATCTTGAATCGAATCATGAATTGAATCATGAATTGAATCATGATTAATGAATTGAATCATGAATCACAAATCATGAATTGAATCATGAATCAAATCATGAATCAAATCATGAATTATTAATCATGAATTGAATCATGAATTAAATCATAAATTGAATCATGAATCAAGAATCGAATCATGAATCATGAATTGAAACATGAATTGAATCATGAATTGAATCATGAATCATGAATCGAATCAAGAATCATGAATTGAATCAAGAATCATGAATTGAATCATGAATCGAATCATGAATCGAATCATGAATCAAATCATTAATCATGAATCGAATCATGAATCGAATCATGAATCGAATCATGAATCGAATCATGAATCATGAATCGAATCATGAATCGAATCATGAATCGAATCATGAATCATGAATCGAATCATGAATCGAATCATGAATCGAATCATGAATCGAATCATGAATCGAATCATGAATCATGAATCGAATAATGAATCGAATCATGAATCATGAATCGAATCATGAATTGAATCATGAATTGAATCATGGATCGAATCATGAATTATGTATTGAATCATGAATTGAATCATGAATCATGAATCATAAATCAAATCATGAATCATGAATCATAAATCATGAATTGAATCATGAATCATAAATCATGAATTATGAAATGAATCATGAATTAAATCATGAATCGAATCATGAATTGAATCATAAATTGAATCATGAATCATGAATCATGAATTGAATCATGAATCATGAGTCGAATCTTGAATGATAAATCATAAATTGAATCATGAATCTTGAATCATGAATTGAATTATGAATCATGAATCGAATCATGAATAATGAATTAAATCATGAATTGAATTATGAATCATGAATCAAATCATGATTCTTGAATCGAATCATGATTCATGAATTGAATCATGAATCATGAATTGAATCATGAAGCATTAGTCGAATCATGAATCATGAATCATGAATTGAATCATGAATCATAAATCGAATCATGAATCATGAATCATAAATCATGAATCGAATCATGAATCATGAATCATGAATTAAATCATGAATCATGAATTGAATCATGAATCATTAATCATGAATTGAATCATGAATTGAATCATGAATCATGAATTGAATCATGAATCATGAGTCGAATCTTGAATGATAAATCATAAATTTAATCATGAATCTTGAATCATGAATTGAATTATGAATCATGAATCGAATCATGAATAATGAATTAAATCATGAATTGAATTATGAATCATGAATCAAATCATGATTCTTGAATCGAATCATGATTCATGAATTGAATCATGAATCATGAATTGAATCATGAATCATGAATTGAATCATGAATGGAATCATGAATCATTAATCGAATCATGAATCATGAATCAAATCATGAATCATGAATTGAATCATGAATCATAAATCGGATCATGAATCATGAATTGAATCATAAAACATGAATCGAATCATGAATCATGAATCATGAATTGAATCGTGAATCATGAATCGAATCATAAATTGAATCATAAATTGAATCATGAATCATGAATCATGAAATGAATCATGAATCATGAATTGAATCATGAATCATGATTCGAATCATTAATCATATTATGAATCATGAATTGAATCATGAATCATGAATTGAATCATGAATCACAAATCATGAATTGAATCATGAATCATGAATTGAATCATGAGTCGAATCATGAATCATAAATCATGAATCGAATCATTAATCATGAATCGAATCATAAATTTAATCATGAATCATGAATTATAAATGAATCATGAATCATGAATTGAATCATGAATCATGAATTGAATCATGAATCATGAACTGAATCATGAATCATGAACTGAATCATGAATTGAATCATGAATCAGGAATTGAATCATGAATCATGAATCGAATCATGAACCATGAATCATGAATTGAATCATGAACCATGAATCATGAATTGAATCATGAACCATGAATCATGAACCATGAATCGAATCATGAACCATGAATCATGAATTGAATTATGAATCATGAATCGAATCATGAATCATGATTAGAATAATAAATGATGAATTGAATCATGAATCATGAATCGAATCATTAATTGAATCATGAATCATGAATCATAAATGCAATTATGAATTGAATCATAAATTGAATCAAAAATTGAATCATGAATCATTAATCGAATCATGAATCATGAATTGAATCATGAATCATGAATTGAATCATGAATCACAAAACATGAATTGAATCATGAATCACAAATCATGAATTGAATCATGAATCATGAATTGAATCATGAATTGAATCATGAATCATAAATTGAATCATGAATCGAATCATGAATCGAATCATGAACCATGAATTGAATCATGAGTCGAATCATGAATCATAAATCATGAATTGAATCATGAATCAAATCATGAATCTTGAATCATGAATCGAATCATGAATCGAATCATGAATCGAATCATGAATCTTGAATCATGAATTAAATTTTGTATCATGATTCGAATCATGATTCATTAATCGAATCATGAATCATGAATTGAATCATGAATCGAATCATGA
Organism: Mixophyes australis; assembly: GCA_036250195.1. NCBI lineage: Eukaryota > Metazoa > Chordata > Amphibia > Anura > Limnodynastidae > Mixophyes > Mixophyes australis. Next base: position 89,632,724 of record JAVHZZ010000012.1, read on the forward strand.
ATCTTGAATCATGAATTAAATTTTGTATCATGATTCGAATCATGATTCATTAATCGAATCATGAATCATGAATTGAATCATGAATCATGAATCCTTAATTAAATCATGAAACATGAATCATGAAATGAATCATGAATTAAATCATGAATCATGAATTGAATCATGAATCATGAATTGAATCATGATTCGAATCATGAATCATGATTCGAATCATGAATCATGAATCGAATCATGAATCATGAATCGAATCATGAATCATGAATCATGACTCGAATCATGAATCATGAATCGAATCATGAATCATGAATCGAATCATGAATCATGAATCGAATCATGAATCGAATCATGAATCATAAATCGAATCATGAATCGAATCATGAATCATTAATTGAATCATGAATCATGAATTGAATCATGATTCAAATCATGAACCATGAATCATGAATTAAATCATGATTTGAATCATGAATCATGAATTGAATCATAAATCATGAATCATGAATCATGAATTGAATCATGAATCATAAATCATGATTTGAAACATGAATCATGAATTATGAAATGAATCATGAAATGAATCATGAATTATGAAATGAATCATGAATCATGAATTAAATCATGAATCATTAGTCGATTCATGAATCATAAATTGAATCATGAATCATTAGTCGAATCATGAATCATGAATCATAAATTGAATCATGAATCATTAATCGAATCATGAATCATTAATCGAATCATGAATCATGAATTGAATCATGAATCATGAATTGAATCATGAATCATGAATTGAATCATGAATCACAAATCATGAATTGAATCATGAATTGAATCATGAATTGAATCATGATTCGAATCATGAACCATGAATTGAATCATGATTCGAATCATGAACCATGAATCATGAATTAAATCATGAATTGAATCATGAATCGAATCATGAATTGAATCATGAATTGAATCATGAATCGAATCATAATTTGAATCATGAACCATGAATCATGAATTGAATCATGAATCGATACATGAATCATAAATCATGAATTGAATCATGAATCGACACATGAATCATGAATTGAATCATGAATCATTAACAGAATAATGAATGATGAACTGAATCATGAATCATGAATTGAATCATGAATCGAATCATGAATCAAATCATGAATTGAATCATAAATAGAATCATGAATCATGAATTGAATCATGAATCATGAATTGAATCATGAATCATAAATTGAATCATGAATCATGAATCATAAATCATGAATCGAATCATGAATCATGAATCATGAATTAAATCATGAATCATGAATGGAATCATGAATCATTAATCAAATCATGAATCAAATCATGAATCATGAATTGAAACATAAAACATAAATCATGAATCATGAATCATGAATTGAATCATGAATCATGATTCGAATCATGAATCATGATTCGAATCATGAATCATGATTCGAATCATGAATCATATTATGAATCATGAGTCGAATCATGAATCATAAATCATGAATCATAAATCATGAATCATAAATCATGAATTGAATCATGAATCATTAATCGAATCATGAATAATTGATTCAATCATGAATCACAAATCATGAATTGAATCATGAATCAGGAATTAAATCATGAATCAAATCATGAATCATTAATCGAATCATGAATCATGAATTGAATCATGAATCATAAATCATGAATTGAATCATGAATTGAATCATGAATCGAATCATGAATCGAATCATGAATCATGAATCGAATCATGAATCATGAATCGAATCATGAATCATGAATCGAATCATGAATCGAATCATGAATTGAATCATGGATCGAATCATGAATTATGTATTGAATCATGAATTGAATCATGAATCATAAATCAAATCATGAATCATGAATCATAAATCATGAATTGAATCATGAATCATAAATCATGAATTATGAAATGAATCATGAATTAAATCATGAATCGAATCATGAATTGAATCATGAATTGAATCATGAATCATGAATCATGAATTGAATCATGAATCATGAGTCGAATCTTGAATGATAAATCATAAATTGAATCATGAATCTTGAATCATGAATCGAATCATGAATAATGAATTAAATCATGAATTGAATTATGAATCATGAATCAAATCATGATTCTTGAATCGAATCATGATTCATGAATTGAATCATGAATCATGAATTGAATCATGAAGCATTAGTCGAATCATGAATCATGAATCATAAATTGAATCATGAATCATGAATTGAATCATGAATCATGAATTAAATCATGAATCATGAATTGAATCATGAATCATAAATTGAATCATGAATCATGAATCATAAATCATGAATCGAATCATGAATCATGAATTAAATCATGAATCATGAATTGAATCATGAATCATTAATCATGAATTGAATCATGAATTGAATCATGAATCATGAATTGAATCATGAATCATGAGTCGAATCTTGAATGATAAATCATAAATTTAATCATGAATCTTGAATCATGAATTGAATTATGAATCATGAATCGAATCATGAATAATGAATTAAATCATGAATTGAATTATGAATCATGAATCAAATCATGATTCTTGAATCGAATCATGATTCATGAATTGAATCATGAATCATGAATTGAATCATGAATGGAATCATGAATCATTAATCGAATCATGAATCATGAATCAAATCATGAATCATGAATTGAATCATGAATCATAAATCGGATCATGAATCATGAATTGAATCATAAAACATGAATCGAATCATGAATCATGAATCATGAATTGAATCGTGAATCATGAATCGAATCATAAATTGAATCATAAATTGAATCATGAATCATGAATCATGAAATGAATCATGAATCATGAATTAAATCATGAATCATGAATTAAATCATGAATCATGATTCGAATCATTAATCATATTATGAATCATGAATTGAATCATGAATCATGAATTGAATCATGAATCACAAATCATGAATCGAATCATGAATCATAAGTCATGAATCGAATCATTAATCATGAATCGAATCATAAATTTAATCATGAATCATGAATCATAAATGAATCATGAATTGAATCATGAATCATGAACTGAATCATGAATCATGAACTGAATCATGAATTGAATCATGAATCAGGAATTGAATCATGAATCGAATCATGAACCATGAATCATGAATTGAATCATGAACCATGAATCATGAATTGAATCATGAACCATGAATCATGAATTGAATCATGAACCATGAATCATGAATTGAATCATGAACCATGAATCATGAATTGAATCATGAACCATGAATCATGAATTGAATCATGAATCGAATCATGAATCATGATTAGAATAATAAATGATGAATCGAATCATTAATTGAATCATGAATCGAATCATTAATTGAATCATGAATCATTAATTGAATCATGAATCATGAATTGAATCAAGAATCATGAATTGAATCAAGAATCATTAATTGAATCATGAATTGAATCAAGAATCATGAATTGAATCATGATTAATGATTCGAATCATGAATCATATTATGAATCATGAATCATGAATCGAATCATGAATCATGAATCGAATCATTAATCGAATCATGAATCATGAATCATAAATGCAATTATGAATTGAATCATAAATTGAATCAAAAATTGAATCATGAATCATGAATTGAATCATGAATCATGAATTGAATCATGAATCACAAAACATGAATTGAATCATGAATCACAAATCATGAATTGAATCATGAATCATGAATTGAATCATGAATTGAATCATGAATCATAAATTGAATCATGAATCGAATCATGAATCGAATCATGAACCATGAATTGAATCATGAATCGAATCATGAGTCGAATCATGAATCATGAGTCGAATCATGAATCATAAATCATGAATTGAATCATGAATCAAATCATGAATCTTGAATCATGAATCGAATCATGAATCGAATCATGAATCGAATCATGAATCATGAATCGAATCATGAATCGAATCATGAATCGAATCATGAATCGAATCATGAATCATTAATTGAATCATGAATCATGAATTGAATCATGATTCAAATCATGAACCATGAATCATGAATTAAATCATGATTTGAATCATGAATCATGAATTGAATCATAAATCATGAATTATGAAATGAATCATGAATCATGAAATGAATCATGAATTATGAAATGAATCATGAATCATGAATTAAATCATGAATCATTAGTCGAATCATGAATCATAAATTGAATCATGAATCATAAGTCGAATCATGAATCATGAATCATAAATTGAATCATGAATCATTAATCGAATCATGAATCATGAATTGAATCATGAATCACAAATCATAAATTGAATCATGAATCATGAATTGAATCATGATTCGAATCATGAACCATGAATTGAATCATGATTCGAATCATGAACCATGAATCATGAATTAAATCATGAATTGAATCATGAATCGAATCATGAATTGAATCATGAATTGAATCATGAATCGAATCATAATTTGAATCATGAACCATGAATCATGAATTGAATCATGAATCGATACATGAATCATAAATCATGAATTGAATCATGAATCGACACATGAATCATGAATTGAATCATGAATCATTAACAGAATAATGAATGATGAACTGAATCATGAATCATGAATTGAATCATGAATCGAATCATGAATCATTAATCAAATCATGAATTGAATAATAAATAGAATCATGAATCATGAATTGAATCATGAATGGAATCATGAATCATTAATCAAATCATGAATCAAATCATGAATCATGAATTGAAACATAAAACATGAATCATGAATCATGAATTGAATCGTGAATCATGAATCATGAATCATGAATTGAATCATGAATCATGATTCGAATCATGAATCATGATTCGAATCATGAATCATGATTCGAATCATGAATCATATTATGAATCATGAGTCGAATCATGAATCATAAATCATGAATCATAAATCATGAATCATAAATCATGAATTGAATCATGAATCATTAATCGAATCATGAATAATTGATTCAATCATGAATCACAAATCATGAATTGAATCATGAATCAGGAATTAAATCATGAATCAAATCATGAATCATTAATCGAATCATGAATCATGAATTGAATCATGAATCATAAATCATGAATTGAATCATGAATTGAATCATGAATCGAATCATGAATCAAGAATCATAAATTGAATCATGAATCATGAATTGAATCATGAACTGAATCATGAATCGAAACATAAATTATGAATCATGAATTAAATCATGAATCATGAAGTGAATCATGAATCATGAATCATAAATCATTAATCGAATCATGAATCATGAATCGAATCATGAATCATTAATCTAATCATGAATTGAATCATAAATCATAAATAGAATCATGAATCATGAATTGAATCATGAATCATGAATCGAATCATGAATCATGAATCATGAATCATAAATGCAATCATGAATTGAATCATAAATCATGAATCGAATCATGAATCATGAATCATTAATCGAATCATGAATTGAATCATGAATCATGAATTGAATCATGAATCGAATCATGATTCTTGAATCGAATCATGATTCATGAATCGAATCATGAATCATGAATTGAATCATGAATGGAATCATGAATCATTAATCGAATCATGAATCATGAATCAAATCATAAATCATGAATTGAATCATGAATCATGAATCATAAATCGGATCATGAATCATGAATTGAATCATGAATCATGAATTTAATAATGAATCACAAATCATGAATCGAATCATGAATCATGAATTGAATCATGATTCGAATCATGAATTGAATCATGAATCATGAATCATAAATCATGAATTGAATCATGAATCATTAATCGAATCATGAATAATTGATTGAATCATTAATCGAATCATGAATAATGAATTGAATCATGAATCGAATCATTATTCATGAATCGAATCATGAATCATGAATTTAATCATGAATCACAAATCATGAATTGAATCATGAATCAGGAATTAAATCATGAATCAAATCATGAATCATTAATCGAATCATGAATTGAATCATGAATCATAAATCATGAATTGAATCATGAATTGAATCATGAATTGAATCATGAATCGAATCATGAATCAAGAATCATAAATTGAATCATGAATCATAAATCATGAATCGAATCATGAATCATGAATCATGAATTGAATCATGAATCATTAATCTAATCATGAATTGAATCATAAATCATGAATTGAATCAAATTGAATCATGAATCAATCATCGAATCAAGAATCATGAATTGAATCATGAATTGAATCAAGAATCATGAATTGAATCATGAATAATGATTCGAATCATGAATCATATTATGAATCATGAATCGAATCATGAATAATAAATCATAAATGCAATCATGAATTGAATCATAAATCATGAATCGAATCATGAATCATGAATCATGAATTGAATCATGAATCATGAATTGAATCATGAATTGAATCATGAATCATGGATTGAATCATGAATTGAATCATGAATCATGAATTATGAAATGAATCGAATCATGAATAATGAATTAAATCATGAATTGAATTATGAATCATGAATCGAATCATGAATAATGAATTAAATCATGAATTGAATTATGAATCATGAATTGAATCATGAATCATGAATTGAATCATGAATGGAATCATGAATCAAATCATGAATCATGAATTGAATCATGAATCATAAATCGGATCATGAATCATGAATTGAATCATAAAACATTAATCAAATCATGAATCATGAATTGAATCGTAAATCATGAATCGAATCATGAATCATGAATTGAATCATGAATCATGATTCGAATCATGAATCATATTATGAATCATGAATTATGAATTGAATCATTAATCGAATCATGAATCATGAATTGAATCATGAATCATGAATCATGAATCGAATCATGAATCGAATCATGAACCATGAACCATGAATCATGAATTGAATCATGAACCATGAATTGAATTATGAATCTTGAATCATGAATCGAATCATGAATCATGATTAGAATAATAAATGATGAATTGAATCATGAATCATGAATCGAATCATGAATCGAATCATGAATTGAATCATGATTAATGAATTGAATCATGAATCATTAATTGAATCATGAATCATGAATTGAATCAAGAATCATGAATTGAATCATAAATCATGAATTGAATCATGAATCACAAATCATGAATTGAATCATGAATCACAAATCATGAATTGAATCATGAATCACAAATCATGAATTGAATCATGAATCACAAATCATGAATTGAATCATGAATCATGAATTGAATCATGAATTGAATCATGAATCATGAATTGAATCATGAATTGAACCATGAATTGAATCATGAATCATGAATTGAATCATGAGTCGAATCATGAATCATAAATCATGAATTGAATCATGAATCTTGAATCATGAATCGAATCTTGAATCATGAATTGAATCATGAATCATTAATTGAATCATGAATCATGAATAGAATAATGAATGATGAATTGAATCATGAATCATGAATTGAATCATGAATCACAAATCATGAATTGAATCATGAATCAGGAATTAAATCATGAATCAAATCATGAATCATAAATCGAATCATTAATGATGAATTGAATCATGAATCAAATCATGAATGATGAATTGAATCATGAATCATGAATCATGAATAGAATAATGAATGATGAATTGAATCATGAATCATGAATTGAATCATGAATCATTAATCATGAATTGAATCATGAATTGAATCATGAATCATGAATTGAATCATAAATCATAAATAGAATCATGAATCACAAATCATGAATTGAATCATAAATTAAATCATAAATTGAATCATGAATCATGAATCGAATCATGAATTGAATCATGATTCGAATCATTAACCATATTATGAATCACAAATCATGAATTGAATCATGAATCACAAATCATGAATTGAATCATGAATCAGGAATTAAATCATGAATCAAATCATGAATCATTAATCGAATCATGAATGATGAATTGAATCATGAATCGAATCATGAATGATGAATTGAATCATGAATCGAATCATGAATTGAATCATGATTAATGAATTGAATCATGAATCATTAATCATGAATTGAATCATGAATTGAATCATGAATTGAATCATGAACCGAATCATGAATCATTAATCATGAATTGAATCATGAATTAAATCATAAATTGAATCATGAATCAAGAATCGAATCATGAATTGAATCATGATTCGAATCATGAATCATGATTCGAATCATGAATCATGATTCGAATCATGAATCATGATTCGAATCATGAATCATATTATGAATCATGAATCGAATCATGAATCATGAATCGAATCATGAATCATGAATCGAATCATGAATCATTATGAATCATGAATCATTATGAATCATGAATCGAATCAAGAATCATGAATTGAATCATGAATCATGATTTGAATCATGAATCGTTAATTGAATCATGCATCATGAATTGAATCATGAATGGAATCATGAATTCTGAAATGAATCATGAATCATAAATTGAATCATGAATCATGAATCATGAACCATGAATTGAATCATGAATCATGAATTGAATCATGAATCAAATCCTGAATCATGAATCATGAATTTACTAATGAATCATGAGTCGAATCATGAATCATGAATTAAATCATGAATCATGAATTGAATCATGAATCATTAATCATGAATTGAATCATGAATTCTGAATTGAATCATGAATCGAATCATGAATCATGAATTGAATCATAAATCATAAATTGAATCATGAATCATGAATCATGAACCATGAATTGAATCATGAATCATGAATTGAATCATGAATAATGAATTAAATACTGAATCATGAATCATGAATTTACTAATGAATCATGAGTCGAATCATGAATCATGAATTAAATCATGAATCATGAATTGAATCATGAATCATGAATCATGAATTGAATCATGAATCATAAATCATGAATTGAATTATGAATCATGAATCGAATCATGAATAATGAATAAAATCATGAATTGAATTATGAATCATGAATCAAATCATGATCCTTGAATCGAATCATGATTCATGAATCGAATCATGAATCATGAATTGAATCATGAATGGAATCATGAATCATTAATCGAATCATGAATCATGAATTAAATCATGAATCATGAATTGAATCATGAATCATGAATCATAAATCGGATCATGAATCATGAATTGAATCATAAAACATGAATCGAATCATGAATCATGAATTGAATCGTGAATCATGAATCATGAATTGAATCGTGAATCATGAATCGAATCATAAATTGAATCATAAATTGAATCATGAATCATGAAATGAATCATGAATCATGAATTGAATCATGAATCATGAGTCGAATCATGAATCATAAATCATGAATCGAATCATTAATCATGAATCGAATTATAAATTTAATCATGAATCATGAATCATGAATTATAAATGAATCATGAATCATTAATCGAATCATGAATCATTAATCGAATCATGAATCGAATCATGAACCATGAATCATGAATTGAATCATGAACCATGAATTATGAATTGAATCATGAACCATGAATCATGAATTGAATCATGAACCATGAATCATGAATTGAATCATGAACCATGAATCATGAATTGAATTATGAATCTTGAATCATGAATCGAATCATGAATCATGATTAGAATAATAAATGATGAATTGAATCATGAATCGAATCATGAATCATGAATCATAAATGCAATCATGAATTGAATCATAAATCATGAATCGAATCATGAATCATGAATCATTAATTGAATCATGAATCATTAATTGAATCATGAATTGAATCATAAATCATGAATCGAATCATGAATCATGAATCATTAATTGAATCATGAATCATTAATTGAATCATGAATTGAATCATAAATCATGAATCGAATCATGAATCATGAATCATTAATTGAATCATGAATTGAATCATAAATCATGAATCGAATCATGAATCATGAATCATTAATTGAATCATGAATCATTAATTGAATCATGAATAATGAATTGAATCATGAATTGAATTATGAATCATGAATCGAATCATGAATAATGAATTAAATCATTAATTGAATCATGAATCGAATCATGATTCATGAATCGAATCATGATTCATGAATCGAATCATGAATCATGAATTGAATCATGAATGGAATCATGAATCATTAATCGAATCATGAATCATGAATCAAATCATGAATCATGAATTGAATCATGAATCATGAATCATAAATCGGATCATGAATCATGAATTGAATCATAAAACATGAATCAAATCATGAATCATGAATCATGAATTGAATCGTAAATCATGAATCGAATCATGAATCATGATTCGAATCATGAATCATGAATCATGATTCGAATCATGAATCATATTATGAATCATGAATTATGAATTGAATCATGAATCGAATCATGAATCATGAATCAAATCATGAATTGAATCATGAATCATGAATCAAATCATGAATTGAATCATGAACCATGAATCATGAATTGAATCATGAACCATGAATCATGAATTGAATTATGAATCTTGAATCATGAATCGAATCATGAATCGAATCATGAATCATGAATCGAATCATGAATCGAATCATGAATCATGAATCGAATCATGAATCGAATCATGAATCGAATCATGAATCATGAATCGAATCATGAATCATGAATCGAATCATGAATCGAATCATGAATCATGAATCGAATCATGAATCGAATCATGAATCATGAATCGAATCATGAATCATGAATCATGAATCAAATCATGAATCGAATCATGAATCGAATCATGAATCATGAATCATAAATGCAATCATGAATTGAATCATAAAGTGAATCAAAAATTGAATCATGAATCGAATCATGAATCATGAATCATGAATTGAATCATGAATCGAATCATGAATCATGAATTGAATCATGAATCGAATCATGAACCATGAATTGAATCATGAATCGAATCATGAACCATGAATTGAATCATGAATCGAATCATGAATCATGAGTCAAATCATGAATCATAAATCATGAATTTAATCATGAATCGAATCATGAATCTTGAATCATGAATCGAATCATGATTCATTAATCGAATCATGATTCATTAATCGAATCATGAATCATGAATCCTTAATTAAATCATGAATTGAATCATGAATCATGAATTAAATCATGAATCATGAAATGAATCATTTATTAAATCATGAATCATGAATTAAATCATGAATCATGAATTGAATCATGAGTCGAATCATGAATCATAAATCATGAATTGAATCATGAATCGAATCATGAATCTTGAATCATGAATCGAATCATGAATTAAATTTTGAATCATGAAACGAATCATGAATCATGAATCGAATCATGAATCATTAATTGAATCATGAATCATTAATTGAATCATGAATCATGAATTGAATCATGATTCAAATCATGAACCATGAATCGAATCATGATTCATTAATCGAATCATGAATCATGAATCCTTAATTAAATCATGAATTGAATCATGAATCATGAATCAAATCATGAATTGAATCATGAATCATGAATCATGAATTAAATCATGAATCATGAAATGAATCATGAATTAAATCATGAATCATTAATTGAATCATGAATTGAATCATGACTCATGAATTGAATCATGAATTGAATCATGATTCGAATCATGAATGATATTATGAATCATGAATCATATTATGAATCATGAATCGAATCATGAATCGAATCAAGAATCATGCATCGAATCATGAATCGAATCATGAATCGAATCATGAATCATTAATTGAATCATGAATCATTAATTGAATCATGAATCATGAATTGAATCATGATTCAAATCATGAACCATGAAATGAATCATGAATCATGAATTATGAAATGAATCATGAATTATGAAATGAATCATGAATAATGAATTGAATCATGAATCATGAATCATGAATTGAATCATGAATCATTAGTCGAATCATGAATCATGAATCATTAGTCGAATCATGAATCATAAATTGAATCATGAATCATTAGTCGAATCATGAATCATGAATCATAAATTGAATCATGAATCATTAATCGAATCATGAATCATGAATTGAATCATGAATTGAATCATGAATCGAATCATAATTCGAATCATGATCCATGAATCATGAATTGAATCATGAATCATTAATCATGAATTAAATCATGAATCATTAATCATGAATTAAATCATGAATCGAATCATGAATCACAGAATTGAATCATGAATCGAATCATGAATCATGAATTGAATCATGAATCATGAATAGAATAATGAATGATGAATTGAATCATGAATCATGAATTGAATCAAGAATCGAATCATGAATCATTAATCGAATCATGAATCATTAATCGAATCATGAATTGAATCATAAATCCTAAATAGAATCATGAATTGAATCATGAATGGAATCATGAATCATTAATCGAATCATGAATCATGAATCAAATCATTAATCATAAATTGAATCATGAATCATAAATCGGATCATGAATCATGAATTGAATCATAAAACATGAATCGAATCATGAATCATGAATCGTGAATCATGAATTGAATCATGAATCATGATTCGAATCATGAATCATGATTCGAATCATGAATCATATTATGAATCATGAGTCGAATCATGAATCATAAATCATGAATTGAATCATTAATCGAATCATGAATAATTGATTGAATCATTAATCGAATCATGAATAATGAATTGAATCATGAATCGAATCATTAATCATGAATCGAATCATTAATCATGAATCGAATCATGAATTTAATCATGAATCACAAATCATGAATTGAATCATGAATCATGAATCAGGAATTAAATCATGAATCAAATCATGAATCATTAATCGAATCATGAATCATGAATTGAATCATGAATTGAATCATGAATTGAATCATGAATCGAATCATGAATCAAGAATCATAAATTGAATCATGAATCATGAATTGAATCATGAACTGAATCATGAATCGAATCATGATTCATGAATTGAATCATGATTCATTAATCGAATCATGAATTGAATCATGAATCATGAATCATGAATCCTTAATTGAATGATGAATCATGAATTAAATCATGAATAATGAATTTAATCATGAATTGAATGATGAATCATGAATTGAATGATGAATCATGAATCGAATCATGATTCATTAATCGAATCATGAATCATGAATCATAAATTGAATCATGAATCATTAATCGAATCATGAATCATGAATTGAATCATGAATCATGAATTGAATCATGAATCATGAATTGAATCATGAATCATGAATTGAATCATGAATCACAAATCATGAATTAAATCATGAATTGAATCATGAACCATGAATCAAATCATGAATAATGAATCATGAATCAAATCATGAATCATGAATCATGAATTGAATCGTAAATCATGAATCGAATCATGAATCATGAATTGAATCATAAAACATGAATCAAATCATGAATCATGAATTGAATCGTAAATCATGAATCGAATCATGAATCATGAATAGAATCATGAATCATGATTCGAATCATGAATCATGAATAGAATCATGAATCATGATTCGAATCATGAATCATATTATGAATCATGAATTGAATCATGAATCATGAGTCTATTCATGAATCATAAATCATTAATCGAATCATGAATAATTGATTGAATCATTAATCGAATCATGAATAATTAATTGAATCATGAATCGAATCATTAATCATGAATCAAATCATGAATCATGAATTATAAATGAATCATGAATTGAATCATGAATTATAAATGAATCATGAATCATGAATTGAATCATGAATCATGAACTGAATCATGAATTGAATCATGAATTGAATCATGAATCATGAATTGAAGCATGAAATATGAGTCGAATCATGAATCATAAATCACGAATCGAATCATGAATAATGAATTGAATCATGATTTGAATCATGAATCATGAATTGAATCATAAATCATGAATCGAATCATGAATCATGAATTGAAGCATGAAATATGAGTCGAATCATGAATCATAAATCAGAATCGAATCATGAATAATGAATTGAATCGTGAATTGAATCATGAATCATGAATTAAATTATGAATCATGAATTATGAATTGAATCATTAATCATTAATCGAATCATGAATCATGAATTGAATCATGAATCGAATCATGAATCGAATCATGAACCATGAATCATGAATTGAATTATGAATCTTGAATCATGAATCGAATCATGCATCATGATTAGAATAATAAATGATTAATTGAATCATGAATCATGAATCGAATCATGAATCGAATCATTAATTGAATCATGAATCATTAATTGAATCATGAATCATTAATTGAATCATGAATTGAATCATGAATCATGAATTGAATCAAGAATCATAATTTGAATCATGAATAATGATTCGAATCATGAATCATATTATGAATCATGAATCGAATCATGAATCATGAATCATGATTCATAAATGCAATCATGAATTGAATCATAAATTGAATCATAAATTGAATCATGAAACATGAATCGAATCATGAATCATGAATTGAATCATGAATCATGAATCGAATCATGAATCATGAATCGAATCATGAATCATATTATGAATCATGAGTCGAATCATGAATCATAAATCATGAATTGAATCATTAATCGAATCATGAATAATTGATTGAATCATTAATCGAATCATGAATAATGAATTGAATCATGAATCGAATCATTAATCATGAATCGAATCATTAATCATGAATCGAATCATGAATTTAATCATGAATCACAAATCATGAATTGAATCATGAATCAGGAATTAAATCATGAATCAAATCATGAATCATTAATCGAATCATGAATCATGAATTGAATCATGAATTGAATCATGAATTGAATCATGAATCGAATCATGAATCAAGAATCATAAATTGAATCATGAATCATGAATTGAATCATGAACTGAATCATGAATCGAATCATGATTCATGAATTGAATCATGATTCATTAATCGAATCATGAATTGAATCATGAATCATGAATCATGAATCCTTAATTGAATGATGAATCATGAATTAAATCATGAATAATGAATTTAATCATGAATTGAATGATGAATCATGAATTGAATGATGAATCATGAATCGAATCATGATTCATTAATCGAATCATGAATCATGAATCATAAATTGAATCATGAATCATTAATCGAATCATGAATCATGAATTGAATCATGAATCATGAATTGAATCATGAATCATGAATTGAATCATGAATCACAAATCATGAATTAAATCATGAATCATGAATTGAATCATGAACCATGAATCAAATCATGAATAATGAATCATGAATCAAATCATGAATCATGAATTGAATCGTAAATCATGAATCGAATCATGAATCATGAATTGAATCATAAAACATGAATCAAATCATGAATCATGAATTGAATCGTAAATCATGAATCGAATCATGAATCATGAATAGAATCATGAATCATGATTCGAATCATGAATCATGAATAGAATCATGAATCATGATTCGAATCATGAATCATATTATGAATCATGAATTGAATCATGAATCATGAGTCTATTCATGAATCATAAATCATTAATCGAATCATGAATAATTGATTGAATCATTAATCGAATCATGAATAATGAATTGAATCATGAATCGAATCATTAATCATGAATCAAATCATGAATCATGAATTATAAATGAATCATGAATTGAATCATGAATTATAAATGAATCATGAATCATGAATTGAATCATGAATCATGAACTGAATCATGAATTGAATCATGAATTGAATCATGAATCATGAATTGAAGCATGAAATATGAGTCGAATCATGAATCATAAATCACGAATCGAATCATGAATAATGAATTGAATCATGATTTGAATCATGAATCATGAATTGAATCATAAATCATGAATCGAATCATGAATCATGATTTGAAGCATGAAATATGAGTCGAATCATGAATCATAAATCAGAATCGAATCATGAATAATGAATTGAATCGTGAATTGAATCATGAATCATGAATTAAATTATGAATCATGAATTATGAATTGAATCATTAATCATTAATCGAATCATGAATCATGAATTGAATCATGAATCGAATCATGAATCGAATCATGAACCATGAATCATGAATTGAATTATGAATCTTGAATCATGAATCGAATCATGCATCATGATTAGAATAATAAATGATGAATTGAATCATGAATCATGAATCGAATCATGAATCGAATCATTAATTGAATCATGAATCATTAATTGAATCTTGAATCATTAATTGAATCATGAATTGAATCATGAATCATGAATTGAATCAAGAATCATAATTTGAATCATGAATAATGATTCGAATCATGAATCATATTATGAATCATGAATCGAATCATGAATCATGAATCATGATTCATAAATGCAATCATGAATTGAATCATAAATTGAATCATAAATTGAATCATGAAACATGAATCGAATCATGAATCATGAATCGAATCATGAATTGAATCATGAATCATGAATCGAATCATGAATCATGAATCGAATCATGAATCATGAATTGAATCATGAATCACAAAACATGAATTGAATCATGAATCACAAATCATGAATTGAATCATGAATCACAAATCATGAATTGAATCATGAATCATGAATTCAATCATGAATTGAATCATGAATCATGAATTGAATCATGAATTTAATCATGATATGAATCATGAATCATGATTAGAATAATAAATGATGAATTGAATCATGAATCATGAATCGAATCATGAATCGAATCATTAATTGAATCATGAATCATTAATTGAATCATGAATCGAATCATGAATCTTGAATCATGAATCGAATCATGAATTAAATTATGAATCATGAATCGAATCATGATTCATTAATCGAATCATGAATCATGAATTGAATCATGAATCATGAATTAAATCATAAATCATGAATCATGAATTAAATCATAAATCATGAATCATGAATTAAATCATAAATCATGAATCATGAATCGAATCATGAATCATGAATCGAATCATTAATTGAATCATGAATCATTAATTGAATCATGAATTGAATCATGAATCGAATCATGAATTGAATCATAAATCATGAATTAAATCATAAATCATGAATCATGAATTAAATCATAAATCATGAATCATGAATTAAATCATAAATCATGAATCATGAATTAAATCATAAATCATGAATCATGAATTAAATCATAAATCATGAATCATGAATTAAATCATGACTCATGAATTGAATCATGAATTGAATCATGACTCATGAATTGAATCATGAATTGAATCATGACTCATGAATTGAATCATGAATTGAATCATGACTCATGAATTGAATCATGAATTGAATCATGACTCATGAATTGAATCATGACTCACGAATCATGAATTGAATCATGACTCACGAATCATGAATTGAATCATGACTCACGAATCATGAATTGAATCATGACTCACGAATCATGAATTGAATCATGACTCACGAATCATGAATTGAATCATGACTCAAGAATCATGAATTGAATCATGACTCACGAATCATGAATTGAATCATGACTCACGAATCATGAATTGAATCATGACTCACGAATCATGAATTGAATCATGACTCACGAATCATGAATTGAATCATGACTCACGAATCATGAATTGAATCATGACTCACGAATCATGAATTGAATCATGAATCACAAATCATGAATTGAATCATGAATCATGAATTCAATCATGAATTGAATCATGAATCATGAATTGAATCATGAATTTAATCATGATATGAATCATGAATCATGATTAGAATAATAAATGATGAATTGAATCATGAATCATGAATCGAATCATGAATCGAATCATTAATTGAATCATGAATCATTAATTGAATCATGAATCGAATCATGAATCTTGAATCATGAATCGAATCATGAATTAAATTATGAATCATGAATCGAATCATGATTCATTAATCGAATCATGAATCATGAATTGAATCATGAATCATGAATTAAATCATAAATCATGAATCATGAATTAAATCATAAATCATGAATCATGAATTAAATCATAAATCATGAATCATGAATCGAATCATGAATCATGAATCGAATCATTAATTGAATCATGAATCATTAATTGAATCATGAATTGAATCATGAATCGAATCATGAATTGAATCATAAATCATGAATTAAATCATAAATCATGAATCATGAATTAAATCATAAATCATGAATCATGAATTAAATCATAAATCATGAATCATGAATTAAATCATAAATCATGAATCATGAATTAAATCATAAATCATGAATCATGAATTAAATCATGACTCATGAATTGAATCATGAATTGAATCATGACTCATGAATTGAATCATGAATTGAATCATGACTCATGAATTGAATCATGAATTGAATCATGACTCATGAATTGAATCATGAATTGAATCATGACTCATGAATTGAATCATGAATTGAATCATGAATCATGATTCATAAATCATGAATTGAATCATGAATCATGAATCGAATCATGAATCATGAATCGAATCATGAATCGAATCATGAATCGAATCATGAATTGAATCATGAATCATGAATCATTAATTGAATCATGAACCATTAATTGAATCATGAATTGAATCATGAATCATGAATTATGAAATGAATCATGAATTATGAAATGAATCATGAATAATAAATTGAATCATGAATCATGAACCATGAATTGAATCATGAATCATGAATTGACTAATGAATCATGAATTGACTAATGAATCATGAATCAAATCATGAATTGAATCATGACTCACGAATCAAATCATGAATTGAATCATGACTCACGAATCATGAAGTGAATCATGACTCACGAATCATGAATTGAATCATGACTCACGAATCATGAATTGAATCATGACTCACAAATCATGAATTGAATCATGACTCACGAATCATGAATTGAATCATGAATTCTTAATTGAATCATGAATCGAATCATGAAACATGAATCGAATCATGAAACGAATCATGAAACATGAATCGAATCATGAAACATGAATCGAATCATGAATCATGAATTGAATCATGAATCATAAATCATGAATTGAATCATGAATCTTGAATCATGATGTGAATCATGAATCAAGAATCGAATCATGATGTGAATCATGAATCATGAATTGAATCATGAATCGAATCATGAATCAAGAATCGAATCATGAATTGAATCATGAATTGAATCATGAATTGAATCATGAACTGAATCATGATTTGAAACATAAATTATGAATCCTGAACTAAATCATGAATCATGAATCTTGAATCATGAATCGAATCATGAATCGAATCATGATTCATTAATCGAATCATGATTCATCGAATCATGAATCACGAATCATGAATTGAATCATGAATCACGAATCATGAATTGAATCATGAATCACGAATCATGAATTGAATCATGAATCACAAATCATGAATTAAATCATGAATCACAAATCATGAATTAAATCATGAATCACAAATCATGAATTAAATCATGAATCATGAATTGAATCATGAATCATGAATTGAATCATGAATCTTGAATCGAATCATTAATAATGAATTGAATCATGAATCGAATTATGAATCATGAATCCTTAATTGAATCATGAATTGAATTATGAATCATGAATCGAATCATGAATCATAAATCATGAATTGAATCATGAATCTTGAATCATGAATCGAATCATGAATAATGAATTGAATCATGAATTAAATTATGAATCATGAATTGAATCATGAATCTTGAATTGAATCATTAATAATGAATTGAATCATGAATTGAATTATGAATCATGAATTGAATCATGAATCATGAATCCTTAATTGAATCATGAATTGAATTATGAATCATGAATCATAATTTGAATCATGAATCTTGAATCATGAATCTTGAGTCGAATCATTAATAATGAATCGAATCATGATTCATGAATCGAATCATGAATCGAATCATGATTCATGAATCGAATCATGAATCGAATCATGATTCATGAATCGAATCATGATTCATGAATCGAATCATGAATCATGAATCGAATCATGAATCATGAATCGAATCATGAATCATGAATCATATATTGAATCATGAATCATTAATCGAATCATAAATCATGAGTCGAATCATGAATCATAAATCATGAATTGAATCATGAATCTTGAATCATGAATTGAATCATGAATCATGAATCATAAATTGAATCATGAATCATTAATCGAATCATAAATCATGAGTCGAATCATAAATCATAAATCATGAATTGAATCATGAATCTTGAATCATGAATCACGAATCATGAACTGAATCATTAATCAAATCATGAATTGAATCATAAATCATAAATAGAATCATGAATCACAAATCATGAATTGTATCATGAATTTAATCATGAATCATGATTCGAATCATGAATCATGAATTGAATCATGAATCACGAATCATGAATTGAATCATGAATTATGAAATGAATCATGAATCAATACATGAATCATGAATTGAATCATGAATCATGAATTATGAATTGAATCATGAATCATGAATTATGAATCAGTCGAATCATGAATCATGAATTGAATCATGAATCATGAATTATGAATCATGAATCGAATCATGAATCGAATCATGAATCGAATCATGAATCGAATCATGAATTGAATCATGAATCGAATCATGAATCACGAATCGAATCACGAATCGAATCATGAATAATGAATTGAATCATGATTTGAATCATGAATTGAATCATAAATCATGAATCATAAATCATGAATTGAATCATAAATTATGAATCAATACATGAATCATGAATCAATCATGAATTAAATCATGAATCGAATCATGAATCATAAATCGAATCATGAATCATAAATCGAATCTTGAATCATGAATTGAATCATGAATTAAATCATGAATCATGAATTGAATCATGAATTAAATCATGAATCATGAATTGAATCATGAATTAAATCATGAATCATGAACTGAATCATGAATTAAATCATGAATCATGAATTGAATCATGAATCATGAATTGAATCATGAATCATGAATTGAATCATCAATCATGAATTGAATCATGAATCATGAATTGAATCATGAATCATGAATTGAATAATGAATTAAATCATGAATCATAATTCATGAATTGAATCATAAATTATGAATGAATACATGAATCATGAATCATGAATTAAATCAAATCATGAATTGAATCATGAATAATGAATTGAATCATGAATTGAACCATGAATTGAATCATGAATTGAACCATGAATCATGAATTGAATCATGAATCATGAATTGAATCATGAATCATGAATTGAATCATGAATTGAATCATGAATCTTGAATCATGAATCGAATCTTGAATCATGAATTGAATCATGACTCACGAATCATGAATTGAATCATGAATCATGAATTAAATTATGAATCATGAATCATGAATTGAATCATGAATCAGAAATCATGAATTGAATCATGAATCATGAATTGAATCATGAATCGAATCATGAATCGAATCATGAACCATGAATCATGAATTGAATTATGAATCATGATTAGAATAATAAATGATGAATTGAATCATGAATTGAATCATGAATTGAATCATGAATCATTAATTGAATCATGAATTGAATCATGAATCATGAATTGAATCAAGAATCATAATTTGAATCATGAATAATGATTCGAATCATGAATCATATTATGAATCATGAATCGAATCATGAATCATGAATCATGATTCATAAATGCATTAATGAATTGAATCATAAATTGAATCATAAATTGAATCATAAATTGAATCATAAATTGAATCATAAATTGAATCATTAAACATGAATCGAATCATGAATCATGAATCGAATCATGAATCATGAATCGAATCATGAATCATGAATCGAATCATGAATCATGAATTGAATCATGAATCACAAAACATGAATCGAATCATGATTCATTAATCGAATCATGAATCATGAATCATGAGTCGAATCATGAATCATAAATCATCATTTGAATCATGAATCGAATCATGAATCTTGAATCATGAATCGAATCATGAATTAAATTATGAATCATGAATCGAATCATGATTCATTAATCGAATCATGAATCATGAATTGAATCATGAATCATGAATTGAATCATGAATCGAATAAAGAATCATGAATTGAATCATGAATCACGAATCATGAATTAAATCACGAATCATGAATTGAATCATGACTCACAAATCATGAATTAAATCACGAATCATGAATTGAATCATAAATCAAGAATCATGAATTGAATCATGACTCAAGAATCATGAATTGAATCATGACTCAAGAATCATGAATTGAATCATGACTCACGAATCATGAATTGAATCATGACTCACGAATCATGAATTGAATCATGACTCACGAATCATGAATTGAATCATGACTCACGAATCATGAATTGAATCATGACTCACGAATCATGAATTGAATCATGACTCACGAATCATGAATTGAATCATGACTCACGAATCATGAATTGAATCATGACTCACGAATCATGAATTGAATCATGACTCACGAATCATGAATTGAATCATGCATTCTTAATTGAATCATGAATCGAATCATGAATCACGAATCATGAATTAAATCACGAATTAAATCACGAATCATGAATTGAATCATGACTCACGAATCATGAATTGAATCATGACTCACGAATCATGAATTGAATCATGACTCACGAATCATGAATTGAATCATGACTCACGAATCATGAATTGAATCATGACTCACGAATCATGAATTGAATCATGACTCACGAATCATGAATTGAATCATGACTCACGAATCATGAATTGAATCATGACTCACGAATCATGAATTGAATCATGACTCACGAATCATGAATTGAATCATGACTCACGAATCATGAATTGAATCATGACTCACGAATCATGAATTGAATCATGAATCATAAATCATGAATTGAATCATGAATCTTGAATCATGATGTGAATCATGAATCAAGAATCGAATCATGATGTGAATCATGAATTGAATCATGAATCGAATCATGAATTGAATCATGAATTGAATCATGAACTGAATCATGATTTGAAACATAAATTATGAATCCTGAACTAAATCATGAATCATGAATCTTGAATCATGAATTGAATCATGAATCACGAATCATGAATTGAATCATGAATCACAAATCATGAATTGAATCATGAATCACAAATCATGAATTGAATCATGAATCACGAATCATGAATTGAATCATGAATCACAAATCATGAATTGAATCATGAATCACAAATCATGAATTAAATCATGAATCACAAATCATGAATTAAATCATGAATCATGAATTGAATCATGAATCATGAATTGAATCATGAATCTTGAATCGAATCATTAATAATGAATTGATTCATTAATAATGAATTGAATCATTAATCGAATCATGAATCATGAGTCGAATCATGAATCATAAATCATGAATTGAATCATGAATCTTGAATCATGAATCGAATCATGAATTAAATCATGAATAATGAATTGAATCATGAATCGAATCATGAATCATGAATCCTTAATTGAATCATGAATCGAATTATGAATCATGAATCGAATTATGAATCATGAATCGAATCATGAATCATGAATCGAATCATGAATCATGAATCGAATCATGATTCATGAATCGAATCATGAATCGAATCATGATTCATGAATCGAATCATGAATCGAATCATGATTCATGAATCGAATCATGATTCATGAATCGAATCATGAATCGAATCATGATTCATGAATCGAATCATGATTCATGAATCGAATCATGAATCGAATCATGATTCATGAATCGAATCATGATTCATGAATCGAATCATGATTCATGAATCGAATCATGATTCATGAATCGAATCATGATTCATGAATCGAATCATGATTCATGAATCGAATCATGATTCATGAATCGAATCATGATTCATGAATCGAATCATGATTCATGAATCGAATCATGATTCATGAATCGAATCATGATTCGAATCATGATTCATGAATCGAATCATGATTCATGAATCGAATCATGATTCATGAATCGAATCATGATTCATGAATCGAATCATGAATCAAGAATCGAATCATAAATCATGAGTCGAATCATAAATCATAAATCATGAATTGAATCATGAATCTTGAATCATGAATTGAATCATGAATCATGAATCATAAATTGAATCATGAATCATTAATCGAATCATAAATCATGAGTCGAATCATAAATCATAAATCATGAATTGAATCATGAATCTTGAATCATGAATTGAATCATGAATCATGAATAATGAATTGAATCATGAATTAAATTATGAATCATGAATCGAATCATGAATCGAATCATGAATCATGAATTGAATCATGAATCATAAATCATAATTTGAATCATGAATTAAATCATGAATCAAATCATGAATCAAGAATCGAATCATGAACTGAATCATTAATCAAATCATGAATTGAATCATAAATCATAAATAGAATCATGAATCACAAATCATGAATTGTATCATGAATTGAATCATGAATCATGATTCGAATCATGAATTGAATCATGAATCATGATTCGAATCATGAATTGAATCATGAATCATGATTCGAATCATGAATTGAATCATGAATCATGATTCGAATCATGAATTGAATCATGAATCACGAATCATGAATTGAATCATGAATTATGAAATGAATCATGAATCAATACATGAATCATGAATTGAATCATGAATCATGAATTATGAATCATTAGTCGAATCATGAATTGAATTATGAATCATTAGATGAATCGAATCATGAATCGAATCATGAATCGAATCATGAATCGAATCATGAATCGAATCATGAATCACGAATCGAATCATGAATAATGAATTGAATCATCATTTGAATCATGAATTGAATCATAAATCATGAATCATGAATCATGAATTGAATCATAAATTATGAATCAATACATGAATCATGAATCAATCATGAATCGAATCATGAATCATAAATCGAATCATGAATCATAAATCGAATCATGAATCATAAATCGAATCATGAATCATAAATCCAATCATAAATTAAATCATAAATTGAATCATGAATCAAGAATCATGAATTGAATCATGAGTCGAATCATGAATCATAAATCATGAATTGAATCATGAATCTTGAATCATGAATCGAATCTTGAATCATGAATTGAATCATGAATCATGAATTGAATCATGAATCATTAATAGAATAATGAATGATGAATTGAATCATGAATCGAATCATGAATCGAATCATTAATCATGAATTGAATCATGAATTAATAATCGAATCATGAATTGAATCATAAATAGAATCATGAATCACAAATCATGAATTGAATCATAAATTAAATCATAAATTGAATCATGAATCAAGAATCGAATCATGAATCATGAATCAAGAATCGAATCATGAATTGAATCATGAATCGAATCATGAATCATATTATGAATCATGAATCGAATCAAGAATTGAATCATGTATTGAATCATGAATCGAATCAAGAATCATGAATTGAATCATGTATTGAATCATGAATCATGAATTGAATCATGAACCGAATCATGAATTGAATCATGAATTGAATCATGAATCATGAATTGAATCATGAATTGAATCATGAATTGAATCATGAATTGAATCATGAATCATGAATTGAATCATGAATCATGAATTGAATCATGAATCATGAATTGAATCATGAATCATGAATCATGAATTGAATCATAAATTATGAATGAATACATGAATCATAAATCATGAATTGAATCATGAATAATGAATAGAATCATGAATTGAATCATTAGTCGAATCATGAATCATGAATTGAATCATGAATCATGAATCATGAATTGAATCATGATTTGAATCATGATTCAAATCATGAACCATGAATCAAATCATGAATTGAATCATGAATTGAACCATGAATCGAATCATGAATTGAACCATGAATCATGAATTGAATCATGAATCATGAATTGAATCATGAATCATGAATTGAATCATGAATTGAATCATGAGTCGAATCATGAATCATAAATCATGAATTGAATCATGAATCTTGAATCATGAATTGAATCATGAATCATGAATTGAATCATGAATCATGAATAGAATAATGAATGATGAATTGAATCATGAATTGAATCATGAATCGAATCATTAATCATGAATTGAATCATGAATTAATAATCGAATCATGAATTGAATCATAAATAGAATCATGAATCACAAATCATGAATTGAATCATAAATTAAATCATAAATTGAATCATGAATCAAGAATCATGAATTGAATCATGAGTCGAATCATGAATCATAAATCATGAATTGAATCATGAATCTTGAATCATGAATCGAATCTTGAATCATGAATTGAATCATGAATCATGAATTGAATCATGAATCATTAATAGAATAATGAATGATGAATTGAATCATGAATCGAATCATGAATCGAATCATTAATCATGAATTGAATCATGAATTAATAATCGAATCATGAATTGAATCATAAATAGAATCATGAATCACAAATCATGAATTGAATCATAAATTAAATCATAAATTGAATCATGAATCAAGAATCGAATCATGAATCATGAATCAAGAATCGAATCATGAATTGAATCATGAATCGAATCATGAATCATATTATGAATCATGAATCGAATCAAGAATTGAATCATGTATTGAATCATGAATCGAATCAAGAATCATGAATTGAATCATGTATTGAATCATGAATCATGAATTGAATCATGAACCGAATCATGAATTGAATCATGAATTGAATCATGAATTGAATCATGAATCAAATCATGAATTGAATCATGAATCATGAATTGAATCATGAATTGAATCATGAATTGAATCATGAATTGAATCATGAATCATGAATTGAATCATGAACCGAATCATGAATCATTAATCATGAATTGAATCATGAATTGAATCATGAATCAAATCATGAATTGAATCATGAATCATGAATTGAATCATGAATTGAATCATGAATTGAATCATGAATTGAATCATGAATATTGAATCATGAATTGAATCATGAATCATGAATATTGAATCATGAATTGAATCATGAATCGAATCATGAATAATGAATTGAATCATGAATTGAATCATGAATTGAATCATGAATCGAATCATGATTAATGAATTGAATCATGAATATTGAATCATGAATTGAATCATGAATCAAATCATGAATCATGAACCGAATCATGAATCATTAATCATGAACCGAATCATGAATCATTAATCATGAATTGAATTATGAATCGAATCATGAATCGAATCATGAATCATGAATCATGACTTGAATCATGAATCATGAATTGAATCATGAATCGAATCATGAATCGAATCATGAATTGAATCATGAATTGAATCATGAATCATAAATTGAATTATGAATCGAATCATGAATCACAAATCATGAATTGAACCATGAATCATGAAGGACCACATTTCACCAATTTTCCTAATACCCCCTCCTAAAGGACCAATTTTCACAATACCCCCCCAAAGGACCAAATTTCACCAAATTTTACAATACCCCCCCCCAAAGGACCAAATTTCACCAATTTTCACAATACCCCCCAAAGGACCAAATTTCACCAATTTTTACAATACCCCCTCCTAAAGGACCAATTTTCACAATACCCCCCCAAAGGACTAAATTTCACCAATTTTCACAATACCCCCCCCCCCCCAAAGGACCAATTTTTTTCAATTTTCACAATACACCCCCAAAGGACCAAATTTTACCAATTTTCACAATACCACCTCCTAAAGGACCAATTTTCACAATACCCCCCCAAAGGACTAAATTTCACCAATTTTCACAATACCCCCCCCCCAAAGGACCAAATTTCACCAATTTTCACTATACCCCCCCAAAGGACCAAATTTCACCAATTTCCACAATACCCCCCAAAGGACCAAATTTCACTAATTTTCACAATAACCCCCAAAGGACCACATTTAACCAATTTTTACAATACCCCTCCAAAGGACCATATTTAACCAATTTTTAGCCCGATCGTGAAGTACAAGGTGGAATAGACAGGATACTGTATGATGTGATAGTGAGGAACAAGGTGGAATAGACAGGATACTGTATGATGTGATAGTGAGGAACAGGGTGGAATAGACAGGATACTGTATGATGTGATAGTGAGGAACATGGTGGAATAGACAGGATACTGTATGATGTGATAGTGAAGTACAGGGTGGAATAGACAGGATACTGTATGATGTGATAGTGAGGAACAAGGTGGAATAGACATGATACTGTATGATGTGATAGTGAGGAACACGGTGGAATAGACAGGATACTGTATGATGTGATCGTGAGGAACAAGGTGGAATAGACAGGATACTGTATGATGTGATAGTGAGGAACAGGGTGGAATAGACAGGATACTGTATGATGTGATAGTGAAGTAAAGGGTGGAATAGACAGGATACTGTATGATGTGATAGTGAGGAACAAGGTGGAATAGACATGATACTGTATGATGTGATAGTGAGGAACAAGGTGGAATAGACAGGATACTGTATGATGTGATAGTGAGGAACAAGGTGGAATAGACAGGATACTGTATGATGTGATAGTGAAGTAAAGGGTGGAATAGACAGGATACTGTATGATGTGATAGTGAAGAACAAGGTGGAATAGACAGGATACTGTATGATGTGATAGTGAGGAACAAGGTGGAATAGACAGGATACTGTATGATGTGATAGTGAGGAACAGGGTGGAATAGACAGGATACTGTATTCAGGATACTTCCCAGGTCAGAAAAATGAAAACCACAAATCAAGAAAAGAGGAACTGAATACATGACGAGATCACTTACTCCTACCTCGGGGATGTTATTCCCTGCACACAGTACCCGTTATACCATCCCCATCTCTAGGATCTGTGTCACATAATGACCCAACTGTTACTATGTGTCTGGTTGTCTCACAGATTTAGCATCATGTTCTCATCAGATTGAACAGTAACTGATAATATAAATATTTTTATGTCCACTAATGTCTGCATGGCCATTGCCTGAACTGTGTGACTTACTGATTCACATGTTACATATATGACAGATGTGCTGTTATACAAAATATCCAGATATTTACTTACTGTACATTAACCAAACTTGCACTAGATTGATGGATCATCGCACAACTGTTTGCTATGAGTTATAGTACATTTGTGGTTGTCACGGACATACTAAGCAAATAACAAATAACGAACAGGTTGTAGACCTTCTGAATCGCCTCAAACATCGCTCACACCCCCACACAGTTCAGGTTTGCCACCACCTATTGAATACAGGCAATAGGACCCCAATACACTCTCCCACACTGACACACAAGGCTTCTAGCTGCTCATAGACTAGCGAGGCCCACACCAGCAAGCAAAGGGTTAACGTTTCACACCTCCAGACTGTTAAATGTAAATGTAAACACACACTAAGCTTGTTAATCAAATGTATCAACAAATCACACACTGACATTCAAAGAGTTAACTTGGTCGAGCTATATTCTTCTTAACAGGCTAATGGATTCGTTAGCGTTACAAGGACGCAACATATTAAATTAGAGATTTAGTATACAAATGTACAGGGCATACAGATATAAAAAAATAATGAACAACAATTAATAGATTGACATAACAAGCAAAACAGTTTAAAATAAATCGGGTTACACTCAGAGTAGCACTTACGTGAATTGCTTTTTCTGGTCAAGGGAAATTTGCTTTCAAGATGGACAGCTTATCAATGTGAATTGATTTCCCAAAAAGTCTGACAATTTGCTGTACCTGGTCTCAGCCTTTTAAAGACACTTCCCCACCTCTTTATAGCCACAGGAGGTTGTGGCCTGTGACACTTTTTTGAATCACCATTTGCATGTTGCTTGATTTACTACCCAATTCTACTATATGACCTGACTTTTCTGTAGAGTGTCACACAGATCCAATTTTATCATTAATAAATCCCCTATGAATCTGTCCATCTTTTGATACGAAGCATGCCTTAATAAAGTGTATTCACAGAGCTCACACTCACACACTCAGTTCCTTTACTTCTCTGTGGGGCAGAATTCTTAACTTGACATATGAGCTGCCCTTCATCATGCTATTGAGGAATATGTGGTTGATCACTACTTTTATTGATTTTAAGTGGCATATTTTAAACTGAATACTTTTGTCTATATCACATATAACCTACATCGGCACATGGCCTCTTTGAGCCAGACAACATGCTGTGTGGTTCCTAAAAGTCTATTCAGGTGTCACAACTCCATTCCAGGCTAGGCTATATCTCACAGCAGGAGAAGCTGCCACAGGTGACACTCCTATCTTCTCACACTGGAATGTGCAAATACGCATTCAACAGACTTTCTGTCTTCACATTTTACACTTTAGTAGCTGAACTTATCAATGGATTTCTTTGATATATCATATTTACACTGCAGTTATGATTAATCCCTTATTCCCCATAATTATGTGATGGGTTAACTCTTATAAATAACTGTAAGTTCTCTATGTTCATGACAGCGCTGTTAGTACAATATAATTAATGAATCCTGGACTCGCCCTGTATGTATGTATGTATGTATGCATGCATGCATGTATGTATGTATGTATGCATGCATGCATGCATGCATGTATGTATAGTATAATAGTATAGAGGGCTACTAAAGTCTTACTATTTATGGCTCTGTGCAGGTGACATGTCTGTATGACCATTATATCTTAGTAATGATGAAGTATTGTCTTCCCCATCTCTATTTAGAGGACACAGAGAAGTTCTATCAGCTTCTACATCAATATGAAGATTCAGCACTGAGGATGATATATGAATATTATAAATATGATCTTATCTACATTCTGGAGTCAATGAACACTCACCGTTCTCTCATTGAGCTAAAATCATGTACTAATCTCAAGCTAGGAGGTATGGGAACTCTTCTATACATTAAACATTAACATTAAACGTTACTATTTAGAGCGCTTTCAGATTGTAGCTCCAAACCAACTTTGTGAAAGTAAAGCGATAATCTCAATACTGCAATTTAAGTTTGTGTAAAGGATACTTCAACGCAGATGAATACAAAAACTAAATAAATAAATATAGTCTATACTGTAAAAGCTATGTGCTCTAGCATTCCAGAATTTACAAAATTTGCACTCCCATTTGTTAGGTGAGTAAAGTACCTTTGATATAAAATGTCAGTGAAGAACTGTTACGTTCACAAGAGTTCTCTCAGTTAGGATTAGCACAGGCCTAGCAGGGAGCGGAGTCTAACACCAGGGGGTAAATGTATCAAGGTGCGATTTTACAAATCAAGCAATTTTCTTGAGAGAGTTGAAACCCGCAGATGTATGAAGCTGAGATTTCATGTAAAATTGCAGAGTTGTGTTTCTGTTTTCTATTTACAAAATCGCCAGAGATCAAACTCCCGACTGTTTGTCACTCCGGCTATACAAGTATCAAATGTATGAAGCTGCGATTTAGCAAACTCTCCTGAGTTTGCTTTAAAACATGCCAGATACAACACGCTGCTTGCTAGCAGCAAGTTCTGTAAACACATCACTGTTACACTGTCTTTCTATACAGCCGGAGGTCCGGTGGCTGTCAAAATTGTAAAAAAGAAAAAAAATTTAAAAAAAAGTGTGGGGTCCCCCCTCTATTCACTATTAACCCTAGTGGTGTCAGTCTACTGCTGGTTTGTCACGACTGATAGTGGGTGTATGACTGGTAGAAGGTACCTGCTGTTGTTGGCGCAACTCAGAGGAAGGCGCGGAGTCTAACGTGCCCCTGGTATTCACCAGGAACCCCCGCAAGGAAGTATGGACTCCGCTGCAGGGACACGCAGGTCGCGGTCCTTCCTAGAGTCCACAGCGAGATACAAGGGGGTGTCAGACAGGCCGGTTCAGCAACGTTCAGGTAGAGGAGGTACAAAGGGAAATCCAGAAGAATGGTGAGGCAAGCCGAGTCGGTAACCTTCAGGGAGCGCAGAACAAAGGCAGAATCCAGATAGGGGTGGTCAAACGGTCCGGGTCAAAAGGGTCACAAGCAGCACGAGGAATGTCAGGAACAATATAGCAACTGGTACACACAAACGCTGGAGACAGGAAGACCTGATACTCTGGCACTGATTAGAGGACAGGAAGAGGTTTAAATAGTGTGGGGATCCAATCAGCATCAGCGCTGCAGCGCTGTCATGCCTGCCGCCGGGAATCACATAGCGTCCCGTTGCCTAGCAACGGGGCGCGTCATACTGCTAGGAGGTGGATGGCAGGGGGGATCCGGAAGTGATGCGTCTGGTTGCAACCAGACGCGCGGTCAGGCAGTCAGGCGGCCGTGCGGACGGCGCCTGACATGGTTACGTGAAAATCTGGGAAAAATTTTGCGTGGGGTCCCCCTGATTTTCACTTATCCAGCACGAGGCAAACCAGCCGGTGTGGGTGGCACTATAGCAGGGGGACACGTAGCAGGGGTCCGCCTGCCATAATGACTAATCAGCCCCAGGCTGTTCAACGCAGGGCTGGATTCCCTAGAGGGTGGGGTCTGCCGAGAAAAACGAGCAGGCACCCCCTCTAGGTGTAGGGTAATAAACTGCGGTAAAAGTTGAAAAAAATAAACATTTTGTCCGTAGGGCATGTCACATGGAGCCTTGTTGCAGATACGTACCTCACAGGAGAATACAAAATCACAAATGTCTTGTAAAAATATATTACAAACACCTGTAATTTCTGCAAATGTGGCGGATGGCTTAAACATACATTTGCAAATGTGTGCAACAAAGACTTTTGCATTTTTATCTACAGTAGAAATGGCAGATCTGTTGCTGGCTATAGCAGTGAGCTGGGGGAAAAAATGTTGTGTATATGCTCCTTGCAGGATAACCCCACCCTTTCAAGCACCTGTTATGGCCTATAAATTGATTTGAGCAGCTTCCACTTTTGTAATTTCTGCAAATGACAACATTGGTATAATCAGAAAGGTGCTAAATCTCTGTGGGAATAAATCGGTTAAATAACAATGACATATAATGTTCTCTTATAATTTGTTGTTGTGTCAATTATTGATTAAGTAACTAGTTTGTTTCTTTATAAAGTGTCTATAAAGTGATATCTGTAATCCGGTTTTCCTTCTAGTGCTATTTGTCACTGAGAGAAGACCGTGGTGACTCTGTATTTGCTGAGACGTTGGTACGAGATATTTTGGAAGCAGGAAGAGAAGCTGTGATAGGATTCTGGAAATGTCTCTATGGTGTAAAGTATGATCCCCCACATCCTAATTTACTGGCAGTACTGGATGAAATGAGTGACAGAGGTAGGTTCTGTATATATAATAAACATATATAGTGAAATAAATAGAACTTGTGTTACTAAGTGCAATATTTCAAATGTCCTCCTTCCCTTCACTGTATTTGTATATTTGCTGAATTTGTAATCTATGGGGGGAATTCAATTGGCCGCGTTACTGTTAAAAGTAACGCAGCCTGCGCATTATTACCGTTATTATGGTAATAGTGTGCGTAATTACCGTTATCACGGTAGTTCTAACTTTTTGCTCGCAGCTCCCTGCCTAGTTAAAGCTCTTAGCGAAACGCGTGTCGGTGGACGCTGCGTTCACTGCCTTTGAGTCAGATGTTATTTTACTTCTTCGAATTACCTTGACTATAAAACATATGTATAATATTAATCTGAGTCTAATAAGAGTCGTCTTAGGCATCAATAGGAGGTATTGCTGTTTATCCTTCGCCGTTTCTATACACCACTATATTGAAATAGCAGGTTCTGTTCCTTTTGCAGACATGGCAATTAACATTATCCTTTCAATAGATTATTGATATAATCGGGACTAGTAAAGGAAATTGAAAGAACCAGTAGGGATAGAAATAATCGGAGGGTTTACATCTATTAAATCTACTTATCTAAAGCTCATATTTAGAAAATAAAGAGGATATAAATTTATATGATATAATTATAGAGCAGTAACGTGGCTGGACAGTTAATACTGTCTATTTTACCAGATTTATTTATTTTGGAATTCCTTCATTATGCACATTTTAATATTTCGCTAATAGTAGTTTTTCTACCAATAATAAAGATTAAAATAAAGTTTTTCAGTAGAATTGTTTGTCATTTTAAATAACCTAAATAAAGATTATAATTTTATATGTCTATTTTTTCCATTTGAGTGCCCCATATCACTTTCCTTCTCTCTTTTTTGCCGATTATTAAAAAAAAAAAAAAAAAAAAGAGTAAATCTTCTCCGGGACAAACCATGTTACAATGCAAGGGGGTGCCAATTAGTTTATTATTTTGCACAGAAGGAGAATACTTCCTGCTTTTTCATGTAGCACACTAATACTTGATAGCTTTATTTTTACACTGAAATGTAAAATTATTCTAAGACATGCCCTACTCCAACAATAAATCTGTCCCCACATTTTACAATTACCTCACCCTCCAATGCAACATGGTTTTGCCCAGGTGCAAAGTTACTCAATTTTTATGCTCTCCTTAGTGACTCAGGCTCTATGTATTTAACTTTTAACATTTGGCTACATTATTAAAATCAGTTGTTTCACTCAAATCACACACACACACACACACACAACAAAACTTAGGAATGCGCGTTCACAAGATGAACGTTATTTAAAAATAACAGTTTCTGCAGAAACACACACATTAACAACAATATTTTTCCGAGGTTCTTTTACCTTTCTGCAACCACCCTTCATCATCATCATCTATTTATATAGCGCCACTGTTGTACAGAGAGCTCATTAACATCAGTCCCTGCCCCATTGGAGAGACTAGGGTCAATTTTGATAGCAGTATATTTTTGGAATGTGGGAGGAAACCGGAGCACCTGGAGGAAACCCACGCAAACACAAGGAGAACATATAAACTCCACACAGATAAGGCCATGGTCGGGAATTGAACTCATGACCCCAGCGGTGTGAGGCAGAAGGGCTAACAACTTAGCCACAGTGCTGCCCTTATTTCTCTTCACTTACTGCTTTGATACATTTAGGAGCTCAGATATAAAACACATCTAATACTCACAGGTGTAGAGGAGTGTAGAGGATCTCATCAATATCTCCCCCTTGTTGAAGTAGTCATGAAGAGAGTAGGGTGTGGTGTGTGAGGCCCGTAGGATTAATGTCCCCACCTTATATAAAGTAAAGCAAGAAAGGAGTAACTTTGCTCCTGGACAAACCATGTTACAATGCAAGGGGTGTAAATTAGTTTATTATTTTGAACATAAGATAAATACTGGCTGTTTTTTCATGTACCACACAAATACTTGATAGCTTATTTGCACACTGAAATATAGAGTTGATCTAGGACATATCCTACTCAAATTATAAATCTGTCCTCACATTTTAAATTTACTTCCCCCTCCAATGCAACATGGTTTTGCCTTACTTACTTTTGCTTAACTTTCCTTAATGAATCAGGCCCAATGTGTTTTTATGGTCTACATTACTTAGATACACATGTTCTGTGCTAGCCAGTGGCATTTAAACTACAAACATGTGACACATAGCAAAGTATTAAATACATATTGTCAAGTCCATAATGAGTACAAGCCGTATTATTTGCGGGTGGTCATGGGCAGTTACAAATTATGGATGATAAAGTCAGTCACTAGCAATAGGGACCTGCTTGTGATTGGCAGTTTGCAATGCTTAGAATGATAGGTGCTTTCTTCTTTGCATGTGCATATATTATGCTCTTGTGTGCAAAGGTATTTATTTTGTTATGCATGTGAGATGGGGAGTTGTTTCTCCTGTATTTCAGAGGTTTTTGATGTTTTATTGATGCCCAACAGCAATATGTATTTTGCAAACAAAACAAATGGTTATAAACATGGACGCAAGTGTTTATGACCTATGCCTGCCGTAAACTAGGCATATTTGCTACTGTGGCTACCTCCATGTATCTCATCATCATCAATTTATATAGCGCCAACATATTCCGTAGTTCTAGGCCCTGTTTGCAAGCTTACAATATCTTGCAATAGTTGCAGCTGTACATACACCTGCAATGGTATTTTTTTGTGAAATTTGTGTCTGTGATTTAGGTAACAATTGCGGCCCCTCTGCCACAGAGTTTATAGTATAAAACTATGCTCCGTTATTCAGTGGAAAGACTCAATGGAAATTTAGTGTACAGTACCTATTATAGGACAACTCCTATCTGCAGTGAAGAATAAAGATAGCCATTTTCTTGTAGCGCACCTCTTCCTGGTAAATAGTTCTGTGCTTACTGGGGTAGGTGGGACTTGATGAAGTGATTGGTTTCATATCCCTGCTCACCCAGGAATTGCCTGCTCTCTCTGGAGTCCAGGAGGTCTCCTCCTAATTCGGGAGCCTCCAGGAGATTCAGGGAGTGTAGCAAAAATGCTTTTTAACACTTATTTTTAGAGATGAGCGGGCTCGGATATCTAAAATCCGAGCCCACCCGAACGTTGCCGATCCGAGCCGGATCCAAGACAGATCCGGGTATTCCCGCCAATTGCAAATCTGAAACTGAGGCTCTGAGTCATAATCCCGCTGTCGGATCTCGCGATACTCGTATTCTATAAATTCCCCGCTAGCCGCCGCCATCTTCACTCGGGCATTGATCAGGGTAGAGGGAGGTTGTGTTAGGTGGTCCTCTGTCCGGCTATATCTCGTGCTGTGCTGTGTCCTGTCCTTCTAAGGGCATTGTTATTTCCCCATTATTCCCAAGTTAAAAAAAAATAAAAAAAAAATATCCAAAAACAATCCTGCAGTATAAGTCCATTGGTACTGCTATATTACAAAGTTCACTGATTCAGCAGTATAAGTCCAGTGGTACTCTCCTGTGCCGCATATAATTTTTAAAGGCTTTGCCGAGTGTGTGTGGCTTAGGGGTACGCTCTCTTGTGCTACATATAATGGAAAACAAAAATTTGGAGGATAAAGCTGCGAGGAAAAAGCTCAGTTTTCCTAAAAGAGCCGCTGGCGGGGATGCTGATAACATCTGGTCCGGACTGAAGGACCTGCCAACCATTGCAGACATGTCTACTCTCGCTGCATTGGATGCTGTCACAATAGAAAAAATAGTGGAGGATTATTTTGCTGACACCATCCAAATAGACATGTCAGACAGTCCATATTGTTACTGGCAGGAAAAAAAGGCAGTTTGGAAGCCCCTGTACAAACTGGCTCTATTTTACCTGAGTTGTCCCCCCTCCAGTGTGTACTCGGAAAGAGTTTTTAGTGCAGCGGGGAACCTGGTCAGTGAGCGGCGAAGGAGGTTGCTTCCTCAGAATGTTGAAAAAATGATGTTCATAAAAATGAATTATCAATTCCTCAATGAAGTACAGCACTGCCCTCCAGATACTACAGAGGGACCTGTGGTTGTGGAGTCCAGCGGGGACGAATTGATAATGTGTGATGAGGAGGAAGTACACACTGTAGGGGGAGAGGAATCAGAGGTTGAGGATGAGGACGACATCTTGCCTCAGTAGAGCCTGTTTAGTCTGTACAGGGAGAGATGAATAGCTTTTTTGGTGTGGGGGCCCAAACAAACCAATCATTTCAGCCACAGTTGTTTGGTAGGCCCTGTCGCTGAAATGATTGGTTTGTTAAAGTGTGCATGTCCTATTTCAACAACATAAGGGTGGGTGTGAGGGCCCAAGGACAATTCCATCTTGCAACTCTTTTTTTGGCATTATGTGACCATTCAATACTCGTTTGCCATGAGCACAAAGTAAAACAAAATTAAAACAAATTCAACAAATTAAACCAAAAGTAAAATGCCCTGTCATAATCAAAAACAAGAGGTATTGACATGCTAGAACTACTGTAGTGTTTATAACTTATAAACATTACACTTGAAAGCTTGAGCCTTTAAATGAAAAAGTCACTCTTCATTGCACGAATATTTGCAACAGGGACAGTTTTTTTGTTAACAAAGTCAACTAATAACACTTAGACGCTGCCAGTCTTTCACATACTTGATGGGATCTCAATGATGAATGCTCTGTACCATGGTCATCTAAAACAAGAGTTATTGACGTGCTATAACTACTGTAGTTTTTATAAATTATAAACACTACACTTGAAAGTTGGAGGAGGTATTGTGGCCCCGGTACCAAATTGGGTACCGGGGCCACTCCACTATGCAGTCCAGATAGAGGAGTATCAGATATTAAACAAAGTTGACTGTTGCTGCCAAATCATAAATTAATAAAAATAACCTGTCATTGTCAAAAACAAGAGGTATTGACACGCTCGAACTACACCCTGTACATGCTGCAGAGGATGTAGGAGCAGGCAGCTGTGCAGTGGAATTCAGACCATTTGAAGGCAGAGGTATTGTGGCCCCGGTACCAAATTGGGTACCGGGACCACTGCACTATGCAGTCCAGAAAGCTACCTCGGTGAAACGTTTTGGACTAAAAACAATATTGTGAGGTGTGAGGTGTTCAGAATAGACTGGGAAATAGTGGAAATGATTGTTATTGAATGTTATTGAGGTTAATAATAGCGTAGGAGTGAAAATAAACCCAAAAACTTGATTTTAACACTTTTTATGTTTTTTTCAAAATAAATCCGAATCCAAAACCTTAAATCCAAACCAAAACCTTTTATCAGGTGTTTTGCGAAACAAATCCGAACCCAAAACCTCAAGCAAATCCTAATCCAAAACACAAAACACGAGACACGAGACACCAAAAGTGGCCGGTGCACATCCCTACTTATTTTGTTGCATTGACCTCTGCCTTCACTAAAATAGTCACATGATGGACAAGTGACAGATCAGTACTATGTGCTGCTACAAACATTATGATGATCTGAGTGGCTTCTAAATTATGTATCAAATGGAAGACCTCAGTCAGATTAATTTTAAAATTGTTAAACAATTGTTGTGTATGTGTATATATATATACATACACATACACACACACACACACACACACACACACACACCAATATATGGTAATATGAGGTGTTTCTTGCATTTAGGTGACACTCGGTGGAGAAGATACTGTTGGATGAACATGGACACAACCTGACTCCAGGACTCAAAAGGTAAAGAAATCTTATGTTCAATATGGTGAAATACTCCAACCCTGATATATTTGGATGATGGTTTGATCTTTTATGAATTATCAGTTATGTTGTGAACACTGGGCCATAATACATTTTTTAGCTGATTTTTGGAAAAAGAAAAGAACCAATGAAAATGCAGAAATGTATCACATTCAGTAGGTTCCATGACTGCCAGTTCTTCATCACCTACATTGTACCTATTGTAGGTACACAACACATCTAACACATATTATCTAAGACAGTGATAGGCTACAATAAGTAGCTGGAGGGCCGGAGGATTGGCCCTTCAGCCTTCAAAAAGGCCACACAGTGAAAGGAGGGAGCACACAGTGCTCCAGGTATGCCGTGTGATCTTCCTGTACTGTGCAGAGGAGGTCACGTGAAGCGGAAGTCGGCTCCCCCGATTTAATCAGATCAGGAGGAGACGGCTGGGGGGACAGAAGCCAAAGGCTTATTTAAATTACATTACTTTGCTTACAAACACAATGGGATTTTTTTTAACATTATAAAAATCACCTTTTATTACCATCTAATTTAAGGGGTTGTCTGTTGTCAAATGATTTTGATTTTTTGGCTTTTACATCGCATCTTCCAGCGTCATTTACTAAAACATTACTGCTTCATTAACAAGATCTTTTAAGCTGTATCAATACATTTAGTAGAAGATGTCGGGGGGTCAAATAAAGTAATCTGAAGGTGGACAGCTCCATTATTATATAGACGAGACAGAAACACACATTGATGAATAGTTACAGGGAAGATACTCTATAGAAACAAAGGTGGTCAGCAACCCTGAAAACACAATAGAAGTATTACTGGGTAGAGGGACATGAGAGGATCATTTGTGTTATAGCTGATAGAAGAAAGAAGGTTCATTACACAACCCTAAAAATGGGTCTCATAATAAAACTGGTTTATAATAAAACCATTTAATGATGAATAGCTTTTAAAATAAATTATGGAAATTATGTTCCTTCAAAGTGATAGAGAAATTTGAATAAAGAAAGAAATATACTTCATGAATTAGGAGCTTTATTATTATTATGTTATTTCTTTTATTTATATTCCACTTTGTATCATTTTAGATATTCAGAAAACACACAAGCAACATCTTCTGGAGAGAACTCAGAATCTAGTGGAGCACAGACCCCCGAGATCTACCCAGGAACAGCAAAGTTTCTACATTACTGAGCGTTATGTGAACATGATTGTTGTCTCCACCGAGCATTTCAGACAGCGATCTCAGCATGAGCTCATAGAGACTGGGAGAAAGCATGAGGATATAATGAGAAGGGAACGGTTTATGTTGGACCATATATCCATTAACAAGCTATTCCGCTGGTCCTGCCAAAAACACTGTGTGCCAAATGTAGTGATGGTGAGCGGGGTACCGGGAATAGGGAAGACCACACTGATGCAGAAGTTTGTCTATGACTGGGTGACTGGAAAACTCTACCAGAGATTTCCTTTTGTCTTATTCTTCAAATTCCGGGAACTCAACAGACTGGATAATGTCAGCTTGGAGGGGATGATCCTTCAACAATATCCATATCTACAGGGTCAGCTTCAAAACATCTTACAGGATCCAGAAAAACTGCTCTTTATATTTGATGGTTTAGATGAAAGTAATCACCAAATAGATTTTACATCAAGTCAGTTGTATCATAATACACAATGGACAGAAAGCACCGGGTTGATTGTGGTTAGTTTGTTCAAACAGTCTCTTGTGAAAGGTTGTTCTGTGTTAGTGACCAGTCGCCCAACTAAACTGGCATCAATTGGCATATATAGTTTTCGACAAGTTTTAGAGATCATGGGATTCTCCCCCAAAGAAATACAGAAATACTTTGAAATGTTTTTTCAAAATAAAGACTTGTCAGAGAAGGCGTTTCATCATGTGAGAGAGAATGACACATTATACACCTTCTGTTACATCCCATCGTACTGCTGGATCATCTGTACAGTATTATCAATGTGCTTCAAAGTCCAACCAACAACCACTGATCAGCTGATGTCATCATTGCCCAAAACAGTGACACAACTCTTGTGACTTATGTCAACAACATTCTGTCCAATCACAGCCAGGATATCCGTGGTGCCCGGGAACTGATGACATCTATTGGGTGGATGGCAGAACATGGGGTAATGAATCACCTCATTGTATT
Source organism: Mixophyes australis (assembly GCA_036250195.1). Lineage (NCBI taxonomy): Eukaryota > Metazoa > Chordata > Amphibia > Anura > Limnodynastidae > Mixophyes > Mixophyes australis. The sequence goes on from JAVHZZ010000012.1 coordinate 89,674,408, forward strand.
TGAAGAAAGAAATCTGCAATCATTCAATGTAGACACTTCCTCACATCTCAGGTCAAGTTTTCTGATGGAATCTGATCAATCTCCTAATGTGACCTTCTCCTTCTTACATCTCACCCTCCAGGAGTTTCTGGCTGCTCTGGTCCATTATCTGGACTATTCTCCTGAGAAGTTGCGGAGAGCACTTGATAAAGCTAAATCTTATACAGATGGACGAGGTGAAATATTTCTCCGCTTTCTCTGTGGTTTTTTGGACAGTTCTACTAGATCCATTTCCAAATATTTAGGAGACTTTTCTATTAAAGCTTTTAAAGATGTAACCCAATCTGCATCGCAGGAAATCTCCAGTTCTGAAGACTTGGATTTAGAAAATAGTTATTTTAAAAAAATTGTACCTTTTAGGTATCTGAGGATTTTCTTAGCAGCAGTCCAATGCTGTTTTCTGGGATTTTGCACAAACTGACTCACTTGACTCACCACATATGTGATGTCTGGATGAGTTCCAACACTTGCATCCATCAAACTTCCAATTACACTCTGATAGGGGATTTCCTTCATCTCCTCTATTTCACATTCACTTGTTGGTGACATATCTTTGGTCAATTTGGATTTTAATCAATTGGGGTACTTACTGGTTTAGCATCTGTCATCCTGTACTTTAGGAGCATAGAGTGTTGGTGACAGCCCCAGCATTCAAATTTTGTGAAATTCTTATTCCCAGCAGATCTTAGTGTGCAAAACAGAAAACTAATTTGCACCCCTTGCATTGCAACATGGTTTTGTCCAGGAGACTGAAATAAGATAACTCTTCATTTAAGATCCTTAATGAATCAGGCCCCAAGTCTTTCCATCTAAATTTTTTTACCAACAGACTTTTTACACTATGCGATTTATCTGGCCTGCTAACAACAATTCATCCACATATACAACAATGATGAACAGCTTTCCACGTATCATTTTGTGGTATATACAGTGGTTAGTCTCTGAATGTACAAAGTCCATGTTAATCAACATAGTTTAAAATTTGATGCACTAACTCTGGCCAGTTTGTTTCAAGCTATACAGAGATTTCTTTAATAAATATACGTTTCCCTCCGGAAACATGTTTTCAGTATAATGCTCAGAGAGTTATATAGATTTCCTCAACTAATTCCCCATTTAGGAAAGCAGAGTCAACTGGTGGAGCAACAAATCATGCAACGTAGACATGGCAATGACTAAACAAAGTGTACTGTACCTTGCCACAGGTGAGAAGATTTCCCCGTAATCAGTTCTGGACATCAGAGTAAATCCCTTACAAAGCAAGCCTTGAAACAGGCAATCAATTCCATCTCTTTTTAGCTATTTACAGAAAATCCATTTGTTTTTAATTGTTTTATGGTGGCTTGGCCTATTGACAACAGTCCAGGTTTGGTTCTTATTCAAGATGTCATTTCTGTATCTACAGCTGGTTTATAGTATTCCCATCCATCACTGGATGTTGCTGCTTGGGAATTTTGTGGTTCTGAGAATGCAAAGTTTGCATTTTAATCACAGTATTTCCTTGGAGGTTTGCCCTTATTGCTTCTTGTAGAACTTTTTGTCTCCTGTTGCTTGTCGAGATTCAAAGTCTCTGCCTCAAACACATTTGAGAATGTAGGCATGTCAAGTATTACTACCTTTTCTTGAACATCACTTTTTTTTCTCCACTAAGTGGTGTTGTTTCCAATCATTCACCCCGTTACACTGTCTGCAGGGCAAACCCACATGTCTTTTGCTGGCGTTTTCACTTTTATGATAGATAAGACGTGCTTTTCTACAGGCAAGCCAATGGGTCTAATGGCCCTATCCACATCATCAGGGTTTGGGTCATCACCTAGGTCACTTTAACAATTTTTCACGCTTTAACTGCATCTCCATAACGAATTTCCACATGGAATAATTCTTTAAGCCTTTAAATTTCATAAAGCCCATGTTTGCACTTGGAATATACATTTTTATTTCTCTGATTTAAAGGTTGTGTATCCCATTCAACAAGTTCCTCACACTTGGGATGCTGGGCCCATAACCTACTGGCAGAGCCTACTGGCATATATCTGTAAAAGGCTACACATTAATAACAACCAGGTTGATGGTTTATTATAAAAGGATACACTGAAGTAACTGTGATAAAGGATAAAGGATATATATGCTGTGACAGGATGGACCGCCTATGCCACTCTGTCTGTTGTTGCTGGGAACCAGCTGGGCCTACTTTGCTACGGTTCTATTCCTGTATGCCAATTGCCCCCTCTAACCACAGTAGGAGGGGCTAAAGCTGCTGCCACCACTGGACTCCTGCCCCACATGCAGAACCACGTTCCTTCTGGGTAACTGTCGCTGCTAGGTTACCCCCTTGCTGGTACACCATGGCTGGTACCCCTGACCACTTGCTATGGATCAGGGTTGCTCTGGATGGATTCCCCCCTGGCCTATCACTCTGGCTAGAGCTGCTGGGTAGCAGGCAGTGTGGTGGTACTGAAAAGCTGGGTCCAAACCTCAGAACACCCGGGAACGGATTAGAGTTGGGTCTAATCTGTAGGTCACAGGAACTTCAGCATAGAAGAGGTTGTCAAGCAGATCTTTGAAGCAAGTGATGTTTATTCAGCTCCAGTAGTCCTAATAACAGGCCCGGCACTCCCATTAGGCAAGGTTAGGCAGTTGCCTAGGGCGACGGGCTCTGGTGGGCGCCACAGAAGTATTGTACTTTAATACTGTTGTCCTTTAATACGGTGCGGCGACCGCTGAGCATACCATCCGCGGCCGCCGCACAGCTTCAGATAGATCCACAGGGAGAGGCGAGGGGCCATGGATCGTGACCGCCGCCCTCCCCTCCAACAGCTGATGGGGCGGAACGTCCCTCCGACTCCTCTCCTCTACTCCCACTCCTCACTGACTGTCGGGCGTGATATCATCATCATCATCACGGCCCGTCAGTGTCAGTGAGGGACGGGACCCAGCAGCGAGGAGCATCTTTATGGAGTCACCTTTAAGGTAAGGAAAGAGAGGGGAGGGGAGGGGAACATTTAGACCCAGGGGGGCGCATTGAGACCCAGGGGGGGGGGGGCAGTGTGCTGGGGGGGTATTTTGAAATTGCGCCTAGTGCGCCAAGGACCCTAGCACTGGCCCTGCCTAAGAAGGACAGTTCACACGCCAGTTTGTGGTACTAGTCTTTCCAGAAGCATAGATGGTACAATAATGATGCATTCAGTACAAACCAGTGCTGTTTTATATAGTTTTGGACACAACCTCACAGGGTAGCCAGCCCCCTAAGTTATTTTTAGTAACAGGATGCAATATGTTTACCCAAACATTGATTTAAATGCAATATCTACTTAACAAAATTTACACTTTTCTGCGATACCCTGAATCCCATTGATCGGAGATTTCCTGTCACTTTAACCAGGATACAGGCAACAGTTCCCTGCCGTGCATCCAAGTTTTGGTCACTCACATCGACTAGACTTGTTTAGCATTTCCTGCTATCCGCAAAACAGACTCCCTCCTCACATATGCCTAATTGGGGTTTTGTAACATTGCTAGAGGAAATCTCCAAACAAGACATTTCCTCTACCAAAATACACAAAACACTTCCTCAACAAATGGTTATTGCATCAGAAATGAATACCTCAGAAATGCATGCCATTCCATACAAAGTGCCATACGATATAGTAAAATCAGTACATTCCAATGATATAAATAAGTGCCCTGGGCTATTTCCTTTAAATAAATTTATACTAGAAGTTATTTATAAGTGATCCAGTTACATGTACCTTCAGGCTTAAACAGATGAATGCAGCAGGCACTATTGTGGAATACAGGTAAACTGTCTTAGAGAGGCTATGTACTACACATCTACACATCTGTGTCGTACATGTATCTATCAAATCTCAGCAGGGTAGACACTTATAAGACACTGTACCTCCGTGCAGTCTCCGACACCACTGTCACACTATTACCCTCTACGCAGTACAGCAGGGGCGGATGTGCAGATAGAAAGCCGGGAGCTGCAGGCAAATAGGTCATGTAAGCGCAGTAGCGCTGTGACAACTGTTTTTTAATCTGCACTTGTCATTTTATTCCTTTATTCACTCATCCTCAGAGCTTTTATTGTACATCTTACATTATAGCGTGAGCCAGAACATGTCAGTAATTATGACTGACATGTGTTATCGCTACTGATATCATGTATCATCATTTTCTAAACACTCAAAGGGAGTTACATGTTTTTGCTAGAATACATATGAACATTGGGCCCCAGGTAAAGTTGGATGAATTTGAGGGCAAAATGTAGCCGTAAAATATATCTGAAATAAATGTCACAATGTGTTTATGCTAAACTGCATGTATCTTAATGTGATATGTGTAACTCGGCATACAGTGTTATATGCCTCTGTGGCTTACAGGTACGTTTTAGACACATGATACACTTTAAGTCTATTACGATGCAGTAGATATGCCAACCATCAGCAACAACTTGATGATGACGGGTGGTGTTTTAGTGAAATATTGAAAAAATAAATAAAATAAAAAACAACTAAGTCAGCTTATGAAAACATGAGCTCATAGAAAAGTATTTTGAGTAATGAATTACTTCATTCGGCTGAAGTTATTAATATGTCATTTCCAGTGTTCATATTTCCATTTTCTTCTAAATTTACACTGTAATGTAGCACTATATCCACCAGTTATTGGGGTTAAGTAAAAGTATCTTAATCAGTATATAAGCTTTCATTTTGTACATGCCTGATAGTCATCTTACTTTTATGAGCCGCGGCTGTGTCCGTAGCCGCTGCGGCTCACTCTCCTCTGCGTCCCGGCTGTCTCCTTGACCACCAGAACGTCACTCATGGATTCCAGCCCGGCACGGTCGGACGTGGAGCTGTCAAAACTCTGCGTCCAGCCGGAGAGATTGGCCGGTCACGTGCGCATTAGGAAATTATTTATTATCAGCCTCCTGTTGCTGATTGGTCAGGTTGGACTACCCTGTTCTTATTGGCTGCTCTGGGTATTTAAAGCAGGGAGGACTGGACCTCCCTGCCGGTTATAGTGTTTCCAGTCCTTTTGTTGCTGACCTGCTGTTGGATTCCTGCCTGCCTGATCTTTCGTTGTGACCTTTTGCCTGTACCTTGGACTTTGCATGTTTGCCTGTGACCCTGACCTTTTGGCTTGTATTCTGGACTTTGCCTGTTTGCCTGTGACCCTGACCTTTTGGCTTGTATTCTGGACTTTGCCTATTTGACGGTGACCCTGATCTTTTGGCTTGTTTTCGGGACTTTGTTGTTTCACTACAGACCTCTGACCTCGGCCTGCTGCTGATCACCCGTTCCAGTCTGGGCTGGTGCCTCCGGTTCCATCTGTGCTACGGCCATCACTGATGAGCTTTTACTACTCTGAGCTTAAGACCTGGGGGCATCTGAGTACCTGTGAGTATAGTGTCACGATTTGAATAGGTTTTTATCGATCCCTTTGCCTCTGTCTTGTAGAGATCTTACTCCGGAGTGACAGAGGATAATGGAGGCAACACACAGATTGAATAACAGTAGTAATAAGACACTGGAGATGATAATAAAATGAAAGATTAAATTGCTTGATGATACAATAGATATATAGGCTGATGGTATAATGGCAATGGAAGAATATATATAACATAAGTAAAGCACACACGGCAATGGGATACAGGTAGAATGCAATTCACAATATATATTTCAATTGTTAGTAACTCTTAGCAACTGTATGGGAGGAGCAAGTAATAGTCCAGACATAAAAATGACAAATAGAGGACACGTGAATCCGGAGATGTAACACACGGCAGATGAAGGTGGATTACTGATGTCAATAACAGTCCTGAAAGAATGATAATATATTCCACGTAGCAGGTGGTTACAGGTATCACGATAATTCTCAGGACAATATACTGATATAAATCCCACTTGATTAAATGGAGCAGAGAGCAAAACAGTCCGTTACTTAGAAGCAATGGAAAGCTAAGAATCCAAGCCGCGTGCCGCCCCGTAGGGCCAATATCTTCCAGCAATAATCCAATAAAGAAAGATCTTTAAGTACACAAGAAGAAGTTCAACTGTAGTAACTTTAAGGCAAGCTCACCATGGAGCGCAGCCGCAGCAGCACAGCGAGCGGAATCACAGGAAAGTCTTTAACAGGAGTCAGCATTAACATACAGCAACAGGTGCACAGAATCAACCCGAGTATGCAGTAATCAACTCACGAAAGATGTTTCAATCCGTAGACTTGACAGCAGCGAAGTTCAGCGGACCAGCATAGGACTACAGGTACCAGATGCAATGATGTAATCAGCGGGAGTCCAGCCAGCAGGTAACCACAATGGTAGATTCAGCATACAGCGTGGAACTACAGGTACCAGGTGCACTGATGAATATAGAAAAGTTCAGCCAGCAGGTCACAACAGCAATAGACTCAGGAGGCCCAAACAGAGGAACAAGTAATGGTAACCAGGAGCAAGGCAAGCTGAGTAACACGAAGAACAGGCAATGAGCCAGGAATCCTTGGTAGTTTAAATAATACTCCAGAGCCAATGAGAATCAGTGAGGAGGTCCAAATCAGGTAACCAAGAACACCTGTGTGAAAGTAGTGTCTCTGAATGTCAACAAATCCAACTGCAGTTCATAAAGAAAAGTCACAATGCCGGCACCTATCTAAGGGACACATATAAAGCTCTACTGGAAAGACAGCTGCTGAAGGTGAAGACCTCTACTTTAAACTGTTCTAAAAGCTCATCTTGATGGTCGTAAGCCCTAACACTTACATGACAGTTGTGCTGAGAGGTTGTCACTCACCGGACTGTGAGTGCTTCTTCCCGTATATTTAGGAACCGTGGCCGTCCTCCATCCTGAGGGTCTGCGCATGCGCAGCCCTTTCAAACCCTTCAGTACCTGTTCCTTTAACTTAATTGGCAGATCAGGCAACACTCCCTATATTAAGCACCTGTGGTCAATACCACGTGGCCTGATCTTGGAGTCTCATTCCCCATGAGCCTCTGAAGGTGTTCCTGTGTTTCCTCGTGTATTCAGCGCTGCTGATTCCTGTGGTTTCCAGACCACTTCTACTCCTGTGGTTTCCAGACCACTTCAACCCTCCTGTGTATCATCGTGACTGTTAGCTGATTCCTATCCGCTGCCTCCGTGCACTACAGTCTTCAAACCACTTCAACTCTGCCGTGTATCATCGTGACTGTTAGCTGATTCCTATCCGCTGCCTCCGTGCACTACAGTCTTCAATCTACTTCAACTCACCTGTGTTTCATCGTGACTGTTTGGCTGATTCCTACCTGCTGCCTCCGTGCGCTTCAGTCTTCAGCTCATCTCATCTCTCCCGTGTTTCCTCGAGACTGCTACAACTGATTCCTATCCGCTGCTCTCCGTGCTCAACAGTACCAGCTCAGCTCTGCTCTCCCGTGTTTCATCATGGCTGCACCTGCTGGTTGCTACCCGCTACCTCCGTGTACCTGCAGAGTCCTGCTGACCGCTACTCCTCAGTTCTACTCGTGTCTACAACAGCTGATCCGCTCTCCGTGCTTCTCAGTGTTCCTGCTGGTCTCTACTCGCCAGTCTGCATCGGATCTGCGCCTCGCTGATTTCGTCTCGTCTGGACCATCGCTACTCTTCAGGGTCCACCAGGAGTCCAGTTCTGCATGCTACTGCTTCCTGAGTATTTGTTCCCCTGCTGGTCTACCTACCTGTGCGCTGCACCTACTTGATTACCGCTTCACTCTTCTGGGACTTCGCATCCTGCCGGCCTCCAGCCGTTCAGGTATCTCTGCACTCCTGTCTGACAGCCTGCTCCTGAATCACGGTATGCATACTTCTCATTGACTGTGCTGGTGTATTGCATATCTTGCTGGACTGAGTTTGTTCTCCTCTGGAGTTTACTATCCGCTGAGACTATTACCATCATTGACTGTTATCTTTTGCCCGGATAGTTTCAGTGACTTTCTATTATTGCAGTGCTGTTCAGTCATTTATATATTGTGCATATTATTGTGGATCAAGTTTAAGGTGCCCGTGTATCCTCTGTATTGCAGTCTCTCCCCGTGCTCCTCCTCACATATATATTCAGTGGTACAACTTGCTAGAGGCAGACCACTGATCCCTGTTTCCGGTGTCACCTGTTCCAGTATCCTCTCACATAGCAGCGGTACAACTTGCTATCCGCAGACCACTGACTCTCATCACCTCCTCGTTTCTGTTGGACATTCCTCCTCACTATAGCAGTGGTACAACTTGCTACCGCAGACCACTGACTACCCTCACGTGTCCTTTGTCCATACAGTTCCTCGTGTATTACTACATCCATATTACCAGTGCTGCTAGTCATAGACTTTCCTGAGCATCTCTATCATCTGCTATTTCCTGTTCCGTGATCACCCTGCTACCAGAGTACCATATTACCATCTATACTGCTCTGGTAAGCCTATCACCTGGTGATCCCTGGGTAAAGACTCCTAGTGCCCGTGACAGAGGTTCAATAGTTGTGAAGACTTTTGGAGGATGGCCTGGTGTCGAGAGCCAACAAAGAAGCCACTTCTTTCCAGAAAAAACGTCAAGGACAGACTGCTATTCTGCAAAAAGGACAGGGATTGGACTGCTGAGGACTGAGGTAAAGTCATTTTCTCTTACGAATCCCCTTTTAGATTATTTGGGCATCTGGAAAAACGCTTGTCTGGAGAAGGAAAGGTGAGCGCTACCATCAGTCCTGTGTCATGCCAACAGTAAAGCATCCTGAGACCATTCATGTGTGGGGTTGCTTCTCAGTCAAGGGAGTGGGCTCACTCACAATTTTGCCTAAGAACAATAAATAAAGAATGGTACCAAAACATTCTCTTAGCGCAACTTCTCCCAACCATCCAAGTACAGTTTGGTGATGAACAATGCCTTTTCCAGAATGATGGATCACCTTGCCACAAGGAAAAAGTGATAATTAAATGGCTCAGGGGATCCAAAAATTTTTGGGGTCCATGGCCAGGAAACTCGCCAGACCTTAATCCCTTTGAGAACTTGTGGTCAATCCTCAAGAGGTGGGTGGACAAACAAAAACCCACAAATTTTGACAAACTCCAAGCATTGATTAGGCAAGAATAGGCGGCCATCAGTCAGTATGTGGCCCAGAAGTTGATTGACAGCATGCCAGGGCGATTTGCAGAGGTCTTCATAAAGATGGGTCAGCACTGCAAATATTGACTCTTTGCATAAACTTAATGTAATTGTCAATATAAGTTAGTAAAATGTATATTATATGCAGAAAAATGAGTTTTGAACCCAACTCTACATAACCCCCTAATATTCTTATATTTCACAGGGGTGGGGACACATTATCTAATTTTTCATGAGTCAGAAACAGGTAATTTATAGTGCAGAATATTGTGACTTTGAATTGTTTATTGTGTACTAATCAGTGGTCGAGTGGAAATGTAGAAGTGGTATGAAATATGTAATTGGAATGTAAGTGACTAGAATTAGACAATTTTACAATGAAAGCAGTAAGGGAAGTGGCAGTATGGCATACCACCATGTACAACCCCACTTCTACCCAGGGTGCTTGTCACGAGGAAGGTATCTGCACCTGCAAGTATTGGCACAACTACACTAGGAGGCGCGGAGTCTAACACGCCGCCGGTTTTTAATAGGGACCCCCGCAAGGAAGTTTGGACTTTGCGTTGAACGACGTGCAGGTCGCGGCCCTCCCAGGTAGCTACTTGCGAGGTGATGGAGATAATCGTTGTCGTACAGGCAGGAGTCAGAACCAGATGGGCAGAGAAGATACCAAATCAGGAAGCGAAGATTAGTCAGCAGGCCGAGGTCAGAACCAAAAGAATACTATGCAGGACAGTAGGAGGATCCAAAAGCGAAGTCAGGGGGAGCCGGGTCAGTAACGAGAAACAGATGGCAGGCAAGCTGTATATATATATAAATATATCAGGTACGCTGGAGGCTAGGATACTAGTTGCTCTGGCACCCTAGTGGTGTCAGAGCAGGTCTTATATAGTGGGTGATCCTCTCTCATTGGTGGGCAGTGGTTCGGCGGTCAGAAGCGCTGACCGCCTACCGGAACTTCCACTGTGCCTCCCGTCGCTACGGCGACGGGCACGCATGCGCACCCGACCGCCGGAGAAGCGTCCCCGTTGCTTAGCAATGGGGCGCTCTGACAAAATCAGGCGTGCGTCCCTGCCTAGCGAGGAAGCACGGGGACGGCGTCTGATAGTGCTATTCTTAAAAAACCTTATTAAGCCAAATAATATTGTCTTGTGCATCACTGTTTTTTTTTTTACTAAAACTCACAAGCATCAACATATACACAAAATTCTATTTATTCTGATTTTCTCCTACAGTTTGAGTGACAATTATCTGACAGACAGATCCTGCACCCAGCTGGCACCTGGTATAAGTAATAACTGGTTCCTGAGGAAACTTGATCTGTCTTATAACAATCTGGGAGGTTCTCACTTCTGTGAGTTGGCCACTGCTCTGTCCAGTCCAACATGCCGGATAGAGGAATTACTGTAAGTATAACAGATCTGTACAGGATGAGACATGTGGGAGATCAATGTATGAGATACACAGAGAGTACTGGTGAGGAGTCTGACATGTGTGAGCACTATGTATAAGGAAGTTATTGTGTCTCATTAATGCTGCATTATCTGTGAGAGAACATGTCTATGTGGGAGAAAGGATGAGACAACATCTTATAGAGCCACTACACATATATATTACACACAATCCTCATGTCCTATAACACTGACCCTCTATGATCTCCAGCAGTTATACAGCTTCTACAGCTGTCACTCCCATCACCTGTCCTCACCTGTGTGACTGCACAACGAGAACTGACTGTGGAAACTGTCCTTCCTGGGATATGGCTTATATATAGGAAGATATACTGACATACATAGAGAGGACACAATGTTCCCACTAAATCAGTTGTGTTATTATCCAGTATTTATATAACAATATTGTATACAGCACTGTACAATGGGTAGTAAGATAATAATAGTACTAAAGCAACGTTGCATTCCATAGAGTTTTGTCGTAGACACAGAGATTATCCATGGATATGGCCCCTCCCCTTAACCCCAATTAGTCCAATTGTATGGACTAATGAACTTGTGTTCTAACTTGTGTAGACCTTGACGAATATGAATGTTCTTAGTGGACAACCAGACATAATTTCCAATACGAAACTTGAAGTGTCTAATCAGAGAATCTCTTGGCCCGAACTGTAGATTGTGACAAAGCTCAGTAAACCTTGCTCCAAACAGATTTCAGAGTTTTGGCAGTATCAAAACCATCAGAAGAATGAGCTTGAACAGCAGAGAATAAAGAATGAGCTTTAGGATTAAGCCGTAAATGCAATAAAGGGAGATTCCAGAGGCAGAATGTGAAGAGTTCTTGGTAGATGTTCCTCCCAATCATCTTGCCAGTGTGGGGTTTAGCATCTCATATACTGCTGTAGACCCTGATTTACTTTTCTGTCTGTCTAGTTTTGGTGTTCGGCTGATGAGAAGTTGAGGTTGATTCCAAGTAATTTACAAAAAGCTCTCCAAAAACGAGCTGTATATACAATATTATCAGGAATATCATGTAACTTTAAGATATGTCGACTGAACAAGGAGGCCAATGTCTTAGCAGTCGACAGTCTGGTATGAAATTAGCCATCTGGCTGAATCCGTTTACCATCACTCAAATAATAGTGAAGCCTTTTCAGGCCAGCAAGTCCCCAATCACATCCATGGATATGTGCATCCAGGGGCATTTAGGAACAGGTAATGGATTCAATAAACCACAAAGAATGGTTTGAGGAACCTTATTGTGGAAACAAGTCTCACAAGACAGTACATAATCTCGAATGTCTTCTCTCCGTGTTGGCCACTAAAGCAATCTGGAATGGACTTTAGTCATCTATCTAATACTTGGATGTCCAGGAAGTTTATGATCAGACAATTCACACAACACTTGTTGCAGAAAGGAATCAGGAACAAAAAAGAGATCTTTCAGAGTTTCCGTGGGAATAAAACGTTGGTGTTTTAATTTGGAAGAACAGGTGTGTCATCCGGGATATTATCATGGTTATTCAGAAAATCACATAACAGGAGAGCATCAGCTTTAAGATTCATTGAACTTGCATTATAGGAAATAACAAAATTAAACCTGGTGAAGAAAGGGGCCCATCGTGCTTGCCTGGGTGTTAGCCTCTTGGTGGATCCAATAAATTAAACATTTTTATGGTTGGTAAGAATGGTTACTGAGTGTTTTGCAATTTCTAATCAATGGTGCCATTCTTCAAGGTCCCATTGTATAGCCAGCAATTCTCTGTTACTGACATTATGGTTATGTTCAGTAGGAGAAAATTTCTTTGAGAAGCAAAAGAATATATTCCCTGGGTAACAGGATCAGGCTGGGAGAGGACACCAACGTCAGAAGCATCTACCTCTGCAATGAACGGCAGTCTGTATGGCGCAAAACAGGAGCAGAAATAAAAGCTTTTCTTGGTGTAGCGCAAATCTTTAATAACAAGTAAAAATACATTAAAAGTACATTAAAAACATATATATATAGGCTTATCTGATATATACAAACACATCCCAGAGTGATTGGATGTTTTTGAGTCTCAGTAACCCCATATGCCTCACAGGAGTGCCAGGTAGAGACAAAACAGTCTTCAGATGTCCAGATAGCATCACTCTCGATGATCCACAAGACAATAGATGGAGAGCTAGAAAGTGTGCATGCTCTGATTTTAAACCAGTAAAGGACAAAACTGGGGTTCATTAATGTGCATTGTGAGAACAGGATATGATTCAAATATCGCGTGCTCCGGGGACCTAATAATACAGGCTCCGGGAAAATAGTTATATATAATTACTAATTTAACAATGTTTATACAGCCAGAAGATTGAAGGAACTACAGTGAAAAAAACCCGCTAAGTACTGTTCGGATTCGGAGAAATCTGACAGATCCGAGATTTGGGGTTGTTATAATGTGAGATATGGAATTGAATTAAAAGAAAATGAAAGCAGAAATGGTGATTGTATCTTTAAGTAAACCGCCATGTATTTTTGCGGCTACTCTGTCACTAATATTAGCCAGCCAGCTCGCTACAGACTTTGGCCAAAATTATTGAAAATTTGGACAGTTGTGAAGAGATCATTAGAAAATAGACTGTAAATGAACGTTAATGCTATAAATAGCGGTATATGGAGCAAAACAGCTCAACATCACATCATTTCAACTATTTTTCACAATTTTTAATTGACTCCAGATCCAAAACCAAAATCTTCCATGTTTTGGGGCAAAACCTGTAACAAAACCAAAACGCGAAGATGTTTTAGAACCACAACCACATCCAAAACACGGAGGTCATCTCATATCTCTAGTATTATTATTATTATCCTGAATTTATAGAGCACTGACACATTATGCAGCACTGGACATTGAGGGGATCATGTTACAAAATTCACATAATTACCCAGACACATCACCCTGTTTTTAAGGTTTGCTTTATGTTCTAGTTTGCAAGTTATTACTTATAATAAACTTATTTTTTTAATACTTGGATTTTGAACATATGATTTGCCAATAAATGATGTGGGTCATGGTCCTGTGATCTCACTGTTATACAACGCAGGGTTACTGCACATACATATTGTCTGGTTACCACAATGTATCATTTGGTGGCTCTATATAGTATTTTTCTTTATCTTTCCTACAGCTTGAAGAGTATTGGTCTAACAGGGACTTCTTGGTGTAAGTTGGCCTCATCCATAAAGAATAATCAGTCCCTGAGGAAACTAGACCTCTCTGATAATAACCTGTCTGGTCCTCACTTCAGTGACTTGGTGACAGCTCTGTCCAGTCCTACCTGCCGGATAGAGAAATTATAGTGAGTATAACAGATCTACATATGGGTGAGACCTGTACAGAAAGTGTTGAGCTCTGAATTGGAGATGTGCTGACACGAGACAAAGTAAAATCCTTGAGTTTCACTCAATAACCTGGTTCATAGAACTATAATCCATGGCAACCAATCAGATGACATCTCTGGTTACTCTGACTCGCTAGACTGCTAAACATCTGTGACTTATGACTATAAATAAACATCCATGCCTAATTTGTTTAGCTAACTGCCTCCCCTCAAAAGTATGGAGGTCCCAGAGATCTGCAAAAAAACTTCCATCTGCCACATAGTTTCCCTGGTTTTCAACTTGGCAGAGCAGTCCAGAACCATCATCCCCTCTGGACCGTGGATAAACAAATTCTTCATTATAGGAACCCTTGGGTGGTACCATACTTTATACCACCAGACTACCATAAAGAGAAGGTGTGACCCTCTGGGACCCCAGCACTGTAAGCAACTTTGAACGCCGCAGATCTGTGCAGCTCGCCACAATCTGACGGCCTTCTTAACGCTATTTTATATATTTTATATTTTAAGAGTCTTAGGACCTGATTCATTGAGGCAAAGCAATAAAGGAGTACATTTTCTTGTTAACAAACCATGTTACAATGCAAGGGGTGCAAATTAGTTGATTATGTCCTACCCCAACTATAGATCAGTCCCCACATTTTAAATTTACCTCCGACTCCAGTGCAACATGGTTTTGCCATGGTGCAAATTTACTCCTTTTTTTGCTTTGCCCTTAATATTTCCCCAGATCTCCAATAGATGCTCCTTTCCAATTGCAAATTCCTCCCCTATATGCCTCCTTTACAGGCACATGCCACAACATCCCCACCAGCTTGCTAATTTTAATGCTGCCCCCCCTAATACTTCTAAAAATCTGGCCTGCCTCCTGCATCTGACCAGATTACTGTAACATTCTGGAAACCTTCCAAAAGTCACTTCCAACAGTTTTCATCTTATTAATTAACTCCGTCATGGGAGCTTGACCCGGCATTAATTAACAGGATTTCAGTCTCTGTTTGGCTTCTGCATACTAGCACTACGTCATTCCTCTTTAAACCCCAGCTGCCTCCTGTCTGGCCTGGCATGGTCTGATAAATGTACCACAATCTAAACCACATACTAACTGGATGCGATATAAAACCAATATAAACACTAATAACTGACAAACTCTCCCCATGACACAGCATCATTACCCCACCTTTATTTTTGCCATTTTTCTATTTTGTCCAATCATCTATCCTTTGTTACAGTTTTTTCATAAGTACCCCACCCCCCCACCAAAGATCCTTTTTGGGCCTATTGAGATAAACAACCTTTCTGTGCCGTCAGGTGCTGGACCCTAACACATCAAAGGTCTAATTAACATAAGATTAACATGGGTCCTTTCTTCAGACAGCTGCAGAATACACATTCCCAAAGAAAGTCACAAAACCCCAAAACAAGTAATTTTCCTACTCCAAGACGCACAAAAGACTTCCTCAACAAAGGCAGATATCAGATATATAATGCATTTTCTCTAGCGCAGTTAAAAACAAATTTCTTCCCCTGGTCTCAGAAATAAAGATATCTCCTTTACCAACATACACACAATATCAAAAATAAGTGCATTTGCAACTATATAAATGCCCTGCGCTATTTCCTTTAAATAAATGTATACCATAAGTTATATAAAAGTGATCCAGTCACAGAGATAATCAGGGAGACAGAGGTCTTTTGTAGAAAATTGGTTGTATTTATTGTACTCCTCAGTTATAGCGGTAACACTGAGGAGGTCCATCCTCATTGTTAATGAAAATGAAGGAGGAGAGTTTTGTCCAATAAATGTACACTATGAACATTGTTTCCTTGTCAGTAAAAGGAATTTATCTAGAGAAGTAAATATTTCCAACACTTCTTAGTCTAGATTTGTGATAGTGTAGAAGCAATATCTTAACTGGTTTTTTTGTAGTGAGAGTGTGACTGTTTCTTTATTGTACTTTGTATCCCCTTTATATTGTGCACAATGGGTTTATTTCATATCTTGCAGTCTCTGGAATACGGACTTCACAGATGAAGAAGCTCCGCTACTGGTGTCACTGAGTAACAACGCACATATCACACATCTCAATCTGGGGAATAATCATTTCCACGACCGTAGCTACAATGCCATCAAGGAGCTTATACAGAGATCTACCAGCCTGAAAGTAATCCGGTACATAGACCTCCTATTACTATGCTTAGTTAGAGAGTGAGAAAAACATGGACAGATGAATGAATGAGCATTTATTGGGGAGAGTACTCATAAGGATAAATACATAGGGTGCTTACTTCTTATTCCAGTCCATCTTCATCTTTACCTTTTATTTAGTTTATGTTTAGTCCCTTACATGTCCATTGTCTGTTATGTGCAGAGAATTCTTGGAGGTTGGCACCTTTCTGCAATAAGTACATTTGGGGTACGCTGCACCCCCTTTTCTTATATCACATCCACATGTTGCTGGGTTTATCATTCAGTTCCCCAATCTATTGACATATATTGTTTCATTCACCACAAACACCAGATCCCTATGTTACCCCCCTGTCACGGTGGAGATCCAGCTTTATGGTTTGACCAGGCTCCTAGACAAGGTCTGGCCGTCCATTCAGTTCATGGGGTAAATGTATCAATGTGCGATTCTGGCAAATCTCAGAATTTGGGCCATATTGCTGCTCAGATTTAATTGACAATTTAATTAATCTGCCTGTGAATATCAGCGATTTAATAAACCACATTTTGATACATTTACCCCTCTACCACCTTATCTTTATGTAACTTACTCTGTTACCTACATTAGGAAAGGAAACAGAGAAATTCCGTTGCTCCAATTATTGGGAGCTGTGATCTCTGAAGTCACATTATACAGCAACCATGACCATTAGTTAAATCGCTGGAGGGCGATACTTATAGAATCCAAAGCTCGCGAGATCCGATGATGTAACAATGATGTTTTGCCTCATTTTCAATACTGAGGGCGCGCGAAAGTACCCAGCCAGCTCGGTATTCGGATCTGCTAAGTTCAGGTGTGTTCGGTTCTCGAGGAGGGACATGAAGGTCTACTGTATTGGCACAATCAAACTCCTACAGTATTACTAATTTCAAACACTTAAACTGCATTACTTCTTAACCACGCTGACATTTACTACAACAGCAATATCTAATTCTATGACAATAACAATATCCACTTCTACAACTCCTATTGCTACTTTACTTTCTATGCTTAGTGTTACACTAAACAAAACTACATTACCAAACACTTAAACTGCATTGCTTCAACAATTTCACTTTCTAAGTAACAATATCTCTTACAATGAAACACATTAAACACTATTGAAATATATTTGACCATTGTCTATTTTCTCATGTTCAAATATTACCACTGCCCGAAAGGGCCCATGTGAACTCCTGGCATGGTGTCCAGATAACGCATAGAGTGTGTCTCCTTGTTTCTCCAGCTAGAGAAAGAGCTATAACAAAATGTGTGTCTGTATTTTACAATTCAATCCCCAAAGATAGGCAGGGTCTTAAACCTGGATGGGACATGTTGATTAAGACATGTTAATTAAGCAGCTGGTAGCTTTAAAGTGTTTCAGCATGCCCTATAAAGTGTGTGGGGGAACTAGCTTCCTTGTAAATCGATTTGTGTGAAATGGAAACTGTCAGATATCATTCATTTTCAGCTGTTAATAGTCCCATTCACAGAGACACTCATAGACTTTCCCTTAGTACAGTCCAGGAAGAATGAGCATCTGAAGGGAGCTGTAGGCTATAGACATGTGATATTTGAGGTTGTTCCTGATTGTCTTCTCCAAGTTCCATTTACTGTGATTGGTCTGATTCTCCAGTGACTCAATTATTTTGCGAATTGGGATCAAATTGTGAATTAATTTGCCAAAGCAGCATCTCTGAAATTCAGACACATTCCCATATCGGACTAATTGATTCACCATAATGAGTACATTATTAGCAAATATAGAATCATTCTCATGTAACAGGACGCAGTGATAGCTGTGACTTCCTTATGGTGTCTGATGTACTTACATCTGCTGAATGTTAATTCTAATATAATTTCTATCTCTCTTGTAGACTCGTTTTCCTTAGATGGTCAAAGATACAAGAAAACAACCTGATGGAAAGTCGTAGACCGGACCTGGAGATATTATTCCAACTTCCAAGCTGACACAATGCAGCGTCTAGCAAACGTACATAGTAATTTCATTATCGTATAATGGAAAGATGTCATGTTTACTGATAGTTTCTGACTTCTTTAGCCAAAAACATGTTACATTTTTTTATTATAAACTGACTATGGATGAGATAAAGTGCACACAATGTTTATCACTGTAAGAGACTGAGTCCCGTCCATAGCTGTTTGTAGATCATAGTAGACACATTAGGTGAGACACGGTTTGTTATGTGGTGTGGTTAGAAAAGTTGTTTACAATTAAATAAAAATGTGGTTTCACTGGTTTGTGTTATGTTTTTTTTTCTTTTTTTAATATAACAAATAATAGTCATGCTCAAAGATACATTTAGGCAGCAGATACAGGGGCTGGATTCTAAAACGTTTTTATCCAAAATGTTGACATATCAGATAAGCTATTTTCTTCAATATTTACTTCAATATTTATTACTAACAGAAGTATCACTTAGTTTCTGAGAGTATAAAACTTTTCATTGTTTATTTTATTTCTTGTTGAAAAATAATCCCACGTGTTCTCCTTCTCTGGAATAACACATAACATCGCCCAGTACTGAGATAGGAAACACTCTGTATAAGGATATACTTCATGTGCTGTTCCTAGCGCAGTACAGTGAGTAAATACCTATATAGTACTGTACATTATTACTATGCACTAATGCTCCACTAACACCGATATGTGTTATACATTGACTGATGCTTATCATTACCTATAGGTGGCGCACCTCAGAGTACAATACCACTATCTAACAACCAAAAGAAAAAAGTCTATTCCTGTAGGTTGGTTGTTAAACTATAATAAAGTACAAGGCACAAAAATGTAATATAACTTATTATACTAACATAGATTACTCCATATGACAATGTGAAGAAAGTAGTATAAATTAATTGTAAAAATACAATAAAAATGATAATAGATACATTAAATGTAAAAGAACCTTAACATAGTAAGTAGTATTATTACTCATTGCCCAAAATCCAGTTCAAATTTTCACTTAAACCTTTAGGGTAAAGGTCAAGATTGATCTATTTTATTAATCTACTGGTAGAAGAGAAATACATGAGTATATATGAGCGGTATTTCATAGCAATAACCTCTATCAAGACGTAGGAGAACCTAAAGGAAGCTCCAACCATCTGTAGGAGACCACGCTGGGTGTAAATGAAATCTGAATGTTATAGTGATAAAAAAAAAATACAATAAAGTTACTAATATAATGCTGGAGAAAGAGAGAAATGCAGCCTAGGGAGGGTATGACCGCGTGGACCAACGGGAAGGGGTTGGGTACGAATTTCCAGCCGTGAAATCTCAGACAGAAGAAATCCAGACACACTAGTGCCTACAAGGGCTAAATGTAAACAGACATAGTTCTGACGCAATGAAAACATTGACGTGGAATATTTTGGAGACATTTAATGTTAAAATGTTGACATAATAAATTCCGGCAAGGATTATTTGCCAGACAATAAAACTGTGCAATTAAAAAGGTTATAGCTTAATCAAGCCTTAAAATATTCCAAACCACAGGCTCTTTAATGTTTTTTTCAATAACAAAATACATATTATCAAGTGAAGCATCCAAAAATGTATTATTTGGTTATTTATTCATTCATGTTTATATCTTATAATATCAATAAACTGAATATTATAGTTGTGTGTTTTCGTGTTCTTTATCCTTTATCATTCCATAATATTTTTATGTTGTAGTTTTGTGAAATGTTTATAAATGTATTACAAGTGTTTTAAGCTATTTATTATCATCAATATTAATGAAAAACAATAAAACAGCCATTGTTTCATATTAAATATCTTATGGACAGGTATATACATAATTGATTTAATTAATTAGTTAAAACTCACATTCATGCTTGTAAACAAAAACACACACATATACATATATATCCTTGTCCTTAACAGTGAATGTACTTCGACTGAATACGGATATGTTTTCTTCAACTTAATGTTGTGCACACAAATAATGCCGCATACAAAAATATGGACATATACATATAATATAACACACTAATTTTTTATAGTCAATAGTTCAAAGTATAAAAATATTCAATATCTGTAAAGTATGTCAAACACCTTGCAAAATAAATGAACAGTGTTATTAAAATAAACTATTATAGAAATGGAATTTGTTATTACATTTCAGTCATATAAGTTATAAATGATAAACACTTACATCTTTTTTGGTAAAGGAAGGCCCTATAGCATCACTCCAAAATATGCCAGTTCTATTTTTGGATTCCGGTGATGGAACCTGTGTTATGTCATAAAGACATATTTTCATCTGTTATCTGTAGAAATAAATATATTACGTTCCGAACAATATTTTCATTCACTAGTCATTAACAAGTATATATAAAATATGTAGTCATCAAAATATTACATCTTATAGTGCAGAATTGTCCGTAAAATTTTGAACAAATTTTGCATTTAAAAACTAAACTACTAAAAACTTGTTGCAAAAAAAGTTCCTTACATTTACTTACCGTAGCTGTATTCACATTAAGGCTAATCCATCTATATATCTCTCTTCACCCATCATTTCCTTATAACTGGTTCCAAATCGCTTTAATTTCTTTATGATCTGTACAGAAAAATAAACCGATTATAAAAATATTTAAATACTTGTATGTCTGAAATCAATCTAAGTTTGAAAATTCTGTGTGACCAACAAGTCCATTGTGCTGCTGTGTCCAGGGTTTGTTGTGCTGCATCGCTGGGGTGTTTAGATGATGACAATGAACCATTTTAAATGAGAAATATTTTTTTTCCCCATTTCTTAGTATAATTAAACTATCTTACTAGTCTTTGTGTGGGACATATATGGATATTTATCAGTGGAAATTTAATCAAATATATTTTTATTCTGTAAGCATTACCTGGGGGAAATTAGGCAACATGGGAAATATAATGTTCTGTTATTATTATCTTGTCTCCCGTAGTAGTAATTAATTTCTTGTAATTATATTTGTAAAGCTGATTAGAAGTGATTTGGCGCCAATAGAGCACAATATATATCGTAAGTGATTGGACACTTTCTAAACTGTTCCCTTTGCTTTATGCTAATTAGATGTTACCTGCAGCAGCAGCAGAAGCGTTACACTCAGTGCAATATAATGTACAATGTACAATATAATGGCGTTTTCTGGAAAAGCTCATTAGGTACATAGTACACTGTGCTGCCGGAAAGCTATGAGACATATCAAATAAAACTATAAAAGGATAAAGTACAAGGTTTCATTCAAGCTTTTTATTAGTGTTGTTCTTCTACACTTCTGTACGAGCTCCTAAATACAAAAGTAAAGACTTAGGGCTAGATTTACTAAGCTGTGGGTTTGAAAAAGTGGGGATGTTGCCTATAGCAACCAATCAGATTCTAGCTTTCATTTATTTAGTACCTTCTACAAAATGACAGCTAGAATCTGATTGGTTGCTATAGGCAACATCCCCACTTTCTCAAACCCGCAGCTTAGTAAATCTAGCCCTTAGAGGTGATTTAGAGATGGTAGAAGGTGTATTTGCGCTGCTATAATATCACAACTTGCAGCAGTATTTCAGCTGTGTGTATCTAACATTTGTGGCTCCTTGTGCTTCTAAAGACAGATCAGAGGTGTTCATGTGTAAGTACAGTACAGTCAGGGGGCGCAGACACAAGTTAATCACATCCAGTTCAGTTGCATCTTATTTTGGGTTACGTGTGTCTAGAAAATGTATTCTACACCTTACAGGTCGGGTGTAAGTGCTGAGTGACTGTGATGATGGCTGTGTATACAGCTAGAACTAGAGATGTTCACTGACCCCCGTGTTTTGGATTTGGATTAACTTCGTGTTTTGGTAAAACCGCCCTCGTGTGTTCTGGTTTTGGATCCCCATTTTTTTTCTAAAATCCCTATTTATTTTTATCTAAAATCACATAATGTAGCTTTTTTTTTTTGTTCCTACATTATTATTAACCTCAATGACATTAATTTCCAGACATTTCCAGTCAATTTTTGTCAAGTGACAAGAACACTGCTACGCCTGTTTCTGTGTGAGCAATAGCACTGAGCAATGTTACTGGACAGTGACAAGAACACTGCTACCCCTGTTTCTGTGTGAGCAATGGCACTGAGCAATGTCACTGGAGACTGGAGAGTGACAAGAACAGTGCTACCCCTGTTTCTGTGTGAGCAATGGCACTGAGCAATGTCACTGGAGACTGAGAGTGACAAGAACACTGCTACCCCTGTTTCTGTGTGAGCAATGGCGCTGGATCTCCTGGGGGGGGGGGGGGGGAGGTACCTATGGAATCCAAAACCCGCGAGATCAGACAACATAAAGGAGGCCAACACTCGGATTAATCAAAATAAAAAGTTTGGAACGACATTTATATTTATCCACAAGAATTGAGATCTAGATTTTTAGTGTTTGAACACCATATGAATATTTTATGTGTAGGATGAAGCTGGATGAATTTATACATGTTGGAAATATGTATTTTCCTCTATGTGCTTGTCACATTTAGTGGGTTTATTGTATATGTTTATATAGGTGATTTTATTGATATCAATTCTAAATTATAATAAGATAATTTTCACTTTAACCTGCGCTCTTCTATATGTGGAATTATCAACTTACCCATCATGCAATACCATCAGGGAGGTGTCTGATTGACTCCAAATGTATTCTGCAGCAGGACAAGTATAACACACTGTACAACCAATGTCATGAAGAACTATTATCATTGTAAAGATGAACAGAGTCCTGGAAGTGAGATCAGGGCTCTGTGGGGGCCATATCATCAGCATCGAGTCTGTCTGGGATTACATAAAGAGACAGAAGGATTTGAGTAACCTACATCCACAGAAGATCTGTGGTTAGTTCTCCAAGATGTTTGGAACAACCTCCCTGCCGAGTTCCTTCAAAACTGTGCAAGTGTACCTAGAAGAATTGATGCTGGTTTGAAGGTAAGTGGTGGGCACACCAAATATTTCATTCAGATTTCT
Organism: Mixophyes australis; assembly: GCA_036250195.1. Classification (NCBI taxonomy): domain Eukaryota; kingdom Metazoa; phylum Chordata; class Amphibia; order Anura; family Limnodynastidae; genus Mixophyes; species Mixophyes australis. Next base: position 89,697,577 of record JAVHZZ010000012.1, read on the forward strand.
CTTCTGTTTATTCACTTTGCATTTTGTTAATTGATAAAAATAAACTATCAACACTTCTTAATTTATTCAAAAAGTAACATGGGGGAGATTCAATTGTCAGCAATGTGGCATTTGCACATTGCGCTGCGCACATTGCTGGCAATTACAGTAGGAATCTCCACCTTTATTAAAAGGAAAATTGTGCATATAATATATATATATGTTAGGTCTATTAAATAACCCCTCCAAACTCATCAGAAGCCCCTCCAGACACAGCATAAGTCCCCCTCTTGAGATTCATACATTAGGGGTAACAATGTTGCTGGATTTAATACTGTGCACCGTTTGACTGTGACATGTGAAGCACTTAACGTTACCTCGTACTTAGTGAGTCTGGCCGCTGAAAGGTGTTTTTACCTGTTGTATCGCTTGTACTCTTTGTGGTGTCAGATGTTTAGTGCCCTATGAAGTGCAGTGTCCCAAGAAAATTACCTTCTTCGGTGCTGCTTGGAGCTTGGATTTGGACACTCTGCAGTCCTGCTGGGCCAAAAAGGTTAGTAGAGAAACAGTTTCTTCTTTACACTGTTGTTCACTATCAGCAGCCATCAACAAGTCATCAACATACTGCAATAGTCGGGTAGTTTCAGGATATTGAGGTAACCAACCTTGTAAGACAGTTGACATTGCTTCAGAGAATTCTGAAGGGCTGGTGGCCCCTCCCTGTGGTAATCTGGTCCAGCAGTATTGTGTTCCTTCATGCGTAAAAGCCAGCATTTTCTGTGAATCGTTAGTTATTGGTACAGAAAAGAAAGCATTTGCTAGATCTATAACTGTAAACCACATTGATCTAACAGGAATTTGGTTCAGCAAGGTATGTGGGTTTGGAAACGTGATTGATGGAGTGTTACCTGCGTCCACTGGGATCCTTGGTATTACATTCTCTGACTGTAAAGTGGTGGTGGTGCATCTGCTCTATTGTCTGGTTGCTGTGATGGAGCTGTCAGGTCCACATAAGGTGGTGTCATGTCTAATAGACCTGTACCTATGTGTGCATCCTCTCATTTCTCATCTCTAATGATACTGTATACCACATGTTAACCATATCTGCATGTCCTTTTCTGCTTATCCATGCTTTATTGGTGTTTTGAAACCTTTTCCACTTTTCTGGATCTAGTGCGCCCTCTAGTGGGAAACCTGCTCTGTCAAATATTTGTTTTTAAATATTTGTTGTTGTTGTTGTTTTTTTTAGAGATTTCTTTACTTCTCTGTACTCTAGTACCTTTGTGGGTTTTATAAACCCAACAACCCTGCTAGCCTGTGCACCCAAGTATTCAGAATTGATCAATTTCTGAATATACTGTACTGTTGGGTTGCTTTACCGCATGCACTCTTATAGCAGTTATCTGTATTTTACAGAGAATTATACCTCAATACCACCAATCAAAAACCTCTTAATTCCCTCTATTCCAGGCTGAAAAATATTTGCATACTATACAAAGAAATATAATCAGAAAATAAGAACAATCGTGAAAATCTCGGTTGCAGCTGTAACCATTTTTGCTTTCTTATTTCATAATCACCAGAATATCCTTTTACAATTTCATTACGTAACCCAGGTGGTAATTTCTTTATACTGTACAGACAGAAAGGCTTCCCTTCAAAGGGTATGTGATTAACTTGCCAATATAGTAACACTTGAGACCAAAAATACCCTATATTTTGCTGCAATATAAATATATATCCTTATTTACATGCACATTTACCGTACAATAATATTGCTTTGAATCCACAACACATCCAAAAACAGTTCTATCAATTATAGCTTCCAGTGTAGGAAGAGTATCATCAGAATGCTTTCCAAGTATAACAGCACATGAACAGTCTGAGCAATAACCAAATGAATTATTAAAATACAATCGTGAGTACTTTTGACATATATTAAATTCAACCATATAGTTAGCACTTTTTATGCTCTCAAACAGATATCTGGGTTCAGGAAATCGTTCTTACCATATACAGATGAACAGCTTTTAGACACACAACAAGAATACTGGACAGAGAGTAAAATCAGTGGAAAAATCACAGCTGAATTTACTCACTGAACGGGTTTGAGCTTTCCTGATTCTAGCTGATACTGCAAGCGTTGTTTGTCATCTGTATAGGTTGTCCGAGATCCCGGCTATTAGAGCCCCCACGTAATGTTAGGGTAATTTTACCTCTCCTTTATCAAGCCCCTTCAGATATCAGTGAGATAGGATGCTGGTTAACCAGGAGATCAGTAATCAAGACACAGTCAAGATAGAACTGAAATGTGCTCATTTATTAGTGGGATACATTTATACATGAAAAAGCGTTTGATCTGGTTATAGGATAGAAACACATGATTGATATTTTCCTCAGTAAATATAAATCTTCTGACAAAGCTAGTTAGTTCTCTTCAAGTCACTTTTATGGTTCTTATCAACTTTCACTGGAGCCAGTTCTCCCAATGTCATCATCCATTATCCCCTGTCCTAGGGGTCTTTGAGATAGTTCAAGGTTGGAGCTGCTGATTACGCTGAATGTATTTTTAAAAGGCAAATACCAACATTTTTAACTCCTTCACATATCATTATTACCATTAACACTGAGAACCCTAGAGATCCTTTCACACCTAACACAGCATATGTCCCCCCCTAACACAGCATAAGTCCCCACCTGGCACGGCACAAGTCCCACCCTGATGCAGAGTAGGTCCCCCCGACACAGCATATGTCCCACCCTAAAACAGCACAAGTCCCCACCGATGCAGCATAAGTCCCCTCTCCCCCCTAACACGACATAAGTCTCACCCTGATGCAGAGTACGTCCTCCCCTGACAAAGCCTAAGTCCCCCCCCCGACGCAGCATAAATCCTCCCCCCGACGCAGCATATATCCTCCCCCCGACGCAGCATAAATCCTCCCCCCGACGCAGCATAAATCCTCCCCCCGACGCAGCATAAATCCTCCCCCCGACGCAGCATAAATCCTCCCCCGACGCAGCATAAATCCTCCCCCGACGCAGCATAAATCCTCCCCCCGACGCAGCATAAATCCTCCCCCCCGACACAGCATAAGTCCCACCCTTATGCATAGTAGGTCCCCCCTGACACAGCATAAGTCCCCCCTGACACAGCATAAGTCCCACCCTGATGCAGAGTAGGTCCCCCCTGACGCAGCATAAGTCTCACCCTAATGCAGAGTAGGTCCCCACTGACACAGCACAAGTCCCCCCTGACGCAGCACAAGTCCTCCGTAACACAGCATATATCCCCACTCTATAACAGTATAAGTCCCCCTGACAGCATAAATACCCCCCCCAACACAGATAAGTCCCCCCACTGACACAGCATAAGTCCCTCCCCTCCCCCCTGACACAGCACAAGTCCCTCCCCCCAAGTACCTCCCCCCCTGACACAGCACAAATCCCCCCCCCCTGACAGCACAAATCCCTCCCCCCCCTGACACAGCATAAGTCCACCATGATGCAGAGTAGGTCCCCCCCCAACACAGCACAAATCCCTCCCCCCCCCCGACACAGCACAAGTCCCTCCCCCCCGACACAGCACAAGTCCCTCCCCCCTGACACAGCACAAGTCCCACCATGATGCTGAGTGGGTCCCTCCGACACAGCGCAAGTCACTCCCCCGCCCTGACACAGCACAAGTCCCACCATGATGCAGAGTGGGTCCCTCCGACACAGCACAAGTCCCTGCCCCCCCCCGGCACAGCACAAGTCCCTCCCCCCCTGACACAGCACAAGTCCCACCATGATGCAGAGTGGGTCCCTCCGACACAGCACAAGTCCCTCCCCCCCTGACACAGCACCCCCCTGACACAGCACAAGTCCCTCCCCCCCTGACACAGCACAAGTCCCTCCCCCCTGACGCGGCACAAGTCACTCCCTGATACAGAGTAGGTCCGCCCGGCACAAGTCACTTCCCCCCTGACACAGCACAAGTCCCACCATGATGCAGAGTGGGTCCCTCCGACACAGCACAAGTCCCTGCCCCCCCTGACACAGCACAAGTCCCTCCCCCCCCCCCCTGACACGGCACAAGTCCCTCCCCCCCCTGACACGGCACAAGTCCCTCCCCCCCCGACACGGCACAAGTCCCTCCCCCCCCCTGACACGGCACAAGTCCACCCCCCCCCCCTGACACGGCACAAGTCCCTCCCCCCCCTGACACGGCACAAGTCCCTCCCCCCCCCTGACACGGCACAAGTCCCTCCCCCCCTGACATGGCACAAGTCCCTCCCCCCCTGACACGGCACAAGTCCCTCCCCCCCTGACACGGCACAAGTCCCTCCCCCCCTGACACAGCACAAGTCCCTCCCCCCCCTGACACAGCACAAGTCCCTCCCCCCCCTGACACAGCACAAGTCCCTCCCCCCCCTGACACAGCACAAGTCCCTCCCCCCCTGACGAGGCACAATTCCCACCCTGATACAGAGTAGGTCCGCCCTCTACGGCACAAGTCCCTCCCCCCCTGACACAGCACAAGTCCCTCCCCCCCTTGACACAGCACAAGTCCCTCCCCCCCTTGACACGGCACAAGTCCCTCCCCCCTGACACGGCACAAGTCCCTCCCCCCCTGACACGGCACAAGTCCCTCCCCCCCTGACACGGCACAAGTCCCTCCCCCCCTGACACGGCACAAGTCCCTCCCCCCCCTGACACGGCACAAGTCCCTCCCCCCCTGACACGGCACAAGTCCCTCCCCCCCCTGACACAGCACAAGTCCCTCCCCCCCTGACACAGCACAAGTCCCTCCCCCCCCTGACACAGCACAAGTCCCTCCCCCCCCTGACACAGCACAAGTCCCTCCCCCCCTGACGAGGCACAATTCCCACCCTGATACAGAGTAGGTCCGCCCTCTACGGCACAAGTCCCTCCCCCCCTTGACACAGCACAAGTCCCTCCCCCCCTGACACAGCACAAGTCCCTCCCCCCCTGACACAGCACAAGTCCCTCCCCCCCTGACACAGCACAAGTCCCTCCCCCCCTGACACAGCACAAGTCCCTCCCCCCCGACACAGCACAAGTCCCTCCCCCCCCTGACACAGCACAAGTCCCTCCCCCCCCTGACACAGCACAAGTCCCTCCCCCCCCTGACACAGCACAAGTCCCTCCCCCCCTGACACAGCACAAGTCCCTCCCCCCCCTGACACAGCACAAGTCCCTCCCCCCCTGACACAGCACAAGTCCCTCCCCCCCTGACGAGGCACAATTCCCTCCCCCCCCTGACACAGCACAAGTCCCTCCCCCCCTGACGAGGCACAAGTCCCACCCTAATACAGAGTAGGTCCGCCCTCTATGGCACAAGTCCCTCCCCCCCCTGACACAGCACAAGTCCCTCCCCCCCTGACACAGCACAAGTCCCTCCCCCCCCCTGACACAGCACAAGTCCCTCCCCCCCCTGACACAGCACAAGTCCCTCCCCCCCTGATGAGGCACAAGTCCCTCCCCCCCTGACGAGGCACAAGTCCCACCCTGATACAGAGTAGGTCCGCCCTCTACGGCACAAGTCCCTCCCCCCCCTGACACAGCACAAGTCCCTCCCCCCCTGACACAGCACAAGTCCCTCCCCCCCCTGACACAGCACAAGTCCCTCCCCCCCCTGACACAGCACAAGTCCCTCCCCCCCCTGACACAGCACAAGTCCCTCCCCCCCCGACACAGCACAAGTCCCTCCCCCCCGACACAGCACAAGTCCCTCCCCCCCGACACAGCACAAGTCCCTACCCCCCTGACACAGCACAAGTCCCTCCCCCCCTGACGAGGCACAAGTCCCACCCTGATACAGAGTAGGTCCGCCCTCTACGGCACAAGTCCCTCCCCCCCCTGACACAGCACAAGTCCCTCCCCCCCTGACACAGCACAAGTCCCTCCCCCCCCTGACACAGCACAAGTCCCTCCCCCCCCTGACACAGCACAAGTCCCTCCCCCCCCTGACACAGCACAAGTCCCTCCCCCCCTGACGAAGCACAAGTCCCTCCCCCCCTGACACAGCACAAGTCCCTCCCCCCCTGACGAGGCACAAGTCCCTCCCCCCCTGACGAGGCACAAGTCCCACCCTGATACAGAGTAGGTCCGCCCTCTACGGCACAAGTCCCTCCCCCCCTGACACAGCACAAGTCCCTCCCCCCCCTGACACAGCACAAGTCCCTCCCCCCCCTGACACAGCACAAGTCCCTCCCCCCCTGACACAGCACAAGTCCCTCCCCCCCCTGACACAGCACAAGTCCCTCCCCCCCTGACACAGCACAAGTCCCTCCCCCCCTGACGAGGCACAAGTCCCTCCCCCCCTGACACAGCACAAGTCCCTCCCCCCCTGACGAGGCACAAGTCCCACCCTGATACAGAGTAGGTCCGCCCTCTACGGCACAAGTCCCTCCCCCCCCTGACACAGCACAAGTCCCTCCCCCCCCTGACACAGCACAAGTCCCTCCCCCCCCTGACACAGCACAAGTCCCTCCCCCCCTGACACAGCACAAGTCCCTCCCCCCCCTGACACAGCACAAGTCCCTCCCCCCCGACACAGCACAAGTCCCTCCCCCCCTGACGAGGCACAAGTCCCTCCCCCCCTGACACAGCACAAGTCCCTCCCCCCCTGACGAGGCACAAGTCCCACCCTGATACAGAGTAGGTCCGCCCTCTACGGCACAAGTCCCTCCCCCCCCTGACACAGCACAAGTCCCTCCCCCCCCTGACACAGCACAAGTCCCTCCCCCCCCCTGACACAGCACAAGTCCCTCCCCCCCCTGACACAGCACAAGTCCCTCCCCCCCCTGACACAGCACAAGTCCCTCCCCCCCCTGACACAGCACAAGTCCCTCCCCCCCCTGACGAGGCACAAGTCCCACCCTGATACAGAGTAGGTCCGCCCTCTACGGCACAAGTCCCTCCCCCCCCTGACACAGCACAAGTCCCTCCCCCCCCTGACACAGCACAAGTCCCTCCCCCCCCTGACACAGCACAAGTCCCTCCCCCATGACGCGGCACAAGTCCCACCCTGATACAGAGTAGGTCCGCCCGACACGGCACAAGTCCCCCCCCCCCCGATGCAGAGTAGGTCCCCCCCTGACACGGCACAAGTCCCTCCCCCCCCCCTGACACGGCACAAGTCCCTCCCCCCCCTGACACGGCACAAGTCCCTCCCCCCCCCCCTGACACGGCACAAGTCCCTCCCCCCCCCCCCCTGACACGGCACAAGTCCCTCCCCCCCCCTGACACGGCACAAGTCCCCCCCCCCCCCGATGCAGAGTAGGTCCCCCCTGACTCGGCACAAGTCCCTCCCCCCCCCCCTGACACGGCACAAGTCCCTCCCCCCCCCCTGACACAGCACAAGTCCCTCCCCCCCCCCTGACACAGCACAAGTCCCTCCCCCCCCCCTGACACAGCACAAGTCCCTCCCCCCCTGACACAGCACAAGTCCCTCCCCCCCCCTGACACAGCACAAGTCCCTCCCCCCCGACACAGCACAAGTCCCTCCCCCCCTGACGAGGCACAAGTCCCTCCCCCCCCTGACACAGCACAAGTCCCTCCCCCCCTGACTCGGCACAAGTCCCACCCTGATACAGAGTAGGTCCGCCCTCTACGGCACAAGTCCCTCCCCCCCCTGACACAGCACAAGTCCCTCCCCCCCCTGACACAGCACAAGTCCCTCCCCCCCCTGACACAGCACAAGTCCCTCCCCCATGACGCGGCACAAGTCCCACCCTGATACAGAGTAGGTCCGCCCGACACGGCACAAGTCCCCCCCCCCCCCCCCCCCGATGCAGAGTAGGTCCCCCCTGACACGGCACAAGTCCCTCCCCCCCCCCTGACACGGCACAAGTCCCTCCCCCCCCCCTGACACGGCACAAGTCCCTCCCCCCCCCCCTGACACGGCACAAGTCCCTCCCCCCCCCCCCTGACACGGCACAAGTCCCTCCCCCCCCCCCCTGACACGGCACAAGTCCCCCCCCCCCCCGATGCAGAGTAGGTCCCCCCTGACTCGGCACAAGTCCCTCCCCCCCCCCTGACACGGCACAAGTCCCTCCCCCCCCCTGACACGGCACAAGTCCCTCCCCCCCCCCCTGACACGGCACAAGTCCCTCCCCCCCCCCCTGACACGGCACAAGTCCCCTCCCCCCCCCTGACACGGCACAAGTCCCTCCCCCCCCCCCCCTGACACGGCACAAGTCCCTCCCCCCCCCCCCCTGACACGGCACAAGTCCCTCCCCCCCCCCCTGACACGGCACAAGTCCCTCCCCCCCCCCCTGACACGGCACAAGTCCCTCCCCCCCCCCCCTGACACAGCACAAGTCCCTCCCCCCCTGACACAGCACAAGTCCCTCCCCCCCCGACACAGCACAAGTCCCTCCCCCCCCGACACAGCACAAGTCCCTCCCCCCCCCCGACACAGCACAAGTCCCTCCCCCCCCGACACAGCACAAGTCCCTCCCCCCCCGACACAGCACAAGTCCCTCCCCCCCCGACACAGCACAAGTCCCTCCCCCCCCTGACACAGCACAAGTCCCCTCCCCCCCCTGACACAGCACAAGTCCCCCCCCCCCACCTGACACAGCACAAGTCCCCCCCCCCACCTGACACAGCACAAGTCCCCCCCCCCCACCTGACACAGCACAAGTCCCCCCCCCCACCTGACACAGCACAAGTCCCCCCCCCCACCTGACACAGCACAAGTCCCACAATGATGCAGAGTAGGTCCCCCCGACACAGCACAAGTCCCTCCCACCCCGACACAGCATAAGTCCATGGAAGAGGTAAGTACACAAATAAATAATTTTTTATTCATTTATTAGTGGCTTAATATTATTTTTGAGGCACTTGGGAGGCATAACAGTCATTGGGGGCATTTATGTGTAGCTGAATATTCAATGGTGGCATTAATGTGGCATAATGTGAACAGGGGGCACAACTACGTGGTATATGAATTGGGGGTATAACTATGAGGCATGATGTATAGTGTGTGTGTAATATATATATATATATATATATATAATATATATTTATTACACACATACATATATACATAGCTGGCACACCTGGGGGCTCGACTAGATTTTGGCCTGCACACCGATAGATAAAGGCTGCCTACCGCTGCCTTATAACAAGCACTGAGCACGCACAGAAAGCACCACAGTGTATTTAGTGATTGTCAGTTTAAAAAATGAAGAGCGTCAGCAGCTGTAAGTGGATAATATATATATATATCTCCAATGGCTGCAAACAACCAATAACTGGCAATAAATAGGTTAGATCAGTGGTTCCCAAACTTTTGCAGTTCGCGGCACCCTTAGAGTCTCCAAATTTTTTCCAGGCACCCCTCCAAAATAATTACTGAGCAGTCCTGTTTTAGAAGTAGTTGGGTCAAAAAATTGTAATAAGTATTTAGGTCAGGACAGAAATACTTATTTAGTTGTATGCAAAAATGCCCCTCTGCATCCAGACACTCTGCCCCCTCTGCATCCAGGCACTCTGCCCCCTCTGCATCCAGGGACACTGCCCCCTCTGCATCCAGGGACACTGCCCCCTCTGCATCCAGGGACACTGCCCCCTCTGCATCCAGGGACACTGCCCCCTCTGCATCCAGGGACACTGCCCCCTCTGCATCCAGGGACACTGCCCCCTCTGCATCCAGGGACACTGCCCCCTCTGCATCCAGGCACTCTGCCCCCTCTGCATCCAGGGACACTGCCCCCTCTGCATCCAGGGACACTGCCCCCTCTGCATCCAGGGACACTGCCCCCTCTGCATCCAGGGACACTGCCCCCTCTGCATCCAGGGACACTGCCCCCTCTGCATCCAGGGACACTGCCCCCTCTGCATCCAGGGACACTGCCCCCTCTGCATCCAGGGACACTGCCCCCTCTGCATCCAGGGACACTGCCCCCTCTGCATCCAGGGACACTGCCCCCTCTGCATCCAGGGACACTGCCCCCTCTGCATCCAGGGACACTGCCCCCTCTGCATCCAGGCACTCTGCCCCCTCTGCATCCAGGGACACTGCCCCCTTTGTCACGCTGTCCCCCCTCCTCTGCCCTCTGTCACGCTGCTGTCACTGAATAGAGACATCAGTGACAAGCTGCTGCGGGAGAGAGGAGGCTGCTGGGTCCCGGCGCCCGGCGGATTGGTAAGTTTCTGTTCTCTTTTTTTTTTTATGTCTGGCCCGCGGCACCCCAGTGACAGCGCTGCGGCACCACTGGGAGCCGCGGCGCACACTTTGGGAACCGCCGGGTTAGAATAATAAACGACAGTGATTGGGTGACCATGATCACAGCCATCTGTAGATAGTACATAGACAATAATAAGTATACTGACTGTGACAGATAATACAGTAATACCAGTTAGATATGAAGCTGAGTATATGTGTCCTCATCATTAGTAAATCACTGCTCACACTGGGGGACAAGGACAGGACACTTCTAGCATTAGGCTGCTCCTCTCTGTGCTGTTATATGGTCCCTGTGTGTCCTGGGGAGATTCCTGTCACTAAGGGGGTCCAGTTACACAGACCCCCCCAGTTAGTAGGTGTATTATATATATTATAACAGTGTCTGCAGCCTAGGATACACTCCAATGGACATCTTCATAGGTTTCCATGAACATTGTCCACAACAAAATGGCCGCTGTCACTTTTCTCTCTAGTGTATTATTATACAGTTGTGTATCTAGTGCTCAGTGTGTGTGTGACATATATAATACACTGCACAGTACCACTTCTATGTATGTCATGTCCATGTTATACATATATTCACTGCACAGTACCACTTCTATGTATGTCATGTCCATGTTATACATATATACACTGCACAGTACCACTTCTATGTATGTCATGTCCATGTTATACATATATACACTGCACAGTACCACTTCTCTATGCCATATCCATGTTATACATATATACACTGCACAGCCCCACTTCTCTATGCCATATCCATGTTATACATATACATACTGCACAGTACCACTTCTATGTATGTCATGTTCATGTTATACATATATACACTGCACAGTACAACTTCTATGTAGGTCATGTCCATATGTATGTCATGTTCATATGTATGTCATGTCCATGCTATACATATATACACTGCACAGTACCACTTTTACGTATGTCATGTCCATGCTATACATATATACACTGCACAGTACCACTTCTATGCAGGTCATGTCCATATGTATGTCATGTTCATGTTATACATATATACACTGCACAGTACCACTACTATGTATGTCATGTCCATATGTATGTCATGTCCATGTTATACACATATACACTGCACAGTACCACTTCTATATATGCCATATCCTTGTTATACATATATACACTGCACAGGACCACTTCTCTATGCCATATCCTTGTTATGCATATATACACTGCACAGTACCACTTCTCTATGTCATATCCGTGTTATACATATATACACTGCACAGTAGCACTTCTCTATGCCATGTTCATGTTATACATATATACACTGCACAGTACCACTTCTCTATGCCATGTCCAACATATATACACTGCACAGTACCACTTCTCTATGCCATATCCTTGTTATACATATATACACTGCACATTACCACTTCTCTATGTCATATCCATGTTATACATATATACACTGCACAGTACCACTTCTCTATGCCATATCCTTGTTATACATATATACACTGCACAGTACCACTTCTCTATGTCATGTCCATGTTATACATATATACACTGCACAGTACCACTTCTCTATGCCATGTTCATGTTATACATATATACACTGCACAGTACCACTTCTATGTATGCCATGTCCATGTTATACATATATACACTGCACAGTACCACTTCTCTATGCCATGTTCATGTTATACATATATACACTGCACAGTACCACTTCTCTATGTCATGTCCATGTTATACATATATACACTGCACAGTACCACTTCTCTATGCCATGTTCATGTTATACATATATACACTGCACAGTACCACTTCTCTATGTCATGTCCATGTTATACATATATACACTGCACAGTACCACTTCTGTGTATGTCATGTCCATGCTATATATATATATATATATTGAAAAAAGCTGCACTCACATCTTGAAGTGAATCCTCTTTGGGGTGCTCCACAGTAGCTCCCATTACCACAGTAGCTGGTACATGTTCAAAAAATAGAGAGGGCACTTACCATTTACAACAGATAGATTAATCTTTATTTTCAATCTAGTTCCTTTATATTATAGTTAACGTTTCGGTCTCACATCCAGACCTTTTTCAAGACAGGTTTTCATTGAACAGCAGACAGGACAAGCATAGACAATACAACATTACAATTACCTGACTATATATAGTGCCAAAGGGTTGTCAGCTGTAGCTCATTTTAGGAGATTGTCAATTCTAGTGCATGTGTCCACCCCCCACAGTGTTACACACAATATGTGTTCCACCCTGGAACGTATATGAAGGTCACATGGTTTCAGACTTCTGTTGATAAACTACTAAATACTACATTATACAGCTGCACAGTAAGTATCATTTCCCATTACTCCACCAATGAACGTATCACCTTCTCCAGACTCCATTTCTAGCTGTACAACAAATTAGGTATAAGTTCTTTAATACAAGTTCATAATTCTAATTCCGTCATGCGGAACGCATAGCAGGGAGTCTAAGAAATCATTTCTGGTTCGGAGTCTCACTGTGCATTTTGTTAGTGGGACCAACAGGTGATGTATCCTATTCATCTAACAATATTTGGATATTGTCCAACTAGACAATAGTTGTCTAGCTGGAAACATCACTTCCAAAATGAGTATAGTTAGATTTTATAGCTAGATTTTATATATAAAATTGCTATGAGTTCCACTGTGACAAACACAGCAGGAACTGAACAAACAGACTTCTGGTTAGTACTCAAGCCAACCATATTGTGATTTTTAAAGCTTCTTATTTATATATCATATTTCCCACAATGAAACACATTTAATTGGCGATATCCAATCCTAGGCATAATTGCTATGGGTTCCACCCTGGAATACACAGTAGGGGCATCACAATGCACTTACAGTAATAGTAATTGACAGTTAGTAAAGTTTGTGGCATTTGGCAATGTATATAGTGTCATCATATTTCTTCACCAATATATAATATAGTACCTTTATGGTTCCTACACTTTATTATTAAATATTGCACAGCCCCAAATATTACAGTAGCCAATAATTGGCATTATAGTTTCTGATATCTATGATTCAATTGTTGTTTATTATTACACGACCCCAAGTATTGTAGCATTCGGCAGATAACACTATATTCTCTGATATCCTTTATACATTTCAACATGTCATCTATACTCTTTCGTCAGGGAATTATATATATGATATGTTTTTCATTAAAAACAATAGAACAAAGTCTTGTGAATATATAGGACCCTATAGGTAGATCTAATAGCCATGCATAACCAAGTTCTTTCTTGTTAGAGAACAATATAGTGTATCCAGATTTAGGCTTCTTAATCCTTCAAGAATATATTTAGAGGGTTATTTTCATTAAGTCCTTTTGGCATTATAGTGTCCAACTGGTGGAACCATCTAGCCTCTTTCTCTCTTAGCATTAGTTCTCTATCACCTCCTCTGGATGGTGGTGGCACCCAATCTATAAGCACACATCTCAATGATGACAATTGATGTTTCTTTTGGAGAAAATGCTTCGCTACTGGTTTATCAGTTTGGCCCGTGTCCAATGCTTGTCTGATTGATGATCTGTGATTGGCCATACGTTCACGGAATATCCTAGTGGTCATGCCCACATAAATTAGGCCGCATGGACATGTTAGAAGATAAATCACATGGTCCATTGTACATGTCAAGCTGTGTTTAATTCTGATTTTTCTTCCATTTTGTGGATGTGAGAATGTTGTTCCTGTATTCATACTTCTACATGTCATGTAATTTATGCATCTGTAGCATCTGGGCAGCACAGTAGCTTAGTGGCTAGCACTTCTGCCTCACAGCACTGGGGTCATGAGTTCAATTCCCGACCATGGCCTTATCTGTGTGGAGTTTGTATGTTCTCCCCAAGCTTGCGTGGGTTTCCTCCGGGTGCTCCGGTTTCCTCCCACATTCCAAACACATACTGGTAGGCTAATTGGCTGCTATCAAAATTGACCCTAGTCTGTCTGTGTGTGTATATTAGGGAATTTAGACTGTAAGCTCCAATGGGGCAGGGACTGATGTGAGCGAGTTCTCTGTACAGCTCTGCGGAATCAGTGGCGCTATATAAATAAATGGTGACGATGATCTGTAGTATCCTGGTTTTCCAGCTCTCAGCCAGTTTTTAGTTTTTTCTATAGTAGATTTAATTTCTGGTCTCATCAGTAGTTGTTTAAGGTTGGAGCCCTGACGGTAGGATACTAATGGTGTTTTTTTTACATTTTTCTTTCAGTAAAGGATCTGTGGCAACAATTGGCCAGTATTGTTTTATGGCATTTTTAACCCTATAGGATTGTGTGTCAAAGGCTGTTGAAAAGACTATTTGGTCTGTAAGATCTTTATTTTTATGATGTCTTTTTTTCTCCCAGGTTATATTGTTTTTTGGCTTTGGTGAGGCACCTCTTTTCCTGTATCCCCTTTGGAGGAAACGTAGTCTGATTTCTTTAAGTTGTTCTTCTGCAATATCCAACTCTGTATTATTTCTTAATACACGTATGAACTGTGAAATGGGAAGACTCTCCTTCAATGCTTCGGGGCGATGGCTGGTAGCATGTAAAATTGTACTCCGGTCAGATGGTTTTCGATAAAGTGTCGTGCTCAGACCAATAGTTTTTAGAAAAATTTTGATATCCCAAAAATTTATTTTATGTCTATCCACATTGTATGTGAATGTGACAGGTGTATCTAACATGTTAATATGCAATATTTAATTCCCTTCCCTCCCTCCAGCTGTAGTATGATGCACTCGCCTCCCTCCAGCTGTAGTATGATACACTCTCCTCCCTCCCTCCAGCTGTAGTATGATACACTCGCCTTCCCTCCCTCCAGCTGTAGTATGATGCACTCGCCTCCCTCCAGCTGTAGTATGATACACTCGCCTTCCCTCCCTCCAGCTGTAGTATAATACAGTCGCCTTCCCTCCCTCCAGCTGTAGTATGATACACTCGCCTTCCCTCCCTCCAGCTGTAGTATGATACACTCGCCTTCCCTCCCTCCAGCTGTAGTATGATACACTCGCCTTCCCTCCCTCCAGCTGTAGTATGATACACTCCCCTCCCTCCAGCTGTAGTATGATACACTCGCCTTCCCTCCCTCCAGCTGTAGTATGATACACTCCCCTCCCTCCAGCTGTAGTATGATACACTCGCCTTCCCTCCCTCCAGCTGTAGTATGATACACTCGCCTCCACTCCCTCCCTCCAGTATGATACACTCGCCTCACCTCCCTCCAGCTGTAGTATGATACACTCGCCTCCCCTCCCTCCAGCTGTAGTATGATACACTCACCTCCCCTCCTTCCAGCTGTAGTATAATACAGTCGCCTTCCCTCCCTCCAGCTGTAGTATGATACAGTCGCCTTCCCTCCCTCCAGCTGTAGTATGATACTCGCCACCCTACAGCTGTAGTATGATACACTCGCCTCCCCTCCCTCCAGCTGTAGTATAATACAGTCGCCTTCCCTCCTTCCAGCTGTAGTATGATACACTCGCCTCACCTCCCTCCAGCTGTAGTATGATACACTCTCCTCCCCTCCCTCCAACTGTAGTATGATACACTCGCCTCACCTCCTTCCAGCTGTAGTATGATACACTCTCCTTCCCTTCTTCCAGCTGTAGTATGATACACTCGCCTTCCCTCCCTCCAGCTGTAGTATAATACAGTCGCCTTCCCTCCCTCCAGCTGTAGTATGATACACTCGCCTCCCTCCAGCTGTAATAAGATACACTCGCCTCCCCTCCCTCCAGCTGTAGTATGATACACTCGCCTCCCCTCCCTCCAGCTGTAGTATGATACACTCGCCTCCCCTCCCTCCAGCTGTAGTATGATACACTCGCCTTCCCTCCCTCGAGCTGTAGTATGATACACTCGCCTCCCTCCAGCTGTAGTATGATACATTCTCCTCCCCTCCCTCCAGCTGTAGTATGATACACTCTCCTTCCCTCCCTCCAGCTGTAGTATAATACAATCGCCTTACCTCCCTCCAGCTGTAGTATGATACACTCGCCTCCCTCCAGCTGTAATATGATACACTCGCCTCCCCTCCCTCCAGCTGTAGTATGATACACTCGCCTCCCCTCTCTCCAGCTGTAGTATGATACACTTGCCTCCCCTCCCTCCAGCTGTAGTATGATACACTCGTCTCCCCTCCCTCCAGTTGTAGTATGATACACTCGCCTCCCTCCCTCCAGCTTAAGTACGATACATTCGCCTCCCCTCCCTCCAGCTGTAGTATGATACACTCGCCTCCCCTTCCTCCAGCTGTAGTATGATACACTAGCCTCCCCTCCCTCCAGCTGTAGTATGACACACTCGCCTCCCCTCCCTCCAGCTGTAGTATGATACACTCGCCTTCCCTCCCTCGAGCTGTAGTATGATACACTTGCCTCCCCTCCCTCCAGCTGTAGTATGATACACTCGCCTCCCCTCGCTCCAGTTGTAGTATGATCCACTCGCCTCCCTTCAGCTGTAGTATGATACACTCGCCTCCCTCCCTCCAGCTGTAGTATGATACACTCGCCTCCCTCCAGCTGTAGTATGATACACTTGCCTCCCTCCAGCTGTAGTATGATACACTCCCCTCCCTCCAGCTGTAGTATGATACACTCGCCTCCCTCCAGCTGTAGTATGATACACTCCCCTCCCTTCAGCTATAGTATGATACACTCGCCTCCCTCCAGCTGTAGTATGAAACACTCGCCTCCCCTCCCACCAGCTGTAGTATGATACACTCGCCTCCCTCCAGCTGTAGTATGATACACTCGCCTCCCTCCAGCTGTAATATGATACACTCGCCTCCCCTCCCTCCAGCTGTAGTATGATACACTCGCCTCCCCTCCCTCCAGCTGTAGTATGATACACTCGCCTTCCCTCCCTCGTGCTGTAGTATGATACACTCGCCTCCCTCCAGCTGTAGTATGATACATTCTCCTCCCCTCCCTCCAGCTGTAGTATGATACACTCTCCTTCCCTCCCTCCAGCTGTAGTATAATACAGTCGCCTAACCTCCCTCCAGCTGTAGTATGATACACTCGCCTCCCTCCAGCTGTAATATGATACACTCGCCTCCCCTCCCTCCAGCTGTAGTATGATACACTCGCCTCCCCTCCCTCCAGCTGTAGTATGATACACTCTCCTCCCCTCCCTCCAGCTGTAGTATGATACACTCGCCTCCCCTCCCTCCAGCTGTAGCATGATACACTCGCCTCCCCTCCCTCCAGCTGTAGTATGATACACTCGCCTCCCCTCCCTCCAGCTGTAGTATGATACACTCGCCTCCCCTCCCTCCAGCTGTAGTATGATACACTCGCCTCCCCTCCCACCAGCTGTAGTATGATACACTTGCCTCCCCTCCCACCAGCTGTAGTCTGATACACTCGCCTCCTTCCAACTGTAGTATGATACATTCGCCTTCCCTCCCTCGAGCTGTAGTATGATACACTCGCCTCCCTCCAGCTGTAGTATGATACATTCTCCTCCCCTCCCTCCAGCTGTAGTATGATACACTCTCCTTCCCTCCCTCCAGCTGTAGTATAATACAGTCGCCTTACCTCCCTCCAGCTGTAGTATGATACACTCGCCTCCCTCCAGCTGTAATATGATACACTCGCCTCCCCTCCCTCCAGCTTGAGTATGATACACTCGCCTCCCCTCCCTCCAGCTGTAGTATGATACACTCGCCTCCCCTCCCTCCAGCTGTAGTATGATACACTCGCCTCCCCTCCCTCCAGCTGTAGTATGATACACTCGCCTTCCCTCCCTCGAGCTGTAGTATGATACACTTGCCTCCCCTCCCTCCAGCTGTAGTATGATACACTCGCCTCCCCTCCCTCCAGTTGTAGTATGATCCACTCGCCTCCCTTCAGCTGTAGTATGATACACTCGCCTCCCTCCCTCCAGCTGTAGTATGATACACTCGCCTCCCTCCAGCTGTAGTATAATACACTTGCCTCCCTCCAGCTGTAGTATGATACACTCCCCTCCCTCCAGCTGTAGTATGAAACACTCGCCTCCCCTCCCTCCAGCTGTAGTATGAAACACTCGCCTCCCCTCCCACCAGCTGTAGTATGAAACACTCCCCTCCCTCCAGCTGTAGTATGATACACTCGCCTCCCCTCCCTCCAGCTGTAGTATGATACACTCGCCTCCCCTCCCTCCAGCTGTAGTATGATACACTCGCCTCCCCTCCCTCCAGCTGTAGTATGATACACTCGCCTCCCCTCCCACCAGCTGTAGTCTGATACACTCGCCTCCCTCCAACTGTAGTATGATACACTCGCCTCCCCTCCCTCCAGCTGTAGTATGATACACTCGCCTCCCCTCCCACCAGCTGTAGTATGATACACTCGCCTCCCCTCCCACCAGCTGTAGTCTGATACACTCGCCTCCCTCCAACTGTAGTATGATACATTCGCCTCCCCTCCCTCCAGCTGTAGTATGATACACTCGCCTCCCCTCCCACCAGCTGTAGTATGATACACTTGCCTCCCCTCCCACCAGCTGTAGTCTGATACACTCGCCTCCCTCCAACTGTAGTATGATACATTCGCCTCCCCTCCCTCCAGCTGTAGTATGATACACTCGCCTCCCTCCAGCTGTAGTATGATACACTCGCCTCCCACCAGCTGTAGTATGATACACTTGCCTCCCCTCCCACCAGCTGTAGTCTGATACACTCGCCTCCCTCCAACTGTAGTATGATACATTCGCCTCCCCTCCCTCCAGCTGTAGTATGATACACTCGCCTCCCTCCAGTTGTAGTATGATACACTCGCCTCCCTCCCTCCAGCTTGAGTACGATACACTCGCCTCCCCTCCCTCCAGCTGTAGTATGATACACTCGCCTCCCCTCCCTCCAGCTGTAGTATGATACACTCGCCTCCCCTCCCTCCAGCTGTAGTATGATACACTCGCCTCCCCTCCCTCCAGCTGTAGTATGATACACTCGCCTTCCCTCCCTCGAGCTGTAGTATGATACACTTGCCTCCCCTCCCTCCAGCTGTAGTATGATACTCGCCTCCCCTCCCACCAGCTGTAGTATGATACACTCTCCTCCCTCCAGCTGTAGTATGATACACTCCCCTCCCTCCAGCTGTAGTATGATACACTCGCCTTCCCTCCCTCCAGCTGTAGTATAATACAGTCGCCTTCCCTCCCTCCAGCTGTAGTATGATACACTCGCCTTTCCTCCCTCCAGCTGTAGTATGATACACTCGCCTTCCCTCCCTCCAGCTGTAGCATGATACACTCGCCTCCCCTCCCTCCAGTTGTTGTATGATACACTCGCCTCCCTCCCTCCAGCTTGAGTACGATACACTCGCCTCCCCTCCCTCCAGCTGTAGTATGATACACTCGCCTCCCCTCCCTCCAGCTGTAGTATGATACACTCGCCTCCCCTCCCTCCAGCTGTAGTATGATACACTCGCCTCCCCTCCCTCCAGCTGTAGTATGATACACTCGCCTTCCCTCCCTCGAGCTGTAGTATGATACACTTGCCTCCCCTCCCTCCAGCTGTAGTATGATACACTCGCCTCCCCTCCCTCCAGTTGTAGTTGTTACGATCTTGATGCCTTAGTCAGTATTAGCACAGGCTTACCTAGGGCGCGGAGTCTAACGGCCTTCCGGTCTTCACCAAGAACCACCGCAAGGTAGTGTGGGCTTAGCTGCCGAAGAACCGCAGGTCGCGGCCCCCAGATTAGCCGTGAATTCCAGGCGTAGTAGGTCTGGAACAGTAACCGGTAGATGCACGGAGGCAATGGGTGCGTGGCAGGATCCAGAGAATAGTCGGTAACACAGCCGGGTCGGTACACAGAAGGTATCAGGTATACGGTGCCAGAGGGAGATCCAGAGAATAGTCGGTCACACAGCCGGGTCGGTACACAGAAGGTATCAGATATACGGTGCCAGAGGGAGATCCAGAGAATAGTCGGTCACACAGCCGGGTCGGTACACAGAAGTAGGAGGAATAGAGGGGAAAACAGGGAGCAGGATCACAGGAGTCAGGACACAGGAACTGTAGCCAGGAACAGGAAACACATTGCTCTGACACAGGCAGCGTGTCAGAGCAGGGAAGATATAGGAGTTTGAATTCCCCGCCCAGGAGTCACATGATCAGCAGCAGAGAGAAGCAGGAAGTGCGGCAGCGCTAACAGAAGCAGCGCTGAAGACATGGACATCGCTGTCAGCTCCCGCTGACAGCGCAGCGGAACGGGGACAAGGTAAGTTCCTAACAGTACCCCCCCCCTTCAGGGGTGGCCTCCGGACAACCTATAAGGCTTTAGAGGGAACTTGGTATGGAATTTCTTCAACAAACTCGGAGCATGAAGGTCTCGTGCAGGAATCCAAGAACGCTCTTCAGGGCCGTAACCTTTCCAGTCAACCAGGAACTGCAAGGAACCTCTGGAAATCCGAGAATCTAGAATCTCCTTCACCTCAAATTCCTGATCTGGTGCAGAAATAGCAGCAGGAGGTCTTCTTGAAGAGAAGAATTTGTTAACAACAAGTGGTTTGAGAAGGGAAATGTGGAAGACATTGGGAATCCTCAAGGTAGGGTGTAATTTTAATCTAAAGGCCACCGGATTAATGACCTCAATGATCTTGAAGGGACCGATAAATCGGGGAGCGAATTTCCTAGAAGGAACCAACAGGCGAAGATTCTTTGTAGACAACCACACTTTGTCACCAGGAGTGAGTAGTGGAGACGGTGTTCTTCTTTTGTCAAATGCTTTTTTACTGATGGCAGAGGTGTGAAGTAATTTGCGTTTGATAAGATCCCACCTAGACGAGAAGTCCGATAGAAGGGAATCCACTGCAGGAACCCCAGAAGCGGTTAACTCTTTGAAGGTGGAACTTTAGGATGAAATCCCTGAAGAGCAAAAAAGGGAGAAATGGAGGTAGAGTCGTGTGAATTATTATTGTGGGCGAATTCTGCCCAAGGTAATAAATCAACCCAATCATCGTGTTTAGCTGAAATGAAACATCTGAGGAATTTCTCCAATTCTTGATTCGTCCTTTCCGTGAGACCATTACTTTGCGGATGATATGCAGAAGAGAAATTTAACTTAATTCCACAAAGACGAGAAAAGGCCCTCCAAAATCTTGCCACAAACTGAGTTCCTCGATCAGAAACGATAATATCTGGACAGCCGTGTAGGCGGAAAATTTCTTTAATGAAGAGTTGAGCCAGAACAGGAGCAGAAGGGAGACCTTTTAATGCCACAAAATGAGCGGCTCGGGAAAGGCGATCGGTGACCACCCACACTACTGAGAACCCTCTGGAGGAGGGTAAATCTGTGATAAAATCCATGGAGAGATGACTCCAAGGTCGATCCGGAATTGGCAGAGGCTGCAGCAGACCGTATGGAGCTTGACGAGGAACTTTATTCTGAGCGCAAGTGGAACACGCCGTCACAAACTGTCGAACGTCCGAACGGATAGCCGGCCACCAATAACTACGGGAGATAAATTCCAAGGTCTTCTTTATACCGGCATGACCAGAAAAACGGGAGGCATGAGCCCATTTAAGGAGTTTAGTTTGGAGATGTGGAGGAACCAAAGTCTTCCCGTGAGGAATGATCACCCGAGTAGGAGTAGTAGCCAAAATACATTCTGGAGCTAGAATAGACCTAACACTCTCTTCTTCGGTATCCATAGAATCAAAGGAACGAGAGAGGGCATCAGCCTTCTTGTTCTTGGACCCTGGTCTGAAGGTAATGATCATATTGAATCGTGAAAAAAATAACGACCATCTGGCCTGACGGGGATTGAGGCAGGATGCAGTTTGTAGATAAAGAAGGTTCTTGTGATCCGTAAAAATAGTAACAGGAAATCTGGCTCCCTCCAAATGATGTCTCCAGGCCTCCAAGGCCAATTTGATAGCAAGTAGTTCTCTGTCTCCAATGCCGTAGTTTTTTTCGGTGGATGAGAATTTACGAGAAAAGAAGCCACAGGGAGAAAACTTTCCAGTAGAATTCTTCTGAGACAAAATAGCTCCTACTCCAGTGGAGGATGCGTCAACTTCGAGAAAAAAGGGGAAGGAAGAATCTGGCTGTTGAAGAATAGGTGCCGATATGAAGGCTTCTTTAAGATACTTGAAGGCCTCTACCGCCTCTGGTGGCCAGGTCTTAGCGTTGGCAGATTTCTTGGTCAGGGAAGTGATGGGAGCAATAACAGACGAAAACCCTTTAATAAAGTGGCGGTAATAATTAGAGAACCCAATAAAACGCTGGATGGCCTTAAGTCCAACCGGTTGGGGCCAATCAGAAATCGCCTTTAATTTCTCAGGGTCCATACGTAATCCGGAGCCAGAAACCACGTGACCAAGAAAAGGAAGATGCGTTTTTTCAAAGACACACTTGTCCATATTACAGTACAGATGATGCGACCGAAGGCGTTGAAGAATCAAGGAGACATGATGGCGATGAGTAATAATATCAGGTGAAAAAATAAGAATATCGTCAAGGTAGATGACGACAAATTGATACAGGAAATCCTGAAAGACTTCGTTAATAAAATTTTGAAAAACCGCAGGAGCGTTACAAAGTCCAAATGGCATGACAAGATACTCAAAATGCCCATCGTGCGTATTGAACGCCGTCTTCCATTCATCCCCTTGTTTAATACGGATAAGGTTGTAGGCCCCTTTCAAATCCAGTTTAGAAAAAATTGAAGCTCCCTTGATCCTATCAAAGAGTTCAGAGATTAATGGTAAGGGGTACCTATTCTTTTTCGTTATGGCGTTGAGGCCACGGTAGTCTATGCAAGGACGCAATCCGCCGTCCTTCTTTTTTACGAAAAAGAAACCTGCTCCTGCTGGTGACGAAGATTTCCGGATAAAACCCCTGTTTAGATTCTCCTTAATATATAGGGACATGGCCTCTGATTCGGGTAGAGATAATGGAAATACCCGTCCTCTAGGTGGTATCTTATCCGGCAACAATTCAATGGAGCAATCCCAAGGTCTATGAGGGGGTAACTTGGAAGCCTCCTTTTCACAAAAGACATCAGAAAACGAATGATATTGAGGAGGAATACCGGAGGGTGTTGGGAGACAGCCCATAGCGGGTCTATGAATCCTGGGAAGACATCGGGAATGACACTCTGAACCCCATGCAAGAACTTCCGGTTTCTGCCAATCTAAAGTGGGGGAGTGAAGTCTGAGCCAAGGTAGGCCTAAGATCAACGGGTTGATAGCCTTTGGAATGACTAAGAAGGAGATTTCCTCAGTGTGCAAGGCTCCAATGCGTAGAGACATGTTAACAGTTCTGTTCTTAATGGATCCTCCAATGATACGACTGCCATCTATAGCTGTAATGGCAATAGGTGGATCTAAGGGTTGCCTAGGCAATGATAACCACTCTACAATGTCAGCTCGTAAAAAGTTCCCCGCTGCACCGGAGTCAATAAGCGCTGGAAGAGACAATTGTTTATCAGTATATTGCAGAATAACTTGGATAGAAAAACTAGAATCCATAGGAGAGAGAATGTTCATACCTAACTTAGTCTCTCCGTCATCAGTTAGGTCCGATCGTTTCCCGGGCGCTTCCCACATTGACTCAGGACATGACCGGGTTCCCCGCAATAAAGGCATAAACGATTCTTGAACCGCCTCTCTCTTTCCTCCTGGGATAAACGTGCTCTTCCCAACTGCATAGGCTCTTCCTCCGGTGTAATAGGACTTTGGAAGCGAGGAGCCAAACGGAAAGTAGATCGACGGGAATTCTCTCTTTCCTGAGTGCGTTCACGGAAACGTATATCAATCTGGTTACAGAGAGAGATCAAAGCATCCAGGTTAGTGGGTAACTCTCGGGCTGCTAGCTCGTCCTTAATACGATCGGACAAGCCTTGCCAAAATGTGGCCACTAAAGCTTCATTGTTCCAACGAAGTTCGGCCGCCATAGTGCGAAATTGAAGGGCATACTGGCCCAGAGTAAGGGTACCCTGGCGCAGACGGAGGAGTCCAGAAGCTGCACTGGAGACTCGTCCGGGTTCATCAAAGATGCGTCTGAAGGTTTCTAAGAAAGTGGCACAATTATGGAGAATGGGGTCATCATGTTCCCAGAGGGGAGAAGCCCAGGCAAGCGCTTGACCAGACAATAAGGAAATAATATAGGCGACTTTAGTTTTCTGTGTGGGAAAGTTCCCGGGCAAAAGTTCGAATTGAATAGCACACTGGTTCAAGAAGCCTCGGCATTCCTTAGGATCCCCATTGAACTTGGGTGGGTTAGGTATGCGGAGTTGAGAGGTGGTGGGGGCAGATACAGCTGAACCGCTTGGAGCGGGGGCAGGCTGTGGGGCCGGAGCAGGTGGAGGATTAGGAGCTGCCACCTGAGCTGCTTGGAGCGTATCCAACCTGTTAGACAGAGTCTGCAGAATCTGTAATAACTGTTCTTGATTCTTCCCCTGTTCCTCAACCTGAGCCACTAAGTTATCCAGTAGTACTCTCGCAGTGGGATTCCCTGTTGCTTCCATCAGTTAGATAAGGGTCAGAGCAAACTGTTACGATCTTGATGCCTTAGTCAGTATTAGCACAGGCTTACCTAGGGCGCGGAGTCTAACGGCCTTCCGGTCTTCACCAAGAACCACCGCAAGGTAGTGTGGGCTTAGCTGCCGAAGAACCGCAGGTCGCGGCCCCCAGATTAGCCGTGAATTCCAGGCGTAGTAGGTCTGGAACAGTAACCGGTAGATGCACGGAGGCAATGGGTGCGTGGCAGGATCCAGAGAATAGTCGGTAACACAGCCGGGTCGGTACACAGAAGGTATCAGGTATACGGTGCCAGAGGGAGATCCAGAGAATAGTCGGTCACACAGCCGGGTCGGTACACAGAAGGTATCAGATATACGGTGCCAGAGGGAGATCCAGAGAATAGTCGGTCACACAGCCGGGTCGGTACACAGAAGTAGGAGGAATAGAGGGGAAAACAGGGAGCAGGATCACAGGAGTCAGGACACAGGAACTGTAGCCAGGAACAGGAAACACATTGCTCTGACACAGGCAGCGTGTCAGAGCAGGGAAGATATAGGAGTTTGAATTCCCCGCCCAGGAGTCACATGATCAGCAGCAGAGAGAAGCAGGAAGTACGGCAGCGCTAACAGAAGCAGCGCTGAAGACATGGACACCGCTGTCAGCTCCCGCTGACAGCGCAGCGGAACGGGGACAAGGTAAGTTCCTAACAGTAGTATGATCCACTCGCCTCCCTTCAGCTGTAGTATGATACACTCGCCTCCCTCCAGCTGTAGTATGATACACTTGCCTCCCTCCAGCTGTAGTATGATACACTCCCCTCCCTCCAGCTGTAGTATGATACACTCGCCTCCCTCCAGCTGTAGTATGATACACTCCCCTCCCTTCAGCTGTAGTATGATACACTCGCCTCCCTCCAGCTGTAGTATGAAACACTCGCCTCCCCTCCCACCAGCTGTAGCATGATACACTCGCCTCCCTCCAGCTGTAGTATGATACACTCGCCTCCCCTCCCTCCAGCTGTAGTATGATACACTCGCCTCCCCTCCCTCCAGCTGTAGTATGATACACTCGCCTCCCCTCCCTCCAGCTGTAGTATGATACACTCGCCTCCCTCCCTCCAGCTGTAGTATGATACACTCGCCTCCCCTCCCTCCAGCTGTAGTATGATACACTCGCCTTCCCTCCCTCGAGCTGTAGTATGATACACTCGCCTCCCTCCAGCTGTAGTATGATACATTCTCCTCCCCTCCCTCCAGCTGTAGTATGATACACTCTCCTTCCCTCCCTCCAGCTGTAGTATAATACAGTCGCCTTACCTCCCTCCAGCTGTAGTATGATACACTCGCCTCCCTCCAGCTGTAATATGATACACTCGCCTCCCTTCCCTCCAGCTTGAGTATGATACACTCACCTCCCCTCCCTCCAGCTGTAGTATGATACACTCGCCTCCCCTCCCTCCAGCTGTAGTATGATACACTCGCCTCCCCTCCCTCCAGCTGTAGTATGATACACTCGCCTTCCCTCCCTCGAGCTGTAGTATGATACACTTGCCTCCCCTCCCTCCAGCTGTAGTATGATACACTCGCCTCCCCTCCCTCCAGTTGTAGTATGATCCACTCGCCTCCCTTCAGCTGTAGTATGATACACTCGCCTCCCTCCCTCCAGCTGTAGTATGATACACTCGCCTCCCTCCAGCTGTAGTATGATACACTTGCCTCCCTCCAGCTGTAGTATGATACACTCCCCTCCCTCCAGCTGTAGTATGATACACTCGCCTCCCTCCAGCTGTAGTATGATACACTCCCCTCCCTTCAGCTGTAGTATGATACACTCGCCTCCCCTCCCTCCAGCTGTAGTATGATACACTCGCCTCCCCTCCCTCCAGCTGTAGTATGATACACTCGCCTCCCCTCCCTCCAGCTGTAGTATGATACACTCGCCTTCCCTCCCTCGAGCTGTAGTATGATACACTCGCCTCCCTCCAGCTGTAGTATGATACATTCTCCTCCCCTCCCTCCAGCTGTAGTATGATACACTCTCCTTCCCTCCCTCCAGCTGTAGTATAATACAGTCGCCTTACCTCCCTCCAGCTGTAGTATGATACACTCGCCTCCCTCCAGCTGTAATATGATACACTCGCCTCCCCTCCCTCCAGCTTGAGTATGATACACTCGCCTCCCCTCCCTCCAGCTGTAGTATGATACACTCGCCTCCCCTCCCTCCAGCTGTAGTATGATACACTCGCCTCCCCTCCCTCCAGCTGTAGTATGATACACTCGCCTTCCCTCCCTCGAGCTGTAGTATGATACACTTGCCTCCCCTCCCTCCAGCTGTAGTATGATACACTCGCCTCCCCTCCCTCCAGTTGTAGTATGATCCACTCGCCTCCCTTCAGCTGTAGTATGATACACTCGCCTCCCTCCCTCCAGCTGTAGTATGATACACTCACCTCCCTCCAGCTGTAGTATGATACACTTGCCTCCCTCCAGCTGTAGTATGATACACTCCCCTCCCTCCAGCTGTAGTATGATACACTCGCCTCCCTCCAGCTGTAGTATGATACACTCCCCTCCCTTCAGCTGTAGTATGATACACTTGCCTCCCTCCAGCTGTAGTATGAAACACTCGCCTCCCCTCCCACCAGCTGTAGAATGATACACTCCCCTCCCTCCAGCTGTAGTATGATACACTTGCCTCCCCTCCCTCCAGCTGTAGTATGATACACTCGCCTCCCCTCCCTCCAGCTGTAGTATGATACACTCGCCTCCCCTCCCACCAGCTGTAGTCTGATACACTCGCCTCCCTCCAACTGTAGTATGATACACTCGCCTCCCCTCCCTCCAGCTGTAGTATGATACACTCGCCTCCCCTCCCACCAGCTGTAGTATGATACACTTGCCTCCCCTCCCACCAGCTGTAGTCTGATACACTCGCCTCCCTCCAACTGTAGTATGATACATTCGCCTCCCCTCCCTCCAGCTGTAGTATGATACACTCGCCTCCCTCCAGCTGTAGTATGATACACTCGCCTCCCTCCAGCTGTAGTATGATACACTCCCCTCCCTCCAGCTGTAGTATGATACTCGCCTCCCCTCCCACCAGCTGTAGTATGATACACTCGCCTCCCTCCAGCTGTAGTATGATACACTCCCCTCCCTCCAGCTGTAGTATGATACATTCGCCTCCCCTCCCACCAGCTGTAGTATGATATACTACAGCTGGAGGGAGGCGAGTGTATCATACCACAGATGGAGGGAGGGAGGTGAGTGTATCATACTACAGCTGGAGGGAGGGAGGCGAGTGTATCATACTACAGCTGGAGGGAGGCGAGTGTGATACACTCGCCTCCCTCCCTCCAGCTGTAGTATGATACACTCACCTCCCTCCCTCCATCTGTGGTATGATACACTCGCCTCCCTCCCTCCATCTGTGGTATGATACACTCGCATTCCTCCCTCCAGCTGTAGTATGATACACTCGCCTTTTGCTGCTCAGTCCAGTCTCTCCTGTCACTCTCTGTAATGCAGCTGTCTCTTACACTGTTAGTTCCCTGTACACGTTACAGTCATACTTTCTAACTGGCTGTCTCTTCTCTCTTCCTCCGGACTCTGACTATGTTTCTCTACCACTGTAACACTGTTTCCTTCTTTTCTTTCCACTGGCTGAACTTCTCCCTTTATGTCTTTCCCTTCTCTACTCGCTCTCTCCAGTTCTTCCTCAGCATGTTCTTATCATGAATGAACAAAGGAAAACTGGGCGCAAAGAAAATGGCAGATGATGTCCATAGATGCAGCGGCCCTAACTCTGCGCATTCTCAGAAACGGACCTTACACCAATGAGCGCAACGCACGCACTTCATGTCTGAATGCAAAGGACACTTACAACCACCTACGACTTAAGAGGTGGAATGGGGGTGCAAAGGGGTGAATGAATGTAGGTAATGTACAGTAAAGGGCGTGCCGAGGGCGTGCAGAGGGTGTTCTGAGACCGTGCTGAGGGCGTACCGAGGGCGTGCCGAGGGCGTACTGAGGGCGTACTGAGGGCATACTGAGGGCGTGCCGAGGGTGTACTGAGGGCGTGCCGAGGGTGTACTGAGGGCGTGCCGAGGGTGTGCTGAGGGCGTACTGAGGGTGTTCTGAGCGCGTACCGAGGGCGTGCTGAGGACGTGCTGAGGGCGTGCTGAGGGCGTGCTGAGGGCGTACTGAGGGCGTGCTGAGGGCGTGCTGAGGACGTACTGAGGACGTACTGAGGGCGTGCTGAGGGCGTACTGAGGGCGTGCTGAGGACGTACTGAGGGCGTATTGAGGGCATACTGAGGGTGTGCTGAGGGCGTGCTGAGGGCGTGCTGAGGACGTACTGAGGGTGTTCTGAGGGTGTTCTGAGGGTGTACTGAGGGCATACTGAGGGTGTGCTGAGGACGTGCCGACTCAGATGCGACATCTCCAAGTACTGTGTTTCTCTTAAGTGTAAATAACCGCTGAGCAGACTCTGACATCCCAGGAAGAGTCTGTGACATTTTCTAATCCGTCCTGAGTATTCCCCACTATCAGCAGTGTGTAATATAAGTACATGTCTCAGTGAGGACCTCTAGTATAAGCTGCTATTAGATCTGAGGGAACATTACAGGAAGCCGTAAGATTAGATCCTATTACCGATCTGGTGCCGCAGTATCTCTGCACCTGGATGATGTTATAGTGACTGCTCTGTGTGCTCAGTGTTGTCTCAGTGGGAGCTGTGGGGAGACGCTGTCACTCTCTACCTCACTCTCTGATTCCCACTCATCTTCTGATTTATACATAAACATATATATTCTTCTATGAAAGGGTCTGTACAGTAGTATATACAGTAGTACAGATGTCGCTGCCTCTCCGGCTGACAGCATAGTGCACACTCAGATGGACGGGATCACACAACGTGCACCAGGAGTCACCAGCTCTGCAGTATAGACAGCTGCATGATTCATGATTCAATTCATGATTCAATTCATTATTCATGATTTGATTCAAGATTCATAATTTAATTCATGATTTATGATTCATGATTCGATTCATGTTTCATGATTCAATACATGAGGTTTTAAATTTATCTGTTTTTATTTTTCTAATTTATGTCAGATATACCCCAATCATACCGGACTTGTTAATATTTTTTTGAAAATAATGTCTGATTAATTTAACCCACTCCTCACCCAAAAAAATGAATATAATACGTATTTTCTACATGTGTTTTTTTTTATGTCTATTGTACATCCCATTTGTGTAAAGAAAAATATCAGCTCATAATTTTTTATTGCCGTAATCGACTCATTTTGTCTGGACGTAATTTCAAAACTTTCTAAATATTTTCCACCCCACCCATTTAACTAAAAGAAGAATATAATATTAGAATAACATTCTTTCAAAGCTGTGGGAACAGAACAGACAGCAGTGCTGGGCGTACGGTACAGATCTGCCCAACCTTAATTATAGGCTAAGGGACGGTTATTCAGAAGTAAATGAAAAAGAGTAAAAAATAACTGGATCTTAAAGGTGCACCGTGTAATATTGGGGTCTCTTGATTGAAATGCACATGTACCAGGTAACTGGAATAAAACATAACTTTTATTAATAAAAGGTTTTGATTCTAAAAAGTAGCGAAATATAAATGTGAAAAAGTGAAAACAAAGTATTTTAAAACTTGCTGTGAATGACTCTTATTCCTTACTTATCTATAATAATAGAACACCTTATCTTAAATAATCAGTTTAGGGGGAGTCAAACTACAAATAAGCAATAATTTACATAAATATGTTACTATTCCAGTAATGTTGTCTATTAGCAGTAATTGCTGGCAAATTATATTGGTTCAAATCGATTATAATCCTTTATTTTCACATTTATATTTCGCTGCTTTTTAGAATCAAAACTTTTATCTTTTACTAATAAAAGTTATGTTTTATTCCAGTTACCTGGTACATGTGCATTTCAAACAAGAGACCTCATACTACACGGTGCACCTTTAAGATCCAGTTATTTTTTTTCTTTTTTGCTTACTTCTGGTTATTTGGTTAGCAGGACCTCATTACAAGAATGATGGCAACATATACCTAGAAATGTTAGAACATGATACTGACACAATGTATAAAGAGTTGTGTAGTTGGTGTCTAACTAGTACGACAACATCCTCTATTATTGTAGGCAGCTCTAACATCACTATGTCAGTGGAGCACAGAAATTGTGTAAGACAAAGTGTCAGGACTGACCCAGTGTAATATGTATTATATATGTATTATATATGTTGTACTAAATATGTATATTATATAATGTACAGCCCCCGTCCACCTAATATATGTTGGTCACATATCCTTCTCCCCAGCATATGTTAGTCCTGAATGATTAACCATAAGTACAAGACAGGGTCTACAATCCCTAAACCAAATCCCTAACCCTGGTCTATTCTATTACAGTAAATTATAGAACAAATTATTTTTAGCTCAAATACTGGAACCAAAGCAAAATAAAAGAGTATATTTTGCAGCAGTTGTGACATGTTAAAGCCACTTGTCTAGTATAAATTAATTATGTTTCCTCACTTGTATCCTCATCAGCGAACATCTAAAAGTTTATATAGATATAAGATATGATCTCAGGCCGATAATTACGTTCATTTATCTGTAGTGTAAACTAAAGTCTATCATTCGTCATTAACATTAGATCAAATAATTGTATATTTTAATTTTTACTTTTGTTTCACCAAGTATGATACTAGTCTTATTAGACACTTATTATAACTGCTGAATAGTGACTTTACACCTCTCTGCATGTGCTGTGCCCTTCATACCACCAGATATACAGTAAATTACATGTAGCTGGAGATGGTTTACAGATAACAGTAACAGAAGTACATACTCAGCTTTCTGTTTATCACGTAATCTAACCAATATTCCCCTCATGTAGTTATATGACACAGTTACAGTTTAGCTCATGTGGTTTCCTGACATTTACAACATATTAGTTGTGTAAATGTGTTATGATCTGAGGAATGTAACAAGGACATTATTAAACATGTTACAGGGAGTAAAACTTACATCTTGTCCTGACGCCCAGGGCCGGATTAAGGGAATGGAGGCCCCTGGGCTAAGGGGGCCTCCATTCCCCCATGAGGGCCCCCCCCTGTGATCCGAGCTGCCAGCGCCTCCCCCCCCTGTGATCCGAGCTGCCAGCGCATCCCCCCCGGCACTTACCTCCTTCTCCGGCGCGCTGTACGCTCTTTACTGAGGAGATCTCGTGAGAGTGAGACTCACGAGATCTCCTCAGTAAGGAGACTACAGCGCGCCGGAGAAGGACCGCAGTGTGGGCAGTCTTATCTGTAACAGTAATGACTGGATCACCTCTCCCTGACCATGTGGACAGTCTTATCTATAACAGTACTGACCAGTTCACCTCTCCCTGACCATGTGGGCAGTCTTATCTATAGCAGTCCTGACCGGATTACTTCTCCCTGACCATGTGGGCAGTCTTATCTATAACAGTACTGACCGGATCACCTCTCCCTGACCATGTGGGCAATGATCTCAGAGAGACGACAGCCCACTGCAAAATCAGCTTTGGTTCAACCATCCTCCTCTATCATCATCATCAGCAGCTATTTATATAGCGCCACTAATTCCACAGCGCTCACATCAGTCCCTACCCAATTTGAGCTTACGATCTAAATTCCCTAACACACACACACACACACAGAATAAAGACAATTTAATAGCTGGGTGCTGGGTGGAAACCGGAGCACCTGGAGGGAACCCACGCAAACATGGGGAGAACATACAAACTACACACAGATAAGGCCATGGTCAGGAATCAAACTCATGACTCCAGTGCTGTGAGAGAGAAGTGATAACCACTGAGCCACCCTGCTGCCCCATTTATTTGTGCAAGTCAGCCAGATTTCCACCAAAATGCATAGGAGAATCCTTTGTGGAGGAGGAACAGTTTGCTCAGGTTGTAGGGTGGAGTTGGGTGGAGTTAGAGCACGGTATGAAGAGTGAACATAGTTTGGCTGAGCAGTGCAGAAATGATTTCCCTTTGTGGTGAGTGTTTATAGATCGCTGATAAAAGGGTGGGGAAGGTAGTTTATGTCATCACCATTTCTTCCTGTGTGGAAGAGGGAACAGCCATTTCCACCCTGCAAAGCTGAGCCGACGGTCTTGGAGTTTGGTCCCATTGGGGTCTCCATGTTCCACTTCAGCCGAGACGTCCTCTGCATTTCTGGGCACACTTAGAGCGATGTAATAAACATCTTCACACACACAAGACTGCCACATATAAAACACCACACATGATGTCTCCTCACTCTCAGGAGTATTTTAAGCTGTAAATGAGGCTAAACAATATTTTAGGATAAACACTGAAGCTGATCATGTACTGTAGGAGGTGGTTGTAGAATAACAGGAGTGAACTTTGATGCAACATTTACACTTTCATACAATTGTTCTCTGCAGCTGTTACCCCTCTCTGCAGACTGCTGGTTGGTGGAGATGTCGTCAGAATGGAGAGTAGGCGGCACCTCGATGAGCTCTGAACAGACCGTTCCAATTCTACTTGGCAGAACCGAAGCGTTTTGCAGTGCTCCCCAAGTGCACTTCCCCACTGTGCACCTCTTACTAATACTTTTTTGAAATGAGAAAAACGGAGCAAAAAAAAATTCATTACAGCTGTCAAAATATTTTAGATAGAGCTGGTTAGATGGGTGGTTAGTTCTGAATACAATGTAATAGAATCACAAGAGAGTACAAGACAAAATAATTTTCACATATGATTTCATTATTTAATATTTAATTATTCTCTATACTTAATTAAAAAAAATTGCAATTTATGGTATACATACACATGCCCATCTCTTACATTATAAGATATACACATAATAATAACACAGTCAGAAATCAGAGTATTCAGGAAGTAAACCTACAGGGTAAGGATGATGACACACGTGGGTTAAGGGAGATAATTCAATAAGCAAGATTTACTTCATTTAATTATTTCTCCTAACTCCCAATCAGTTACTGGATGTTGATTACGTAACCGCTGGAGACCTAAAATAACTTGAAAAATAGACGAATCCATCAGAAAATATTGTGCTATTGTGAAAAGATTTCGCTGTGGAGCGCTCCTGTATACTGCTGCCTCAGATGAGTGTCAGAACTATCGTCCAACAGTACTAGTATATCAACACAAACACATAAATATGACACCACCAACACTGTAATATAGCATAAAGAATTAATGATATAAAAAGTTGAAACTTAGATATGATGTTGCTCCTTCTAAATAGATTTCTTCCATATAGAAGTCATCCAATCTCATATCATATAAAGGAGAAGGCGAATTTCATATTCATAACATATAGGAAGAAAGAAAAAACATTTCATAGTTTATTACCATGTAAAATCAAACATGGTTTATTACACTATACATAACATGCATTCATACAAGAAAAAATGAATAATTGATCCTCCACCAAAGAGGTAGTGGCCACCTACCAGATAAAACCGATGATCTGGGCATATCGATACAATGTATCCATCTGGATTTACTTGACAGTGCGTGAAGAACTTCAAAGTGAATGGCAGGCAATAACAGCAAAGTAGAGGTTCGTCAATCAACCAACGCGTTTCGACCTGCTAGAAGTCTTTATCAAGGCATCAGAAAATATGATCTAAATCTCAGCCAGGTTCTAGGATTTTCCAAAATCTGAAAACAAGTAGAAACAAAGTGACCCTTCTCTTCACAGTAAGGACAGAATCCCAGTGATTGTTGCTAAAATGTTTGTTAAAGAGAGAGCCTGGCTTCTCCAGTCTATATAGGAATGTGGTTAGGCTGAAAGGGTACTTGTTTGGGAAAGGGGATGGTTGGCCTCCTCCTACAGATCTTCCCTCTATTTAGCACAATCTACCTTCTCTGAGACTAGGTAATAATAATATATAATAATATTAAGAGATAGTTAATATCTTCAGATCTCTGGAGAGCCGCAATAGAAGGAGGAAGGTGGAGGCACACATACAACAGAGCCTAAGACCTCACTCCCTGCGTTCTCGCTCCTCATCCTTACACATTGTGGGACAGAGCGATAAAAACGTTATGATTCCTGAGTGGTCTGAGGGAGGAGCAATGCTAATGCATAGCAGGGAGCATAAAGGGTTAACCCACGACATGCTTTATTTTCCTAAGATCCAGTAAGTGCCATCTTATACCTTGTGATTAAAAATATTTGAACACACTTGGAACTTTTTTATTTTCGGTGATCTGCCTCTATCTATAAACCCTTTATAAGTTATATCACTGTTGGGTCCTGTGTTTCTAACTATTATCAGTAGGTGGCAGCAGCGTGCTGGCTGTCTTACACTTCTAGTACTTACCCAGCAGGTGGATACAGCACAAGAACTGTACTATGGATCTGCTACCTGTTCCTGTCTGATTGTGGGATTAGCTGCGCTCCAATTATCTAGCTTATGTTTTTCCAAATCAAACATCTCCTAGTATTATATAGCAGAGGAACACCGTGGATGTCCAGTTACTGCACAGGATTATCCTGTGAGCTGGTCCAAGTTATTCTTAAGTCTCTGTCTGGGATATTCCTACCGTATATGTGCAGAAATCTCAGTGTAAAGTTATCACCCTGCAGATTAGTTTCCTCCCTGTGGTTATAAACAGATCTGATGATGGTCTGATATGTGCTGCAGCAGATGGTATCAGCAAAATGAAGTTCACAGACCATGGAACAAATTACATTAAGTATTGAATCATTTAGGAATAAAATAATCATCCTGAAGTTATTCTGCAATCTTTACATTCGTGACATCTGAAATTGATAAAAGACCAACATCGGAATTACAAGAAACAATTATATGGTTTCAGATTTAAAAAAACCTCTTTCTTTATCTGGTGTCATTATCCTGCAGTCTACAGACAGTCGCCGTGTTTGACAATCGTGATGTTGACAGTTTCAACAAATCTATATGACATTGTCAGACAGAGAGGGAGTGAGGTCTGCAAGCTCAGGATGGGGAGATGGAAAAAGTCTGATAGTGTCAACTATGAAGGGGCCATAAAATCCATTATCATCATCATCATAAACATAAATCAACGGGCATGGTGTATACTGATACAACCCCTTAATCTACTCCATACCTGAACTGCACTTTTTAGCCATGTTGTTATCAAGAAGTATCTGTGATGTAATCATCATCTCCTTGGAAAAGTATTTCAGGGGTTAAATTCCACGGCCACAGGGAACACTCAGCAGTTGAGTGAATTTAGTTATCATTGTTATTTCTGTTTGCTCCCTATTGTCCACTAGTGAGCTCTACAGACAGCCAGGAGCCGGAACCAGCAGGGGTCACCTGAGGGAAGACACCTGGGGAGGTAGGGGAGGGGGCTGGATAGTGTAACCAGCACACCAATTGAGACCTTTTGCAACTCCCCTGGACAGGCAGATCCAAGGTGAGATTAGGAGGTGATAAAAGAGGCTACCCTGGGAGCTGGACGTGTGCGATTAACTTTTGGCCAAGAGGTGATGCTCTGCCAGAGATTCACTATGGAACATATCTCACTGGATTTATTTGGACTAAGTTCCTCACTTGTTGGACCTGCTATCGTTGCGGGGTCGTGCTGTATTTAATCCTGTTCTGCAGAATAAATCATCCTTCTATTTATCCTCTAATACCGTGTCTGAGTGATTTGGGAACCACGTATCTTCACAATCATTATCATCATTATCATTGTCATCATCATCATCGTCATCATCATCATTAACATGATCATTATCATCGTCATCATCATCATCAACATGATCATTATCAATATGTTGTTTTTTCTCCTCCCTTTATATAATTAATACAGATTACTGATATAAAATGTATTGTAGCTTCCTAAATAGGTCTCACTATAGAACCGTAAACTTACATATAAAACAGAGAAATATATGTGCCAATGTGTTTTGGGGATAATATTGTAACACATGTAAATCATCCACATAGTGCAGCTGTCTATAATGCAGAGCTGGTGACTCCTGGTGCACGTTGTGTGATCCCGTCCATCTGAGTGTGCACTATGCTGTCAGCCGGAGAGGCAGCGACATCTGTACTACTGTATATACTACTGTACAGACCCTTTCATAGAAGAATATATATGTTTATGTATAAATCAGAAGATGAGTGGGAATCAGAGAGTGAGGTAGAGAGTGACAGCGTCTCCCCACAGCTCCCACTGAGACAACACTGAGCACACAGAGGAGTCACTATAACATCATACAGGTGCAGAGATACTGCGGCACCAGATCGGTAATAGGATCTAATCTTACGGCTTCCTGTAATGTTCCCTCAGATCTAATAGCAGCTTATACTAGAGGTCCTCACTGAGACATGTACTTATATTACACACTGCTGATAGTGGGGAATACTCAGGACGGATTAGAAAATGTCACAGACTCTTCCTGGGATGTCAGAGTCTGCTCAGCGGTTATTTACACTTAAGAGAAACACAGTACTTGGAGCTGTCGCATCTGAGTCGGCACGTCCTCAGTACGCCCTCAGCACGTCCTCAGCACACCCTCAGTATGCCCTCAGAACACCCTCAGTACGTCCTCAGCACGCCCTCAGCACACCCTCAGTACGTCCTCAGCATGCCCTCAGTACGCCCTTAGCACACCCTCAGTACGTCCTCAGCACGCCCTCAGCACACCCTCGGTACGTCCTCAGCACGCCCTCGGTACGTCCTCAGCACGCCCTCGGTACGTCCTCAGCACGCCCTCGGTACGTCCTCAGCACGCCCTCGGTACGTCCTCAGCACGCCCTCGGCACGTCCTCAGTACGCCCTCAGTACGTCCTCAGCACGCCCTCGGTACGCGCTCAGAACACCCTCAGTACGCCCTCAGCACACCCTCGGCACGCCCTCAGTACACCCTCGGCACGCCCTCAGTAAACCCTCAGCACGCGCTCAGTACGCCCTCAGTACACCCTCAGTACGTCCTCGGCACGCCCTCGGTACACCCTCCACACGCCCTCAGTATGCCCTCAGCACGGTCTTAGAACACCCTCTGCACGCCCTCGGCACGCCCTTTACTGTACATTACCTACATTCATTCCCCCCTCTGCACCCCCATTCCACCTCTTAAGTCGTAGGTGGTTGTAAGTGTCCTTTGCATTCAGACATGAAGTGCGTGCGTTGCGCTCATTGGTGTAAAGTCCGTTTCTGAGAATGCGCAGAGTTAGGGCCGCTGCATCTATGGACATCATCTGCCATTTTCTTTGCGCCCAGTTTTCCTTTGTTCATTCATGATAAGAACATGCTGAGGAAGAACTGGAGAGAGCGAGTAGAGAAGGGAAAGACATAAAGGGAGAAGTTCAGCCGGTGGAAAGAAAAGAAGGAAACAGTGTTACAGTGGTAGAGAAACATAGTCAGAGTCCGGAGGAAGAGAGAAGAGACAGCCAGTTAGAAAGTATGACTGTAACGTGTACAGGGAACTAACAGTGTAAGAGACAGCTGCATTACAGAGAGTGACAGGAGAGACTGGACTGAGCAGCAAAAGGCGAGTGTATCATACTACAGCTGGAGGGAGGCGAGAGTATCATACCA
Source organism: Mixophyes australis (assembly GCA_036250195.1). Taxonomy (NCBI): domain Eukaryota; kingdom Metazoa; phylum Chordata; class Amphibia; order Anura; family Limnodynastidae; genus Mixophyes; species Mixophyes australis. Next base: position 89,735,851 of record JAVHZZ010000012.1, read on the forward strand.
CAGATGGAGGGAGGGAGGCGAGTGTATCATACCACAGATGGAGGGAGGGAGGTGAGTGTATCATACTACAGCTGGAGGGAGGGAGGCGAGTGTATCATACTACAGCTGGAGGGAGGCGAGTGTATCATACTACAGCTGGAGGGAGGGGAGGCGAGTGTATCATACTACAGCTGGAGGGAGGGGAGTGTATCATACTACAGCTGGAGGGAGGCGAGTGTATCATACTACAGCTGGAGGGAGGCGAGTGTATCATACTACAGCTGGAGGGAGGTGAGTGTATCAGACTACAGCTGGTGGGAGGGGAGGCGAGTGTATCATACTACAGCTGGAGGGAGGGGAGGCGAGTGTATCATACTACAGCTGGAGGGAGGGGAGTGTATCATACTACAGCTGGAGGGAGGGGAGTGTATCATACTACAGCTGGTGGGAGGGGAGGCGAGTGTTTCATACTACAGCTGGAGGGAGGGGAGTGTATCATACTACAGCTGGAGGGAGGCGAGTGTATCATACTACAGCTGGAGGGAGGCGAGTGTATCATACTACAGCTGGAGGGAGGGAGGCGAGTGTATCATACTACAGCTGAAGGGAGGCGAATGGATCATACTACAACTGGAGGGAGGGGAGGCGAGTGTATCATACTACAGCTGGAGGGAGGGGAGGCGAGTGTATCATACTACAGCTCGAGGGAGGGAAGGCGAGTGTATCATACTACAGCTGGAGGGAGGGAGGCGAGTGTATCATACTACAGCTGGAGGGAGGGAGGCGAGTGTATCATACTACAGCTGGAGGGAGGCGAGTGTATCGTACTGGAGGGAGGGAAGGCGAGTGTATCATACTACAGCTGGAGGGAGGGAGGCGAGTGTATCATACTACAGCTGGAGGGAGGGAGGCAAGTGTATCATACTACAGCTGGAGGGAGGGAGGCGAGTGTATCATACTACAGCTGGAGGGAGGGGAGGCGAGTGTATCATATTACAGCTGGAGGGAGGCGAGTGTATCATACAACAGCTGGAGGGACGGAAGGCGACTGTATTATACTACAGCTGGAGGGAGGGAAGGAGAGTGTATCATACTACAGCTTGAGGGAGGGAAGGCGAGTGTATCATATTACAGCTGGAAGGAGGGAAGGAGAGTGTATCATACTACAGTTGGAGGGAGGGAAGGCGAGTGTATCATACTACAGCTGGAAGGAGGGAAGGAGAGTGTATCATACTACAGCTGGAAGGAGGGGAGGAGAGTGTATCATACTACAGCTGGAAGGAGGGGAGGCGAGTGTATCATACTACAGTTGGATGGAGGGGAGGAGAGTGTATCATACTACAGCTGGAGGGAGGTGAGGCGACTGTATTATACTACAGCTGGAGGGAGGGGAGGAGAGTGTATCATACTACAGCTGGAGGGAGGTGAGGAGAGTGTATCATACTACAGCTGGAGGGAGGGAAGGCGACTGTATTATACTACAGCTGGAGGGAGGGGAGGCGAGTGTATCATACTACAGCTGGATAGAGGGAGGCGAGTGTATCATACTGGAGGGAGGAAGTGGAGGCGAGTGTATCATACTACAGCTGGAGGGAGGTGAGGCGAGTGTGTCATACTACAGCTGGAGGGAGGGAGGAGAGTGTATCATACTACAGCTGGAGGGAGGGAGGAGAGTGTATCATACTACAGCTGGAGGGAGGTGAGGCGAGTGTATCATACTACAGCTGGAGGGAGGTGAGGCGACTGTATTATACTACAGCTGGAGGGAGGGGAGGAGAGTGTATCATACTACAGCTGGAGGGAGGTGAGGCGAGTGTATCATACTACAGATGGAAGGAGGGGAGGCGAGTGTATCATACTACAGTTGGAGGGAGGGGAGGAGAGTGTATCATACTACAGCTGGAGGGAGGTGAGGCGAGTGTATCATACTACAGCTGGAGGTAGGGAAGGCGACTGTATTATACTACAGCTGGAGGGAGGGGAGGCGAGTGTATCATACTACAACTGGAGAGAGGGAGGCGAGTGTATCATACTGGAGGGAGGAAGTGGAGGCGAGTGTATCATACTACAGCTGGAGGGAGGTGAGGCGAGTGTGTCATACTACAGCTGGAGGGAGGGAGGAGAGTGTATCATACTACAGCTGGAGGGAGGAGAGTGTATCATACTACAGCTGGAAGGAGGGGAGGCGAGTGTATCATACTACAGTTGGATGGAGGGGAGGAGAGTGTATTATACTACAGCTGGAGGGAGGGAAGGTGAGTGTATCATACTACAGCTGGAGGGAGGGGAGGCGAGTGTATCATATTACAGCTGGAGGGAGGAGAGTGTATCATACAACAGCTGGAGGGACGGAAGGCGACTGTATTATACTACAGCTGGAGGGAGGGAAGGTGAGTGTATCATACAACAGCTGGAGGGAGGGAAGGCGAGTGTATCATACTACAGCTGGAAGGAGGGAAGGAGAGTGTATCATACTACAGTTGGAGGGAGGGAAGGCGAGTGTATCATACTACAGCTGGAAGGAGGGAAGGAGAGTGTATCATACTACAGCTGGAAGGAGGGGAGGCGAGTGTATCATACTACAGCTGGAAGGAGGGAAGGTGAGTGTATCATACTACAGCTGGAAGGAGGGGAGGCGAGTGTATCATACTACAGTTGGATGGAGGGGAGGAGAGTGTATCATACTACAGCTGGAGGGAGGTGAGGCGACTGTATTATACTACAGCTGGAGGGAGGGAAGGTGAGTGTATCATACTACAGCTGGAGGGAGGGAAGGCGAGTGTATCATACTACAGCTGGAAGGAGGGAAGGAGAGTGTATCATACTACAGCTGGAAGGAGGGGAGGCGAGTGTATCATACTACAGTTGGAGGGAGGGGAGGAGACTGTATCATACTACAGCTGGAGGGAGGTGAGGCGAGTGTATTATACTACAGCTGGAGGGAGGGGAGGCGAGTGTATCATACTACAGCTGGAGAGAGGGAGGCGAGTGTATCATACTGGAGGGAGGAAGTGGAGGCGAGTGTATCATACTACAGCTGGAGGGAGGTGAGGCGAGTGTGTCATACTACAGCTGGAGGGAGGGAGGAGAGTGTATCACACTACAGCTGGAGGGAGGGAGGAGAGTATCATACTACAGCTGGAAGGAGGGGAGGCGAGTGTATCATACTACAGTTGGATGGAGGGGAGGAGAGTGTATCATACTACAGCTGGAGGGAGGTGAGGCGACTGTATTATACTACAGCTGGAGGGAGAGAAGGTGAGTGTATCATACTACAGCTGGAGGGAGGGAAGGCGAGTGTATCATACTACAGCTGGAAGGAGAGTGTATCATACTACAGCTGGAAGGAGGGAAGGCGAGTGTATCATACTACAGTTGGAGGGAGGGGAGGAGAGTGTATCATACTACAGCTGGAGGGAGGTGAGGCGAGTGTATCATACTACAGCTGGAGGGAGGGAAGGCGACTGTATTATACTACAGCTGGAGGGAGGGGAGGCGAGTGTATCATACTACAGCTGGAGAGAGGGCGGCGAGTGTATCATACTGGAGGGAGGAAGTGGAGGCGAGTGTATCATACTACAGCTGGAGGGAGGTGAGGCGAGTGTGTTTTACTACAGCTGGAGGGAGGGAGGAGAGTGTATCATACTACAGCTGGAGGGAGGGAGGAGAGTGTATTATACTACAGCTGGAGGGAGGGGAGGCGAGTGTATCATACTACAGCTGGAGGGAGGCGAGTGTATCATACTACAGCTGGAGGGAGGGAAGGCGACTGTATTATACTACAGCTGGAGGGAGGGAAGGTGAGTGTATCATACTACAGCTGGAGGGAGGGAAGGCGACTGTATTATACTACAGCTGGAGGGAAGGGAGGCGAGTGTATCATACTACAGCTGGAGAGAGGGAGGCGAGTGTATCATACTGGAGGGAGGAAGTGGAGGCGAGTGTATCATACTACAGCTGGAGGGAGGTGAGGCGAGTGTATCATACTACAGCTGGAGGGAGGGAATGCGACTGTATTATACTACAGCTGGAGGGAGGGGAGGCGAGTGTATCATACTACAGCTGGAGGGAGGGAAGGAGAGTGTATCATACTACAGCTGGAGGGAGGGGAGTGTATCATACTACAGCTGGAGGGAGGGAGGAGAGTGTATCATACTACAGCTGGAGGGAGGGGAGTGTATCATACTACAGCTGGAGGGAGGCGAGTGTATCATACTACAGCTGGAGGGAGGGGAGTGTATCATACTACAGTTGGAGGGAGGGGAGTGTATCATACTACAGCTGGAGGGAGGGGAGTGTATCATACTACAGCTGGAGGGAGGGGAGTGTATTATACTACAGCTGGAGGGAGGGGAGTGTATCATACTACAGTTGGAGGGAGGGGAGTGTATCATACTACAGCTGGAGGGAGGGAGGAGAGTGTATCATACTACAGCTGGAGGGAGGGGAGTGTATCATACTACAGCTGGAGGGAGGGAAGGAGAGTGTATCATACTACAGCTGGAGGGAGGGGAGTGTATCATACTACAGCTGGAGGGAGGCGAGTGTATCATACTACAGTTGGAGGGAGGGGAGTGTATCATACTACAGCTGGAGGGAGGGGAGTGTATCATACTATAGTTGGAGGGAGGGGAGTGTATCATACTACAGTTGGAGGGAGGCAAGTGTATCATACTACAGCTGGAGGGAGGAGAGTGTATCATACTACAGCTGGAGGGAGGCGAGTGTATCATACTACAGCTGGAGGGAGGGAAGGCGAGTGCATCATACTACAACTGGAGGGAGGGAAGGGAATTAAATATTGCATATTAACATGTTAGATACACCTGTCACATTCACATACAATGTGGATAGACATAAAATAGATTTCTGGGATATCAAAATTTTTCTAAAAACTATTGGTCTGAGCACGACACTTTATCGAAAACCATCTGACCGGAATACAATTTTACATGCTACCAGCCATCACCCCAAAGCATTGAAGGAGAGTCTTCCCATTTCACAGTTCATACGTGTATTAAGAAATAATACAGAGTTGGATATTGCAGAAGAACAACTTAAAGAAATCAGACTACGTTTCCTCCAAAGGGGATACAGTAAAAGAGGTGCCTCACCAAAGCCAAAAAACAATATAACCTGGGAGAAAAAAAGACATCATAAAAATAAAGATCTTACAGACCAAATAGTCTTTTCAACAGCCTTTGACACACAATCCTATAGGGTTAAAAAGGCCATAAAACAATACTGGCCAATTGTTGCCACAGATCCTTTACTGAAAGAAAAATGTAAAAAAAACACCATTAGTATCCTACCGTAAGGGCTCCAACCTTAAACAACTACTGATGAGACCAGAAATTAAATCTACTATAGAAAAAACGAAAAACTGTCTGAGAGCTGGAAAACCAGGATACTACAGATCATCGTCACCATTTATTTATATAGCGCCACTGATTCCGCAGAGCTGTACAGAGAACTCGCTCACATCAGTCCCTGTCCCATTGGAGCTTACAGTCTAAATTCCCTAATATACACACACAGACAGACTAGGGTCAATTTTGATAGCAGCCAATTAGCCTACCAGTATGTGTTTGGAATGTGGGAGGAAACCGGAGCACCCGGAGGAAACCCACGCAAGCTTGGGGAGAACATACAAACTCCACACAGATAAGGCCATGGTCGGGAATTGAACTCATGACCCCAGTGCTGTGAGGCAGAAGTGCTAGCCACTAAGCTACTGTGCTGCCCAGATGCTACAGATGCATAAATTGCATGACATGTAGAAGTATGAATACAGGAACAACATTCTCACATCCACAAAATGGAAGAAAAATCAGAATTAAACACAGATTGACATGTACAATGGACCATGTGATTTATCTTCTAACATGTCCATGCGGCCTAATTTATGTGGGCATGACCACTAGGATATTCCGTCAATGTATGGCCAATCACAGATCATCAATCAGACAAGCATTGGACACGGGCCAAACTGATAAACCAGTAGCGAAGCATTTTCTCCAAAAGAAACATCAATTGTCATCATTGAGATGTATTCTTATAGATTGGGTGCCACCACCATCCAGAGGAGGTGATAGAGAACTAATGCTAAGAGAGAAAGAGGCTAAATGGATCCACTAGATGGACACTATAATGCCAAAAGGACTTAATGAAAATAACCCTCTAAATATATTCTTGAAGGATTAAGAAGCCTAAATCTGGATACACTATATTGTTCTCTAACAATAAAGAACTTGGTTATGCATGGCTATTAGATCTACCTATAGGGTCCTATATATTCACAAGACTTTGTTCTATTGTTTTTAATGAAAAACATATCATATATATAATTCCCTGACGAAAGAGTATAGATGACATGTTGAAATGTATAAAGGATATCAGAGAATATAGTGTTATCTGCTGAATGCTACAATACTTGGGGTCGTGTAATAATAAACATCAATTGAATCATAGATATCAAAACCACAATGCCAATTATTGGCTACTGTAATATTTGGGGCTGTGCAATATTTAATAATAAAGTGTAGGAACCATAAAGGTACTATATTATATATTGGTGAAGAAATATGATGATACTATATACATTGCCAAATGCCACAAACTTTACTAACTGTCAATTACTATTACTGTAAGTACATTGTGATGCCCCTACTGTGTATTCCAGGGTGGAACCCATAGCAATTATGCCTAGGATTGGATATCGCCAATTAAATGTGTTTCATTGTGGGAAATATGATATATAAATAAGAAGCTTTAAAAATCACAATATGGTTGGCTTGAGTACTAACCAGAAGTCTGTTTGTTTAGTTCCTGCTGTGTTTGTCACAGTGGAACTCATAGCAATTTTATATATAAAATCTAGCTATAAAATCTAACTATACTCATTTTGGAAGTGATGTTTCCAGCTAGACATCTATTGTCTAGTTGGACAATATCCAAAGATTGTTAGATGAATATGATACATCACCTGTTGGTCTCACTAACAAAATGCACAGTGAGACTCCGAACCAGAAATGATTTCTTAGACTCCCTGCTATGCGTTCCGCATGACGGAATTAGAATTATGAACTTATATTAAAGAACTTATACCTAATTTGTTGTACAGCTAGAAATAGAGTCTGGAGAAGGTGATACGTTCATTGGTGGAGTAATGGGAAATGATACTTACTGTGCAGCTGTATAATGTAGTATTTAGTAGTAGTTTATCAACAGAAGTCTGAAACCATGTGACCTTCATATACGTTCCAGGGTGGAACACATATTGTGTGTAACACTGTGGGGGGTGGACACATGCACTAGAATTGGCAATCTCCTAAAATGAGCTACAGCTGACAACCCTTTGGCACTATATATAGTCAGGTAATTGTAATGTTGTATTATCTATGCTTGTCCTGTCTGCTGTTCAATGAAAACCTGTCTTGAAAAAGGTCTGGATGTGAGACCGAAACGTTAACTATAATATAAAGGAACTGGATTGAAAATAAAGATTAATCTATCTGTTGTAAATGGTAAGTGCCCTCTCTATTTTTTGAACATGTACCAGCTACTGTGGTAATGGGAGCTACTGTGGAGCACCCCAAAGAGGATTCACTTCAAGATGTGAGTGCAGCTTTTTTCAATATATATATATATATATATATATATATATATATATATAGCATGGACATGACATGCATAGAAGTGGTACTGTGCAGTGTATATATGTATAACAAGGATATGGCATAGAGAAGTGGTACTGTGCAGTGTATATATGTATAACAAGGATATGGCATAGAGAAGTGGTACTGTGCAGTGTATATATGTATACCAAGGATATGGCATACATAGAAGTGGTACTGTGCAGTGTATATATGTATAACATGGACATGACATACATATGGACATGACATACATAGAAGTGGTACTGTGCGGTGTATATATGTATAGCATGGACATGACATACATATGGACATGACATACATAGAAGTGGTACTGTGCGGTGTATATATGTATAGCATGGACATGACATACATATGAACATGGACATGCATAGAAGTGGTACTGTGCAGTGTATATATGTATAGCATGGACATGACCTACATAGAAGTGGTACTGTGCAGTATATATATGTATAACATGGATATGGCATAGAGAAGTGGGGCTGTGCAGTGTATATATGTATAACATGGATATGGCATAGAGAAGTGGTACTGTGCAGTGTATATATGTATAACATGGACATGACATACATAGAAGTGGTACTGTGCAGTGAATATATGTATAACATGGACATGACATACATAGAAGTGGTACTGTGCAGTGTATTATATATGTCACACACACTGAGCACTAGATACACAACTGTATAATAATACACTAGAGAGAAAAGTGACAGCGGCCATTTTGTTGTGGACAATGTTCATGGAAACCTATGGAGATGTCCATTGGAGTGTGTCCTAGGCTGCAGACACTGTTATAATATATATAATACACCTACTAACTGGGGGGGTCTGTGTAACTGGACCCCCTTAGTGACAGGAATCTCCCCAGGACACACAGGGACCATATAACAGCACAGAGAGGAGCAGCCTAATGCTAGAAGTGTCCTGTCCTTGTCCCCCAGTGTGAGCAGTGATTTACTAATGATGAGGACACATATACTCAGCTTCATATCTAACTGGTATTACTGTATTATCTGTCACAGTCAGTATACTTATTATTGTCTATGTACTATCTACAGATGGCTGTGATCATGGTCACCCTATCACTGCCGTTTATTATTCTAACCCGGCGGTTCCCAAAGTGTGCGCCGCGGCTCCCAGGGGTGCCGCAGCGCTGTCACTGGGGTGCCGCGGGCCAGACATAAAAAAAAAAGAGAACAAAAACTTACCAATCCGCCGGGCGCCGGGACCAAGCAGCCTCCTCTCTCCCGCAGCAGCTGTCACTGACGTCTATATTCAGTGACAGCTGCGGGAGAGAGGAGGCTGCTGGGTCCCGGCGCCCGGCGGATTGGTAAGTTTCTGTTCCTTTTTTTTTTTTTTTATATCTGGCGTGGGGCAGAGTGAAAAGGATGGTGGAACCGGAGGGGGACACTGTGGAGGGGGGCAGAGGAGGGGGACAGAGGAGGGGGACAGTGTGGCAGTGGAGGGGGACAGTGTGGCAGCGGAGGGGGACAGCGGGCAGCAGAGTGGGCAGCGTGCCTGGGGGTAGAGGAGGGGGACAGCGTGGCAGAGGGGGCAGCGTGACAGAGGGTAGAGGAGGGGGGACAGTGTGGCAGAGGAGGGGACAGCATGACAGAGGGGGCAGAGTGTCTGGATGCAGAGGGGGCAGTGTCCCTGGATGCAGAGGGGGCAGTGTCCCTGGATGCAGAGGGGGCAGTGTCCCTGGATGCAGAGGGGGCAGTGTCCCTGGATGCAGAGGGGGCAGTGTCCCTGGATGCAGAGGGGGCAGTGTCCCTGGATGCAGAGGGGGCAGTGTCCCTGGATGCAGAGGGGGCAGTGTCCCCTGGATGCAGAGGGGGCAGTGTCCCTGGATGCAGAGGGGGCAGTGTCCCTGGATGCAGAGGGGGCAGAGTGTCTGGATGCAGAGGGGGCAGTGTCTGGATGCAGATGGGGCAGTGTCCCTGGATGCAGAGGGGCATTTTTGCATACAACTAAATAAGTATTTTTGTCGTGACCTAAATACTTATTACAATTTTTTGACCCAACTACTTCTAAAACAGGACTGCTCAGTAATTATTTTGGAGGGGTGCCTTGAAAAAATTTGGAGACTCTAAGGGTGCCCGCGAACTGCAAAAGTTTGGGAACCACTGATCTAACCTATTTATTGCCAGTTATTGGTTGTTTGCAGCCATTGGAGATATATATATATATATATATATTATCCACTTACAGCTGCTGACTCTCCATTATTTAAACTGACAATCACTAAATACACTGTGGTGCTTTCTGTGCGTGCTCAGTGCTTGTTATAAGGCAGCGGTAGGCAGCCTTTATCTATCGGTGTGCAGGCCAAAATCTAGTCGAGCCCCCAGGTGTGCCAGCTATGTATATATGTATGTGTGTAATAAATATATATTATATATATATATATATATATATATATATATTACACACACACTATACATCATGCCTCATAGTTATACCCCCAATTCATATACCACGTAGTTGTGCCCCCTGTTCACATTATGCCACATTAATGCCACCATTGAATATTCAGCTACACTTAAATGCCCCCAATGACTGTTATGCCTCCCAAGTGCCTCAAAAATAATATTAAGCCACTAATAAATGAATAAAAAATTATTTATTTGTGTACTTACCTCTTCCATGGACTTATGCTGTGTCGGGGTGGGAGGGACTTATGCCGTGTCAGGGGGGGTGGGACTTATGCTGTGTCAGGGGGGGAGGGACTTCTGCTGCATCAGGGGGGGAGGGACATGTGTTGTGTCAGGGGGGACCTACTCTGCATCGGGGGGGGGGACTTGTGCCGTGTCAGGGGGGACTTGTGCAGTGTCAGGGGGGGAGGGACTTGTGCCGTTTTGGGGGGGGACCTACTCTGCATCAGGGTGGGACTTGTGCCATGTCGGGGGGACCTACTCTGCATCAGGGTGGGACTTGTGCTGTGTCAGGGGGGGGAGGGTCTTGTGCTGTGTCAGGGGGGGGAGGGTCTTGTGCTGTGTCAGGGGGGGGAGGGTCTTGTGCTGTGTCAGGTGGGGGGGGGAGGGACTTGTGCTGTGTCAGGTGGGGGGGGGAGGGACTTGTGCTGTGTCAGGTGGGGGGGGGAGGGACTTGTGCTGTGTCAGGTGGGGGGGGAGGGACTTGTGCTGTGTCAGGTGGGGGGGGAGGGACTTGTGCTGTGTCAGGTGGGGGGGGGAGGGACTTGTGCTGTGTCAGGTGGGGGGGAGGGACTTGTGCTGTGTCAGGTGGGGGGGGGGAGGGACTTGTGCTGTGTCAGGTGGGGGGGGAGGGACTTGTGCTGTGTCAGGTGGGGGGGGAGGGACTTGTGCTGTGTCAGGTGGGGGGGGGGAGGGACTTGTGCTGTGTCAGGTGGGGGGGGGGGGGGACTTGTGCTGTGTCAGGTGGGGGGGGGAGGGACTTGTGCTGTGTCAGGTGGGGGGGGGAGGGACTTGTGCTGTGTCAGGTGGGGGGGGGGGAGGGACTTGTGCTGTGTCAGGTGGGGGGGGGGACTTGTGCTGTGTCAGGTGGGGGGGGGGACTTGTGCTGTGTCAGGTGGGGGGGGGGACTTGTGCTGTGTCAGGTGGGGGGGGGGGACTTGTGCTGTGTCAGGTGGGGGGGGGGGACTTGTGCTGTGTCAGGTGGGGGGGGGAGGGACTTGTGCTGTGTCAGGTGGGGGGGGAGGGACTTGTGCTGTCAGGTGGGGGGGAGGGACTTGTGCTGTCAGGTGGGGGGGGGGGAGGGACTTGTGCTGTGTCAGGTGGGGGGGGGGGGACTTGTGCTGTGTCAGGTGGGGGGGGAGGGACTTGTGCTGTGTCGGAGGGACCCACTCTGCATCATGGTGGGACTTGTGCTGTGTCAGGTGGGGGGGACTTGTGCTGTGTCAGGTGGGGGGGGGAGGGACTTGTGCTGTGTCAGGTGGGGGGGAGGGACTTGTGCTGTGTCGGAGGGACCCACTCTGCATCATTGTGGGACTTGTGCTGTGTCAGGTGGGGGGGGGGACTTGTGCTGTGTCAGGTGGGGGGGGGGACTTGTGCTGTGTCAGGTGGGGGGGGGAGGGACTTGTGCTGTGTCAGGTGGGGGGGGGAGGGACTTGTGCTGTGTCAGGTGGGGGGGGGAGGGACTTGTGCTGTGTCAGGTGGGGGGGGGAGGGACTTGTGCTGTGTCAGGTGGGGGGGGGAGGGACTTGTGCTGTGTCAGGTGGGGGGGGAGGGACTTGTGCTGTCAGGTGGGGGGGAGGGACTTGTGCTGTCAGGTGGGGGGGAGGGACTTGTGCTGTCAGGTGGGGGGGAGGGACTTGTGCTGTGTCAGGTGGGGGGGAGGGACTTGTGCTGTGTCGGAGGGACCCACTCTGCATCATGGTGGGACTTGTGCTGTGTCAGGTGGGGGGGAGGGACTTGTGCTGTGTCAGGTGGGGGGGAGGGACTTGTGCTGTGTCAGGTGGGGGGGAGGGACTTGTGCTGTGTCGGAGGGACCCACTCTGCATCATGGTGGGACTTGTGCTGTGTCAGGTGGGGGGGGGGACTTGTGCTGTGTCAGGTGGGGGGGGGAGGGACTTGTGCTGTGTCAGGTGGGGGGGGAGGGACTTGTGCTGTGTCAGGTGGGGGGGAGGGACTTGTGCTGTGTCAGGTGGGGGGGGGGACTTGTGCTGTGTCAGGTGGGGGGGGAGGGACTTGTGCTGTGTCAGGTGGGGGGGGAGGGACTTGTGCTGTGTCAGGTGGGGGGGGAGGGACTTGTGCTGTGTCAGGTGGGGGGGCGGGACTTGTGCTGTGTCAGGTGGGGGGGGCGGGACTTGTGCTGTGTCAGGTGGGGGGGAGGGACTTGTGCTGTGTCAGGTGGGGGGGAGGGACTTGTGCTGTGTCAGGTGGGGGGGAGGGACTTGTGCTGTGTCAGGTGGGGGGGAGGGACTTGTGCTGTGTCAGGTGGGGGGGGAGGGACTTGTGCTGTCAGGTGGGGGGGGAGGGACTTGTGCTGTCAGGTGGGGGGGGAGGGACTTGTGCTGTCAGGTGGGGGGGGAGGGACTTGTGCTGTCAGGTGGGGGGGGAGGGACTTGTGCTGTCAGGTGGGGGGGGAGGGAATTGTGCTGTCAGGTGGGGGGGGAGGGAATTGTGCTGTCAGGTGGGGGGGGAGGGAATTGTGCTGTCAGGTGGGGGGGGAGGGAATTGTGCTGTCAGGTGGGGGGGGGAGGGACTTGTGCTGTCAGGTGGGGGGGGAGGGACTTGTGCTGTCAGGTGGGGGGGGAGGGACTTGTGCTGTCAGGTGGGGGGGGAGGGACTTGTGCTGTCAGGTGGGGGGGGAGGGAATTGTGCTGTCAGGTGGGGGGGGAGGGAATTGTGCTGTCAGGTGGGGGGGGGAGGGAATTGTGCTGTCAGGTGGGGGGGGAGGGAATTGTGCTGTCAGGTGGGGGGGGAGGGACTTGTGCTGTCAGGTGGGGGGGGAGGGACTTGTGCTGTCAGGTGGGGGGGGAGGGACTTGTGCTGTCAGGTGGGGGGGGGAGGGACTTGTGCTGTCAGGTGGGGGGGAGGGACTTGTGCTGTGTCAGGTGGGGGGGAGGGACTTGTGCTGTGTCAGGTGGGGGGGAGGGACTTGTGCTGTGTCGGAGGGACCCACTCTGCATCATGGTGGGACTTGTGCTGTGTCAGGTGGGGGGGGGACTTGTGCTGTGTCAGGTGGGGGGGGGAGGGACTTGTGCTGTGTCAGGTGGGGGGGGGGACTTGTGCTGTGTCAGGTGGGGGGGGGGGACTTGTGCTGTGTCAGGTGGGGGGGGGGGGGACTTGTGCTGTGTCAGGTGGGGGGGGGGACTTGTGCTGTGTCAGGTGGGGGGGGGGACTTGTGCTGTGTCAGGTGGGGGGGGGGACTTGTGCTGTGTCAGGTGGGGGGGGGGGACTTGTGCTGTGTCAGGTGGGGGGGGGACTTGTGCTGTGTCAGGTGGGGGGGGGGACTTGTGCTGTGTCAGGTGGGGGGGGGGACTTGTGCGGACTTGTGCTGTGTCAGGTGGGGGGGGGGACTTGTGCTGTGTCAGGTGGGGGGGGGACTTGTGCTGTGTCAGGTGGGGGGGGGGACTTGTGCTGTGTCAGGTGGGGGGGGGGACTTGTGCTGTGTCAGGTGGGGGGGGGGACTTGTGCTGTGTCAGGTGGGGGGGGGGGACTTGTGCTGTGTCAGGTGGGGGGGGGACTTGTGCTGTGTCAGGTGGGGGGGGGGGGACTTGTGCTGTGTCAGGTGGGGGGGGGGGACTTGTGCTGTGTCAGGTGGGGGGGGGGGGACTTGTGCTGTGTCAGGTGGGGGGGGGGGGACTTGTGCTGTGTCAGGTGGGGGGGAGGGACTTGTGCTGTGTCAGGTGGGGGGGGGAGGGACTTGTGCTGTGTCAGGTGGGGGGGGGGAGGGACTTGTGCTGTGTCAGGTGGGGGGGGGGAGGGACTTGTGCTGTGTCAGGTGGGGGGGGGGGAGGGACTTGTGCTGTGTCGGAGGGACCCACTCTGCATCATGGTGGGACTTGTGCTGTGTCAGGGGGGGAGGGACTTGTGCTGTGTCAGGTGGGGGGGGAGGGACTTGTGCTGTGTCAGGTGGGGGGGGGAGGGACTTGTGCTGTGTCGGAGGGACCCACTCTGCATCATGGTGGGACTTGTGCTGTGTCAGGGGGGAGGGACTTGTGCTGTGTCAGGTGGGGGGAGGGACTTGTGCTGTGTCAGGTGGGGGGGAGGGACTTGTGCTGTGTCGGAGGGACCCACTCTGCATCATGGTGGGACTTGTGCTGTGTCAGGGGGGGAGGGACTTGTGCTGTGTCAGGGGGGGAGGGACTTGTGCTGTGTCAGGGGGGGAGGGACTTGTGCTGTGTCATGGGGGGAGGGACTTGTGCTGTGTCAGGGGGAGGACTTGTGCTGTGTTGGGGGGGACTTACTCTGCATCATGGTGGGACTTGTGTTGTGTTGGGGGGACCTACTCTGCATCAGGGTGGGACTTGTGCTGTGTCAGGGGGGGAGGGACTTGTGCTGCGTCAGGGGGGGAGGGACATGTGCTGTGTCAGGGTGGACCTACTCTGCAGCAGGGGGAGGACTTGTGCCGTGTCAGGGGGGGACTTGTGCCGTGTCAGGGGGGGACTTGTGCCGTGTCAGAGGGACCTACTCTGCATCAGGGTGGGACTTGTGCCATGTCGGGTTGACCTACTCTGCATCAGGGTGGGACTTGTGCTGTGTCAGGGGTGGGGAGGGACTTGTGCTGTGTCGGAGGGACCCACTCTGCATCATGGTAGGACTTGTGCCATGTCAGGGGGGGAGGGACTTGTGTCGGGCGGACCTACTCTGTATCAGGGTGGGACTTGTGCCACGTCAGGGGGGGAGGAACTTGTGCTGTTTCAGGGGGGGAGGGACTTGTGCTGTTTCAGGGGGGGAGGGACTTGTGCTGTGTCAGGGGGGGAGGGACTTGTGCTGTGTCAGGGGGGGAGGGACTTGTGCTGTGTCAGGGGGGGAGGGACTTGTGCTGTGTCAGGGGGGAGGGACTTGTGCTGTGTTGGGGGGACCTACTCTGCATCAGGGTGTCACTTATGCTGTGTCAGGGGGGGAGGAACTTGTGCTGTGTCGGGGGGACCTACACTGCATCAGGGTGGGACTTGTGCTGTGTCAGTTGGGGGGAGGGACTTGTGCTGTGTCAGGCGGGGGGAGGGACTTGTGTTGTGTGAGGCGGGGGGGAGGGACTTGTGCTGTGTCAGGTGGGGGGGAGGGACTTGTGCTGTGTCGGAGGGACCCACTCTGCATCATGGTGGGACTTGTGCTGTGTCAGGGGGGGAGGGACTTGTGCTGTGTCAGGGGGGGACTTGTGCTGTGTTGGGGGGACCTACTCTGCATCATGGTGGGACTTGTGCTGTGTCAGGGGAGGGACTTGTGCTGTGTTGGGGGGACCTACTCTGCATCAGGGTGGGACTTGTGCTGTGTCAGGGGGGGAGGGACTTGTGCTGTGTCGGAGGGACCCACTCTGCATCATGGTGGGACTGGTGCTGTGTCAGGGGGGGAGGGGCTTGTGCTGTGTCAGGGGGGGAGGGGCTTGTGCTGTGTCAGGGGGGGAGGGACTTGTGCTGTGTCAGGAGGCGGAGGGACTTGTGCTGTGTCAGGAGGCGGAGGGACTTGTGCTGTGTCAGGAGGCGGAGGGACTTGTGCTGTGTCAGGAGGCGGAGGGACTTGGGACTTATCTGTGTTGGGGGGG
This sequence comes from Mixophyes australis, assembly GCA_036250195.1. Classification (NCBI taxonomy): domain Eukaryota; kingdom Metazoa; phylum Chordata; class Amphibia; order Anura; family Limnodynastidae; genus Mixophyes; species Mixophyes australis. The sequence continues at coordinate 89,751,699 of JAVHZZ010000012.1, forward strand.
GGGGTATTTATGCTGTCAGGGGGACTTGAGCTGTGTCAGGAAGGACCTACTCTGCATCAGGGTGGGACTTATGCTGTGTCAGGGGGGGACTTATGCTGTGTCAGGGGGGACCTACTCTGCATCAGGGTGGGACTTATGCTGTGTTAGGGGGGGACTTATGCTGTGTCAGGGGGTGGACTTATGCTGCGTTGGGGGGAGGATTTATGCTGCGTCGGGGAGCGGATTTATGCTGCGTCGGGGAGCGGATTTATGCTGCGTCGGGAGGAGGATTTATGCTGCGTCGGGGGGAGGATTTATGCTGCGTCGGGGGGAGGATTTATGCTGCGTCGGGGGGAGGATTTATGCTGCGTCGGGGGGGGAGGGACTTGTGCTGTGTCGGGGGGGAGGGACTTGTGCTGTGTCGGGGGGGGGAGGGACTTGTGCTGTGTCGGGGGGGGAGGGACTTGTGCTGTGTTGGGGGGGGAGGGACTTGTGCTGTGTTGGGGGGGAGGGACTTGTGCTGTGTCGGGGGGGAGGGACTTGTGCTGTGTCGGGGGGGGAGGGACTTGTGCTGTGTCGGGGGGGGAGGGACTTGTGCTGTGTCGGGGGGGGAGGGACTTGTGCTGTGTCTGGGGGGGAGGGACTTGTGCTGTGTCGGGGGGGAGGGATTTGTGCTGTGTTGGGGGGGAGGGACTTGTGCTGTGTCGGGGGGAGGGACTTGTGCTGTGTCGGGGGGAGGGACTTGTGCTGTGTCGGGGGGAGGGACTTGTGCTGTGTCAGGGGAGAGGGGGGGGACTTGTGCGTGCTGTGTCAGGGGAGGGGGAGGGACTTGTGCTGTGTCAGGGGGGGGCTTATGCTGCATCAGGGGGGTCCTACTCTGCATCATGGTGGACTTATGCTATGTCAGTGGGGGGACTTATCTGTGTTGGGGGGGTATTTATGCTGTCAGGGGGACTTATACTGTTATAGAGTGGGGATATATGCTGTGTCATGGGGGACTTGTGCTGCGTCAGGGGGGACTTGAGCTGTGTCAGGAAGGACCTACTCTGCGTCAGGGTGGGACTTGAGCTGTGTCAGGAAGGACCTACTCTGCATCAGGGTGGGACTTATGCTGCGTCAGGGGGGACCTACTCTGCATCAGGGTGGGACTTATGCTGTGTTAGGGGGGGACTTATGCTGTGTCAGGGGGGACCTACTCTGCATCAGGGTGGGACTTATGCTTCGTCGGGGGGAGGATTTATGCTGCGTCGGGTAGAGGATTTATGCTGCGTCGGGGGGAGGATTTATGCTGCGTCGGGGCGAGGATTTATGCTGCGTCGGGGCGAGGATTTATGCTGCGTCGGGGGGAGGATTTATGCTGCGTCGGGGGGGAGGATTTATGCTGCGTCGGGGCGAGGATTTATGCTGCGTCGGGGGGAGGATTTATGCTGCGTCGGGGGGAGGATTTATGCTGCGTCGGGGCGAGGATTTATGCTGCGTCGGGGCGAGGATTTATGCTGCGTCGGGGCGAGGATTTATGCTGCGTCGGGGCGAGGATTTATGCTGCGTCGGGGGGGGGACTTGTGCTGCGTCGGGGGGGGGGGGACGTACTCTGCATCAGGGTGAGACTTGTGCCGTGCCAGGTGGGGACTTAGGCTGTGTTAGGTGTGAAAGGATCTCTAGGGTTCTCAGTGTTAATGGTAATAATGATATGTGAAGGAGTTAAAAATGTTGGTATTTGCCTTTAAAAATACATTCAGCATAATCAGCAGCTCCAACCTTGAACTATCTCAAAGACCCCTAGGACAGGGGATAATGGATTATGACATTGGGAGAACTGGCTCCAGTGAAAGTTGATAAGAACCATAAAAGTGACTTGAAGAGAACTAACTAGCTTTGTCAGAAGATTTATATTTACTGAGGAAAATATCAATCATGTGTTTCTATCCTATAACCAGATCAAACGCTTTTTCATGTATAAATGTATCACACTAATAAATGAGCACATTTCAGTTCTATCTTGACATTGGCATGTCTGTGACTTGATTACTGATCTCCTGGTTAACCAGCATCCTATCTCACTGATATCTGAAGGGGCTTGATAAAGGAGAGGTAAAATTACCCTAACATTACGTGGGGGCTCTAATAGCCGGGATCTCGGACAACCTATACAGATGACAAACAACGCTTGCAGTATCAGCTAGAATCACGAAAGCTCAAACCCGTTCAGTGAGTAAATTCAGCTGTGATTTTTCCACTGATTTTACTCTCTGTCCAGTATTCTTGTTGTGTGTCTAAAAGCTGTTCATCTGTATATGGTAAGAATGATTTCCTGAACCCAGATATCTGTTTGAGAGCATAAAAAGTGCTAACTATATGGTTGAATTTAATATATGTCAAAAGTACTCATGATTGTATTTTAATAATTCATTTGGTTATTGCTCAGACTGTTCATGTGCTGTTATACTTGGAAAGCATTCTGATGATACTCTTCCTACACTGGAAGCTATAATTGATAGAACTGTTTTTGGATGTGTTGTGGATTCAAAGCAATATTATTGTACGGTAAATGTGCATGTAAATAAGGATATATATTTATATTGCAGCAAAATATAGGGTATTTTTGGTCTCAAGTGTTACTATATTGGCAAGTTAATCACATACCCTTTGAAGGGAAGCCTATCTGTCTGTACAGTATAAAGAAATTACCACCTGGGTTACGTAATGAAATTGTAAAAGGATATTCTGGTGATTATGAAATAAGAAAGCAAAAATGGTTACAGCTGCAACAGAGATTTTCACGATTGTTCTTATTTTATGATTATATTTCTTTGTATAGTACGCAAATATTTTTCAGCCGGAATAGAGGGAATTAAGAGGTTTTTGATTGGTGGTATTGAGGTATAATTCTCTGTAAAATACAGATAACTGCTATAAGAGTGCATGCGGTAAAGCAACCCAACAGTACAGTATATTCAGAAATTGTGGAAAAGGTTTCAAAACACCAATAAAGCACGGATAGGCAGAAAAGGACATGCAGATATGGTTAACATGTGGTATACAGTATCATTAGAGATGAGAAAAAAGAAAAAGAGGGGATGCACACATAGGTACAGGTCTATTAGACATGACACCACCTTATGTGGACCTGACGGCTCCATCACAGCAACCAGACAATAGAGCAGATACACCACCACCACTTTACAGTCAGAGAATGTAGTACCAAGGATGTATCCGCAATTAGAAACTCATTCAGTGACCCCAGTGGATGCAGGTAACACTCCATCAATCACGTTTCCAAACCCACATACCTTGCTGAACCAAATTCCTGTTAGATCAATGTGGTTTACAGTTATAGATCTAGCAAATGCTTTCTTTTCTGTACCAATAACTAACGATTCACAGAAAATGCTGGCTTTTACGCATGAAGGAACACAATACTGCTGGACCAGATTGCCCTAGGGAGGGGCCACCAGCCCTTCAGAATTCTCTGAAGCAATGTCAACTGTCTTCCAAGGTTGGTTACCTCAATATCCTGAAACTACCCGACTATTGCAGTATGTTGATGACTAGTTGATAGCTGCTGATAGTGAACAACAGTGTAAAGAAAAAACTGTTTCTCTACTAACATTTTTGGCCCAGCAGGACTGCAGCGTGTCCAAATCTAAGCTCCAAGCATCACCGAAGAAGGTAATTTTCTTAGGACACTGCACTTCATAGGGCACTAAACATCTGACACCACAAAGAGTACAAGCGATACAACAGGTAAAAACACCTTTCAGCGGCCAGACTCACTAAGTACGAGGTAACCTTAAGTGCTTCACATGTCACAGTCAAACGGTGCACAATATTAAATCCAGCAACATTGTTACCCCTAATGTATGAATCTCAAGAGGGGGACTTATGCTGTGTCTGGAGGGGCTTCTGATGAGTTTGGAGGGGTTATTTAATAGACCTAACATATATATATATATATTATATGCACAATTTTCCTTTTAATAAAGGTGGAGATTCCTACTGTAATTGCCAGCAATGTGCACAGCGCAATGTGCAAATGCCACATTGCCGACAATTGAATCTCCCCATGTTACTTTTTGAATAAATTAAGAAGTGTTGATAGTTTATTTTTATCAATTAACAAAATGCAAAGTGAATAAACAGAAGAGAAATCTGAATGAAATATTTGGTGTGCCCACCACTTACCTTCAAAACAGCATCAATTCTTCTAGGTACACTTGCACAGTTTTGAAGGAACTCGGCAGGGAGGTTGTTCCAAACATCTTGGAGAACTAACCACAGATCTTCTGTGGATGTAGGTTACTCAAATCCTTCTATCTCTTTATGTAATCCCAGACAGACTCGATGCTGATGATATGGCCCCCACAGAGCCCTGATCTCACTTCCAGGACTCTGTTCATCTTTACAATGAAGATCGTTCTTCATGACATTGGTTGTACAGTGTGTTATACTTGTCCTGCTGCAGAATACATTTGGAGTCAATCAGACACCTCCCTGATGGTATTGCATGATGGGTAAGTTGACAATTCCACATATAGAAGAGCGCAGGTTAAAGTGAAAATGATCTTATTATAATTTAGAATTAAATTAATATCAATAAAATCACCTATATAAACATATACAATAAACCCACTAAATGTGACAAGCACATAGAGGAAAATACATATTTCCAACATGTATAAATTCATCCAGCTTCATCCTACACATAAAATATTCATATGGTGTTCAAACACTAAAAATCTAGATCTCAATTCTTGTGGATAAATATAAATGCCATTCCAAACTTTTTATTTTGATTAATACGAGTGTTGGCCTCCTTTATGTTGTTGGTTCTCGCAGGTTTTGGATTCCATAAGTACCTCCCCCCCCCCCCCCAGGAGATCCAGCGCCATTGCTCACACAGAAACAGGGATAGCAGTGTTCTTGTCACTCTCCATTCTCCAGTGACATTGCTCACACAGAAACAGGGGTGGCAGTGTTCTTGTCACTCTCCAGTCTCCAGTGCTATTGCTCACACAGAAACAGGAGGGGTAGCAGTGTTCTTGTCACTCTCCATTCTCCAGTGACATTGCTCACACACAAACAGGGGTAGCAGTGTTCTTGTCACTCTCCAGTCTCCAGTGCTATTGCTCACACAGAAACAGGAGGGGTAGCAGTGTTCTTGTCACTTGACAAAAATTTACTGGAAATAACTGGAAATTAATGTTGGTGTGGTTAATAATAATAATAATGTAGGAACAAAAAAAAGCCAAATTATGTGATTTTAGAAAGAAAAATAGGAATTTTAGAGAAAAAAATTGGGATCCAAAACACACGAGGGCGGTTTTACCAAAACACGAAGTTAATCCAGATCCAAATCCAAAACACGGGGGTCAGTGAACATCTCTATTTCTGAAAAAACAACAAGAAAAACCTGGCGCACGGAGAGATGATGCAAAAAATGGAGATCAAGTGTGAATCAGTATCTGCAGCTGAAGACATCAATGAGATCTCAAATATAAAAAATACAACACAACAGAAAACAGCGCTGATGACTGATACACCATACTTACCAACTTTCTGTTGGTGAAATCCGGGAGCCTGCAGAGGAGGTGGGCGTGACGGGGGGGCGGGGCTCCAAGTGACGTCATTTTGGACCTGCCCCCATGACGTGATGACGCAAAATGCGTCATTTGACAGCGGGGGGCGGGGCCAAACGCCGCGATTCACCGGGAATCGCGGCGTTTGGGACTTAATTCTGCCCACTTCACTAGGAAGTGGGCAGAATTATCCAGATGCGGGGGATTGCCACACTCGCCCGGGAGACTCTCGCAAAATGCGGGAGTCTCCCGCAAAATGCGGGAGAGTTGGCAAGTCTGTGATACACACAATCAATATACAACCATCCGTGGGTAATAAATGTATATAAACACTTTATTAAAAATAAATCATAAAATATGCAACACTGGCCAGTGGATAACAACTAGACATATAAAAAAATCAGATCAACCGACTGTGTTTACCATCAATAAGGCTGATGAACCATCAAATCGATCACTTCTGAAGAGAACCAGCTGGTTATATACATTTATTACCCACGGTTGGTTGTATATTGATTGTGTGTATCAGTCATCAGCGCTGTTTTCTGTTGTGTAACATCTCTAGTTCTAGCTGCATACACAGCCATCATCACTATCACTCAGCACTTACACCCGACCTGTAAGGTGTAGAATACATTTTCTAGACACACGTAACCCAAAATAAGATGCAGCTGAACTGGATGTGATTAACTTGTGTCTGCGCCCCCTGACTGTACTGTACTTACACATGAACACCTCTGATCTGTCTTTAGAAGCACAAGGAGCCACAAATGTTAGATACACACAGCTGAAATACTGCTGCAAGTTGTGATATTATAGCAGCGCAAATCTCTAATCATCTCTAAATCACCTCTAAGTCTTTACTTTTGTATTTAGGAGCTCGTACAGAAGTGTAGAAGAACAACACTGATAAAAAGCTTGAATAAAACCTTGTACTTTATCCTTTTATAGTTTTATTTGATATGTCTTATAGCTTTCCGGCAGCACAGTGTACTATGTACCTAATGAGCTTTTCCAGAAAACACCATTATATTGTACATTGTACATTATATTACACTGAGTGTAACGCTTCTGCTGCTGCAGGTAACATCTAATTAGCATAAAGCAAAGGGAACAGTTCAGAAAGTGTCCAATCACTTACATTATATATTGTGCTCTATTGGTGCCAAATCACTTCTAATCAGCTTTACAAATATAATTACAAGAAATTAATTACTACCAGGGGAGATAATAAAATAGAAAATTATATTTCCTATTTTGCCTAATTTCCCCTAGGAAATGCTTACAGAATAAAAATATATTTACTTACATTTCCACTGATAAATATCCATATATGACCCACACAAAGACTAGTCAGATAGTTTAATTATACTAAGAAATGGGGAAAAAAAAATATTTCTCATTTAAAATGGTTCATTGTCATCATCTAAACACCCCAGCGATGCAGCACAACAAACCCTGGACACAGCAGCACAATGGACTTGTTGGTCACACAGAATTTTCAAACTTAGATTGATTTCAGACATACAAGTATTTAAATATTTTTATAATCCATTTATTTTTCTTTACAGATCATAAAGAAATTAAAGCGTTTTGGAACCAGTTATAAGGAAATGATGGGTGAAGAGAGATATATAGATGGATTAGCCTTAATGTGAATACAGCTACGGTAAGTAAATGTAAGGAACTTTTTTTGCAACAAGTTTTTAGTAGTTTAGTTTTTAAATGCAAAATTTGTTCAAAATTTTACGGACAATTCTGCACTATAAGATGTAATATTTTGATGACTACATATTTTAAATCTACTTGTTAATGACTAGTGAATGAAAATATTGTTTGGAACGTAATATATTTATTTCTACAGATAACAGATGAAAATATGTCTTTATGACATAACACAGGTTCCATCACCGGAATCCAAAAATAGAACGGCCATATTTTGGAGTGATGCTATAGGGCCTTCCTTTACCAAAAAAGATGTAAGTGTTTATCATTTATAACTTATATAACTGAAATGTAATAACAAATTCCATTTCTATAATAGTTTATTTTAATAACACTGTTCATTTATTTTGCAAGGTGTATGGAATACTTTACAGATATTGAATATTTTTATACTTTGAACTATTGACTTTAAAAAATTAGAGTGTGTTATATTATATGTATATGTCCATATTTTTGTATACAGCATTATTTGTGTGCACAACATTAAGTTGAAGAAAACCTATCCGTATTCAGTCGAGGTACATTCACTGTTAAGGACAAGGATATATATGTATATGTGTATGATTATGTTTACAAGCAAGAATGTGAGTTTTAACTAATTAAATCAATTATGCATATACCTGTCCATAGGATATTTAATATGAAACGATGGCTGTTTTATTGTTTTTCATTAATATTGATGATAATAAATAGCTTAAAACACTTGTAATACATTTATAAACATTTCACAAAACTACAACATAAAAATATTATGGAATGATAAAGGTTAAAGAACACAAAAATACACCATTATAATATTTAGCTTATTAATATTGAAAGATATAAATGTTAATGAATAAATAACCAAATAATACATTTTTGGATGCTTCACTTGATATGTATTTTGTTATTGAAAAAAACATTAAAGAGCCTGTGATTTGAAATATTTTAAGGCTTGATTAAGCTATAACCTTTTTAATTGCACAGTTTTATTGTCTGGCAAATAATCCTTGCCGGAATTTATTATGTCAACATTTTAACATTAAATGTCTCCAAAATATTCCACGTCAATGTTTTCATTGCGTCAGAACTATGTCTGTTTACATTTAGCCCTTGTAGGCGCTATTGTGTCGGGATTTCTTCTGTCTGAGATTTCACGGCTGGAAATTCGTACCCAACCCCTTCCCGTTGGTCCACGCGGTCATACCCTCCCTAGGCTGCATTTCTCTCTTTCTCCAGCATTATATTAGTAACTTTATTGTATTTTTTTTTTTATCACTATAACATTCAGATTTCATTTACACCCAGCGTGGTCTCCTACAGATGGTTGGAGCTTCCTTTAGGTTCTCCTACGTCTTGATAGAGGTTATTGCTATGAAATACCGCTCATATATACTCATGTATTTCTCTTCTACCAGTAGATTAATAAAATAGATCAATCTTGACCTTTACCCTAAAGGTTTAAGTGAAAATTTGAACTGGATTTTGGGCAATGAGTAATAATACTACTTACTGTGTTAAGGTTCTTTTACATTTAATGTATCAATTATCATTTTTATTGTATTTTTCAAATTAATTTACTCCATATGACGATGTTAAGAAAGTATTATAATTACATATTTGTGCCAAACGTGGCTTGTACTTTATTATAGTTTAACAACCAACCAACCTACAGGAATAGACTTTTTTCTTTTGGTTGTTAGATAGTGGTATTGTACTCTGAAGTGCGCCACCTATAGGCAATGATAAGCATCAGTCAATGTATAACACATATCGGTGTTAGTGGAGCATTAGTGCATAGTAATAATGTACAGTACTATATAGGTATTTACTCACTGTACTGCGCTAGGAACAGCACATGAAGTATATCCTTATACAGAGTGTTTCCTATCTCTCAGTACTGGGCTATGTTATGTGTTATTCCAGAGAAGGAGAACACGTGGGATTATTTTTCAACAAGAAATAAAATAAACAATGAAAAGTTTTATACTCTCAGAAACTAAGTGATACTTCTGTTAGTAATAAATATTGAAGAAAATAGCTTATCTGATATGTAAACATTTTGGATAAAAACGTTTTATAATCCAGCCCCTGTATCTGCTGCCTAAATGTATCTTTGAGCATGACTATTATTTGTTATATTAAAAAAAGAAAAAAAACCATAACACAAACCAGTGAAACCACATTTTTATTTAATTGTAAACAACTTTTCTAACCACACCACATAACAAACCGTGTCTCACCTAATGTGTCTACTATGATCTACAAACAGCTATGGACGGGACTCAGTCTCTTACAGTGATAAACATTGTGTGCACTTTATCTCATCCATAGTAGGGATGTGCACCGGCGACTTTTGAGGTCTCGTGTTTTGTGTTTTGGATCCGGATTTTCGTTATTTTTGGGGTTCGGATTTGTCTCGCAAAACACTTGACGAAAGGTCTCGGTTCGGATTTAAGGTTTTGGATTCGGATTTTTTTGGAAAAAAACATAAAAAGTTTAAAAATCAAGTTTTTGGGCTTATTTTCACTCCTAGGCTATTATTAACCTCAATAACATTCAATAACAAGCATTTCCACTAATTTACAGTGTATTCTGAACACCTCACAATATAGTTATTAGTCCAAAACGTTGCAACAAGGTATCTTTCTGGACTGCGTAGAGGAGTGGGTCACCACAATATATATTAAAAACCCTGAACTTTTATGATTCGCACCAATAAATGTACCTGGACTGCGTAGAGGAGTGGGTCACCACAATATATATTAAAAACCCTGAACTTTTATGAATCGCACCAATAAATGTACCTGGACTGCGTAGAGGAGTGGGTCACCACAATATCTATTAAAAACCCTGAACTTTTATGAATCGCACCAATAAATGTACCTGGACTGCGTATAGGAGTGGGTCACCACAAGATATATTAAAAACCCTGAACTTTTATGATTCGCACCAATAAATGTACCTGGACTGCGTAGAGGAGTGGGCACTGGGCACCACAATAAAATATATAAAAAACCTTCAACAGGTCTGCATTACACTACACATACGGCTGCTCCTCCATCCTCTCCATCATATACATGTTGGAGTTTTAGCGTGTGACAACCTCTTGTTTTTGATAATGTCAGTGCATTTTGAATATTTTTCAATTTGCCCCACACCACTGAATGAACTTTATCTATGATACGCATCTATCTATCTTGACTGCGTAGTGTGGTGGCCCCGGTACACAATTTGGTACCGAGGCCACAATATAATTAAAAAACCCTCCACGTGTCAGAATTCCACCAAAAAAGGGTATGGACTGCGTAGTGTGGTGGCCCCGGTACACAATTTGGTACCGAGGCCACAATATAATTAAAAATTGGGCATCAACAGTCAACGTTGTTTAATATCTGATACACCTCTATCTGGACTGCATAGTGGAGTGGCCCCGGTACCCAATTTGGTACCGGGGCCACAATACCTCCTCCAAACATGGTACAGACAATTCGTCATTGAGATCCCATCAAGTATGTTAAAGACAGACAGGGTCGAAGTGTTATTCGTTGACTTTGTAAACCCAAAAAACTGTCCCTGTTGCACATAGTCGTGCAATGAAGACTGACTTTTTCATTTAAAGGCACGATCTTTCAAGTGTAGTGTTTGTAAGTCTAAGTCATATTATACTTTTGGTAAAATTGGTTTATTTTGTTCCTCTTTATGGTAATTAGTCATAGAATTAAAGTATGAAATAGAATTAAAGTATGAAATAGAATTAAAGTATTAAATAGAATTAAAGTATGAAATAGAATTAAAGTATGAAATAGAGTGGTATAGAGTTGTAGTGTGGTATAGATAGAGTGGTCCACACAATATAATAATAAAACCCTCAACTGGTCTGAATTCCACCAAACAAGTATCTGGACTGCGTAGTGTGGTGGCCCCGGTACACAATTTGGTACCGAGGCCACAATATAATTAAAAAACCCTCCACGTGTCAGAATTCCACCAAACAAGTATCTGGACTGCATAGTGGGGTGGCCTCGGTACCCAATTTGATACCGGGGCCACAATACCTCCTCCAAACATGGTACAGACAATTCGTCATTGAGATCCCATCAAGTATGTTAAAGACAGACAGGGTCGAAGTGTTATTTGTTGACTTTGTAAACCCAAAAAACTGTCCCTGTTGCACATAGTCGTGCAATGAAGATTGACTTTTTCATTTAAAGGCACGATCTTTCAAGTGTAGTGTTTGTAAGTCTAAGTCATATTATACTTTTGGTAAAATTGGTTTATTTTGTTCCTCTTTATGGTAACTACTAATAGAATTAAAGTATTAAATAGAAGCAGCAGTTCCTCTTTATGGTAATTAGTAATAGAATTAAAGTATGAAATATAATTAAAGTATGAAATAGAATTAAAGTATTAAATAGAATTAAAGTATGAAATAGAATTAAAGTATGAAATAGAGTGGTATAGAGTTGTAGTGTGGTATAGATAGAGTGGTCCACACAATATAATAATAAAACCCTCAACTGGTCTGAATTCCACCAAACAAGTATCTGGACTGCGTAGTGTGGTGGCCCCGGTACACAATTTGGTACCGAGGCCACAATATAATTAAAAAACCCTCCACGTGTCAGAATTCCACCAAACAAGTATCTGGACTGCATAGTGGGGTGGCCCCGGTACACAATTTGGTACCGAGGCCACAATATAATTAAAAAATTGGGCATCAACTGTCACCGTTGTTTAATATCTGATACACCTAAATATGGACTGCACAGAGGAGTGGCCCCGGTAGTAAATTTGGTGCCGGGGCCACAATACCTCCTCCAACTTCCAAGTGTAGTGTTTATAAAGACAGACAGCGTCGAAGTGTTATTAGTTGACTTTCTTAACCCTAAAATTGTCCCTGTTGCAAATATTCGTGCAATGGACAGTTACTTTTTTATTGAAAGACTCAAGCTTTCAAGTGTAGTGTTTATAAAATATAAACAACAATACAGTAGTTTTAGAGCACGTCAATACCTCTTGTTTTAAATTATGACACAGCATTTTACTTTTGGTTTAATTTCTTGTATTTGTTTAAATTTGGTTTTACTTTTTGAACATGGCAAACGACTGTTGATTGGTCATATAATGCCAAAAAAAAAGGTCCAAGATGGAATTGTCCTTGGGCCCTCACACCCACCCTTATGTTGTTGAAATAGGACATGCACACTTTAACAAACCAATCATTTCAGCGACAGGGCCTACCAAACAACTTTGGCTGAAATGATTGGTTTGTTTGGGCCCCCACACCAAAAAAGCTATTCATCTCTCCCTGTACAGACTAAACAGGCTCTACTGAGGCAAGATGTCGTCCTCATCCTCAACCTCTGATTCCTCTCCCCCTACAGTGTGTACTTCCTCCTCATCACACATTATCAATTCGTCCCCGCTGGACTCCACAACCACAGGTCCCTCTGTAGTATCTGGAGGGCAGTGCTGTACTTCATTGAGGAATTGATTATTCATTTTTATAAACATCATTTTTTCAACGTTCTGAGGAAGCAACCTCCTTCGCCGCTCACTGACCAGGTTCCCCGCTGCACTAAAAACTCTTTCCGAGTACACACTGGAGGGGGGACAACTCAGGTAAAATAGAGCCAGTTTGTACAGGGGCTTCCAAACTGCCTTTTTTTCCTGCCAGTAACAATATGGACTGTCTGACATGTCTACTTGGATGGTGTCAGCAAAGTAATCATCCACAATTTTTTCTATTGTGACAGCATCCAATGCAGCGACAGTAGACATGTCTGCAATGGTTGGCAGGTCCTTCAGTCCGGACCAGATGTTATCAGCATCCCCGCCAGTGCCTCTTTTGGGAAAACTGAGCTTTTTCCTCGCAGCCATAGATGTGGAAGAAAATGAGGGTGGAGCTGTTGGCATGTCACGGTCCTCTTCAGAGGACAATCTCCTGACCAGCAGGTCTTTGCACCGCTGTAGACTTGTGTCCGCCGGAAACAGAGCTACAACATACGCTTTAAACCGAGGATCGAGCACGGTGGCCAGAATGTATTCCTCTGACTTTAAAAGAGTGACCACCCTCGGATCCTGGCAAAGCGTACGAAGGGCTACATCCACAAGAGCTACATGCTTGGTGTAATCGCAATGGCTTACCAGCTCCTCCCTCACTTTCTCCAGCTGCTTCTGCAACAGCCTGATCAGGGGAATGACCTGACTCAAGCTGGCAGTGTCGGAACTGACTTCTCGTGTGGCAAGTTCAAATGGCTGCAGAACCTTGCACAACACGGAAATCAGTCTCCACTGCGCTTGACTGAGGCGCATCCCCACTCCTTTGCCTATGTCGTAGGTGGCTGTGTAGGCCTGAATGGCCTTTTGCTGCTCCTCCATCCTCTGCAGCATATAGAGGGTGGAGTTCCAGCGCGTCACAACCTCTTGTTTGAGGTGATGGCAGGGCAGGTTCATGCTTTTTTGATGTGCCTCTAGTCTGCGGTAGGCACTGGATGAATGCCGAAAGTGTCCAGCAATTTTGCGCGCCACCGCAAGCATCTCCTGCACACCCCTGTCACTCTTGAGGTAATGCTGCACCACCAAATTAATGGTGTGGGCAAAACATGGGACGTGCTGGAAATTGCCCATATTTAATGCCCGCACAATGTTACTGGCATTGTCTGACACCACAAATCCCCATGAGAGTCTAAGTGGGGTAAGCCACTGTGAGATAATTTCCCTCATTTTCTCTTATATGTTGTCAGCGTTGTGCCTCTTATTAAAGCCTGTAATACACAATGTTGCCTGCCTTTGCACGAGCCGCCATTTTGTAGTTGCTGCTACTGATGCAGCTGTTGCTGTTGCTGCGGAAGGGGATGCATCTACCCAGTGGGCTGTCACAGTCATATAGTCCTTCGTTTGCCCAGAACCACTTGTCCACATGTCCGTGGTTAAGTGGACAGTGGGTACAACCGCATTTTTTAGAGCACTGAGGACACTTGATCGTACTTCTCTGTACATTTTTGGTATCGCCTGCCTAGTGAAGTGGAATCTCGACGGGATTTGGTACCGGGGACACAATACCTCCATCAACCCTCTAAATCCCACTCCACTGATGGCGGACACCGGGCGCACGTCTAACACCAACATTGCAGTTACAGCCGCAGTTATACGCTTTGCAATAGGGTGACTACTATCGTATTTTGTGGTCATGGCAAACGACTGTTGGACGGTCAATTGTTTTGTGAAAGACTTAGCGGTCTTACGACTTCCCCTCTGGGAAGATGACCGACTAACAGCAGCAACAGCAGCAGTGGCAGTAGTAGGCGTACCGCTGCAGGATTCCTCGGATGAATCCCGTATTGAGGAGGACTCAGTCTGGCTGCTGACTTGGGCTGCAGGACTGAATCTGATGGAGATTGTGGAGGAAGTTGACGAGGAGGGTGTTGCTGGTGTGTATCCAACTGGACCACGGGATTTAGGTGTCCCTGTACCGATGAGGGTCCTAGCCCCAGTTCCTGAACTAACCACTGAACTATGAAGGTTATTCAGGTGACGTATAAGGGAGGATGTTCCTAGGTGGGCAAGATCCTTACCCCTGCTTATTTGAGCTTTACATAAGCTACATATGGCCATACATTGGTTGTCTGGATTTGGATAAAAATAACTCCAGACCGAAGAGGCGCATTTTTTGGTCTTCTGACCAGGCATGACGATGGGCTTTTTCATCCCATGGACATCAGCTGTTTCCCCCCCTGGTGCCTCATTTACAATAACCACATCACCATCCTCATCATCAAGTTCCTCCACAGCGCCAGCTACATCATCAATAGCCTCCTCCCGAGCCACCTCTTCCCGTACAGTGATGGGAAGGTCAGGCTTGACAACCACCAACATCCTTGGACTCGCCTTGTGGATTTGTGATAATTTCTCTTTAGAAGGCAGAGTTGTTTGCTGTTTTGTTGCTGACAGCATAACTCTCTTCAATTTTTTGTAGGGGGGGGAGGAGGAGGAGGGCTAAGATCCGTGGGTGAAGCTGAACCACTAGTCATGAACACGGGCCAGGGCCTAAGCCGTTCCTTGCCACTCCGTGTCGTAAATGGCATATTGGCAACTTTACGTTTCTCCTCAGATGATTTTAAGTTTCTCTTTTTGCTACTTTTTCTTAACTTGGGCTTTTTGGATTTTACATGCCCGGTACTACGAGATTGGGCATCGGGCTTGGAAGACGACGTTGATGGCATTTCATCGTCTATGTCATGACTAGTGGCAGCAGCTTCAGCATTAGGAGGAAGTGGGTCTTGATCTTTCCCTACTTTATCCTCCAAATTTTTGGTCTCCATTATATGTAGCACAAGATACTGCAGAATGTGTGAACTTGGTAATATTGCAGTACCAATGGACTTATACTGCTGGATTGGTTTTGCAAATTTGGTTATAATTATATATTTTTTTATTTTTTTTAAATTTTTTATTATTTTTTACTTTTTTATTTTTTAAAAACTTGGGAATAATGGGGAAATAACTATGCCCTTAGAAGCACAGAGCACAGGACACCGCACCACTGGACTGAACAGGACACGGCACAGGACCCAGCAGCACTACGGAACTCAGCAGGACAGGACACAGCACCACTGGACTGATACTGCAGAATGTGTGAACTTTGTAATATTGCAGTACCAATGGACTTATACTGCTGGATTGGTTTTGCAAATTTGGTTATAATTATATATATATTTTTTTTAATTTTTAATTGTAATTTTTTTTTTACTTTTTTTTTATTTTTTAAAAACTTGGGAGTAATGGGGAAATAACTATGCCCTTAGAAGCACAGAGCACAGGACACAGCACCACTGGACTGAACAGGACACGGCACAGGACCCAGCAGCACTACGGAACTCAGCAGGACAGAGCACAGGACACAGCACCACTGGACTGATACTGCAGAATGTGTAAACTTTGTAATATTGCAGTACCACTGTACTTTTACTGCTGAATGTGTGAACTTGGTAATATTGCAGTACCAATGGGCTTATACTGCAGGATTGGTTGTGCAAATTTTGTGGTAATTAAAAAAAATTAAATTAGTTTTTGGTATTTTTTTAAATAACTTTTTTTTATTTTTTTAAACACAGGGGAATATTGGGGAAATGACTATGCCCTTAGAAGCACAGAGCACAGGACACAGCACCACTGGACTGAACAGGACACAGCACTGGACCCAGCAGCACCACTGACCTCAGAAGGACAGAGCACAGCACACAGCACCACTGGACTGATACTGCAGAACACAGCACAGCACAGCACAGCACAGCACAGAACTAAACAGCACAGCACGAGATCTACCAGGACAGAGGACCACCTAACACACCCTCCCTCTACCCTGATCAATGCCCTAGTGAAGATGGCGGCGACTAGCGTGGAATTTATAGGATCCGAGTATCGCGAGATCCGACAACGGGATTATGAGTCAGAGCCTTAGTTTCAGATTTGAATTTGGCGCCAATACCCGGATCTGTCTCGGATCCGACTCGGATCGGCAACGTTCGGGTGGGCTCGGATTTCATAAATCCGAGTGCGCTCATCCCTAATCCATAGTCAGTTTATAATAAAAAATGTAACATATATTTGGCTAAAGAAGTCAGAAACTATCAGTAAAAAATGACATCTTTCATTATACGATAATGAAATTACTATGTACGTTTGCTAGACGCTGCATTGTGTCAGCTTGGAAGTTGGAATAATATCTCCAGGTCCGGTCTGAGTGAGAAGCAACCCCACACATGAATGGTCTCAGGATGCTTTACTGTTGGCATGACACAGGACTGATGGTAGCGCTCACCTTTCCTTCTCCAGACAAGCGTTTTTCCAGATGCCCAAATAATCTAAAAGGGGATTCGTAAGAGAAAATGACTTTACCCCAGTCCTCAGCAGTCCAATCCCTGTCCTTTTTGCAGAATAGCAGTCTGTCCTTGACGTTTTTTCTGGAAAGAAGTGGCTTCTTTGTTGGCTCTCGACACCAGGCCATCCTCCAAAAGTCTTCACAACTATTGAACCTCTCAGCACAACTGTCATGTAAGTGTTAGGGCTCACGACCATCAAGATGAGCTTTTAGAACAGTTTAAAGTAGAGGTCTTCACCTTCAGCAGCTGTCTTTCCAGTAGAGCTTTATATATGTCCCTTAGATAGCTACCAGGCATTGTGACTTTTCTTTATGAACTGCAGTTGGACTTGTTCCCATTCAGAGACACTACTTTCACAAAGGTGTTCTTGGTTACCTGATTTGGACCTCCTCACCGATTCTCATTGGCTCTGGAGTATTATTTAAACTACCAAGGATTCCTGGCTCATTGCCTGTTCTTCGTGTTACTCAGCTTGCCTTGCTCCTGGTTACCATTACTTGTTCCTCTGTTTAGGCCTCCTGAGTCTATTGCTGTTGTGACCTGCTGGCTGAACTTTTCTATATTCATCAGTGCACCTGGTACCTGTAGTTCTACGCTGTATGCTGAATCTACCATTGCTGTTACCTGCTGGCTGGACTCCCGCTGATTACATCATTGCATCTGGTACCTGTAGTTCCACGCTGTATGCTGAATCTACCATAGTGGTAACCTACTGGCTGGACTCCCGCTGATTACATCATTGCATCTGGTACCTGTAGTCCTATGCTGGTCCGCTGAACATCGCTGCTGTCAAGTCTACGGATTGAAACATCTTTCGTGAGTTGATTGCTGCATACTCGGGTTGATTCTGTGCACCTGTTGCTGTATGTTAATGCTGGCTCCTGTTAAAGACTTTCCTGTGATTCCGCTCGCTGTGCTGCTGCGGCTGCGCTCCATGGTGAGCTTGCCTTAAAGTTACTACAGTTGAACTTCTTCTTGTGTATTTAAAGATATTTCTTTATTGGATTATTGCTGGAAGATATTGGCCCTACGGGGCGGCACACGGCTTGGATTCTTAGCTTTCCATTGCTTCTAAGTAACGGACTGTTTTGCTCTCTGCTCCATTTAATCAAGTGGGATTGATATCAGTATATTGTCCTGAGAATTATCGTGATACCTGTAACCACCTGCTACGTGGAATATATTATCATTCTTTCGGGACTGTTATTGACATCAGTAATCCACCTTCATCTGCCGTGTGTTACATCTCCGGATTCACGTGTCCTCTATTTGTCATTTTTATGTCTGGACTATTACTTGCTCCTCCCATACAGTTGCTAAGAGTTACTAACAATTGAAATTTATATTGTGAATTGCATTCTACCTGTATCCCATTGCCGTGTGTGCTTTACTTATGTTATATATATTCTTCCATTGCCATTATACCATCAGCCTATATATCTATTGTATCATCAAGCAATTTATTCTTTCATTTTATTATCATCTCCAGTGTCTTATTACTACTGTTATTCAATCTGTGTGTTGCCTCCATTATCCTCTGTCACTCCGGAGTAAGATCTCTACAAGACAGAGGCAAAGGGATCGATAAAAAAACTATTCAAATGGTGACACTATACTCGCAGGTACTCAGATGCCCCCAGGTCTTAAGCTCAGAGTAGTAAAAGCTCATCAGTGATGGCCGTAGCACAGATGGAACCGGAGGCACCAGCCCAGACTGGAACGGGTGATCAGTAGCAGGCCGAGGTCAGAGGTCTGTAGTGAAACAACAAAGTCCCGAAAACAAGCCAAAAGGTCAGGGTCACCGGCAAATAGGCAAAGTCCAGAATACAAGCCAAAAGGTCAGGGTCACAGGCAAACAGGCAAAGTCCAGAATACAAGCCAAAAGGTCAGGGTCACAGGCAAACAGGCAAAGTCCAAGGTACAGGCAAAAGGTCACAACGAAAGATCAGGCAGGAATCCAACAGCAGGTCAGCAACAAAAGGACTGGAAACACTATAACCGGCAGGGAGGTCCAGTCCTCCCTGCTTTAAATACCCAGAGCAGCCAATAAGAACAGGGTAGTCCAACCTGACCAATCAGCAACAGGAGGCTGATAATAAATAATTTCCTAATGCGCACGTGACCGGCCAATCTCTCCGGCTGGACGCAGAGTTTTGACAGCTCCACGTCCGACCGTGCCGGGCTGGAATCCATGAGTGACGTTCTGGTGGTCAAGGAGACAGCCGGGACGCAGAGGAGAGTGAGCCGCAGCGGCTACGGACACAGCCGCGGCTCATAAAAGTAAGATGACTATCAGGCATGTACAAAATGAAAGCTTATATACTGATTAAGATACTTTTACTTAACCCCAATAACTGGTGGATATAGTGCTACATTACAGTGTAAATTTAGAAGAAAATGAAAATATGAACACTGGAAATGACATATTAATAACTTCAGCAGAATGAAGTAATTCATTACTCAAAATACTTTTCTATGAGCTCATGTTTTCATAAGCTGACTTAATTTGTTTTTTTTTTCAATATTTCACTAAAACACCGCCCGTCATCAGCAAGTTGTTGCTGATGGTTGGCATATCTACTGCATCATAATAGACTTAAAGTGTATCATGTGTCTAAAACGTACCTGTAAACCACAGAGGCATATAACACTGTATGCCGAGTTACACATATCACATTAAGATACATGCAGTTTAGCATAAACACATTGTGACATTTATTTCAGACATATTTTACGGCTACATTTTGCCCGCAAATTCATCCAACTTTACCTGGGGCCCAATGTTCATATGTATTCTAGCAAAAACATGTAACTCCCTTTGAGTGTTTAGAAAATGATGATACATGATATCAGTAGCGATAACACATGTCAGTCATAATTACTGACATGTTCTGGCTCACGCTATAATGTAAGATGTACAATACAAGCTCTGAGGATGAGTGAATAAAGGAGTAAAATGACAAGTGCAGATTAAAAAACAGTTGTCACAGCGCTACTGCGCTTACATGACCTATTTGCCTGCAGCTCCCGGCTTTCTATCTGCACATCCGCCCCTGCTGTACTGCGTAGAGGGTAATAGTGTGACAGTGGTGTCGGAGACTGCACGGAGGTACAGTGTATTATAAGTGTCTACCCTGCTGAGATTTGATAGATATATGTACTACACAGATGTGTAGTACATAGCCTCTCTAAGACAGTTTACCTGTATTCCACAATAGTGCCTGCTGCATTCATCTGTTTAAGCCTGAAGGTACATGTAACTGGATCACTTATAAATAACTTATAGTATAAATTTATTTAAAGGAAATAGCCCAGGGCACTTATTTATATCATTGGAATGTACTGATTTTACTATATCGTATGGCACTTTGTATGGAATGGCATGCATTTCTGAGGTATTCATTTCTGATGCAATAACCATTTGTTGAGGAAGTGTTTTGTGTACTTTGGTAGAGGAAATGTCTTGTTTGGAGATTTCCTCTAGCAATGTTACAAAACCCCAATTAGGCATATGTGAGGAGGGAGTCTGTTTTGCGGATAGCAGGAAATGCTAAACAAGTCTATTCAATGTGAGTGACCAACACTTGGATGCACGGCAGGGAACTGTTGCCTGTATCCTGGTTAAAGTGACAGGAAATCTCCGATCAATGGGATTCAGGGTATCGCAGAAAAGTGTAAATTTTGTTAAGTAGAAATTGCATAATCAATGTTTGGGTAAACATATTGCATCCTGTTACTAAAAATAACTTGGGGGGCTGGCTACCCTGTGGGGTTGTGTCCAAAACTATATAAAACAGCACTGGTTTCTACTGAATGTATCATTATTGTACCATCTATGCTTCTGGAAAGACTAGTACCACAAACTGGCGTGTGAACTGTCCTTCTTAGGCAGGGCCAGTGCTAGGGTCCTTGGCGCAATTTCAAAATACCCCCCAGCACACTGCCCCCCCCCCCGGTCTAAATGTCCCCCCCCCCCCCCCCCTCTCTTTCCTTACCTTAAAGGTGACTCTATAAAGATGCTCCTCGCTGCTGGGTCCCGTCCCTCACTGACACTGACGGGCCGTGATGATGATGATGATGATGATATCACGCCCGACAGTCAGTGAGGGGAGGGGGAGTAGAGGAGAGGAGTCGGAGGGACGTTCCGCCCCATCAGCTGTTGGAGGGGAGGGCGGTGGTCACGATCCATGGCCCCTCGCCTCTCCCTGTGGATCTATCTGAAGCTGTGCGGTGGCCGCAGAAGGTATGCTCAGCAGTCGCCGCACCGTATTAAAGGACAACAGTATTAAAGTACAATACTTCTGTGGCGCCCACCAGAGCCCGTCGCCCTAGCTAACTGCCTAACCTTGCCTAATGGGAGTGCCGGGCCTGTTATTAGGACTACTGGAGCTGAATAAACATCACTTGCTTCAAAGATCTGCTTGACAACCTCTTCTATGCTGAAGTTCCTGTGACCTACAGATTAGACCCAACTCTAATCCGTTCCCGGGTGTTCTGAGGTTTGGACCCAGCTTTCCAGTACCACCACACTGCCCGCTACCCAGCAGCTCTAGCCAGAGTGATAGGCCAGGGGGGAATCCATCCAGAGCAACCCTGATCCATAGCAAGTGGTCAGGGGTACCAGCCATGGTGTACCAGCAAGGGGGTATCCTAGCAGCGACAGTTACCCAGAAGGAACGTGGTTCTGCATGTGGGGCAGGAGTCCAGTGGTGGCAGCAGCTTTAGCCCCTCCTACTGTGGTTAGAGGGGGCAATTGGCATACAGGAATGGAACCGTAGCAAAGTAGGCCCAGATGGTTCCTAGCAACAACAGACAGAGTGGCATAGGCGGTCCATCCTGTCACTGCATATATATCCTTTATCCTTTATCACAGTTACTTCAGTGTATCCTTTTATAATAAACCATCAACCTGGTTAAATTATTAATGTGTAACCTTTTACAGATATATGCCAGTAGGCTCTGCCAGTAGGTTATGGGCCCAGCATCCCAAGTGTGAGGAACTTGTTGAATGGGATACACAACCTTTAAAATAGAGAAATAAAAATGTATATTCCAAGTGCAAACATGGGCTTTATGAAATTTAAAGGCTTAAAGAATTATTCCATGTGGAAATTCGTTATGGAGATGCAGTTAAAGCGTGAAAAATTGTTAAAGTGACCTAGGTGATGACCCAAACCCTGATGATGTGGATAGGGCCATTGGACCCATTGGCTTGCCTGTAGAAAAGCACCTCTAATCGATCATAAAAGTGAAAACGCCAGCAAAAGACATGTGGGTTTGCCCTGCAGACAGTGTAACGGGGTGAATGATTGGAAACAACACCACTTAGTGGAGAAAAAAAGTGATGTTCAAGAAAAGGTAGTAATACTTGACATTCTCAAATGTGTCTGAGGCAGAGACTTTGAATCTCGACAAGCAACAGGAGACAAAAAGTTCTACAAGAAGCAATAAGGGCAAACCTCCAAGGAAATACTGTGATTAAAATGCAAACTTTGCATTCTCAGAACCACAAAATTTCCAAGCAGCAACATCCAGTGATGGATGGGAATACTATAAACCAGCTGTAGATACAGAAATGACATTTTGAATAAGAACCAAACCTGGACTGTTGTCAATGGGCCAAGCCACCATAAAACAATTAAAAACAAATGGATTTTCTGTAAATAGCTAAAAAGAGATGGAATTGATTGCCTGTTTCAAGGCTTGCTTTGTAAGGGATTAACTCTGATGTCCAGAACTGATTACGGGGAAATCTTCTCACCTGTGGCAAGGTACAGTACACTTTGTTTAGTCATTGCCATGTCTACGTTGCATGATTTGTTGCTCCACCAGTTGACTCTGCTTTCCTAAATGGGGAATTAGTTGAGGAAATCTATATAACTCTTTGAGCATTATACTGAAAACATGTTTCCGGAGGGAAACGTATATTTATTAAAGAAATCTCTGTACAGCTTGAAACAAACTGGCCAGAGTTGGTGCATCAAATTTTACACTATGTTGATTAACATGGACTTTGTACATTCAGAGACTATTCACTGTATATACCACAAAATGATACGTGGAAAGCTGTTCATCATTGTTGTATATGTGGATGAATTGTTGTTAGCAGGCCAGAAAAATCACATAGTGTAAAAAGACTGTTGGTAGAAGAATTTAGATGAAAGACTTGGGGCCTGATTCATTACGGATCTTAAATGAAGAGTTATCTTATTTCAGTTTCCTGGACAAAACCATGTTACAATGCAAGGGGTGCAAATTAGTTTTCTGTTTTGCACACTAAGATCTGCTGGGAATAAGAATTTCACAAAATTTGAATGCTGGGGCTGTCACCAACACTCTATGCTCCTAAAGTACAGGATGACAGATGCTAAACCAGTAAGTACCCTAATTGATTAAAATCCAAATTGACCAAAGATATGTCACCAACAAGTGAATCTGAAATAGAGGAGATGAAGGAAATCCCCTATCAGAATGTAATTGGAAGTTTGATGGATGCAAGTGTTGGAACTCATCCAGACATCACATATGTGGTGAGTCAAGTGAGTCAGTTTGTGCAAAATCCCAGAAAACAGCATTGGACTGCTGCTAAGAAAATCCTCAGATACCTAAAAGGTACAATTTTTTTTAAAATAACTATTTTCTAAATCCAAGTCTTCAGAACTGGAGATTTCCTGCGATGCAGATTGGGTAGCAGACGAGGATGATCGTCGCTCATATACTGAAGCTAAATATATGATTTTCACTGAAGCAGCCAAAGAAGCCCTTTGGATTAAGGAGACATTGTGTGAACTACACCTTTTAAATGGAGTTGAGATTATTAACCTCAAGTGTGACAATAAAGGTACAATTGACATGTCAGCAAGTACCAAGCATCACGACAGGTCTAAGCTTATTGCAATTAGACACCGCTTCATATGAGAACTGACTTTTTCTCAACAGGTTATCATGAGCTACATAGCAAGTGAAATGAATTCAGCTGATATGCTCACAAAAGGACTTACATCACAAGTATTGATCCCAACATGCAAAATGTGGTCTTATAAGTTATGGCAATTGATGCTTTTCTTTTGCTCACTTTATTTGGTGTGCTAACCCCATGTTTTTGCTTACAAGGCAACTACATGTATGTTTATAAATAAGGTTAATGCATCTTGTTTTTCTTGTAACCGGAGATGTTGCCAGTCTAGGGAACGGAAGTGGGTTACCGCTAGGTCCTGGTAGCACAGTGCTATGCTCTACCGACTTTCCATCTGAACCTCCTCCCCTACTGTACTGCGTAGTGGGTAATAGTGTGACACTAATGTCTGACACTGCACGGAGGTGAAGTGTCTTACAAGTGTCTGCCCTGCTTAGACCTGATGGATACATGTACTACACGATGTATAGTACATAGCCTCTCTAAGACAGTTTACCTGTATTCCACAACAGCATACATCTGTTTAATCCTAAAGGTACATATATCCTGTATACTGGCAAATAAATTAATTTGTCATCAAAACAGGAAATTTTGTCTTATGTAAAATCACAAAGTAGTGTTCATTCTTTTTAGAGGAATATATTTGAACAGCGATCATTAGTCTTTCAAGAACACTCTTATTATTTATTAAACCCCCAAATGTCATTCACCGTGACAATAATCACACTTTTCCCCAACTAGCTCATTTATAGAGAGCATTTATATAATGTATCAGAACATATAATGTTTTTAACCGATTGTTATACAAAGTATTTTGGGTATTTGCACAACCTGATTCTTTCCAAGTTATTCTCCTGCAACTATAGTAATATTATGTATTGTCTTCATAAAATATTGACTCTTTATAACTACATTATAATAATAAAATAATTGATTTAGTAGGAAGTAGTTTAGGAGCCAGGAAGGTAATTATAACTAGTGTATAATAACACAACTGATTTAGTGGGAACATTGTGTGCTCTCTATGTATGTCAGTATATCTTCCCATATATAAGCCATATCCCAGTGTAGGAGCCAGGAAGGACAGTGAGCACAGTCAGGTGTCGTTGTGCAGTCACACAGGTGAGGACAGGTGATGGGAGTGACAGCCAGAGAAGCTGTATAACTGCTGGAGATCATAGTTATAGGTCAGTGTTATAGGACATGAGGATTGTGTGTAATATATATGTGTAGTGGCTCTATAAGATGTTGTCTCATCCTTTCTCCCACATAGACATGTTCTCTCACAGATAATGCAGCATTAATGAGACACAATAACTTACTTGTACATAGTGCTCACACATGTCAGACTCCTCACCAGTACTCTCTGTGTATCTCATACATTGATCTCCCACATGTCTCATCCTGTACAGATCTGTTATACTCACAGTAATTCCTCTATCCGGCATGTTGGACTGGACAGAGCTGTCCCCAACTCACAGAAGTGAGAACCTCCCAGATTGTTATCATACAGATCAAGTTTCCTCAGGGACCAGTTATTACTTATACCAGGTGCAAGCTGGGAGCAGGATCTGTCTGTCAGCTTATTACCCCTCAAACTGTAAAAGAAAATCAGAATAAATAGATTGGGTTTGTTTGTTTGTCTCCACTTGTGACTATTAGAAAAAGAAAAAGTTCTGCACAAGAATACATTGGCTTGGTTAGAGTACAATATTGGTGCATAATTAACAATTCCAATTCAATATATTTAGCTCCATAAATTACCTGATTTCGACTCATGAAATATTAGATAATGCTGCCCCACCCACTAGTGTGAGATATAAGGATGTTGGATATCACCAAGGAGACCGGTACCATATAACAGCATGAGTAAATGTCGAAACAATGAACTCTTAATATTGCTGCGATGCAGATTGGGAAGTAGACGAGGATGATTGTCGCTCATATACTGAAGCTAAATATATGGCTTTCACTGAAGCAGCCAAAGGAGCCCTTTGGATTACGAAGACTTTGTGTGAACTACACCTTGAGTTGAGACTATTAACATCAAGTGTGACAATAAAGGTGCTTGGTACTTGTCAGCAAGTACCAAGCATCACGGCAGGTCTAAGCTTATTGCAATTAGACACCGCTTCATATGAGAACCTGTTGAGAAAAAAGTCATTCATCATGAGCTACATTGCAAGTGAAATTAATTCATAATATCGCTGGTGACGGACTGTGTTACTTAGTGTCGGTGGGATTATATATAAGGAACCATTTTGCCAGTAAAACTGCCATTTTAACTTGGAAGTTGGCTTTTTGTCCTTTGAGAAATGGTGTGCTCCTCCAAGTGTACAGTTGTGCGCCAGCTTTGGGTATATTTTATTATGGCTACATGTTTGATCAAACTTACTGTAATGTAATAATTGATGTCATAGGACATGTGGTATCATGTCACAGATCAGTGATGTAATAATGTCTGGAATTAGTTATTGTGATGTCATCAAAGACATAACTAATTATGTAATCTGACACGTACATTTTGGAATAATGTCATCAGAAAACCCTTAAGAGTGGGGACAATGAACCACCCAGTTCCCTGTGTACTGTGTACAATAGAAAGTAGAAGTCCTGGAAGAGAATAGAACATTATGGAGGAAATAGACACTTACCCCATGCGATAGATCCTGCACTCAGGGTGACGTAATGCAGGTACTATGTAATGAATACATGAGTCACTCAGGTTACAGCCTGTGAGACTGGAAAACATATGAACAGGAGATTACATTGTGCTAGTGAGAGTAAAGAGACACATGACAGATATAGGGGACAATTTATTAAAGCCCCTCAGTCCTTAAAACTAACAAAAATGGTATTTAACGTTAATGATATATCAGAGGTATCTCACGCATTTACTCCAAAAACGTTCGCAAATGCGATCCACATAGTTATTATAAAGGCAATCAGGTAACATTTACCATAACCCTTATAACAGCATTATTATAGGACAGTATATTAGGGGAACATATCCAGGAAATAGTCTACTTCATGATATTTCTTGAAATAAAGAACTTTTTTTTTTTAGAAATAAACCTAATTTCAAAACATGCTATGTACTGTAAGTTATAGGTTATTTCTATGGCTATTCATGTGTTTTTTTTAAAAAAATAATTTAGCTCTTATTTTCCAGTTCCCTTGTGTAGTCACAAGTTGGGTCACACAGAGACTGTCCAGGTGATGGGGTGACTCTTACAGCTCCAGGTCACTATCACTGGTGGATAACACTCAGCTGCCTGCGATACTTATTAATAATGTGGGAAAAGGTAATTTTTTTTATCACTGTAATAAGTACAATTAATAAATAGCCCCTACATCTATCCCTCATATTACTGTGTTATAATCCTAGCCCCTGTCTCTGCTGATATATATCGGCAATTAGAGCAGACATTGTAGCTTCTCCCCTCTCATAGTCACTGAGTCAGTAGACAAGAAATTGAGCAATTAATTGGACCTACCCTACATGACATTGCGCATGATAGGATGTTATTACTTATTTAATTCAGGAATCACCCCTGTACAGATGCATCTGCTTTCAATACATCTTGTATCACATATTAACTTGTCTTTTCTTTAGTTTGATACATACTTTATCTGTATATTATAGTTCACTGAGTTGTGTATTTAAAATGATATAATAGCATAATTTGTGCAATTTGCTTTTAGATGGAAACATATTTGTACTGTAAAAAATATATATTTTTATCCTCATGCTTTCTCCCAGTCTCTATGAGCTAATGCTGAGATCGCTGTCTGAAATGCTCGGTGGAGACAACAATCATGTTCACATAACGCTCAGTAATGTAGAAACTTTGCTGTTCCTGGGTAGATCTTGGGGGTCTGTGCTCCACTAGATTCTGAGTTCTCTCCAGAAGATGTTGCTTGTGTGTTTTCTGAATATCTAAAATGATACAAAGTGGAATATAAATAAAAGAAATAACATAATAATAATAAAGCTCCTAATTCATGAAGTATATTTCTTTCTTTATTCAAATTTCTCTATCACTTTGAAGGAACATAATTTCCATAATTATTTTAAAAGCTATTTATCATTAAATGGTTTTATTATAAACCAGTTTTATTATGAGACCCATTTTTAGGGTTGTGTAATGAACCTTCTTTCTTCTATCAGCTATAACACAAATGATCCTCTCATGTCCCTCTACCCAGTAATACTTCTATTGTGTTTTCAGGGTTGCTGACCACCTTTGTTTCTATAGAGTATCTTCCCTGTAACTATTCATCAATGTGTGTTTCTGTCTCGTCTATATAATAATGGAGCTGTCCACCTTCAGATTACTTTATTTGACCCCCCGACATCTTCTACTAAATGTATTGATACAGCTTAAAAGATCTTGTTAATGAAGCAGTAATGTTTTAGTAAATGACGCTGGAAGATGCGATGTAAAAGCCAATAAATCAAAATCATTTCACAACGGACAACCCCTTAATTTAGATGGTAAAAAAAGGTGATTTTTATAATGTAAAAAAAATCCCACTCTGTTTGTAAGCAAAGTAATGTAATTTAAATAAGCCTTTGGCTTCTGTCCCCCCAGCCGGCTCCTCCTGATCTGATTAAATCGGGGGAGCCGACTTCCGCGTCACGTGACCTCCTCTGCACAGTACAGGAAGATCACACGGCATACCTGGAGCAATGTGCGCTCCCTCCTTTCACTGTGTGGCCTTTTTGAAGGCTGAAGGGCCAATCCTCCGGCCCTCCAGCTACTTATTGTAGCCTATCACTGTCTTAGATAATATGTGTTAGATGTGTTGTGTACCTACAATAGGTACAATGTAGGTGATGAAGAACTGGCAGTCATGGAACCTACTGAATGTGATACATTTCTGCATTTTCATTGGTTCTTTTCTTTTTCCAAAAATCAGCTAAAAAATGTATTATGGCCCAGTGTTCACAACATAACTGATAATTCATAAAAGATCAAACCATCATCCAAATATATCAGGGTTGGAGTATTTCACCATATTGAACATAAGATTTCTTTACCTTTGAGTCCTGGAGTCAGGTTGTGTCCATGTTCATCCAACAGTATCTTCTCCACCAGAGTGTCACCTAAATGCAAGAAACACCTCATATTACCATATATTGGTGTGTGTGTGTGTGTGTGTGTGTATGTATATGTATATATATATATATACACATACACAACAATTGTTTAACAATTTTAAAATTAATCTGACTGAGGTCTTCCATTTGATACATAATTTAGAAGCCACTCAGATCATCATAATGTTTGTAGCAGCACATAGTACTGATCTGTCACTTGTCCATCATGTGACTATTTTAGTGAAGGCAGAGGTCAATGCAACAAAATAAGTAGGGATGTGCACCGGCCACTTTTGGTGTCTCGTGTTTTGTGTTTTGGATTAGGATTTGCTTGAGGTTTTGGGTTCGGATTTGTTTCGCAAAACACCTGATAAAAGGTTTTGGTTCGGATTTAAGGTTTTGGATTCGGATTTATTTTGAAAAAAACATAAAAAGTGTTTAAAATCAAGTTTTTGGGTTTATTTTCACTCCTACGCTATTATTAACCTCAATAACATTCAATAACAATCATTTCCACTATTTCCCAGTCTATTCTGAACACCTCACACCTCACAATATTGTTTTTAGTCCAAAACGTTTCACCGAGGTAGCTTTCTGGACTGCATAGTGCAGTGGTCCCGGTACCCAATTTGGTACCGGGGCCACAATACCTCTGCCTTCAAATGGTCTGAATTCTACTTTTAACAGTAACGCGGCCAATTGAATTCCCCCTATAGATTACAAATTCAGCAAATATACAAATACAGTGAAGGGAAGGAGGACATTTGAAATATTGCACTTAGTAACACAAGTTCTATTTATTTCACTATATATGTTTATTATATATACAGAACCTACCTCTGTGACTCATTTCATCCAGTACTGCCAGTAAATTAGGATGTGGGGGATCATACTTTACACCATAGAGACATTTCCAGAATCCTATCACAGCTTCTCTTCCTGCTTCCAAAATATCTCGTACCAACGTCTCAGCAAATACAGAGTCACCACGGTCTTCTCTCAGTGACAAATAGCACTAGAAGGAAAACCAGGTCACAGATATCACTTTATAGACACTTTATAAAGAAACAAACTAGTTACTTAATCAATAATTGACACAACAACAAATTATAAGAGAACATTATATGTCATTGTTATTTAACCGATTTATTTCCCACAGAGATTTAGCACCTTTCTGATTATACCAATGTTGTCATTTGCAGAAATTACAAAAGTGGAAGCTGCTCAAATCAATTTATAGGCCATAACAGGTGCTTGAAAGGGTGGGGTTATCCTGCAAGAAGCATACACACAACATTTTTTCCCCCAGCTCACTGCTATAGCCAGCAACAGATCTGACATTTCTACTGTAGATAAAAATGCAAAAGTCTTTGTTGCACACATTTGCAAATGTATGTTTAAGCCATCCGCCACATTTGCAGAAATTACAGGTGTTTGTAATATATTTTTACAAGACATTTGTGATTTTGTATTCTCCTGTGAGGTACGTATCTGATACAAGGCTCCATGTGACATGCCCTACCGACAAAATGTTTATTTTTTTCAACTTTTATCGCAGTTTATTACCCTACACCCACCACCCAGGGGTGTAGAAAGAGCCCCAGTGCTGAAAGCACTGGGCTGGTTGTCCCTAGAGGGGGTGCCTGCTCGTTTTTCTCGGCAGACCCCACTCTATAGGGAATTCAGCCCTGCGCTGAACAGCCTGGGGCTGGTTAGTCATTATAGCAGGCGGACCCCTGCTACGTGTCCCCCTGCTATAGTGCCACCGACACCGTCTGGTTTGCCTCGTGCTGGATAAGTGAAAATCAGGGGGACCCCACGCAAAAATTTTCCCAGATTTTCACGTAACCAGCAGTAGACTGGCACCACTAGGGTTAATAGTGAATAGAGGGGGGACCCCACACTTTTTTTTTTTTTTTTTTTTAATTTTTATCTATTTTTTACAATTTTGACAGCCACCGGACCTCCGGCTGTATAGAAAGACAGTGTAACAGTGATGTGTTTACAGAACTTGCTGCTAGCAAGCAGCGTGTTGTATCTGGCATGTTTTAAAGCAAACTCAGGAGAGTTTGCTAAATCGCAGCTTCATACATTTGATACTTGTATAGCCGGAGTGACAAACAGTCGGGAGTTTGATCTCTGGCGATTTTGTAAATAGCGATTTTGACAGAAACACAACTCTGCAATTTTACATGAAATCTCAGCTTCATACATCTGCGGGTTTCAACTCTCTCAAGAAAATTGCTTGATTTGTAAAATCGCACCTTGATACATTTACCCCCTGGTGTTAGACTCCGCTCCCTGCTAGGCCTGTGCTAATCCTAACTGAGAGAACTCTTGTGAACGTAACAGTTCTTCACTGATATTTTATATCAAAGGTACTTTCCTCACCTAACAAATGGGAGTGCAAATTTTGTAAATTCTGGAATGCTAGAGCACATCGTTTTTACAGTATAGACTATATTTATTTATTTAGTTTTTGTATTCATCTGCGTTGAAGTATCCTTTACACAAACTTAAATTGCAGTATTGAGATTATCGCTTTACTTTCACAAAATTGGTTTGGAGCTACAATCTGAAAGCGCTCTAAATAGTAACATTTAATGTTAATGTTTAATGTATAGAAGAGTTCCCATACCTCCTAGCTTGAGATTAGTACATGATTTTAGCTCAATGAGAGAACGGTGAGTGTTCATTGACTCCAGAATGTAGATAAGATCATCTTTATAATATTCATATATCATCCTCAGTGCTGAATCTTCATATTGATGTAGAAGCTGATAGAACTTCTCTGTGTCCTCTAAATAGAGATGGGGAAGACAATACTTCATCATTACTAAGATATAATGGTCATACAGACATGTCACCTGCACAGAGCCATAAATAGTAAGACTTTAGTAGCCCTCTATACTATTATACTATACATACATGCATACATACATGCATACATACATGCATACATACATACATACATACATACATACATACATACATACAGGGCGAGTCCAGGATTCATTAATTATATTGTACTAACAGCGCTGTCATGAACATAGAGAACTTACAGTTATTTATAAGAGTTAACCCATCACATAATTATGGGGAATAAGGGATTAATCATAACTGCAGTGTAAATATGATATATCAAATAAATCCATTGATAAGTTCAGCTACTAAAGTGTAAAATGTGAAGACAGAAAGTCTGTTGAATGCGTATTTGCACATTCCAGTGTGAGAAGATAGGAGTGTCACCTGTGGTAGCTTCTCCTGCTGTGAGATATAGCCTAGCCTGGAATGGAGTTGTGACACCTGAATAGACTTTTAGGAACCACACAGCATGTTGTCTGGCTCAAAGAGGCCATGTGCCGATGTAGGTTATATGTGATATAGACAAAAGAATTCAGTTTAAAATATGCCACTTAAAATCAATAAAAGTAGTGATCAACCACATATTCCTCAATAGCATGATGAAGGGCAGCTCATATGTCAAGTTAAGAATTCTGCCCCACAGAGAAGTAAAGGAACTGAGTGTGTTAGTGTGAGCTCTGTGAATACACTTTATTAAGGCATGCTTCGTATCAAAAGATGGACAGATTCATAGGGGATTTATTAATGATAAAATTGGATCTGTGTGACACTCTACAGAAAAGTCAGGTCATATAGTAGAATTGGGTAGTGAATCAGGCAACATGCAAATGGTGATTCAAAAAAGTGTCACAGGCCACAACCCCCTGTGGCTATAAATAGGTGGGGAAGTGTCTTTAAAAGGCTGAGACCAGGTACAGCAAATTGTCAGACTTTTTGGGAAATCAATTCACATTGATAAGCTGTCCATCTTGAAAGCTAATTTCCCTTTACCAGAAAAAGCAATTCACGTAAGTGCTACTCTGAGTGTAACCCGATTTATTTTAAACTGTTTTGCTTGTTATGTCAATCTATTAATTGTTGTTCATTATTATTTTTATATCTGTATGCCCTGTACATTTGTATATTAAATCTCTAATTTAATATGTTGCGTCCTTGAAACGCCAACGAATCCATTAGCCTGTTAAGAAGAATATAGCTCGACCAAGTTAACACTTTGAATGTCAGTGTGTGATTTGTTGATACATTTGATTAACAAGCTTAGTGTGTGTTTACATTTACATTTAACAGTCTGGAGGTGTGAAACGTTAACCCTTTGCTTGCTGGTGTGGGCCTCGCTAGTCTATGAGCAGCTAGAAGCTTCGTGTGTCA
Organism: Mixophyes australis; assembly: GCA_036250195.1. Taxonomy (NCBI): domain Eukaryota; kingdom Metazoa; phylum Chordata; class Amphibia; order Anura; family Limnodynastidae; genus Mixophyes; species Mixophyes australis. Next base: position 89,785,098 of record JAVHZZ010000012.1, read on the forward strand.
GTGTGGGAGAGTGTATTGGGGTACTATTGCCTGTATTCAATAGGTGGTGGCAAACCTGAACTGTGTGGGGGTGTGAGCGATGTTTGAGGCGATTCAGAAGGTCTACAACCTGTTCGTTATTTGTTATTTGCTTAGTATGTCCGTGACAACCAAAAATGTACTATAACTCATAGCAAACAGTTGTGCGATGATCCATCAATCTAGTGCAAGTTTGGTTAATGTACAGTAAGTAAATATCTGGATATTATGTATAACAGCACATCTGTCATATATGTAACATGTGAATCAGTAAGTCACACAGTTCAGGCAATGGCCATGCAGACATTAGTGGACATAAAAATATTTATATTATCAGTTACTGTTCAATCTGATGAGAACATGATGCTAAAACTGTGAGACAACCAGACACATAGTAACAGTTGGGTCATTATGTGACACAAATCCTAGAGATGGGGATGGTATAACGGGTACTGTGTGCAGGGAATAACATCCCCGAGGTAGGAGTAAGTGATCTCGTCATGTATTCAGTTCCTCTTTTCTTGATTTGTGGTTTTCATTTTTCTGACCTGGGAAGTATCCTGAATACAGTATCCTGTCTATTCCACCGTGTTCCTCACTATCACATCATACAGTATCCTGTCTATTCCACCTTGTTCCTCACTATCACATCATACAGTATCCTGTCTATTCCACCTTGTTCCTCACTATCACATCATACAGTATCCTGTCTATTCCACCTTGTTCCTCACTATCACATCATACAGTATCCTGTCTATTCCACCCTGTTCCTCACTATCACATCATACAGTATCCTGTCTATTCCACCTTGTTCCTCACTATCACATCATACAGTATCCTGTCTATTCCACTGTGTTCCTCACTATCACATCATACAGTATCCTGTCTATTCCACCTTGTTCCTCACTATCACATCATACAGTATCCTGTCTATTCCACCGTGTTCCTCACTATCACATCATACAGTATCCTGTCTATTCCACCTTGTTCCTCACTATCACATCATACAGTATCCTGTCTATTCCACCCTGTTCCTCACTATCACATCATACAGTATCCTGTCTATTCCACCTTGTTCCTCACTATCACATCATACAGTATCCTGTCTATTCCACCTTGTTCCTCACTATCACATCATACAGTATCCTGTCTATTCCACCCTGTTCCTCACTATCACATCATACAGTATCCTGTCTATTCCACCTTGTTCCTCACTATCACATCATACAGTATCCTGTCTATTCCACCTTGTTCCTCACTATCACATCATACAGTATCCTGTCTATTCCACCGTGTTCCTCACTATCACATCATACAGTATCCTGTCTATTCCACCGTGTTCCTCACTATCACATCATACAGTATCCTGTCTATTCCACTGTGTTCCTCACTATCACATCATACAGTATCCTGTCTATTCCACCTTGTTCCTCACTATCACATCATACAGTATCCTGTCTATTCCACCGTGTTCCTCACTATCACATCATACAGTATCCTGTCTATTCCACCCTGTTCCTCACTATCACATCATACAGTATCCTGTCTATTCCACCTTGTTCCTCACTATCACATCATACAGTATCCTGTCTATTCCACCCTGTTCCTCACTATCACATCATACAGTATCCTGTCTATTCCACCTTGTTCCTCACTATCGCATCATACAGTATCCTGTCTATTCCACCTTGTTCCTCACTATCACATCATACAGTATCCTGTCTATTCCACCGTGTTCCTCACTATCACATCATACAGTATCCTGTCTATTCCACCGTGTTCCTCACTATCACATCATACAGTATCCTGTCTATTCCACCTTGTTCCTCACTATCACATCATACAGTATCCTGTCTATTCCACCGTGTTCCTCACTATCACATCATACAGTATCCTGTCTATTCCACCTTGTTCCTCACTATCACATCATACAGTATCCTGTCTATTCCACCCTTTACTTCACTATCACATCATACAGTATCCTGTCTATTCCACCCTGTTCCTCACTATCACATCATACAGTATCCTGTCTATTCCACCCTGTACTTCACTATCACATCATACAGTATCCTGTCTATTCCACCTTGTTCCTCACTATCACATCATACAGTATCATGTCTATTCCACCATGTTCCTCACTATCACATCATACAGTATCCTGTCTATTCCACCCTGTACTTCACTATCACATCATACAGTATCCTGTCTATTCCACCTTGTTCCTCACTATCACATCATACAGTATCCTGTCTATTCCACCTTGTACTTCACGATCGGGCTAAAAATTGGTTAAATGTGGTCCTTTGGGGGGGTATTGTGAAAATTGGTGAAATTTAGTCCTTTGGGGGGGGGTCTTGTGAAAATTGGTGAAATTTGGTCCTTTGGGGTGGTATAGTTAAAATTGGTGAAATTTGGTCCTTTGGGAGAGGGTATTGTAAAAATTGGTTAAATGTGGTCCTTTGGGGGGGTATTGTGAAAATTAGTGAAATTTGGTCCTTTGGGGGGGGGTATTGTGAAAATTGCTGAAATTTGGTCCTTTGGGGGGGGTATTGTGAAAATTGGTGAAATTTAGTCCTTTGGGGGGGTATAGTGAAAATTGGTGAAATTTGGTCCTTTGTAAGGGGGGGGGGGTATTGTGAAAATTGGTGAAATTTAGTCCTTTGGGGGGGTATTGTGAAAATTGGTCCTTTGGAAGGGGGTATTGTGAAAATTGGTTAAATGTGGTCCTTTGGGGGGTATTGTGAAAATTGGTAAAATTTGGTCCTTTGGGGGTGTATTGTGAAAATTGAAAAAAATTGGTCCTTTGGGGGGGTATTGTGAAAATTGGTGAAATTTGGTCCTTTGGGGGGTATTGTGAAAATTGGTGAAATTTGGTCCTTGGGGGGGTATTGTAAAATTTTATGAAATTTGGTCCTTTGGGGGGGGTATTGTGAAAATTGGTGAAATGTGGTCCTTCATGATTCATGGTTCAATTCATGATTTGTGATTCATGATTCAATTCATGATTCGATTCATGATTCATAATTCAATTTATGATTCATAATTCAATTCATGATTCAATTCATGATACGATTCATCATTCAATTCATTATTCATGATTCGATTCATGATTCAATTCATGATTCATGATTTAATTTAAATCATGATATGATTCATGATTCAATTCATGATTCGATTCATGATTCAATTCATGATTCATGATTCAAATCATGATTCATGATTCAAATCATGATTCATGATTCGATTCATGATTCGATTCATGATTCGATTCATGATTCGATTCATGATTCATGATTCGATTCATGATTTGATTTATGATTCATGATTCAATTCATGATTTATGATTCAATTCATGATTCATGATTCGATTCATGATTCGATTCATGATTTATGATTCGACTCATGATTCATAATTCAATTCATGATTTATGATTCATAATTCAATTCATGATTTATGATTCATGATTCAATTCATGATTTGTGATTCATGATTAAATTCATGATTCGATTCATGATTCAATTCATGATTCATGTTTCGATTCATGATTCAATTCATGATTCAATTCATGATTCATGTTTCGATTCATGATTCAATTCATGATTCAATTCATGATTCATGATTCAATTCATAATTCATGATTCATGATTAAATTTATGATTCATGATTCATTTCATGATTAAATTCATGATTCAATTCATGATTCATGATTCGATTCATGATTCAATTCATGTTTCATGATTCATGATTCGATTCATGATTCGATTCATGATTCATGATTCGATTCATGATTTATGATTTGATTCATGTTTCAATTCATGATTCAATTCATGATTTGATTCATGATTCATGATTCGATTTATGATTCATGATTCGATTCATGACTCATGATTCATGATTTGATTCAAGATTCAAGATTCATGATTCATGATTCATGATTCAAGATTCATGATTCAATTCATGATTTATTATTCATGATTCGATTCATGATTCAATTCATGATTTGATTCATGATTCATGATTCGATTCATGATTCGATTTATGATTCATGATTCGATTCATGAATTATTATTCGATTCATGATTCGATTCATGATTCAATTCATGATTCGATTCATGACTCATGATTCATGATTCGATTCATGACTCATGATTCATGATTCAATTCATGACTCATGATTCATGATTCGATTCATGATTCATGATTTGATTCAAGATTCAAGATTCATGATTCATGATTCAAGATTCATGATTCATGATTTATGATTCAATTCATGATTCGATTCATGATTCGTTTCATGATTAATTTCATGATTTAGGATTCAATTCATGATTCGATTCATGATTCGATTAATGATACATGATTTATGATTCGATTAATGATACATGATTTATGATTCGATTTATGATTCATGATTCCATTCATGATTCAATTCATGATTTAGGATTCAATTCATGATTCGATTCATGATTCGATTAATGATACATGATTTATGATTCGATTTATGATTCATGATTCCATTCATGATTCAATTCATGATTCGATTCATGATTCAAAATTCATGATTCAATTCATGATTCAAGATTCATGATTCAATTCATGATTTATGATTCATGATTCGACTCATGATTCGATTCATGATTCAATTCATGATTCGATTCATGATTCGATTCATGATTCGATTCATGATTCATGATTTGATTCATGATTCAATTCATGATTCATTTCATAATTCATGAATTATTATTCAATTCATAATTCATGATTCATGATTAAATTTATGATTCATGATTCATTTCATGATTAAATTCATGATTCAATTCATGATTCATGATTCGATTCATGATTCAATTCATGTTTCATGATTCATGATTCAATTCATGATTCATGATTCAATTCATGGTTCATGATTCAATTCATGGTTCATGATTCGATTCATGATTCGATTCATGAATTATTATTCAATTCATGATTCATTTCATGATTAAATTCATGATTCAATTCATGATTCATGATTCAATTCATGATTCAATTCATGATTCATGATTCGATTCATGATTCGATTCATTATTCGATTAATGATTTATGATTCAATTCATGATTCAATTCATGATTCATGATTCGATTCATGATATATGATTCGATTCATGATATATGATTCGATTCATGATTCATTGTTCATGATTCGATTCATGATTCATTTCATGATTTATGATTCAATTCATGATTCAATTCATGATTCATGATTCGATTCATGATTCGATTCATTATTCGATTAATGATTTATGATTCAAATTATGATTCAATTCATGATTCATGATTCAATTCATGAATCATGATTCGATTCATGAATCATGATTCGATTCATGATTCGATTCATGAATCATGATTCGATTCATGAATCATGATTCGATTCATGAATCATGATTCGATTCATGATTCATGATTAGATTCATGAATCATGATTCGATTCATGAATCATGATTCGATTCATGAATCATGATTCGATTCATGAATCATGATTCGATTCATGAATCATGATTCGATTCATGAATCATGATTCGATTCATGAATCATGATTCGATTCATGATTCATGAATCATGATTCGTTTCATGAATCATGATTCGTTTCATGAATCATGATTCGTTTCATGAATCATGATTCGATTCATGAATCATGATTCGATTCATGATTCATGAATCATGATTCGATTCATGAATCATGATTCGTTTCATGAATCATGATTCGTTTCATGAATCATGATTCGTTTCATGAATCATGATTCGTTTCATGAATCATGATTCGATTCATGAATCATGATTCGATTCATGAATCATGATTTGATTCAAGATTCATGATTCAATTCATGATTTATTATTCATGATTCGACTCATGATTCATGATTCGGTTCATGATTCGATTCATGATTCGATTCATGGTTCATGATTCGATTCATGGTTCATGATTCAATTCATGGTTCATGATTCAATTCATGATTCATGATTTAGGATTCAATTCATGATTCGATTCATGGTTCATGATTCAATTCATGATTCCATTCATGATTCGATTCATGATTTATGATTCGATTTATGATTCATGATTCAATTCATGATTCGATTCATGATTCAAAATTCATGATTCGATTCATGATTCAAGATTCATGATTCAATTCATGATTTATGATTCATGATTCGACTCATGATTCATGATTCGATTCATGATTCGATTCATGATTCATGATTCGATTCATGATTCAATTCATGATATATGATTCAATTCATGATTCATTGTTCATGATTCGATTCATGATTTATGATTCAATTCATGATTCAATTCATGTTTCATGATTCATGATTCAATTCATGTTTCATGATTCATGATTCGATTCATGATTCAATTCATGTTTCATGATTCAATTCATGGTTCATGATTCAATTCATGGTTCATGATTCAATTCATGGTTCATGATTCGATTCATGGTTCATGATTCGATTCATGATTCGATTCATGGTAAAAATCATGATTCATGATTCAATTCATGGTTCATGATTCAATTCATGGTTCATGATTCAATTCATGGTTCATGATTCGATTCATGGTTTATGATTCGATTCATGATTCGATTCATGGTAAAAATCATGATTCATGATTCAATTCATGGTTCATGATTCAATTCATGGTTCATGATTCAATTCATGGTTCATGATTCGATTCATGATTCGATTCATGGTAAAAATCATGATTCATGGTAAAAATCATGATTCATGATTCAATTCATGGTTCATGATTCAATTCATGTTTCATGATTCAATTCATGGTTCATGATTCAATTCATGGTTCATGATTCGATTCATGATTCGATTCATGGTAAAAATCATGATTCATGATTCAATTCATGATTCATGATTCAATTCATGATTCATGATTCAATTCATGATTCATGATTCGATTCATGATTCGATTCATGGTTCATGATTCGATTCATGGTTCATGATTCGATTCATGGTTCATGATTCGATTTATGGTTCATGATTCGATTTATGGTTCATGATTCATGATTCGATTTATGGTTCATGATTCATGATATGATTCATGATTCATGATTCGATTCATGATATATGATTCGATTCATGATATATGATTCGATTCATGATTCATTGTTCATGATTCGATTCATGATTCATTTCATGATTTATGATTCAATTCATGATTCAATTCATGATTCATGATTCGATTCATGATATATGATTCGATTCATGATATATGATTCGATTCATGATTCATTGTTCATGATTCGATTCATGATTCATTTCATGATTTATGATTCAATTCATGATTCAATTCATGATTCATGATTCGATTCATGATTCGATTCATTATTCGATTAATGATTTATGATTCAAATTATGATTCAATTCATGATTCATGATTCAATTCATGAATCATGATTCGATTCATGAATCATGATTCGATTCATGATTCGATTCATGAATCATGATTCGATTCATGAATCATGATTCGATTCATGATTCATGATTCGATTCATGATTCATGATTCGATTCATGAATCATGATTCGATTCATGAATCATGATTCGATTCATGAATCATGATTCGATTCATGAATCATGATTCGATTCATGAATCATGATTCGATTCATGAATCATGATTCGATTCATGAATCATGATTCGTTTCATGAATCATGATTCGATTCATGAATCATGATTCGATTCATGATTCATGATTCGATTCATGATTCATGAATCATGATTCGATTCATGAATCATGATTCGATTCATGATTCATGAATCATGATTCGATTCATGATTCATGAATCATGATTCGATTCATGAATCATGATTCGATTCATGAATCATGATTCGATTCATGAATCATGATTCGATTCATGAATCATGATTCGATTCATGAATCATGATTCGATTCATGAATCATGATTCGATTCATGATTCATGAATCATGATTCGATTCATGATTCATGAATCATGATTCGATTCATGAATCATGATTCGATTCATGATTCATGAATCATGATTCGATTCATGATTCATGAATCATGATTCGATTCATGAATCATGATTCGATTCATGATTCATGAATTATGATTCGATTCATGAATCATGAATCATGAATCATGATTCGATTCATGAATCATGATTCGATTCATGAATCATGATTCGATTCATGATTCATGATTCGATTCATGATTCATGAATCATGATTCGATTCATGATTTGATTCATGATTCGATTCATGATTCAATTCATGAATCATGATTCGATTCATGATTCAATTCATGATTTGTGATTCATGATTCAATTCATGATTCGATTAATAATTCATGATTCAATTCATGATTTAATTCATGATTCATGAATCATGATTCGATTCATGATTCATGAATCATGATTCGATTCATGAATCATGATTCGATTCATGATTCATGAATCATGATTCGATTCATGAATCATGATTCGATTCATGATTCATGAATCATGATTCATGATTCATGAATCATGATTCATGATTCATGAATCATGATTCATGATTCGATTCATGAATCATGATTCGATTCATGAATCATGATTCGATTCATGAATCATGATTCGATTCATGAATCATGATTCGATTCATGAATCATGATTCGATTCATGAATCATGATTCGATTCATGAATCATGATTCGATTCATGAATCATGATTCGATTCATGAATCATGATTCGATTCATGAATCATGATTCGATTCATGAATCATGATTCGATTCATGAATCATGATTCGATTCATGATTCATGAATCATGATTCGATTCATGATTCATGATTCGATTCATGATTCATGATTCGATTCATGATTCATGAATCATGATTCGATTCATGATTCATGAATCATGATTCGATTCATGAATCATGATTCGATTCATGAATCATGATTCGATTCATGATTCATGATTCGATTCATGAATCATGATTCGATTCATGAATCATGATTCGATTCATGAATCATGATTCGATTCATGATTCAATTCATGATTTATGATTCATGATTCAATTCATGATTTATGATTCATGATTCGTGATTCAATTCATGATTCATGATTCATGATTCATGATTCATGATTCAATTCATGATTCATGATTCAATTCATGATTCAAGATTCAATTCATGATTCATGATTCAATTCATGATTCAAGATTCAATTCATGATTCAATTCATGATTCACGATTCAAGTATTGATTCATAATTTATGATTCAATTCATGATTCATGATTCAAATCATGATTCAATTCATTATTCATGATTCGATTCATGATTCATGATTCAATTCATGATTCAATTCATGATTCATGATTCATGATTCAATTCATGATTCAATTCATGATTCATTCATGATTAATGACTCAATTCATGATTCATGATTCAATTAATGATTCAATTCATGATTCGATTAATGATTCATGATTCGAATTATGATTCGATTCATGATTCAATTCATGATTTGTGATTCATGATTCTATTTATGATTCATGATTCGATTCATGATTCGATTCTTGATTCATGATTTAATTTATGATTTAATTCATGATTCAATTCATGATTCATGATTCAAATCATGATTCATAATTCAAATCATGATTCATAATTCAATTCATGATTCAATTAATGATTCATGATTCATGATTTGATTCATGATTTGATTCATGATTCATGATTTGATTCATGATTCATGATTCAATTTATGATTCAATTCATCATTCATTATTCCATTCATGATTCAATTCATGATTCATGATTCAATTCATGATTCATGATTTGATTCATGATTCATGATTTGATTCATGATTCAAGATTCATGATTCAATTCATGATTTATGATTCATGATTCGATTCATGATCCATGATTCGATTCATGATTCGATTCATGATTCAATTCATGATTAATGATTCAATTCATGATTCGATTCATGATTCATGATTTGATTCATGATTCGATTCATGATTCAATTCATGAATCATGATTCGATTCATGATTCAATTCATGATTTGTGATTCATGATTCAATTCATGATTCGATTAATAATTCATGATTCAATTCATGATTTAATTCATGATTCATAATTCATGTTTCGATTCATGATTCAGTTCATGATTCAATTTATGATTCATGATTCAATTCATGATTCATGGACCAATAAATGATTCATGATTTATGATTTGATTCATGATTCATGATCTGATTTATGATTCATGATTCAATTCATGATATATGATTCAATTCATCATTCATTATTCTATTCAAGATTCATGATTCAATTCATGATTTATGATTCAATTCATGATTCATGATTCAATTCATGATTCGATTCATGGTTCATGATTCAATTCATGATAGAATTCATGATTCATGATTTAATTCATGATTTGTGATTCATGATTCAATTCATGATTCATGATTCAATTCATGATTCAATTCATGATTCATGATTCAATTCATGATTCATGATTCAATTCATGATTCATGATTCAATTCATTATTCATGATTCGATTCGTGATTCAAGATTCATGATTCAATTCATGATTTATGATTCAATTCATGATTCAATTCATGATTCAATTCATGATTTGTGATTCATGATTCGATTCATGATTCAGATCATGATTCATGATTCAGATCATGATTCATGATTCATGATTCAATTCATGATTCATGATTCAAATCATGATTCATGATTCAAATCATGATTCATGATTCATGATTCAAATCATGATTCAAATCATGATTCATGATTCAAATCATGATTTATGATTCATGATTCAAATCATAATTCATGATTCGATTAATGATTCATGATTCATGATTCGATTAATGATTCATGATTCAAATCATGATTCATGATTCGATTAATGATTCATGATTCAAATCATGATTCATGATTCAAATCATGATTCATGATTCGATTAATGATTCATGATTCAAATCATGATTCATGATTCAAATCATGATTCATGATTCGATTAATGATTAGTGATTCATGTATTAATTCATAATTTATGATTCAATTCATGATTCATGATTTATGATTCAATTCATGATTCATGATTCATGATTTATGATTCAATTCATGATTCATGATTCAAATCATGATTCAATTCATTATTCATGATTCGATTCATGATTCGATTAATGATTCATGATTCAAATCATGATTCATGATTCGATTTATGATTTATGATTCAATTTATGATTCATGATTCATTTCATAATTCATGATTCATGATTCAATTCATGATTCAATTCATGATTCATGATTCATTCATGATTCATGATTTGATTCATGATTCAATTCATGATTTATGATTCGATTCATGATTCAATTCATGATTCAATTCATGATTTGTGATTCATGATTCGATTCATGATTCATGATTCAAATCATGATTCATGATTCATGATTCAATTCATGATTCATGATTCAAATCATGATTCATGATTCGATTCATGATTCGATTCATTATTCATGATTCGATTCGTGATTCAAGATTCATGATTCAATTCATGATTTATGATTCATGATTGGACTCATATTTCTTGCTTCAATTCATGATGCATGATTCAATTCATGATTCAATTCATGATTCATGACTCATTCATGATTCATAATTCAATTCATGATTCATGATTCATTCATGATTCATGATTCAATTCATGATTCAATTCATGATTTGTGATTCATGATTCGATTCATGATTCATGATTCAATTCATGATTCAAATCATGATTCAAATCATGATTCATGATTCAAATTATGATTCATGATTCAAATTATGATTCATGATTCAAATCATGATTCATGATTCAAATCATGATTCAAATCATGATTCATGATTCAAATCATGATTCAAATCATGACTCATGATTCAAATCATGATTCATGCTTCAAATCATGATTCAAATCATGATTCATTATTCAAATCATGATTCATTATTCGATTTATGATTCATGATTCATTTCATGATTCATGATTCAATTCATGATTCATGATTCATGATTTATGATTCGATTCATGATTCATGATTCAAATCATGATTCAATTCATTATTCATTCGATTCGTGATTCATGATTTATGATTCAATTCATGATTTATGATTCAATTCATGATTCATAATTCAATTCATGATTCATGATTCAATTTATGATTCAATTAATGATTCAATTCATGATTCGATTAATGATTCATGATTCAATTCATGATTAATGATTCATGATTCAATTCATGATTCATAATTCAATTCATGATTCATAATTCAATTCATGATTCAAATTATGATTCAATTAATGATTCAATTCATGATTCGATTAATGATTCATGATTCAATTCATGATTAATGATTCATGATTCAATTCATGATTTGTGATTCATGATTCGATTCATGATTCAATTCATGATTCATGATTCAATTCATGATTCAATTCATGATTCATGATTCAATTCATGATTCAAATCATGATTCATGATTCAAATCATGATTCATGATTCAAATCATGATTCATGATTCAAATCATGATTCACGATTCAAATCATGATTCACGATTCAAATCATGATTCACGATTCAAATCATGATTCACGATTCAAATCATAATTCACGATTCAAATCATGAGTCACGATTCAAATCATGAGTCACGATTCAAATCATGAGTCACGATTCAAATCATGAGTCATGATTCAAATCATGAGTCACGATTCAAATCATGAGTCACGATTCAAATCATGATTCATGATTCAATTCATGATTCATGATTCAATTCATGATTCATTTATGATTCATGATTCGATTCATGATTCGATTCATGATTCGATTCATGATTCATAATTCAATTCATGTTTCATAATTCATGATTCAATTCATGATTCATGATTCAATTCATGATTCAATTTATGATTCATGATTCAATTCATGATTCAATTCATGATTCAATTCATGATTAGTGATTCATGTATTGATTCATAATTTATAATTCAATTCATGATTCATGATTCATGATTTATGATTCAATTCATTATTCATGATTCGATTCGTGATTCATGATTTATGATTTAATTCATGATTCATAATTCAATTCATGATTCATAATTCAATTCATGATTCAATTCATTATTCATGATTCAATTCATGATTCATGATTCATGATTCAATTCATGATTCATAATTCAATTCATGATTCATAATTCAATTCATGATTCAAATTATGATTCAATTAATGATTCAATTCATGATTCGATTAATGATTCATGATTCAATTCATGATTAATGATTCATGATTCAATTCATGATTTGTGATTCATGATTCGATTCATGATTCATGATTCAATTCATGATTCATGATTCAATTCATGATTCAATTCATGATTCATGATTCAATTCATGATTCAAATCATGATTCATGATTCAAATCATGATTCATGATTCAAATCATGATTCATGATTCAAATCATGATTCACGATTCAAATCATGATTCACGATTCAAATCATGATTCACGATTCAAATCATGATTCACGATTCAAATCATAATTCACGATTCAAATCATGAGTCACGATTCAAATCATGAGTCACGATTCAAATCATGAGTCACGATTCAAATCATGAGTCACGATTCAAATCATGAGTCACGATTCAAATCATGATTCATGATTCAATTCATGATTCATGATTCAATTCATGATTCATTTATGATTCATGATTCGATTCATGATTCGATTCATGATTCATAATTCAATTCATGTTTCATAATTCATGATTCAATTCATGATTCATGATTCAATTCATGATTCAATTTATGATTCATGATTCAATTCATGATTCAATTCATGATTCAATTCATGATTAGTGATTCATGTATTGATTCATAATTTATAATTCAATTCATGATTCATGATTCATGATTTATGATTCAATTCATTATTCATGATTCGATTCGTGATTCATGATTTATGATTTAATTCATGATTCATAATTCAATTCATGATTCATAATTCAATTCATGATTCAATTCATTATTCATGATTCAATTCATGATTCATGATTCAATTCATGATTCATGATTCAATTCATGATTCATGATTCAATTCATGATTCATTTATGATTCATGATTCGATTCATGATTCGATTCATGATTCGATTCATGATTCATAATTCAATTCATGTTTCATAATTCATGATTCAATTCATGATTCATGATTCAATTCATGATTCAATTTATGATTCATGATTCAATTCATGATTCATGATTCGATTAATGATTCATGATTTAATTCATGATTCAATTCATTATTCATGATTCACATCATGATTCAAGATTCATGATTCAATTCATGATTTATGATTCATGATTCGACTCATGATTCATGATTCAATTCATAATTCATGATTCAATTCATGATTTGTGATTCATGATTCGATTCATGATTCGATTCATGATTCGATTCATGATTCGATTCATGATTCGATTCATGTTTCATGATTCGATTCTTGATTCATGATTTAATTTATGATTTAATTCATGATTCAATTCATGATTTGTGATTCATGATTCAATTCATGATTCGATTAATAATTCATGATTCAATTCATGATTCGATTAATGATTCATGATTCAATTCATGATTCGATTCTTGATTCATGATTCAATTCATGATTCAATTCATGATTTGTGATTCATGATTCTATTTATGATTCAATTCATGATTTGATTAATGATTCATGATTGGATTCATGATTCAATTCATGATTCATGATTCAATTCATGATTCGATTCATGATTCAATTCATGATTCAATTTATGATTCATGATTCAATTCATGATTCGATTCATGTTTAATGATTCATTTCATGGTTCATGATTCAATTCATGATACAATTCATGATTCAATTCATGATTTGTGATTCATGATTCAATTCATGATTCAATTCATGATTTGTGATTCATGATTCAATTCATGATTCATGATTCAATTTATGATTCATGATTCAATTTGATTCATGATTCAATTTATGATTCTTGATTCATGATTCGACTCATGATTCATTTCAAAATTCATGATTCATGATTCAATTCATGATTAATGTATTGATTCATAATTTATGATTCAATTCATGATTCATGATTTATGATTCGATTCATGATTCATGATCTGATTTATGATTCATGATTCAATTCATGATATATGATTCAATTCATCATTCATTATTCTATTCATGATTCATTATTCAATTCATGATTCATGATTTGATTCATGATTCAAGATTCATGATTCAATTCATGATTTATGATTCATGATTCAATTCATGATTCATGATTCAATTCATGATTTATGATTCATGATTCAATTCATGATTCATGATTCAATTCATGATTCGATTCATGGTTCATGATTCAATTCATGATACAATTCATGATTCAATTCATGATTTGTGATTCATGATTCAATTCATGATTCATGATTCAATTTATGATTCATGATTCAATTTGATTCATGATTCAATTTATGATTCTTGATTCATGATTCGACTCATAATTCATTTCAAAATTCATGATTCATGATTCAATTCATGATTCATGATTCATGTATTGATTCATAATTTATGATTCAATTCATGATTCATGATTTATGATTCAATTCATGATTCATGATTTATGATTCAATTCATGATTCAAATCATGATTCAATTCATGATTCATGATTCAAATCATGATTCATGATTCCATTCATGATTTAATTCATGATTCATGATTCATGATTCGACTCATATTTCATGCTTCAATTCATGATTCAATTCATGATTCATAATTCCATTCATGGTTCAATTCATTATTCATGATTCAATTCATGATTCATGATTCCATTCATGATTCAATTCATGATTCATGATTCAATTCATGATTCATTTATGATTCATGATTCGATTCATGTTTCATAATTCATGATTCAATTCATGATTCATGATTCAATTCATAATTCGATTCATTATTCGATTCATGATTCAATTCATGATTCATGATTCAATTCATGATTCATGATTCGATTAATGATTCATGATTCGATTCATGATTCAATTCATGATTCACATCATGATTCAAGATTCATGATTCAATTCATGATTTATGATTCATGATTCGACTCATGATTCAATTCATAATTCATGATTCAATTCATGATTTGTGATTCATGATTCAATTCATGATTCATGATTCGATTCATGATTCATAATATGATTCATGATTCAATTCATGATTCATGAATCAATTTATTATTGAATTTATGATTCGATTCATGATCCATGATTCGATTCATGATTCATGATTCGATTCATGATTCATGATTTATGATTCGATTCATGATTCGATTCATGATTTAATTCATGATTCATGATTCGATTAATGATTCATGATTCATGATTCAAATCATGATTCATGATTCAAATCATGATTCATGATTCAAATCATGATTCATGATTCAAATCATGATTCATGATTCGATTCATGATTAGTGATTCATGTATTGATTCATAATTTATAATTCAATTCATGATTCATGATTCATGATTTATGATTCAATTCATTATTCATGATTCGATTCGTGATTCATGATTTATGATTTAATTCATGATTCATAATTCAATTCATGATTCATAATTCAATTCATGATTCAATTCATTATTCATGATTCAATTCATGATTCAATTCATGATTCATGATTCAATTCATGATTCATGATTCAATTCATGATTCATTTATGATTCATGATTCGATTCATGATTCGATTCATGATTCGATTCATGATTCATAATTCAATTCATGTTTCATAATTCATGATTCAATTCATGATTCAATTCATGATTCAATTCATGATTCAATTCATGATTCAATTTATGATTCATGATTCAATTCATGATTCATGATTCGATTAATGATTCATGATTTAATTTATGATTCATGATTCATGTATCGATTCATGATTCAATTAATGATTCATGATTCAATTCATGATTCAATTCATTATTCATGATTCACATCATGATTCAAGATTCATGATTCAATTCATGATTTATGATTCATGATTCGACTCATGATTCATGATTCAATACATAATTCATGATTCAATTCATGATTCGATTCATGATTCGATTCATGTTTCATGATTCGATTCTTGATTCATGATTTAATTTATGATTTAATTCATGATTCAATTCATGATTTGTGATTCATGATTCAATTCATGATTCGATTATTAATTCATGATTCAATTCATGATTCGATTAATGATTCATGATTCAATTCATGATTCGATTCTTGATTCAATTCATGATTCAATTCATGATTTGTGATTCATGATTCTATTTATGATTCAATTCATGATTTGATTAATGATTCATGATTCGATTCATGATTCAGTTCTTGATTCAATTTATGATTCATGATTCAATTCATGATTCGATTCATGTTTAATGATTCATTTCATGGTTCATGATTCAATTCATGATACAATTCATGATTCAATTCATGATTTGTGATTCATGATTCAATTCATGATTCATGATTCAATTTATGATTAATGATTCAATTTGATTCATGATTCAATTTATGATTCTTGATTCATGATTCGACTCATAATTCATTTCAAAATTCATGATTCATGATTCAATTCATGATTCATGATTCATGATTCAATTCATGATTCATGATTCAATTCATGATTCATGATTCATTCATGATTCATGATTCATTCATGATTCATAATTCAATTCATGATTCATTCATGATTCATGATTTGATTCATGATTCATGATTAATGATTCGATTCATGATTCATGATTCATGATTCATTCATGATTCATGATTCGATTCATGATTCGATTTATGATTCATGATTAATGATTCGATTCATGATTCAATTCATGATTTGTGATTCATGATTCTATTTATGATTCATTTCATGATTCGATTAATGATTCATGATTCGATTAATGATTCAATTCATGATTCATGATTCAATTCATGAGTCATGATTCAATTAAGGATTCATGATTCAATTCATGAGTCATGATTCAATTAAGGATTCATGATTCAATTCATGAGTCATGATTCAATTAAGGATTCATGATTCAATTCATGATTCATGATTCGATTAATGAATCATGATTCGATTCATGATTCATAATTCAATTCATGATTCAATTCATTATTCATGATTTGATTCATGATTCAAGATTCATGATTCAATTCATGATTTATGATTCATGATTCGACTCATGATTCATGATTCAATTCATGATTCATTGTTCATGATTCAATTCATGATTTGATTCATGATTCATGATTCAATTCATGATTCATGATTCGATTAATGATTAATGATTCAATTTATGATTCATGATTCATGATTTGATTAATGAATCATGATTCGATTCATGATTCATAATTCAATTCATGATTCAATTCATTATTCAAGATTCATGATTCAATTCATGATTTATGAATCATGATTCGACTCATGATTCATGATTCAATTCATGATTTATGATTCATGATTCGATTCATGATTCAATTCATGATTCATGATTTAATTCATGATTCATAATTTATGTTTCGATTCATGATTCAGTTCATGATTCAATTCATGATTCATGATTCAATTCATGATTTATGATTCATGATTCGACTCATGATTCATGATTCAATTCCTGATTCATGATTAACATCATGATTCATGATTCAATTCATGATTCAATTCAGAATTCATGATTCAATTCATGATTCAATTCATGATTCAATTAATGAGTCATGATTCAATTCATGATTCATGATTCATGATTTAATTCATGATTCATGATTTAATTCATGATTCATGATTTAATTCATGATTCATGATTCAATTCATGATTCATGATTCAATTTATGGTTCATGATTCATGATTCAATTTATTATTCATGATTCATTTCATAATTCATGATTCAAGATTCAATTCATGATTCAATTAATGATTCATGATTCAATTAATGATTCATGATTCATGATTCATGATTCGATTCATGATTCATGATTCAATTCAAGATTCATGATTCAATTCATGATTCATGATTTAATTCATGATTCATGATTTAATTCATGATTCATGATTTAATTCATGATTCATGATTCAATTCATGATTCATGATTCAATTTATGGTTCATGATTCATGATTCAATTTATTATTCATGATTCATTTCATAATTCATGATTCAAGATTCAATTCATGATTCAATTAATGATTCATGATTCAATTAATGATTCATGATTCATGATTCATGATTCAATTCATGATTTATGATTCGACTCATATTTCATGCTTCAATTCATGATTCATGATTCAATTCATGATTCAATTCATTATTCATGATTTAATTCATGATTCATGATTCATTCATGATTCGATTCATGATTCATTCATGATTCGATTCATGATTCAATTTATGATTCATGATTCGATTCATAATTCATGATTCAAATCATTATTCATGATTCAATTCATGATTCAATTCATGATTCATAATTCAATTCATGATTCATGATTCGATGCTTGATTCATGATTCAATTTATGATTCAATTCATGATTCATGATTCAATTCATGATTCATGATTCAATTCATGATTCATGATTCGATTCTTGATTCATGATTCAATTTATGATTTAATTTATGATTCAATTCATGATTTAATTTATGATTCGATTCATGATTCTATTTATGATTTATGATTCAATTCATGATTCGATTAATGATTCATGATTCGATTCATGATTCAATTCATGATTCATGATTCAATTCATCATTCATTATTTTATTCATGATTTATGATTCAATTTAGGATTCATGATTCATGATTCAATTAATGATTCATGATTCGATTCATGATTCAAGATTCATGATTCAATTCATGATTCATGATTCATGATTTAATTCATGATTCATAATTTATGTTTTGATTCATGATTCGATTCTTGATTCATGATTCGATTCATGATTCAATTCATGATTTATGATTCATGATTCAATTCATTATTCATGATTCGATTAATGATTCATGATTTGATTCCTGATTCAATTCCTGATTCATGATTCACATCATGATTTGATTCATGATTCAATTCCTGATTCATGATTCACATCATGATTCAAGATTCATGATTCAATTCATGATTTATGATTCGACTCATGATTCATGATTCATGATTCAATTTATGATTCATGATTCAATTTATGATTCATGGTTCATGATTCGATTCATGATTCGATTCATGATTCATGATATGATTCATGATTCAATTCATGATTCATGATTCAATTTATGATTCATGGTTCATAATTCGATTCATGATTCGATTCATGATTCATGATTCGATTCATGATTCAATTCATGATTCAATTCATGATTCATGGTTCATGATTCGATTCATGATTTATGATGCAATTCATGATTCATGATTCAATTCATGATTTGTGATTCATGATTCGATTAATGATTCATGATTCATGATTCGATTAATGATTCATGATTCAATTCATGATTCATGATTCATGATTCGATTAACGATTCATGATTCAATTCATGATTCATGATTCAATTCATGATTCATGATTTAATTAATGATTCATGATTCATTTCATAATTCATGATTCATGATTCAATACATGATTCATGATTCAATTAAGGATTCATGATTCATGATTCATGATTCAATTCATGATTCATGATTCAATTCATGATTCAATTCATTATTCATGATTCGATTCATGATTCAAGATTCATGATTCAATTCATGATTCAAGATTCATGATTCAATTCATGATTTATGATTCATGATTCAACTCATGATTCATGATTTAATTCATGATTTATGATTCATGATTCGATTCATGATTTATGATTCATATCATGATTCATGATTTAATTCATGATTCATAATTTATGTTTCGATTCATGATTCAGTTCATGATTCAATTCATGATTTATGATTCATGATTCAATTCATGATTTATGATTCATGATTCAATTCATGATTCATGATTTTATTCATGATTCAATTCCTGATTCATGATTCACATCATGATTCAAGATTCATGATTCAATTCATGATTTCTGATTCATGATTCGATTCATGATTCATAATTCAAACCATGATTCAATTCATTATTCATGATTCGATTAATGATTCAAGATTCATGATTCAATTCATGATTCAAGATTCATGATTCAATTCATGATTTATGATTCATGATTCGACTCATGATTCATGATTCAATTCATGATTTATGATTCATGATTCGATTCATGATTCATGATTCAATTCATGATTCATGATTCATGATTCAATTCATGATTCAAGATTCATGATTCAATTCATGATTTATGATTCATGATTCGACTCATGATTCATGATTCAATTCATGATTTATGATTCATGATTCGATTCATGATTCATGATTCAATTCATGATTCATGATTTATGTTTCGATTCATGATTCAGTTCATGATTCAATTCATGATTCATGGTTCATGATTCAATTCATGACTCATGATTCGATTCTTGATTCATGATTCGATTCATGATTCGATTCATGATTCGATTCTTGATTCATGATTCGATTCATGATTCAATTCATGATTCATGATTCAATTCATGATTTATGATTCATGATTCAATTCATGATTCATGATTCGATTAATGATTCATGATTTGATTCATGATTCAATTCCTGATTCATGATTCACATCATGATTCAAGATTCATGATTCAATTCATGATTCAAGATTCATGATTCAATTCATGATTCAATTCATGATTCATGATTCAATTCATGATTCATGATTCAATTCATGATTCATGATTCAATTCATGACTCATGATTCGATTCTTGATTCATGATTCGATTCATGATTCAATTCATGATTCATGATTCAATTCATGATTTATGATTCATGATTTGATTCATGATTCGATTCTTGATTCATGATTTTATGATTTAATTTATCATTCGATTCATGATTCGATTCATGATTCATGATTCAATTCATGACTCATGATTCGATTCATGATTCAAGATTCATGATTCAATTCATGATTTATGATTCAAATTAGGGTTCATGATTCATGATTCAATTAATGATTCATGATTCGATTCATGATTCAAGATTCATGATTCAATTCATGATTTATGATTCATGATTCAATTCATGATTCATGATTCAATTCATGATTCATGATTCATGGTTCATGATTCGATTCATGATTCGATTCATGATTCGATTCATGATTCAATTCATGATTCAATTCATGATTCATGGTTCATGATTCGATTCATGATTCGATTCATGATTTATGATGCAATTCATGATTCGATTAATGATTCGTGATTCATGATTCGATTAATGATTCATGATTCATGATTCGATTAATGATTCATGATTCAATTCATGATTCATGATTCATGATTCATGATTCGATTAACGATTCATGATTCAATTCATGATTCATGATTCATGATTCAATTCATGATTCATGATTTAATTCATGATTCATGATTCATTTCATAATTCATGATTCATGATTCATTTCATAATTCATGATTCATGATTCATGATTCAATACATGATTCATGATTCATGATTCATGATTCAATTCATGATTCATGATTCGATTAATGAATCATGATTCGATTCATGATTCATAATTCAATTCATGATTCAATTCATTATTCATGATTCGATTCATGATTCAAGATTCATGATTCAATTCATGATTCAATTCATGATTTATGATTCATGATTCAACTCATGATTTATGATTCATATCATGATTCATTATTCATGATTTAATTCATGATTCATAATTTATGTTTCGATACATGATTCAGTTCATGATTCAATTCATGATTCATGATTCAATTCATGATTTATGATTCATGATTCAATTCATGATTCATGATTCGATTAATGATTAATGATTCAATTTATGATTCATGATTCATGATTTGATTAATGAATCATGATTCGATTCATGATTCATAATTCAATTCATGATTCAATTCATTATTCAAGATTCATGATTCAATTCATGATTTATGAATCATGATTCGACTCATGATTCATGATTCAATTCATGATTTATGATTCATGATTCGATTCATGATTCAATTCATGATTCATGATTCATGATTTAATTCATGATTCATAATTTATGTTTCGATTCATGATTCAGTTCATGATTCAATTCATGATTCATGATTCAATTCATGATTTATGATTCATGATTCGACTCATGATTCATGATTCAATTCCTGATTTATAATTTTATGATTCGAATCATGTTTCATGATTCAATTCATGATTCAATTCAGAATTCATGATTCAATTCATGATTCAATTCATGATTCGTGAGTCATGATTCCATTCATGAGTCATGATTCAATTCATGATTCGATTAATGAGTCATGATTCAATTCATGATTCATGATTCATGATTTAATTCATGATTCATGATTTAATTCATGATTCATGATTCATTTCATAATTCATGATTCATGATTCGATTCATGATTCAATTTATGGTTCATGATTCATGATTCAATTTATTATTCATGATTCATTTCATAATTCATGATTCAAGATTCAATTCATGATTCATGATTCAATTCATGATTCATGATTCAATTCATGATTCATGATTCATGATTTAATTCATTATTCATGATTCGATTCGTAAATCAAGATTCATGATTCAATTCATGATTTATGATTCGACTCATATTTCATGCTTCAATTCATGATTCATGATTCAATTCATGATTCAATTCATTATTCATGATTTAATTCATGATTCATGATTCATTCATGATTCGATTCATGATTCAATTCATGATTCATTCATGATTCAATTCATTATTCATGATTTAATTCATGATTCATGATTCATTCATGATTCGATTCATGATTCATTCATGATTCGATTCATGATTCATTCATGATTCAATTCATGATTCATGATTCGATTCATAATTCATGATTCGACTCATGATTCATGATTCGATTCATGATTCAATTCATGATTTGTGATTCATGATTCAATTCATGATTCATGATTCGATTCATGATTCATAATATGATTCATGATTCAAATCATTATTCATGATTCAATTCATGATTCAATTGATGATTCATAATTCAATTCATGATTCATGATTCGATGCTTGATTCAATTTATGATTCAATTCATGATTCAATTCATGATTTGTGATTCATGATTCTGTTTATGATTTATGATTCAATTCATGATTCGATTAATGATTCATGATTCAATTCATGATTCATGATTCGATTCATGATTCATGATTCATGATTCAATTCATGATTCATGATTTAATTCATGATTCATAATTTATGTTTTGATTCATGATTCGATTCTTGATTCATGATTCGATTCATGATTCGATTCATGATTCAATTCATTATTCATGATTCGATTAATGATTCATGAATTGATTCCTGATTCAATTCCTGATTCATGATTCACATCATGATTTGATTCATGATTCAATTCCTGATTCATGATTCACATCATGATTCAAGATTCATGATTCAATTCATGATTTATGATTCATGATTCAATTCATGATTCTTGATTAGATTCATGATTCATAATATGATTCATGATTTAATTCATGATTCAATTCATGATTCATGATTCAATTCATTATTCATGATTCGATTCTTGATTCATGATTCAATTTATGATTTAATTTATGATTCAATTCATGATTTGTGATTCATGATTCTATTTATGATTTATGATTCAATTCATGATTCATGATTCAATTCATGATTCATGATTCAATTCATGATTCATGATTCGATTCTTGATTCATGATTCAATTTATGATTTAATTTATGATTCAATTCATGATTTAATTTATGATTCAATTCATGATTTGTGATTCATGATTCTATTTATGATTTGTGATTAAATTCATGATTCGATTAATGATTCATGATTCGATTCATGATTCAATTCATGATTCATGATTCAATTCATCATTCATTATTTTATTCATGATTTATGATTCAATTTAGGATTCATGATTCATGATTCAATTAATGATTCATGATTCGATTCATGATTCAAGATTCATGATTCAATTCATGATTCATGATTCATGATTTAATTCATGATTCATAATTTATGTTTTGATTCATGATTCGATTCTTGATTCATGATTCGATTCATGATTCGATTCATGATTCAATTCATGATTTATGATTCATGATTCAATTCATTATTCATGATTCGATTAATGATTCATGATTCGATTCCTGATTCATGATTCACATCATGATTTGATTCATGATTCAATTCCTGATTCATGATTCACATCATGATTCAAGATTCATGATTCAATTCATGATTTATGATTCATGATTCGACTCATGATTCATGATTCATGATTCAATTCATGATTTGTGATTCATGATTCAATTCATGATTCTTGATTAGATTCATGATTCATAATATGATTCATGATTCAATTCATGATTCATGATTCAATTTATGATTCATGGTTCATGATTCGATTCATGATTCGATTCATGATTCAATTCATGATTCAATTCATGATTCATGGTTCATGATTCGATTCATGATTCGATTCATGATTTATGATGCAATTCATGATTCATGATTCAATTCATGATTTGTGATTCATGATTCATGATTCATGATTCATGATTCAATTCATGATTCATGATTCATGATTTAATTAATGATTCATGATTCATTTCATAATTCATGATTCAATACATGATTCATGATTCAATTAAGGATTCATGATTCATGATTCAATTCATGATTCATGATTCGATTAATGAATCATGATTCGATTCATGATTCATAATTCAATTCATGATTCAATTCATTATTCATGATTCAATTCATGATTCAAGATTCATGATTCAATTCATGATTTATGATTCATGATTCAACTTATGATTCATGATTCAATTCATGATTTATGATTCATGATTCGATTCATGATTTATGATTCATATCATGATTCATGATTCATGATTTAATTCATGATTCATAATTTATGTTTCGATTCATGATTCAGTTCATGATTCAATTCATGATTCATGATTCAATTCATGATTTATGATTCATGATTCAATTCATGATTTATGATTCATGATTCAATTCATGATTCATGATTTTATTCATGATTCAATTCCTGATTCATGATTCGATTCATGATTCATAATTCAAACCATGATTCAATTCATTATTCATGATTCGATTCATGATTCAATTCATGATTCAAGATTCATGATTCAATTCATGATTTATGATTCATGATTCGACTCATGATTCATGATTCAATTCATGATTTATGATTCATGATTCGATTCATGATTCATGATTCAATTCATGATTCATGATTTAATTCATGATTCATAATTTATGTTTCGATTCATGATTCAATTCATGATTCAATTCATGACTCATGATTCGATTCTTGATTCATGATTCGATTCATGATTCGATTCTTGATTCATGATTCGATTCATGATTCAATTCATGATTCATGATTCAATTCATGATTTATGATTCATGATTCAATTCATGATTCATGATTCGATTAATGATTCATGATTTGATTCATGATTCAATTCCTGATTCATGATTCACATCATGATTCAAGATTCATGATTCAATTCATGATTCAAGATTCATGATTCAATTCATGATTCATGATTCAATTCATGATTCATGATTCAATTCATGATTCATGATTCAATTCATGATTCATGATTCAATTCATGACTCATGATTCGATTCTTGATTCGATTCATGATTCAATTCATGATTCATGATTTGATTCATGATTCGATTCTTGATTCATGATTCAATTTATGATTTAATTTATGATTCAATTCATGATTTGTGATTCATGATTCTATTTATGATTTATGATTCAATTCATGATTCGATTAATGATTCATGATTCAATTCATGATTCATGATTCGATTCATGATTCGATTCATGATTCATGATTCAATTCATGATTCATTATTTTATTCATGATTTATGATTCAAATTAGGGTTCATGATTTATGATTCAATTCATGATTCGATTAATGATTCATGATTCAATTCATGATTCATGATTCGATTCATGATTCGATTCATGATTCAATTCATGATTCATTATTTTATTCATGATTTATGATTCAAATTAGGGTTCATGATTCATGATTCAATTAATGATTCATGATTCGATTCATGATTCAAGATTCATGATTCAATTCATGATTTATGATTCATGATTCAATTCATGATTCATGATTCATGATTCAATTCATGATTCATGATTCATGATTCGATTCATGATTCAATTCATGATTCAATTCATGATTCAATTCATGATTCATGGTTCATGATTCGATTCATGATTCGATTCATGATTTATGATGCAATTCATGATTCATGATTCAATTCATGATTTGTGATTCATGATTCGATTAATGATTCATGATTCAATTCATGATTCATGATTCATGATTCGATTAACGATTCATGATTCAATTCATGATTCATGATTCATGATTCAATTCATGATTCATGATTTAATTCATGATTCATGATTCATTTCATAATTCATGATTCATGATTCATTTCATAATTCATGATTCATGATTCATGATTCAATACATGATTCATGATTCATGATTCAATACATGATTCATGATTCAATTCATGATTCATGATTCGATTAATGAATCATGATTCGATTCATGATTCATAATTCAATTCATGATTCAATTCATTATTCATGATTCGATTCATGATTCAAGATTCATGATTCAATTCATGATTCAAGATTCATGATTCAATTCATGATTTATGATTCATGATTCAACTCATGATTTATGATTCATATCATGATTCATTATTCATGATTTAATTCATGATTCATAATTTATGTTTCGATACATGATTCAGTTCATGATTCAATTCATGATTCATGATTCAATTCATGATTTATGATTCATGATTCAATTCATGATTTATGATTCATGATTCAATTCATGATTCATGATTTTATTCATGATTCAATTCCTGATTCATGATTCACATCATTATTCAAGATTCATGATTCAATTCATGATTTCTGATTCATGATTCGATTCATGATTCAATTCATGATTTATGATTCATGATTCGACTCATGATTCATGATTCAATTCATTATTCATGATTCGATTAATGATTCATGATTCAATTCATGATTCATAATTCAAACCATGATTCAATTCATTATTCATGATTCGATTAATGATTCAAGATTCATGATTCAATTCATGATTCAAGATTCATGATTCAATTCATGATTTATGATTCATGATTCGACTCATGATTTATGATTCATATCATGATTCATTATTCATGATTTAATTCATGATTCATAATTTAATTCATGATTCAATTCATTATTCATGATTCGATTCATGATTCAAGATTCATGATTCAATTCATGATTCAAGATTCATGATTCAATTCATGATTTATGATTCATGATTCGACTCATGATTCATGATTCAATTCATGATTTATGATTCATGATTCGATTCATGATTCAATTCATGATTCATAATTTATGTTTCGATTCATGATTCAGTTCATGATTCAATTCATGATTCATGATTCATGATTCAATTCATGACTCATGATTCGATTCTTGATTCATGATTCGATTCATGATTCAATTCATGATTCATGATTCAATTCATGATTTATGATTCATGATTCGATTAATGATTCATGATTTGATTCATGATTCAATTCCTGATTCATGATTCACATCATGATTCAAGATTCATGATTCAATTCATGATTCATGATTCAATTCATGATTCAATTCATGATTCATGATTCAATTCATGATTTGTGATTCATGATTCAATTCATGATTCTTGATTCGATTCATGATTCATAATATGATTCATGATTCATGATTCAATTTATGATTTAATTTATGATTCAATTTATGATTCAATGTATGATTCAATGTATGATACAATTTATGATTTAATTTATGATTTCTGATTCATGATTCTATTTATGATTTATGATTCAATTCATGATTCGATTAATGATTCATGATTCAATTCATGATTCATGATTCAATTCATGATTCATGATTCAATTCATCATTCATTATTCTATTCATGATTCATGAATCATGAATTGAATCATGAATTGAATCATGAATCATGAATCGAATCATGAATCATTAATTGAATCATACATCATGAATTGAATCATGAATTGAAGCATGAATCATGAATTATGAAATGAATCATGAATCATAAATTGAATCATGAATCATGAATCATGAACCATGAATTAAATCATGAATCATGAATTGAATCATGAAATGAATCATGAATTATGAAATGAATGATGAATCATGAATTAAATCATGAATCATGAATTGAATCATGAATTATGAATCATGAATTGACTCATAAATCATGAGTCGAATCATGAATCATGAATCATGCATTGAATCATGAATCATTAATCGAATCATGAATCATGAATTGAATCATGAATCAGAAATCATGAATTGAATCATGAATCGAATCATGAATTCTGAATTAAATCATGAATTGAATCATGAAACATGAATCGAATCATGAATTCTGAATTAAATCATGAATTGAATCATGAAACATGAATAGAAACATGAATTCTGAATTAAATCATGAATTGAATCATGAAACATGAATCGAATCATGAATCATGAATTGAATCATGAATCATGAGTCGAATCATGAATCATAAATCATTATTTGAATCATGAATCTTGAATCATGAATCAAATCATGAATAATGAATTGAATCATGAATTGAATCATGAATCATGAATCGAATCATGAATCATGAATCGAATCATGAATCGAATCATGAATCATGAATTCAATCCTAAATCATGAAATGAATCATGAATTGAATCATGAATCATGAATCGAATCATGAATCATGAATCGAATCATGAATCATGAATCATGAATCGAATCATGAATCATGAATCATAAATTAAATCATGAATCATGAAATGAATCATGAATCATGAATTGAATCATGAAACATGAATTGAATCATGAATCATGAATTTAATCATAAAACATGAATCGAATCATGATTTGAATCATGAATCATGAATTGAATCATAAATCATGATTCATGATTCAATTCATGATTCATGATTCATGATTTAATTCATGATTCATGATTCAATTAAGGATTTATGATTCAATTCATGATTCATGATTCGATTAATGAATCATGATTCGATTCATGATTCATAATTCAATTCATGATTCAATTCATGATTCATGATTCAATTAAGGATTCATGATTCATGATTCATGATTAAATTCATGATTCGATTAATGAATCATGTATCGATTCATAATTCAATTCATGATTCAATTCATTATTCATGATTCGATTCATGATTCAAGATTCATGATTCAATTCATGATTCAAGATTCATGATTCAATTCATGATTCATGATTCATGATTCGATTCATGATTCGATTCATGATTCATGATTCGATTCATGATTCAATTCATGATTCATGATTCAATTCATGATTCATGATTCAATTCATGATTTATGATTCATGATTAAATTCATGATTCATGATTCGATTCATGATTCAGTTCATGATTCAATTCATGATTCATGATTCAATTCATGATTCATGATTCAATTCATGATTCATGATTCGATTCTTGATTCATGATTCGATTCTTGATTCATGATTCGATTCTTGATTCATGATTCGATTCTTGATTCATGATTCGATTCATGATTCAATTCATGATTCATGATTCAATTCATGATTCATGATTCAATTCATGATTCATGATTCAATTCATGATTTATGATTCATGATTCAATTCATGATTCAAGATTCGATTAATGATTCATGATTTGATTCATGATTTACATCTTGATTCAAGATTCATGATTCAATTCATGATTTATGATTCATGATTCGATTCATGATTCAATTCATGATTCATGATTCATGATTCAATTCATGATTTGTGATTCATGATTCAATTCATGATTCTTGATTCGATTCATGATTCATAATATGATTCATGATTCAATTCATGATTCATGATTCAATTCATGATTAATGATTTGATTCTTGATTCATGATTCAATTTATGATTTAATTTATGATTCAATTCACGATTTGTGATTCATGATTCAATTCATGATTCTTGATTCGATTCATGATTCATAATATGATTCATGATTCAATTCATGATTCTATTTATGATTTATGATTCAATTCATGATTCGATTAATGATTCATGATTCAATTCATGATTCATGATTCGATTCATGATTCAATTCATGATTCATGATTCAATTCATCATTCATTATTCTATTCATGATTCATGATTCGATTCATGATTCAATTCATGATTTATGATTCATGATTCGACTCATGATTCATGTTTCAATTCATGATTCATGGTTCATGATTCGATTCATGATTCGATTCATGGTTCATGATTTGATTCATGATTCGATTCATGATTCAATTCATGATTCAATTCATGATTCATGATTCAATTCTTGATTCATGATTCATGATTCAACTCATGATTCATGATTCGACTAATGATTCATGATTCATGATTCAAATCATGATTCGATTCATGATTCATGATTCATCAATTATGATTTATGATTTAATTCATGATTTAATTCATGATTCATGATTTAATTCATGATTCATAATTCATGTTTCGATTCATGATTCAATTTATGATTCATGATTCCTGATTCAATTCATGATTCATAATTCATGATTTAATTCATGATTCATGATTCGATTCATGTTTTATGATTCATGATTCAATTCATGATTCATGATTCATGATTCGATTCATGATTCGATTCATGATTCGATTCATGATTCGATTCATGATTCAATTCATGATTCAATTCATGATTCAATTCATTATTCATGATTCAATTCATGATTCAATATTCATGATTCAATTAATAATTTATGATTCATGATTCAATTCAGAATTCATGATTCGATACATTATTCAATTCATGATTCGATTAATGATTCATGATTCAATGCATGATTCATGATTTATGATTCGACTCATGATTCATGATTCAATTCATGATTCATGATTTAATTCATGATTCATGATTCATTTCATAATTCATGATTCATGATTCAACTCATGATTCATGCTTCATGATTCAATTCATGGTTCATGATTCATGATTCAATTCATGATTCATGATTCAATTCATGGTTCATGATTCATGATTCATGATTCAATTTATGATTCATGATTCATTTCATAATTCATGATTAATGATTCAATTCATGATTCAATTAATGATTCATGATTCGATTCATGATTCGATTCATGTTTTATGATTCAATTCATGATTCATGATTCAATTCATGTTTCATGATTCATGATTCAATTCATGATTCATGATTCATGATTCGATTCATGATTCATGATTCGATTCATGATTCATGATTCATGATTCAATTCATGATTCAATTCATTATTCATGATTCAATTCATGATTCAATATTCATGATTCAATTAATAATTTATGATTCATGATTCGATTAATGATTCATGATTCAATGCATGATTCATGATTTATGATTCGACTCATGATTCATGAGTCAATTCATGATTCAATTCATGATTCATGATTTGATTCATGATTCATTTCATAATTCATGATTCATGATTCAACTCATGATTCATGATTCAATTCATGGTTCATGATTCATGATTCAATTCATGGTTCATGATTCATGATTCATGATTCAATTTATGATTCATGATTCATTTCATAATTCATGATTAATGATTCAATTCATGATTCAATTCATGATTCATGATTTAATTAATGATTCATGATTCATGATTCATGATTCGATTCATGATTCATGATTCAATTTATAAATCATTAATCATTTCATAATTTATGATTCATGATTCAATTCATGATTCAATTCATGATTCATGATTCAATTAATGATTCATGATTCATAATTCGATTCATGATTCAATTCATGATTCAATTCATTATTCATGATTCGATTCGTGATTCATGATTCATGATTCATTTCATAATTCATGATTCATGATTCAATTCATGATTCAATTCATGATTCATGATTCAATTCATGATTCATGATTCAATTCATGATTCATGATTCAATTAATGATTTATGATTCGATGCTTGATTCCTGATTCAATTTATGATTCAATTCATGATTCAATTCATGATTTGGGATTTATGATTCATGATTCAATTTATGATTCATGATTCATTTCATAATTCATGATTCATGATGCAATTCATGATTCAATTAATGATTCATGATTCAATTAATGATTCGATTCATGATTCAATTCATGATTCGTGATTTATGATTCAATTCATCATTTATTATTCTATTCATGATTCAATTCATGATTCATGATTCGATTCATGATTCAATTCATGATTCAATTCATGATTCATGATTCAATTCTTGATTTGTGATTCATGATTAAATTCATGATTCATGATTCATGATTCAATTCATGATTCATGATTCGATTAACGATTTATGATTCAATTTATGATTCATGATTCATGATTTGACTAATGATTCATGATTCAATTCATGATTCATGATTCATGATTTGTGATTCATGATTCAATTCATGATTCGATTCAT
This sequence comes from Mixophyes australis, assembly GCA_036250195.1. NCBI lineage: Eukaryota > Metazoa > Chordata > Amphibia > Anura > Limnodynastidae > Mixophyes > Mixophyes australis. The sequence continues at coordinate 89,819,047 of JAVHZZ010000012.1, forward strand.
GATTCATAATATGATTCATGTTTTGAATCATGATTCATGATTCAATTCATGATTCATGATTCAATTAATGATTCATGATTCGATGCTTGATTCATGATTCAATTTATGATTCAATTCATGATTCAATTCATGATTTGTGATTCATGATTCAATTTATGATTCATGATTCATTTCATAATTCATGATTCATTAATTCGATTCATGATTCATGATTCATGATTTAATTCATGATTCATGATTTAATTCATGATTCATGATTTAATTCATGATTCATAATTCATGTTTCGATTCATGATTCAATTTATGATTCATGATTCATGATTCCTGATTCAATTCATGATTCATGATTTAATTCATGATTCATGATTCGATTCATGTTTTATGATTCAATTCATGATTCATGATTCAATATTCAATTCATTATTCATGATTCATGATTCAATTTATGATTCGTGATTCATGATTCGATTCATGTTTTATAATTCATTTCATGATTTAGGATTCAATTCATGATTCATGATTTGATTCATGATTCGATTCATGATTCGATTAATGATTCATGATTCAATTCATGATTCAATTCATTATTCATGATTTGATTCATGATTCAATATTCATGATTCAATTAATGATTTATGATTCATGATTCGATTCATGATTCGATTCATGTTTCATGATTTAATTCATGATTCAATTCATGATTCATGATTCAATGCATGATTCATGATTTATGATTTAATGCATGATTCATGAGTCAATTCATGATTCATGATTCATGATTCAACTCATGATTCATGAATTATGATTCAATTCATGGTTCATGATTCATGATTCAATTCGTGGTTCATGATTCATGATTCATTTCATAATTCATGATTCATTATTCAATTCATGATTCAATTCATGATTCATGATTCAATTAATGATTCGTGATTCATGAATCATGATTCGATTCATGATTCATAATATGATTCATGTTTTGAATCATGATTCATGATTCAATTCATGATTCATGATTCAATTAATGATTCATGATTCGATGCTTGATTCATGATTCAATTTATGATTCAATTCATGATTTGTGATTCATGATTCAATTTATGATTCATGATTCATTTCATAATTCATGATTCATGATTCATTTCATAATTCATGATTCATGATTCGATGCTTGATTCATGATTCAATTTATGATTCAATTCATGATTCAATTCATGATTTGTGATTCATGATTCATGATTCAATTTATGATTCATGATTCATTTCATAATTCATGATTCATGATTCCTGATTCAATTCATGATTTAATTCATGATTCATGATTCGATTCATGTTTTATGATTCAATTCATGATTCATTATTCAATTCATGTTTCATGATTCATGATTAAATTTATGATTCATGATTCATTTCATAATTCATGATTAATGATTCATGATTCAATGAATGATTCGATTCATGATTCAATTCATGATTCATGATTCAATTCATCATTTATTATTCTATTCATGATTCATGATTCATTATTTAATTCATCATTCATGATTCGATTCATGATTCATGATTCAATTCATGATTTATAATTCATGATTCGACTCATGATTCATGATTCAATTCATGATTCATTATTTAATTCATCATTCATGATTCGATTCATGATTCATGATTCAATTCATGATTTATAATTCATGATTCGTCTCATGATTCATGATTCAATTCATGATTCATGGTTCATGATTCAATTCATGATTCATGGTTCATGATTCGATTCATGATTTGATTCATGATTCATGATCATGATTCGATTCATGATTCATGATTCAATTCATGATTTATGATTCAATTCATGATTCATGATTCAAATCATGATTCAATTCATTATTCATGATTCAATTCATGATTCAAGATTTATGATTCAATTGTCACTCACCGGACTGTGAGTGCTTCTTCCCGGACATTTAGGAACCGTGGCCGTCCTCCATCCTGAGGGTCTGCGCATGCGCAGCCCTTTCCTATCCTTCAGTGTATGTCCCTTTAACTTAATTGGCAGATCAGGCAACACTCCCTATATTAAGCACCTGTGGTCAACACCACGTTGCCTGATCTTGGAGTCTCATTCCCCATGAGTCTCTGAAGGTGTTCCTGTGTTTCCTCGTGTATTCAGCGCTGCTGATTCCTGTGGTTTCCAAACCACTTCTACCTCTGTGGTTTCCAAACCACTTCTACTACTGTGGTTCCCATACCACTTCTACCATCAAGTGTATCATCGTGACTGTTAGCTGATTCCTATCCGCTGCCTCCGTGCACTACAGTCTTCTATACCACTTCAACTCTATCATATATCATTGTGACTGTTTGCTGATTCCTATCCGCTGCCTCCGTGCACTACAGCCTTCTCTCCACATCCACTCACCTGTTCATCATCAAGTCTGTGAGCTGATTCCTATCCGCTGCCTCCGTGCACTACAGCCTTCTCTCCACATCCACTCACCTGTTCATCATCAAGTCTGTGAGCTGATTCCTATCCGCTGCCTCCGTGCACTACTGTTTCCAGCTTGCAACTCGTCTGTGTTTCATCATCGTGACTGTTAGCTGATTCCTATCCGCTGCCCCTGTGCACTGCAGTCTTCATCTCATCTCATCTCTCCCGTGTTTCCTCGAGACTGCTGCTATTATTGCCATCCGCTACTCTCCGTGATCAACAGCTCCTGGTCTACTCTGCTCTCCCGTGTTCCATCGCTATTGGCACCTGTTGGTTGCTACTGGTTACCTCCGTGTGTCCGCAGAGTCCTGCTGCTGCTGTCAGCGCTATCGTCCATCTACTGCTGATCCGCTCTCCACGCCTTCCTGTGTCCCGCTGGTCTCTACCCTCCTGTCAGCATTGGATTCGTGTCTCATCAGCTATTCCTCTGCTAGATCATCACCATTCTCCTGGGTCCTCCATGAGTCCAGTTCCACGTTCTACTGATTCCTGTGGATTCGTGTCCCTGTTGGTCTACTTACCTGTGCGCTGCACCTACTAGACCTCTGCCTCATCCATCCAGGGACTTCTCATCCTGCCGGCCTCCTGCCGCTCAGGTATCGCTGCACTCCTGTCTGACTGCCTGCTTCTGAACCACGGTATGCATACTTCTCATTGACTGTGCTGGTGTATTGCATATCTTGCTGGACTGTGTTGGTTCTCCTCTGGAGTCTGCTATCCGCTGAGTCTATTGCCATCATTGACTGTGTTATCTTGTGCCGGATTACTTCAAGAGACTTTCTATATTTGCAGTGCTGTTCAGTCATTTATATATATTGTGCATATTACTGTGGATCGTGTTTAAGGTGCCCGTGTATATCCTGTGTTGCAGTCTCTCCCCGTGCACCTCCTCACATATATGTTCAGTGGTACAACTTGCTAGAGGCAGACCACTGATCCCTGTTTCCTGTATCACCTGTTCCAGTATCCTCTCACATAGCAGTGGTACAACTTGCTATCGCAGACCACTGACTACCCGGATACCTCCACTTGGATTCCATTCCTTCACTCAGACAGCGGTACAACTTGCTATCCGCAGACCGCTGACTCTCATCACCTCCTCGTTTCTGTTGGACATTCCTCCTCACTATAGCAGTGGTACAACTTGCTATCGCAGACCACTGACTACCTTCACGTGCCCTTGTCCATACAGTTCCTCGTGTATTATTACCTCCATATTACCAGTGCTGCTAGTCATAGACTTTCCTGAGCATCTCATCATTTACCATTTCCTGTTCCGTGATCACCCTGCTACCAGAGTACCCTATTACCATCTACATTGCTCTGGTAAGCCTACCACCTGGTGATCCCTGGGTAAAGACTCCTAGTGCCCGTGACATCAATTCATGATTTATGATTCATGATTCGACTCATATTTCATGCTTCAATTCATGATTCATGATTCAATTCCTGATTCATGATTCAATTCATGATTCAATTCATGATTCATGATTCAATTAAGGAATCATGATTCAATTCATGATTCATGATTCAATTCATGATTCATGATTCATGATTCAATTCATGATTCATGATTAATGATTCATGATTCAATTCATGATTCATGATTCATGATTTAATTCATGATTCATGATTCAATTCATGATTCATGATTCGATTCATGATTCATAATTTAATTAATGATTCATGATTCAATTCATGATTCAATTCATTATTCATGATTCACATCATGATTCAAGATTCATGATTCAATTCATGATTTATGATTCATGATTCGACTCATAATTCATGATTCAATTCATGATTCATGATTCATGATTCAATTCATGATTTGTGATTCATGATTCAATTCATGATTCATGATTCAATTCATGATTTGTGATTCATGATTCAATTCATGATTCATGATTCGATTCATGATTCATAATATGATTCATGATTCGAATCATGATTTATGATTCAATTCATGATTCATGATTCATGATTCAATTCATGATTCATGATTCATGATTCAATTCATGATTCATGATTCAATTCATGATTCATGAATCAATTTATAATTCAATTCATGATTAATGATTCATGATTCTATTTATGATTCGATTCATGATTCATGATTCGATTCATGATTCATGATTTGATTCATGATTTGATTCATGATTCGATTCATGATTCATGATTCGATTCATGATTTGTGATTCATGATTCAATTCATGATTCATGATTCAATTCATGATTCATGATTCAATTCATGATTCATGATTCGATTAATGATTCATGATTCAATTCATGATTCATGATTTAATTCATGATGCGATTCATGATTTGTGATTCATGATTCAATTCATGATTCATGATTCAATTCATGATTCATGATTCGATTAATGATTCATGATTCAATTCATGATTCATGATTCATGATTTAATTCATGATGCGATTCATGATTTGTGATTCATGATTCGATTCATGATTCAATTAAGGAATCATGATTCAATTCATGATTCATGATTCAATTCATGATTCGATTCATGATTCGATTCATGATTCATGATTCGATTCATGATTCATGATTCGATTCATGATTCAATTCATGATTCATGTATTCATAATTTAAGATTCAATTCATGATTCATGATTCATGATTCAATTCATGATTCATGGTTCATGATTCAATTCATGATTCATGGTTCATGATTCAATTCATGATTCATGGTTCATGATTCGATTCATGATTTGATTCATGATCATGATTCAATTAATGATTCATGATTCAATTCATGATTCATGATTCGATTAATGATTCATGATTCGATTAATGATTCATGATTCGATTCATGATTCATGATTCGATTAATGATTCATGATTCGATTAATGATTCATGATTCAATTCATGATTCATGATTTAATTCATGATTCATGATTCAATTAAGGAATCATGATTCAATTCATGGTTCATGATTCGATTCATGATTCGATTCATGATTCATGATTCGATTCATGATTCAATTCATGATTCATGATTCAATTCATGATTCTTAATTCAATTCATGATTCATGATTCAATTCATGATTCATGTATTGATTCATAATTTAAGATTCAATTCATGATTCATGATTTATGATTCAATTCATGATTCATGATTCAAATCATGATTCAATTCATTATTCATGATTCGATTCGTGATTCAAGATTCATGATTCAATTCATGATTTATGATTCATGATTCGACTCATATTTCATGCTTCAATTCATGATTCATGATTCAATTCCTGATTCATGATTCAATTCATGATTCGATTCATGATTCAATTAAGGAATCATGATTCAATTCATGATTCATGATTCAATTCATGATTCATGGTTCATGATTCGATTCATGATTCATGATTCATGATTCAATTCATGATTCATGATTCAATTCATGATTCATGATTTAATTCATGATTCATGATTCGATTCATGATTCATGATTCGATTCATGATTCATAATTTAATTAATGATTCATGATTCAATTCATGATTCAATTCATTATTCATGATTCACATCATGATTCAAGATTCATGATTCAATTCATGATTTATGATTCATGATTCGACTCATGATTCATGATTCAATTCATGATTCATGATTCAATTCATGATTTGTGATTCATGATTCAATTCATGATTCATGATTCCATTCATGATTTGTGATTCATGATTCAATTAATGATTCATGATTCGATTCATGATTCATAATATGATTCATGATTCGAATCATGATTCATGATTCAATTCATGATTCATGATTCATGATTCAATTCATGATTCATGATTCATGATTCAATTCATGATTCATGAATCAATTTATAATTCAATTCATGATTCATGATTCATGATTCTATTTATGATTCGATTAATGATTCATGATTCAATTCATTAATCATGATTCGATTCATGATCCATGATTCGATTCATGATTCATGATTTGATTCATGATTCGATTCATGATTCATGATTTGATTCATGATTCGATTCATGATTTGTGATTCATGATTCAATTCATGATTCATGATTCAATTCATGATTCATGATTCATGATTTAATTCATGATGCGATTCATGATTTGTGATTCATGATTCGATTCATGATTCAATTAAGGAATCATGATTCAATTCATGATTCATGATTCGATTCATGATTCATGATTCGATTCATGATTCATGATTCGATTCATGATTCATGATTCGATTCATGATTCATGATTCGATTCATGATTCATGATTCGATTCATGATTCGATTCATGATTCATGATTCGATTCATGATTCATGATTCAATTCATGATTCATGATTCATGATTCAATTCATGATTCATGGTTCATGATTCAATTCATGATTCATGGTTCATGATTCGATTCATGATTTGATTCATGATCATGATTCAATTAATGATTCATGATTCAATTCATGATTCATGATTCGATTAATGATTCATGATTCGATTAATGATTCATGATTCGATTCATGATTCATGATTCGATTAATGATTCATGATTCGATTAATGATTCATGATTCAATTCATGATTCATGATTTAATTCATGATTCATGATTCAATTAAGGAATCATGATTCAATTCATGGTTCATGATTCGATTCATGATTCGATTCATGATTCAATTCATGATTCATGTATTGATTCATAATTTAAGATTCAATTCATGATTCATGATTCATGATTCAATTCATGATTCATGGTTCATGATTCAATTCATGATTCATGGTTCATGATTCAATTCATGATTCATGATTCAATTCATGATTCTTAATTCAATTCATGATTCATGATTCAATTCATGATTCATGTATTGATTCATAATTTAAGATTCAATTCATGATTCATGATTTATGATTCAATTCATGATTCATGATTCAAATCATGATTCAATTCATTATTCATGATTCGATTCGTGATTCAAGATTCATGATTCAATTCATGATTTATGATTCATGATTCGACTCATATTTCATGCTTCAATTCATGATTCATGATTCAATTCCTGATTCATGATTCAATTCATGATTCGATTCATGATTCAATTAAGGAATCATGATTCAATTCATGATTCATGATTCAATTCATGATTCATGGTTCATGATTCGATTCATGATTCATGATTCAATTCATGATTCATGATTCATGATTCAATTCATGATTCATGATTTAATTCATGATTCATGATTCAATTCATGATTCATGGTTCATGATTCGATTCATGATTCATGATTCATGATTCAATTCATGATTCATGATTCATGATTCAATTCATGATTCATGATTCGATTCATGATTCATGATTCAATTCATGATTCATGATTCAATTCATGATTCATGATTTATGATTCAATTCATGATTCATGATTCAAATCATGATTCAATTCATTATTCATGATTCGATTCGTGATTCAAGATTCATGATTCAATTCATGATTTATGATTCATGATTCGACTCATATTTCATGCTTCAATTCATGATTCATGATTTAATTCCTGATTCATGGTTCATGATTCAATTCATGATTCATGGTTCATGATTTGATTCATGATTTGATTCATGATTCATGATCATGATTCAATTCATGATTCAATTCATGATTTGTGATTAATGATTCATGATTCAATTCATGATTCATGATTCGATTAATGATTCATGATTCAATTCATGATTCATGATTCATGATTTAATTCATGATTCATGATTTAATTCATGATTCAATTCATGATTCATGATTCATGATTTAATTCATGATTCATGGTTCATGATTCGATTCATGATTCCTGATTCAATTAAGGAATCATGATTCAATTCATGATTCATGATTCAATTCATGATTCATGATTCATGATTCGATTCATGATTCGATTCATGATTCATGATTCGATTCATGATTCAATTCATGATTTATGATTCAATTCATGATTCATGTATTGATACATAATTTAAGATTCAATTCATGATTCATGATTCGATTCGTGATTCAAGATTCATGATTCAATTCATGATTTATGATTCATGATTCGACTCATATTTCATGATTCAATTCCTGATTCATGATTCGATTCGTGATTCAATTCATGATTCATGATTCAATTCATGATTCATTTATAATTCATGATTCATTATTCAATTCATGATTTAATTCATGTTTCATGATTTATTTCATGATTCATTTCATGATTTATGATTTGATTCATGATTCATGATTCAATTCATGATTCATTTCATGATTCATAATTCATGATTCAATTCATGATTCATGATTCATGATTCAATTCATGATTCATGATTTATTTAATGATTCATGATTTATTTCATGATTCAATTCATGATTCATGATTCGATTCATGATTCGTGATTTATTTCATGATTCATTTCATGATTCATGATTCGATTCATGATTCATGATTCGATTCATGATTCATGATTCGATTCATGATTCATGATTCGATTCATGATTCATGATTCGATTCATGATTCATGATTCAATTCATGATTCATGTATTGATACATAATTTAAGATTCAATTCATGATTCATGATTTATGATTCAATTCATGATTCATGATTCGATTCGTGATTCAAGATTCATGATTCAATTCATGATTTATGATTCATGATTCGACTCATATTTCATGCTTCAATTCATGATTCATGATTCAATTCCTGATTCATGATTCAATTCATGATTCAATTCATGATTCATGATTCAATTCATGATTCATTTATAATTCATGATTCATGATTCAATTCATGATTCATGATTCAATTCATGATTCATGATTCATGATTTAATTCATGTTTCATGATTTATTTCATGATTCGATTCATGATTCATGATTCAATTCATGATTTGTGATTCATGATTCTATTTATGATTCGATTCATGATTCATGATTCAATTCATGATTCATGATTTATTTCATGATTCATTTCATGATTCATGATTCGATTCATGATTCATGATTCATGATTCGATTCATGATTCATGATTCATTTCATGATTCATTTCATGATTCATGATTCAATTCATGATTTATGATTTGATTCATGATTCATGATTCAATTCATAATTCATTTCATGATTCATGATTTATGATTTAATTCATGATTCATTTCATAATTCATGATTCATGATTCAATTCATGATTCGTGATTCGATTTATGATTCATGATTCGATTAAGGATTCATGATTCGATTAAGGATTCATGATTCGATTCATGATTCAATTCATGATTCAATACATAATTCATGATTAAATTCATGATTCAGGATTCATTTTATGATTTATGATACAATTCATGATTCATTTTATGATTCATGATTCAATTCATGATTCATGATTCATGATTCAATTCATGATTCATGATTCAATTCATGATTCATGATTTATGATTTAATTCATGATTCATTTCATAATTCATGATTCATGATTCAATTCATGATTCGTGATTCGATTTATGATTCATGATTCGATTAAGGATTCATGATTCGATTAAGGATTCATGATTCGATTCATGATTCAATTCATGATTCAATACATAATTCATGATTAAATTCATGATTCAGGATTCATTTTATGATTTATGATACAATTCATGATTCATTTTATGATTCATGATTCATTTAATGATTCATGATTCATGATTCAATTTATGATTCAATTTATGATTCGATCATGATTCACGATTCAATTCATGATTAATGATTCATGATTCGATTCATGTTTTATGATTCGATTCATGTTTTATGATTCGATTCATGATTCAATTCATGATTCGATTCATGATTCATGATTCGATTAATGATTCATGATTCATGATTCGATTCATGATTCATGATTCGATTAATGATTCATGATTCCATGCATGATTCAATTCATGATTCCTGATTCGATTTATGATTCATGATTCATGATTCGATTCATGAATCATGATTCGATTCATGAATCATGATTCGATTCATGATTCATAATTCAATTCATGATTTAATTCATTGTTCATGATTCGATTCATGATTCAAGATTCATGATTAAATTCATGATTTAAGATTCATGATTTAATTCATGATTTATGATTCATGATTCAATTCATGATTCATGATTCATGATTCAATTCATGATTCAATTCAGAATTCATGATTCAATTCATGATTCATGATTCATGATTCATGATTCAATTCATGATTTATGATTTGATTCATGATTCATGATTCAATTCATGATTTGTGATTCATGATTCTATTTATGATTCGATTCATGATTCTATTTATGATTCGATTCATGATTCAATTCATTAATCATGATTCGATTCATGATTCGATTCATGATTCATGATTTGATTCATGATTCGATTCATGATTTGATTCATGATTCGATTCATGATTCATGATTCGATTCATGATTCATGATTCAACTCATGATTCATGATTCAATTCATGATTCATGATTCATGATTCGATTCATGATTAGATTCATGATTCATGATTTATTTCATGATTCATTTCATGATTCATGATTCAATTTATGATTCATGATTCGATTCATGATTCATGATTCGATTCATGATTCATGATTTATTTCATGATTCGATTCATGATTCATGATTTATTTCATGATTCATTTCATGATTCATGATTCAATTCATGATTCATGATTCGATTCATGATTCAAGATTCGATTCATGATTTATTTCATGATTCATGATTTGATTCATGATTTGATTCATGATTCAATTCATGATTCATTTCATGATTCATGATTTATGATTCATTTCATGATTCATTTCATAATTCATGATTCAATTCATGATTCGTGATTCATGATTCAATTCATGATTCATGATTTATGATTCGATTCATGATTCATGATTTATTTCATGATTCATTTCATGATTCAATTCATGATTCATGATTCGATTCATGATTCATGATTTATTTCATGATTCAATTCATGATTCAATTCATGATTTGTGATTCATGATTCTATTTATGATTCGATTCATGATTCATGATTCAATTCATGATTCATGATTCGATTCATGATTCATGATTCGATTCATGATTTGATTCATGATTCATGATTCGATTCATGATTCGATTCATGATTCATGATTCATGATTCGATTCATGATTTGATTCATGATTCATGATTCATGATTTGATTCATGATTCATGATTCATGATTCATTTCATGATTCATGATTTATGATTTAATTCATGATTCATTTCATTATTCATGATTTATGATTTAATTCATGATTCATGATTCATGATTCATGATTCATGATTCAATTCATGATTCATGATTCAATTAATGATTCATGATTCATGATTCAATTCATGATTCATGATTCGTGATTCGATTTATGATTCATGATTCAATTCATGATTCATGATTTGATTCATGATTCGATTAAGGATTCATGATTCGATTCATGATTCAATTCATGATTCAAAACATAATTCATGATTAAATTCATGATTCATGATTCATTTTATGATTCATGATTCGATTCATGATTCATGATTCGATTCATGATTAATGATTCATGATTCAATTCATGATTCATGATTCATGATTCAATTCATGATACAATTCATGATTCATTTTAAGATTCATGATTCAATTCATGATTCATGATTCATGATTCAATTCATGATTCAATTCATGATTCAATTCATGATTCATGATTCATTTAATGATTCATGATTCAATTTATGATTCAATTTATGATTCGATCATGATTCACGATTCAATTCATGATTCATGATTCGATTCATGTTTTATGATTCAATTCATGATTCATGATCCGATTTTATGATTCATGATTCAATTCATGATTCAATTCATGATTCATGATTCATGATTCGATTCATGATTCATGATTCGATTAATGATTCATGATTCCATTCATGATTCAATTCATGATTCATGATTCGATTTATGATTCATGATTCGTGATTCGATTCATGATTCATGATTCAATTCATGATTCATGATTCATGATTTGATTCATGTTTCATGATTCAATTCATGATTCAATTCAGAATTCATGATTCAATTCATGATTCATTTCATGATTCATGATTTATGATTCAAATCATGATTTATGATTTGATTCATGATTCATGATTCAATTCATGATTTATGATTTAATTCATGATTCAATTCATAGATCATGATTCAATTCATGATTCATGATTCAATTAATGATTCATGATTCATGATTTGATTAATGATTCATGATTCAATTAATGATTCATGATTCATGATTTGATGATTCATGATTCGATTCATGATTCATGATTCGATTCATGATTAAATTCATGATTCGTGATTCGATTCATGATTCAATTCATGATTCATGATTCAATTCATGATTCATGATTCAATTCATGATTCATGATTCGATTCATGATTCAATTCATGATTCAATACATAATTCATGATTAAATTCATGATTCTTGATTCATTTTATGATTCATGATTCGATTCATGATTCATGATTCAATTCATGATTCATGATTCATGATTCAATTCATGATTCATTTCATGATTCATGATTCAATTCATGATTCATGATTCATGATTCAATTCATGATTCATTTCATGATTCATGATTCAATTCATGATTCATGATTCATGATTCAATTCATGATTCATGATTCAATTCATGATTCAATTCATGATTCATGATTCATTTCATGATTCATGATTCAATTTTTTATTCAATTTATGATTCGATTCATGATTCATGATCCGATTTATGATTCATGATTCGATTCATGATTCATGATTCGATTCAAGATTCATGATTCGTGATTCGATTTATGATTCATAATTCAATTCATGATTCATGATTTGATTCATGATTCATGATTTGATTCATGATTCATGATTCGATTCATGATTCATGATTCGATTCATGAATCATGATTCGATTCATGAATCATGATTCGATTCATGAATCATGATTTGATTCATGAATCATGATTCGATTCATGATTTAATTCATTATTCATGATTCGATTCATGATTTAAGATTCATGATTAAATTCATGATTAAAGATTCATGATTTAATAAATGATTTATGATTCATGATTCGACTCATGATTCATGATTCAATTCATGATTCATGATTCATGATTTGATTCATGTTTCATGATTCAATTCATGATTCGATTCAATTCATGATTCATTTCATGATTCATGATTCATGATTCAAATCATGATTTATGATTTGATTCATGATTCATGATTCAATTCATGATTTATGATTTAATTCATGATTCAATTCATAGATCATGATTCAATTCATGATTCATTTTTTGATTGATGATTCATTTCATAATTCATGATTCAAGATTCAATTCATGATTCATCATTCAATTAATGATTCGTGATTCATGATTCATGATTTGATTAATGATTCGATTCATGATTCGATTCATGATTCAATTCATGATTCATGATTCGTGATTCGATTCATGATTCATGTTTCAATTCATGATTCATGATTCGATTAATGATTCATGATTTGATTCATGATTCAATTCATGATTCAATACATAATTCATGATTAAATTCATGATTCATGATTCATTTTATGATTCATGATTCGATTCATGATTCATGATTTAATTCATGATTCATGATTCAATTCATGATTGAATTCATGATTCATGATTCAATTCATGATTCATGATTTAATTCATAATTCATGATTCATGATTCAATTCATAATTCAATTCATGATTCATGATTCATTTCATGATTCATGATTCAATTTTTGATTCAATTTATGATTCGATTCATGATTCATGATCCGATTTATGATTCATGATTCGATTCATGATTCATGATTCGATTCATGAATCATGATTTGATTCATGATTCATGATTTGGTTCATGATTCATAATTCAATTCATGATTTAATTCATTATTCATGATTCGATTCATGATTCAAGATTCATGATTCAATTCATGATTCAAGATTCATGATTGAATTCATGATTTATGATTCATGATTCATGATTCGATTCATGTTTCATGATTCAATTCATGATTCAATTCAGAATTCATGATTCATTTCATGATTCAATTCATGATTAATGAATCATGATTCAATTCATGATTTGTGATTCATGATTCAATTCATGATTCATGATTCAATTCAAGATTCATGATTCGATTAATGATTCATGATTCAATTCATGATTCATGATTCATGATACAATTCATGATTCATGATTTGATTCATGATTCGACTCATGATTCATTAGTAAATTCATGATTCATGATTCAATTTATGATTCATGATTCATTTCATAATTCATGATTCATGATTCAATTCATGATTCAATTCATGATTCAATTCATGATTCATGATTCAATTAATGATTCATGATTCATGATTCGATTCATGATTCATGATTCAATTGATGATTCAATTCATGATTCATGATTCAATTTATGATTCATGATTCATGATTCGATTCATGATTCATGATTCGACTCATATTTCATGCTTCAAATCATGATTCATGATTCAATTCATGATTCAATTCATGATTCATGATTCATGATTCGTGATTCGATTTATGATTCATGATTCAATTCATGATTCATGATTTGATTCATGATTCATGATTCGATTAAGGATTCATGATTCGATTCATGATTCAATTCATGATTCAATACATAATTCATGATTAAATTCATGATTCATGATTCATTTTATGATTCATGTTTCATGATTCAATTCATGATTCAATTCAGAATTCATGATTCAATTCATGATTCATGATTCATGATTTGATTCATGTTTCATGATTCAATTCATGATTCAATTCAGAATTCATGATTCATTTCATGATTCAAATCATGATTTATGATTTGATTCATGATTCAATTCATGATTCATGATTTATGATTTAATTCATGATTCAATTCATAGATCATGATTCAATTCATGATTCATGATTCATGATTCCATTTTTCGATTCATGATACAATTCATGATTCATTTTATAATTCATGATTCAAGATTTGATTCATGATTCGATTCATGATTCATGATTCATGATTCAATTCATGATACAATTCATGATTCATTTTATGATTCATGATTCAATTCATGATTCATGATTCAATTCATGATTCATTTAATGATTCATGATTCATGATTCAATTTATGATTCAATTTATGATTCGATCATGATTCACGATTCAATTCATGATTCATGATTCATGATTCAATTCATGATTCATGATTCATGATTCGATTCATGATTCATGATTCCATTCATGATTCAATTCATGATTCGATTTATGATTCATGATTCGATTCATGATTCATGATTCGATTCATGATTCATGATTCGATTCATGATTCATGATTCGATTCATGAATCATGATTCGATTCATGAATCATGATTCGATTCATGAATCATGATTCGATTCATGAATCATGATTCGATTCATGATTTAATTCATTATTCATGATTCGATTCATGATTTAAGATTCATGATTAAATTCATGATTTAATTCATGATTTATGATTCATGATTCGACTCATGATTCATGATTCGACTCATGATTCATGATTCAATTCATGATTCATGATTCATGATTTGATTCATGTTTCATGATTCGATTCATGATTCATGATTTGATTCATGTTTCATGATTCAATTCATGATTCAATTCAGAATTCATGATTCAATTCATGATTCATTTCATGATTCATGATTCAAATCATGATTTATGATTTGATTCATGATTCATGATTCAAATCATGATTTATGATTTGATTCATGATTCAATTCATGATTCATGATTTATGATTTAATTCATGATTCAATTCATAGATCATGATTCAATTCATGATTTATGATTCATGATTCCATTTTTCGATTCATGATTCATTTCATAATTCATGATTCAAGATTTGATTCATGATTCATGATTCGATTAATGATTCATGATTCGATTAATGATTCATGATTCCATTCATGATTCAATTCATGATTTGATTTATGATTCATGATTCGATTCATGATTCATGATTTCATTCATGAATCATGATTCGATTCATGATTCATGATTCGGTTCATGATTCATGATTCGGTTCATGATTTAATTCATTATTCATGATTCGATTCATGATTCAAGATTCATGATTCAATTCATGATTTATGATTCATGATTCGATTCATGTTTAATGATTCAATTCATGATTCAATTCATGATTAATGAATCATGATTCAATTCATGATTTGTGATTCATGATTCAATTCATGATTCATGAGTCATGATTCAATTCATGAGTCATGATTCAATTCATGAGTCATGATTCAATTCATGAGTCATGATTCAATTCATGATTCATGATTCAATTCAAGATTCATGATTCGATTAATGATTCATTAGTAAATTCATGATTCATGATTCATGATTCAATTTATGATTCATGATTCATTTCATAATTCATGATTTATGATTCAATTCATGATTCAATTCATTATTCAATTCATGATTCAATTCATGATTCATGATTCATGATTCGACTCATGATTCATTAGTAAATTCATGATTCATGATTCATGATTCAATTTATGATTCATGATTCATTTCATAATTCATGATTTATGATTCAATTCATGATTCAATTCATTATTCAATTCATGATTCAATTCATGATTCATGATTCATGATTCATGATTCGATTCATGATTCAATTCATGATTCATGATTCAATTCATTATTCATGATTCGATTCGTGATTCATGATTCAATTCATGATTCATGATTCGACTCATATTTCATGCTTTAATTGATGATTCATGATTCAATTCATGATTCAATTGATGATTCATGATTCAATTCATGATTCATTCATAATTCATGATTCAATTCATGATTCAATTTATGATTCATGATTCATGATTCGATTCATGATCCATGATTTGACTCATGATTCATGATTCGACTCATGATTCATGATTCGACTCATGATTCATGCTTTGATTCATGATTCAATTCATGATTCAATTCATGATTCAATTTATGATTCATTCATAATTCATGATTCAATTCATGATTCAATTTATGATTCATGATTCATGATTTGACTCATGATTCATGATTTGACTCATGATTCATGATTTGACTCATTATTCATGATTCGATTCATGATTCAAGATTCGTGATTCAATTCATGATTTATGATTCATGATTCATGATTCGATTCATGTTTAATGATTCAATTCATGATTCAATTCAGAATTCATGATTCAATTCATGATTCAATTCATGATTAATGAATCATGATTCAATTCATGATTTGTGATTCATGATTCAATTCATGATTCATGAGTCATGATTCAATTCATGATTCATGATTCAATTCAAGATTCATGATTCGATTAATGATTCATGATTCAATTCATGATTCATGATTCAATTCATGATTCATGATTTAATTCATGATTCATGATTCATGATTCGACTCATGATTCATTAGTAAATTCATGATTCATGATTCAATTTATGATTCATGATTCATTTCATAATTCATGATTTATGATTCAATTCATGATTCATTCATAATTCATGATTCAATTCATGATTCAATTTATGATTCATGATTCATGATTCGATTCATGATCCATGATTTGACTCATGATTCATGATTCGACTCATGATTCATGATTCGACTCATGATTCATGCTTTGATTCATGATTCAATTCATGATTCAATTCATGATTCAATTCATGATTCAATTTATGAATTATTCATAATTCATGATTCAATTCATGATTCAATTTATGATTCATGATTCATTTCATAATTCATGATTTATGATTCAATTCATGATTCATTCATAATTCATGATTCAATTCATGATTCAATTTATGATTCATGATTCATGATTCGATTCATGATCCATGATTTGACTCATGATTCATGATTCGACTCATGATTCATGATTCGACTCATGATTCATGCTTTGATTCATGATTCAATTCATTATTCAATTCATGATTCAATTCATGATTCATGATTCATGATTCATGATTTGATTCATGATTCAATTCATGATTCATGATTCAATTCATTATTCATGATTCGATTCGTGATTCAAGATTCATGCTTTAATTGATGATTCATGATTCAATTCATGATTCAATTCATGATTCATGATTCAATTCATGATTCAATTCATGATTCATGATTCAATTCATGATTCAATTTATGATTCATGATTCAATTCCTGATTCAATTTATGATTCATGATTTGACTCATGATTCATGATTCGACTCATGATTCATGATTCGACTCATATTTCATGCTTTGATTCATGATTCATGATTCATGATTAGATTCATGATTCATGATTCGATTCATGATTCATAATATGATTCATGATTCATGATTCATGATTAGATTCATGATTCATGATTCGACTCATGATTCATGATTCGATTCATGATTCATGATTAGATTCATGATTCATGATTCAATTCATGATTCAATTCATGATTCTTGATTCAATTCATGATTCAATTCATGATTCATGATTCAATTTATGATTCATGATTCGATGCTTGATTTATGATTCAATTTATGATTCAATTCATGATTCAATTCATGATTCTATTTATGATTTATGATTCAATTCATGATTCGATTAATGATTCATGATTCATGATTCATGATTCGATTCATGATTCATGATTCATGATTCGATTCATGATTCATGATTCGATTCATGATTCATGATTCGATTCATGATTCATGATTCATGATTCATGATTCATGATACATGATTCATGATTCAATTCATGATTCATGATTCATGATTTAATTCATGATTCATAATTTATGTTTCGATTCATGATTCAGTTCATGATTCAATTCATGATTCATGATTCAATTTATGATTCATGATTCGATTCTTGATTCATGATTCGATTCATGATTCAATTCATGATTTATGATTCATGATTCAATTCATGATTCATGATTAGATTAATGATTCATGATTTGATTCATGATTCAATTCCTGATTCATGATTCACATCATGATTCAATATTCATGATTCAATTCATGATTTATGATTCATGATTTGACTCATGATTCATGATTCAATTCATGATTTTCTGATTCATGATTCAATTCATGATTCTTGATTCGATTCATGATTCATAATATGATTCATGATTCGAATCATGATTCATTATTCTATTCATGATTCATGATTTGATTCTTGAATCATGATTCATTATTCGATTCATGATTCAATTCATGATTCAATTCATGTTTCATGATTCATGATTCAATTCATGATTCATGATTCATGATTCAATTCATGATTCATGATTCATGATTCAATTCATGTTTCATGATTCATGATTCAATTTATGATTCGATTCATGATTCATGATTTGATTCATGTTTTATGATTCAATTCATGATTCATGATCCGATTTATGATTCATGATTCGATTCATGATTCGAATCATGATTCGATTCATGATTCATGATTCATGATTCAATTCATGATTCAATTCAGAATTCATGATAAAATTCATGATTCAATTCATGATTAATGAATCATGATTCAATTCATGATTTGTGATTCATGATTCAATTCATGATTCATGAGTCATGATTCAATTCATGATTCAATTCAGAATTCATAATTCAATTCATGATTCAATTCATGATTTATGAGTCATGATTCAATTCATGATTCATGATTCATGATTCAATTCATGATTCATGATTCGATTAATGATTCATGATTCGATTCATGATTCATGATTCAATTCATGATTCATGATTTAATTTATGATTCATGATTCATGATTCATGATTCGACTCATGATTCATTAGTAAATTCATGATTCATGATTCAATTCATGGTTCATGATTCATGATTCATGATTCAATTCATGATTCATGATTCAATTCATGATTCATGTATTGATACATAATTTAAGATTCAATTCATGATTCATGATTCATGATTTATGATTCAATTCATGATTCAAATCATGATTCAATTCATTATTCATGATTCGATTCGTGATTCAAGATTCATGATTCAATTCATGATTTATGATTCATGATTCGACTCATATTTCATGCTTCAATTCATGATTCATGATTCAATTCCTGATTCATGATTCAATTCATGATTCAATTCATGATTCATGATTCAATTAAGGAATCATGATTCAATTCATGATTCATGATTCAATTCATGATTCGATTCGATTCATGATTCGATTCATGATTCATGATTCAATTCATTATTCATGATTCGATTCGATTCATGATTCGATTCATGATTCATGATTCAATTCATGATTCATGATTCATGATTCAATTCATGATTCATGATTTAATTCATGATTCATAATTTAATTAATGATTCATAATTTAATTCATGATTCAATTCATTATTCATGATTCACATCATGATTCAAGATTCATGATTCAATTCATGATTTATGATTCATGATTCGACTCATGATTCATGATTCATGATTCAATTCATGATTTGTGATTCATGATTCAATTCATGATTCATGATTCAATTCATGATTTGTGATTCATGATTCAATTCATGATTTGTGATTCATGATTCAATTCATGATTCATGAATCAATTCATGATTCATGATTCATGATTCATAATATGATTCATGATTCAATTCATGATTCATGATTCATGATTCAATTCATGATTCATGATTCATGATTCAATTCATGATTCATGAATCAATTTATAATTCAATTCATGATTCATGATTCTATTTATGATTCGATTCATGATTCAATTCATTAATCATGATTCGATTCATGATCCATGATTCGATTCATGATTCATGATTCGATTCATGATTTGATTCATGATTCGATTCATGATTCATGATTCGATTCATGATTCATGATTCGATTCATGATTTGTGATTCATGATTCAATTCATGATTCATGATTCAATTCATGATTCATGATTCAATTCATGATTCATGATTCAATTCATGATTCATGATTCAATTAAGGAATCATGATTCAATTCATGATTCATGATTCAATTCATTATTCATGATTCGATTCGATTCATGATTCGATTCATGATTCATGATTCATGATTCAATTCATGATTCATGATTTAATTCATGATTCATGATTTAATTCATGATTCATGATTCAATTCATGATTCATGATTCGATTCATGATTCATAATTTAATTAATGATTCATGATTCAATTCATGATTCAATTCATGATTCATGATTTAATTAATGATCCATGATTCAATTCATGATTCAATTCATTATTCATGATTCACATCATGATTCAAGATTCATGATTCAATTCATGATTTATGATTCATGATTCGACTCATGATTCATGATTCATGATTCAATTCATGATTTGTGATTCATGATTCAATTCATGATTCATGATTCAATTCATGATTTGTGATTCATGATTCAATTCATGATTTGTGATTCATGATTCAATTCATGATTCATGATTCAATTCATGATTCATGATTCATAATATGATTCATGATTCATGATTCATAATATGATTCATGATTCAATTCATGATTCATGATTCATGATTCAATTCATGATTCATGATTCATGATTCAATTCATGATTCATGAATCAATTTATAATTCAATTCATGATTCATGATTCATGATTCTATTTATGATTCGATTCATGATTCAATTCATTAATCATGATTCGATTCATGATCCATGATTCGATTCATGATTTGATTCATGATTCGATTCATGATTCATGATTTGACTCATGATTCATGATTCGATTCATGATTTGTGATTCATGATTCAATTCATGATTCATGCTTCAATTCATGATTCATGATTCAATTCCTGATTCATGATTCATGATTCAATTCA
The DNA here is from genome assembly GCA_036250195.1 of Mixophyes australis. NCBI lineage: Eukaryota > Metazoa > Chordata > Amphibia > Anura > Limnodynastidae > Mixophyes > Mixophyes australis. Next base: position 89,841,526 of record JAVHZZ010000012.1, read on the forward strand.
TGATTCATGATTCGATTAATGATTCATGATTCAATTCATGATTCATGATTCATGATTTAATTCATGATTCATGGTTCATGATTCGATTCATGATTCCTGATTCAATTAAGGAATCATGATTCAATTCATGATTCATGATTCAATTCATGATTCATGATTCGATTCATGATTCGATTCATGATTCATGATTCGATTCATGATTCGATTCATGATTCATGATTCGATTCATGATTCGATTCATGATTCATGATTCGATTCATGATTCAATTTATGATTCATGTATTGATTCATAATTTAAGATTCAATTCATGATTCATGATTCATGATTTATGATTCAATTCATGATTCATGATTCAAATCATGATTCAATTCATTAATTATGATTCGATTCGTGATTCAAGATTCATGATTCAATTCATGATTTATGATTCATGATTCGACTCATATTTCATGCTTCAATTCATGATTCATGATTCAATTCGTGATTCATGATTCAATTCATGATTCAATTCATGATTCATGATTCAATTCATGATTCATGATTCATTTATAATTCATGATTCATGATTCAATTCATGATTCATGATTCATGATTCAATTCATGATTCATGATTCATGATTTAATTTATGTTTCATGATTTATTTCATGATTCATTTCATGATTTATGATTTGATTCATGATTCATGATTCGATTCATGATTCATGATTCGATTCATGATTCGATTCATGATTCGATTCATGATTCGATTCATGATTCATGATTCATGATTCGATTCATGATTCATTTCATGATTCATTTCATGATTTATGATTTGATTCATGATTCAATTCATGATTCATTTCATGATTCATAATTCATGATTCAATTCATGATTCATGATTCATGATTCAATTCATGATTCATGATTCGATTCATGATTCATGATTTGATTCATGATTCATGATTCAATTCATGATTCATTTCATGATTCATGATTCAATTCATGATTCATGATTCAATTCATGATTCATGATTTATGATTCAATTCATGATTCATGATTCATGATTCATAATATGATTCATGATTCAATTCATGATTCATGATTCATGATTCAATTCATGATTCATGATTCATGATTCAATTCATGATTCATGAATCAATTTATAATTCAATTCATGATTCATGATTCTATTTATGATTCGATTCATGATTCAATTCATTAATCATGATTCGATTCATGATCCATGATTCGATTCATGATTCATGATTCGATTCATGATTTGATTCATGATTCGATTCATGATTCATGATTCGATTCATGATTCATGATTCGATTCATGATTTGTGATTCATGATTCAATTCATGATTCATGATTCAATTCATGATTCATGATTCAATTCATGATTCAATTCATGATTCATGATTCAATTAAGGAATCATGATTCAATTCATGATTCATGATTCAATTCATTATTCATGATTCGATTCGATTCATGATTCGATTCATGATTCATGATTCAATTCATGATTCATGATTCAATTCATGATTCATGATTTAATTCATGATTCATGATTCAATTCATGATTCATGATTCGATTCATGATTCATAATTTAATTAATGATTCATGATTCAATTCATGATTCAATTCATGATTCATGATTCGATTCATGATTCATGATTCAATTAATGATTCATGATTCAATTCATGATTCATGATTTAATTCATGATTCATGATTCAATTCATGATTCATGATTCGATTCATGATTCATAATTTAATTAATGATTCATGATTCAATTCATGATTCAATTCATGATTCATGATTCAATTAAGGAATCATGATTCAATTCATGATTCATGATTCAATTCATTATTCATGATTCGATTCATGATTCATGATTCATGATTCATGATTCAATTCATGATTCATGATTCAATTCATGATTCATGATTTAATTCATGATTCATGATTCAATTCATGATTCATGATTCGATTCATGATTCATAATTTAATTAATGATTCATGATTCAATTCATGATTCAATTCATGATTTATGATTCATGATTCGACTCATGATTCATGATTCATGATTCAATTCATGATTTGTGATTCATGATTCAATTCATGATTCATGATTCAATTCATGATTTGTGATTCATGATTCAATTCATGATTTGTGATTCATGATTCAATTCATGATTCATGATTCAATTCATGATTCATGATTCATGATTCATAATATGATTCATGATTCAATTCATGATTCATGATTCATGATTCAATTCATGATTCATGATTCATGATTCAATTCATGATTCATGAATCAATTTATAATTCAATTCATGATTCATGATTCATGATTCTATTTATGATTCGATTCATGATTCAATTCATTAATCATGATTCGATTCATGATCCATGATTCGATTCATGATTCATGATTCGATTCATGATTTGATTCATGATTCGATTCATGATTCATGATTTGACTCATGATTCATGATTCGATTCATGATTTGTGATTCATGATTCAATTCATGATTCATGCTTCAATTCATGATTCATGATTCAATTCCTGATTCATGGTTCATGATTCAATTCATGATTCATGGTTCATGATTTGATTCATGATTTGATTCATGATTCATGATCATGATTCAATTCATGATTCATGATTCAATTCATGATTCATGATTCGATTAATGATTCATGATTCAATTCATGATTCATGATTCATGATTTAATTCATGATTCATGGTTCATGATTCGATTCATGATTCCTGATTCAATTAAGGAATCATGATTCAATTCATGATTCATGATTCAATTCATGATTCATGATTCATGATTCGATTCATGATTCATGATTCGATTCATGATTCGATTCATGATTCATGATTCGATTCATGATTCAATTTATGATTCATGTATTGATTCATAATTTAAGATTCAATTCATGATTCATGATTCATGATTTATGATTCAATTCATGATTCATGATTCAAATCATGATTCAATTCATTAATTATGATTCATGATTCGACTCATATTTCATGCTTCAATTCATGATTCATGATTCAATTCGTGATTCATGATTCAATTCATGATTCAATTCATGATTCATGATTCAATTCATGATTCATGATTCATTTATAATTCATGATTCATGATTCAATTCATGATTCATGATTCATGATTCAATTCATGATTCATGATTTAATTTATGTTTCATGATTTATTTCATGATTCATTTCATGATTTATGATTTGATTCATGATTCATGATTCGATTCATGATTCATGATTCGATTCATGATTCGATTCATGATTCATGATTCATGATTCGATTCATGATTCATGATTCATTTCATGATTCATTTCATGATTTATGATTTGATTCATGATTCAATTCATGATTCATTTCATGATTCATAATTCATGATTCAATTCATGATTCATGATTCATGATTCAATTCATGATTCATGATTCGATTCATGATTCATGATTCAATTCATGATTCATGATTTGATTCATGATTCATGATTCAATTCATGATTCATTTCATGATTCATGATTCAATTCATGATTCATGATTCAATTCATGATTCATGATTTATGATTCGATTCATGATTCATGATTTATTTCATGATTCATGATTTATTTCATGATTCATTTCATGAATCATGATTCAATTCATGATTCATGATTCGATTCATGATTCGTGATTTATTTCATGATTCAATTAATGATTCATGATTCGATTCATGATTCATGATTCGATTCATGATTCATGATTTATTTCATGATTCAATTCATGATTTGTGATTCATGATTCTATTTATGATTTGATTCATGATTCAATTCATGATTCATGATTTATTTCATGATTCATGATTCATTTCATGATTCATGATTCAATTCATGATTTATGATTTGATTCATGATTCATTTCATAATTCATTTCATGATTCATGATTTATGATTTAATTCATGATTCATTTCATAATTCATGATTCATTTCATAATTCATGATTCATTTCATGATTCATGATTCAATTCATGATTCATGATTTATGATTCAATTTATGATTCATGATTAATTTCATAATTCATGATTCATGATTCAATTTATGATTCGTGATTCGATTTATGATTCATGATTCGATTAAGGATTCATGATTCGATTCATGATTCAATTCATGATTCAATACATAATTCATGATTAAATTCATGATTCAGGATTCATTTTATGATTCATGATTCAATTCATGATTCATGATTCAATTCATGATTCATGATTCATGATTCAATTCATGATTCATGATTCAATTCATGATTCATGATTCATGATTCATGATTCAATTTATGATTCAATTTATGATTCGATCATGATTCACGATTCAATTCATGATTCATGATTCATGATTCATGATTCATGATTCGATTCATGTTTTATGATTCAATTCATGATTCATGATCCGATTTATGATTCATGATTCAATTCATGATTCATGATTCGATTCATGATTCATGATTCGATTCATGATTCATGATTCGATTAATGATTCTTGATTCATGATTCGATTCATGATTCATGATTCGATTAATGATTCATGATTCCATGCATGATTCAATTCATGATTCCTGATTCGATTTATGATTCATGATTCATGATTCGATTCATGAATCATGATTCGATTCATGAATCATGATTCGATTCATGAATCATGATTCGATTCATGATTTAATTCATTGTTCATGATTCGATTCATGATTCAAGATTCATGATTAAATTCATGATTCAAGATTCATGATTAAATTCATGATTCAAGATTCATGATTTAATTCATGATTTATGATTCATGATTCGACTCATGATTCATGATTCAATTCATGATTCATGATTCAATTCATGATTCAATTCAGAATTCATGATTCAATTCATGATTCATTTCATGATTTATGATTTGATTCATGATTCATGATTCAATTCATGATTTGTGATTCATGATTCTATTTATGATTCGATTCATGATTCTATTTATGATTCGATTCATGATTCAATTCATGATTCATGATTCGATTCATGATTCATTTCATGATTTATGATTTGATTCATGATTCATGATTCAATTCATGATTCATGATTTGATTCATGATTCGATTCATGATTCATGATTCGATTCTTGATTCATGATTCAATTCATGATTTGATTCATGATTCGATTCATGATTCATGATTCGATTCATGATTCAATTCATGATTCATGATTCAATTCATGATTCAATTCATGATTAATGAATCATGATTCAATTCATGATTTGTGATTCATGATTCAATTTATGATTCATGATTCGATTCATGATTCATGATTCAATTCATGATTCATGATTCAATTCATGATTCAAGATTCGATTCATGATTCATGATTTATTTCATGATTCATGATTTGATTCATGATTTGATTCATGATTCATTTCATGATTCATGATTTATGATTCATTTCATGATTCATTTCATAATTCATGATTCAATTCATGACTCGTGATTCATGATTCAATTCATGATTCGTGATTCATGATTCAATTCATGATTTATGATTCGATTCATGATTCATGATTTATTTCATGATTCATTTCATGATTCAATTCATGATTCATGATTTATTTCATGATTCAATTCATGATTCAATTCATGATTTGTGATTCATGATTCTATTTATGATTCGATTCATGATTCATGATTCGATTCATGATTCATGATTCGATTCATGATTCATGATTCATTATTTGATTCATGATTCATTTTTTATGATTCATGATTCAATTCATGATTCATGATTCAATTCATGATTCATGATTCGATTCATGATTCATGATTCATTTCATGATTCATTTCATGATTTTTGATTCATGATTCAATTCATGATTTATGATTTGATTCATGATTCATGATTCAATTCATGATTCATTTCATGATTCATGATTTATGATTTAATTCATGATTCATTTCATAATTCATGATTCAATTCATGATTCATGATTCAATTCATTATTCATGATTTATGATTCAATTTATGATTCATGATTCATTTCATAATTCATGATTTATGATTCACTTCATGATTCAATTCATGATTTATGATTCAATTAATGATTCATGATTCATGATTCGATTCATGATTCATGATTCGATTCATGATTCAATTCATGATTCATGATTCATGATTCGATTTATGATTCATGATTCAATTCATGATTCATGATTTGATTCATGATTCGATTAAGGATTCATGATTCGATTCATGATTCAATTCATGATTCAATACATAATTCATGATTAAATTCATGATTCATGATTCATTTTATGATTCATGATTCGATTCATGATTCATGATTCATGATTCAATTCATGATTCATGATTCATGATTCAATTCATGATACAATTCATGATTCATTTTATGATTCATGATTCAATTCATGATTCATGATTCATGATTCAATTCATGATTCAATTCATGATTCATGATTCATTTAATGATTCATAATTCAATTTATGATTCAATTTATGATTCATGATTCGATTTATGATTCACGATTCGATTCATGTTTTATGATTCAATTCATGATTCATGATCCGATTTATGATTCATGATTCAATTCATGATTCATGATTCGATTAATGATTCATGATTCCATTCATGATTCAATTCATGATTCATGATTCGATTTATGATTCATGATTCGTGATTCGATTCATGATTCATGATTCGATTCATGAAGCATGATTCGATTCATGAAGCATGATTCGATTCATGATTCATAATTCAATTCATGATTTAATTCATTATTCATGAGTCATGATTCGACTCATGATTCATGATTCAATTCATGATTCATGATTCATGATTTGATTCATGATTCAATTCATGATTCAATTCAGAATTGATGATTTAATTCATGATTCATTTCATGATTCATGATTTATGATTCAAATCATGATTTATGATTTGATTCATGATTCATGATTCAATTCATGATTTATGATTTAATTCATGATTCAATTCATAGATCATGATTTAATTCATGATTCATGATTCAATTAATGATTCATGATTCATGATTCATGATTTGATTAATGATTCATGATTCAATTAATGATTCATGATTCATGATTCGATTCATGATTCATGATTCGATTCATGATTCAATTCATGATTCATGATTCGTGATTCGATTCATGATTCATGATTCAATTCATGATTCATGATTCAATTCATGATTCATGATTCAATTCATGATTCAATTCATGATTCAATACATAATTCATGATTAAATTCATGATTCATGATTCATTTTATGATTCATGATTCGATTCATGATTCATGATTCATGATTCATGATTCAATTCATGATTCATTTCATGATTCATGATTCAATTCATGATTCATGATTCATGATTCAATTCATGATTCATGATTCAATTCATGATTCATGATTCAATTCATGATTCATGATTCAATTCATAATTCATGATTCAATTCATAATTCATGATTCATGATTCAATTCATGATTCATGATTCAATTCATGATTCAATTCATGATTCATGATTCATTTCATGATTCATGATTCAATTTTTTATTCAATTTATGATTCGATTCATGATTCATGATCCGATTTATGATTCATGATTCATGATTCGATTCATGATTCATGATTCGATTCAAGATTCATGATTCGTGATTCGATTTATGATTCATAATTCAATTCATGATTCATGATTTGATTCATGATTCGATTAAGGATTCATGATTCGATTCATGATTCAATTCATGATTCAATACATAATTCATGATTAAATTCATGATTCATGATTCATTTTATGATTCATGATTCGATTCATGATTCATGATTCGATTCATGATTCAATTCATGATACAATTCATGATTCATTTTATGATTCATGATTCAATTCATGAATTATGATTCATGATTGAATTCATGATTCATGATTCATTTAATGATTCATGATTCAATTTATGATTCAATTTATGATTTGATCATGATTCACGATTCAATTCATGATTCATGATTCGATTCATGTTTTATGATTCAATTCATGATTCATGATCAGATTTATGATTCATGATTCAATTCATGATTCGATTCATGATTCATGATTCGATTAATGATTCATGATTCCATTCATGATTCAATTCATGATTCATGATTCGATTTATGATTCATGATTCGTGATTCGATTCATAATTCGTGATTCGATTCATGATTCGTGATTCGATTCATGATTCATGATTCGATTCATGAATCGTGATTCGATTCATGATTCGTGATTCGATTCATGATTCATGATTCGATTCATGATTCATGATTCGATTCATGATTCGTGATTCGATTCATGAATCATGATTCGATTCATGAATCATGATTCGATTCATGATTCATAATTCAATTCATGATTTAATTCATTATTCATGATTCGATTCATGATTTAAGATTCATGATTCAAGATTCATGATTTAATAAATGATTTATGATTCATGATTTGATTCATGTTTCATGATTCAATTCATGATTCAATTCAGAATTCATGATTCAATTCATGATTCATTTCATGATTCATTATTCATGATTCAAATCATGATTTATGATTTGATTCATGATTCATGATTCAAATCATGATTTATGATTTGATTCATGATTCATGATTCAAATCATGATTTATGATTTGATTCATGATTCATGATTCAATTCATGATTTATGATTTAATTCATGATTCAATTCATAGATCATGATTCAATTCATGATTCATTTTTCGATTGATGATTCATTTCATAATTCATGATTCAAGATTCAATTCATGATTCATCATTCAATTAATGATTCGTGATTTGATTAATGATTCGATTCATGATTCATGATTCGATTCATGATTCAATTAATGATTTGTGATTCGATTCATGATTCATGATTCAATTCATGATTCATGATTCGATTAATGATTCATGATTCGATTCATGATTCAATTCATGATTCAATACATAATTCATGATTAAATTCATGATTCATGATTCATTTTATGATTCATGATTCGATTCATGATTCATGATTTAATTCATGATTCATGATTCATGATTCAATTCATGATTCATTTCATGATTCATGATTCAATTCATGATTCATGATTCAATTCATGATTCATGATTCAATTCATAATTTATGATTCATGATTCAATTCATGATTCAATTCATGATTCATGATTCAATTTTTGATTCAATTTATGATTCGATTCATGATTCATGATCCGATTTATGATTCATGATTCGATTCATGATTCATGATTCGATTCATGATTCATGATTCGATTCATGATTCATGATTCGATTCATGATTCATGATTCGATTCATGATTCATGTTTCGATTAATGATTCATGATTCCATTCATGATTCATGATTCGATTCATGATTCCATTCATGAATCATGATTCGATTCATGAATCATGATTTGATTCATGATTCATGATTCGGTTCATGATTCATAATTCAATTCATGATTTAATTCATTATTCATGATTCGATTCAAGATTCATGATTCAATTCATGATTCAATTCATGATTCAAGATTCATGATTGAATTCATGATTTATGATTCATGATTCATGATTCGATTCATGTTTCATGATTCAATTCATGATTCAATTCAGAATTCATGATTCATTTCATGATTCAATTCATGATTAATGAATCATGATTCAATTCATGATTTGTGATTCATGATTCAAATCATGATTCATGAGTCATGATTTAATTCATGATTCATGATTCAATTCAAGATTCATGATTCGATTAATGATTCATGATTCAATTCATGATTCATGATTCATGATACAATTCATGATTCATGATTTGATTCATGATTCATGATTCATGATTCGACTCATGATTCATTAGTAAATTCATGATTCATGATTCAATTTATGATTCATGATTCATTTCATAATTCATGATTCATGATTCAATTCATGATTCAATTCATGATTCAATTCATGATTCATGATTCAATTAATGATTCATGATTCATGATTCGATTCATGATTCATGATTCAATTGATGATTCATGATTCAATTCATGATTCAATTCATGATTCATGATTCAATTCATGATTCATTCATAATTCATGATTCAATTCATGATTCAATTTATGATTCATGATTCATGATTCGATTCATGATTCATGATTCGACTCATATTTCATGCTTCAATTCATGATTCATGATTCAATTCATGATTCAATTCATGATTCATGATTCAATTAATGATTCATGATTCGTGATTCGATTTATGATTCATGATTCAATTCATGATTCATGATTTGATTCATGATTCATGATTCGATTAAGGATTCATGATTCGATTCATGATTCAATTCATGATTCAATACATAATTCATGATTAAATTCATGATTCATGATTCATTTTATGATTCATGATTCCGTTCATGATTCAATTCATGATTCAATTCATGATTCATGATTCATGATTCATGATTCAATTCATGATACAATTCATGATTCATTTTATGATTCATGATTCAATTCATGATTCATGATTCAATTCATGATTCAATTCATGATTCATGATTCATTTAATGATTCATGATTCATGATTCAATTTATGATTCAATTTATGATTCGATCATGATTCACGATTCAATTCATGATTCATGATTCATGATTCAATTCATGATTCATGATTCATGATTCGATTCATGATTCGATTCATGATTCATGATTCGATTCATGATTCATGATTCCATTCATGATTCAATTCATGATTCATGATTCGATTTATGATTCATGATTCGATTCATGATTCGATTCATGATTCATGATTCGATTCATGATTCAAGATTCATGATTAAATTCATGATTTAATTCATGATTTATGATTCATGATTTGATTCATGTTTCATGATTCAATTCATGATTCATGATTCATGATTTGATTCATGTTTCATGATTCAATTCATGATTCAATTCAGAATTCATGATTCAATTCATGATTCATTTCATGATTCAAATCATGATTTATGATTTGATTCATGATTCATGATTCAAATCATGATTTATGATTTGATTCATGATTCATGATTCAAATCATGATTTATGATTTGATTCATGATTCAATTCATGATTCATGATTTATGATTTAATTCATGATTCAATTCATAGATCATGATTCATGATTCCATTTTTCGATTCATGATTCATTTCATAATTCATGATTCAAGATTTGATTCATGATTCATGATTCGATTCATGATTCATGATTCGATTAATGATTCATGATTCCATTCATGATTCAATTCATGATTCGATTTATGATTCATGATTCGATTCATGATTCATGATTCCATTCATGAATCATGATTCGATTCATGATTCATGATTCGGTTCATGATTCATGATTCGGTTCATGATTCATGATTCGGTTCATGATTTAATTCATTATTCATGATTCGATTCATGATTCGATTCATGTTTAATGATTCAATTCATGATTCAATTCAGAATTCATGATTCAATTCATGATTCAATTCATGATTAATGAATCATGATTCAATTCATGATTTGTGATTCATGATTCAATTCATGATTCATGAGTCATGATTCAATTCATGATTCATGAGTCATGATTCAATTCATGATTCATGATTCAATTCAAGATTCATGATTCTATTTATGATTCGATTCATGATTCAATTCATTAATCATGATTCGATTCATGATCCATGATTCGATTCATGATTCATGATTCGATTCATGATTTGATTCATGATTCGATTCATGATTCATGATTCGATTCATGATTCATGATTCGATTCATGATTTGTGATTCATGATTCAATTCATGATTCATGATTCAATTCATGATTCATGATTCAATTCATGATTCATGATTCAATTCATGATTCATGATTCAATTAAGGAATCATGATTCAATTCATGATTCATGATTCAATTCATTATTCATGATTCGATTCGATTCATGATTCGATTCATGATTCATGATTCATGATTCAATTCATGATTCATGATTCAATTCATGATTCATGATTTAATTCATGATTCATGATTCAATTCATGATTCATGATTCGATTCATGATTCATAATTTAATTAATGATTCATGATTCAATTCATGATTCAATTCATGATTCATGATTCGATTCATGATTCATGATTCATGATTCAATTAATGATTCATGATTCAATTCATGATTCATGATTTAATTCATGATTCATGATTCAATTCATGATTCATGATTCGATTCATGATTCATAATTTAATTAATGATTCATGATTCAATTCATGATTCAATTCATGATTCATGATTCAATTAAGGAATCATGATTCAATTCATGATTCAATTCATTATTCATGATTCGATTCGATTCATGATTCGATTCATGATTCATGATTCATGATTCAATTCATGATTCATGATTCAATTCATGATTCATGATTTAATTCATGATTCATGATTCAATTCATGATTCATGATTCGATTCATGATTCATAATTTAATTAATGATTCATGATTCAATTCATGATTCAATTCATGATTCATGATTCGATTCATGATTCATAATTTAATTAATGATTCATGATTCAATTCATGATTCAATTCATTATTCATGATTCACATCATGATTCAAGATTCATGATTCAATTCATGATTTATGATTCATGATTCGACTCATGATTCATGATTCATGATTCAATTCATGATTTGTGATTCATGATTCAATTCATGATTCATGATTCAATTCATGATTTGTGATTCATGATTCAATTCATGATTTGTGATTCATGATTCAATTCATGATTCATGATTCAATTCATGATTCATGATTCATGATTCATAATATGATTCATGATTCAATTCATGATTCATGATTCATGATTCAATTCATGATTCATGATTCAATTCATGATTCATGAATCAATTTATAATTCAATTCATGATTCATGATTCATGATTCTATTTATGATTCGATTCATGATTCAATTCATTAATCATGATTCGATTCATGATCCATGATTCGATTCATGATTCATGATTCGATTCATGATTTGATTCATGATTCGATTCATGATTCATGATTTGACTCATGATTCATGATTCGATTCATGATTTGTGATTCATGATTCAATTCATGATTCATGCTTCAATTCATGATTCATGATTCAATTCCTGATTCATGGTTCATGATTCAATTCATGATTCATGGTTCATGATTTGATTCATGATTTGATTCATGATTCATGATCATGATTCAATTCATGATTCATGATTCAATTCATGATTCATGATTCGATTAATGATTCATGATTCAATTCATGATTCATGATTCATGATTGAATTCATGATTCATGGTTCATGATTCGATTCATGATTCCTGATTCAATTAAGGAATCATGATTCAATTCATGATTCATGATTCAATTCATGATTCATGATTCATGATTCGATTCATGATTCATGATTCGATTCATGATTCGATTCATGATTCATGATTCGATTCATGATTCAATTTATGATTCATGTATTGATTCATAATTTAAGATTCAATTCATGATTCATGATTCATGATTTATGATTCAATTCATGATTCATGATTCAAATCATGATTCAATTCATTAATTATGATTCATGATTCGACTCATATTTCATGCTTCAATTCATGATTCATGATTCAATTCGTGATTCATGATTCAATTCATGATTCAATTCATGATTCATGATTCAATTCATGATTCATGATTCATTTATAATTCATGATTCATGATTCAATTCATGATTCATGATTCATGATTCAATTCATGATTCATGATTCATGATTTAATTTATGTTTCATGATTTATTTCATGATTCATTTCATGATTTATGATTTGATTCATGATTCATGATTCGATTCATGATTCATGATTCGATTCATGATTCGATTCATGATTCATGATTCATGATTCGATTCATGATTCATGATTCATTTCATGATTCATTTCATGATTTATGATTTAATTCATGATTCAATTCATGATTCATTTCATGATTCATAATTCATGATTCAATTCATGATTCATGATTCATGATTCAATTCATGATTCATGATTCGATTCATGATTCATGATTCAATTCATGATTCATGATTTGATTCATGATTCATGATTCAATTCATGATTCATTTCATGATTCATGATTCAATTCATGATTCATGATTCAATTCATGATTCATGATTTATGATTCGATTCATGATTCATGATTCATGATTTATTTCATGATTCATGATTTATTTCATGATTCATTTCATGAATCATGATTCAATTCATGATTCATGATTCGATTCATGATTCGTGATTTATTTCATGATTCAATTAATGATTCATGATTCGATTCATGATTCATGATTCGATTCATGATTCATGATTTATTTCATGATTCAATTCATGATTTGTGATTCATGATTCTATTTATGATTTGATTCATGATTCAATTCATGATTCATGATTTATTTCATGATTCATGATTCATTTCATGATTCATGATTCAATTCATGATTTATGATTTGATTCATGATTCATTTCATAATTCATTTCATGATTCATGATTTATGATTTAATTCATGATTCATTTCATAATTCATGATTCATTTCATAATTCATGATTCAATTCATGATTCATGATTCAATTCATGATTCATGATTTATGATTCAATTTATGATTCATGATTAATTTCATAATTCATGATTCATGATTCAATTTATGATTCGTGATTCGATTTATGATTCATGATTCGATTAAGGATTCTTGATTCATGATTCGATTCATGATTCATGATTCGATTAATGATTCATGATTCCATGCATGATTCAATTCATGATTCCTGATTCGATTTATGATTCATGATTCATGATTCGATTTATGATTCATGATTCAATTCATGATTCATGATTTGATTCATGATTCGATTAAGGATTCATGATTCGATTCATGATTCAATTCATGATTCAATACATAATTCATGATTAAATTCATGATTCAGGATTCATTTTATGATTCATGATTCAATTCATGATTCATGATTCAATTCATGATTCATGATTCATGATTCAATTCATGATTCATGATTCAATTCATGATTCATGATTCATGATTCATGATTCAATTTATGATTCAATTTATGATTCGATCATGATTCACGATTCAATTCATGATTCATGATTCATGATTCATGATTCATGATTCGATTCATGTTTTATGATTCAATTCATGATTCATGATCCGATTTATGATTCATGATTCAATTCATGATTCATGATTCGATTCATGATTCATGATTCGATTCATGATTCATGATTCGATTAATGATTCTTGATTCATGATTCGATTCATGATTCATGATTCGATTAATGATTCATGATTCCATGCATGATTCAATTCATGATTCCTGATTCGATTTATGATTCATGATTCATGATTCGATTCATGAATCATGATTCGATTCATGAATCATGATTCGATTCATGAATCATGATTCGATTCATGATTTAATTCATTGTTCATGATTCGATTCATGATTCAAGATTCATGATTAAATTCATGATTCATGATTTAATTCATGATTTATGATTCATGATTCGACTCATGATTCATGATTCAATTCATGATTCATGATTCAATTCATGATTCAATTCAGAATTCATGATTCAATTCATGATTCATTTCATGATTCATGATTCAATTCATGATTTATGATTTGATTCATGATTCATGATTCAATTCATGATTTGTGATTCATGATTCTATTTATGATTCGATTCATGATTCTATTTATGATTCGATTCATGATTCAATTCATGATTCATGATTCGATTCATGATTCATTTCATGATTTATGATTTGATTCATGATTCATGATTCAATTCATGATTCATGATTCGATTCATGATTCATGATTCGATTCATGATTTGATTCATGATTCGATTCATGATTCATGATTCGATTCTTGATTCATGATTCAATTCATGATTTGATTCATGATTCGATTCATGATTCATGATTCGATTCATGATTCAATTCATGATTCATGATTCAATTCATGATTCAATTCATGATTAATGAATCATGATTCAATTCATGATTTGTGATTCATGATTCAATTTATGATTCATGATTCGATTCATGATTCATGATTCAATTCATGATTCATGATTCAATTCATGATTCATGATTCGATTCATGATTCATGATTCAAGATTCGATTCATGATTCATGATTTATTTCATGATTCATGATTTGATTCATGATTTGATTCATGATTCATTTCATGATTCATGATTTATGATTCATTTCATGATTCATTTCATAATTCATGATTCAATTCATGACTCGTGATTCATGATTCAATTCATGATTCGTGATTCATGATTCAATTCATGATTTATGATTCGATTCATGATTCATGATTTATTTCATGATTCATTTCATGATTCAATTCATGATTCATGATTTATTTCATGATTCAATTCATGATTCAATTCATGATTTGTGATTCATGATTCTATTTATGATTCGATTCATGATTCATGATTCGATTCATGATTCATGATTCGATTCATGATTCATGATTCATTATTTGATTCATGATTCATTTTTTATGATTCATGATTCAATTCATGATTCATGATTCAATTCATGATTCATGATTCGATTCATGATTCATGATTCATTTCATGATTCATTTCATGATTTTTGATTCATGATTCAATTCATGATTTATGATTTGATTCATGATTCATGATTCAATTCATGATTCATTTCATGATTCATGATTTATGATTTAATTCATGATTCATTTCATAATTCATGATTCAATTCATGATTCATGATTCAATTCATTATTCATGATTTATGATTCAATTTATGATTCATGATTCATTTCATAATTCATGATTTATGATTCACTTCATGATTCAATTCATGATTTATGATTCAATTAATGATTCATGATTCATGATTCGATTCATGATTCATGATTCGATTCATGATTCAATTCATGATTCATGATTCATGATTCGATTTATGATTCATGATTCAATTCATGATTCATGATTTGATTCATGATTCGATTAAGGATTCATGATTCGATTCATGATTCAATTCATGATTCAATACATAATTCATGATTAAATTCATGATTCATGATTCATTTTATGATTCATGATTCGATTCATGATTCATGATTCATGATTCAATTCATGATTCATGATTCATGATTCAATTCATGATACAATTCATGATTCATTTTATGATTCATGATTCAATTCATGATTCATGATTCATGATTCAATTCATGATTCAATTCATGATTCATGATTCATTTAATGATTCATAATTCAATTTATGATTCAATTTATGATTCATGATTCGATTTATGATTCACGATTCGATTCATGTTTTATGATTCAATTCATGATTCATGATCCGATTTATGATTCATGATTCAATTCATGATTCATGATTCGATTAATGATTCATGATTCCATTCATGATTCAATTCATGATTCATGATTCGATTTATGATTCATGATTCGTGATTCGATTCATGATTCATGATTCGATTCATGAAGCATGATTCGATTCATGAAGCATGATTCGATTCATGATTCATAATTCAATTCATGATTTAATTCATTATTCATGAGTCATGATTCGACTCATGATTCATGATTCAATTCATGATTCATGATTCATGATTTGATTCATGATTCAATTCATGATTCAATTCAGAATTGATGATTTAATTCATGATTCATTTCATGATTCATGATTTATGATTCAAATCATGATTTATGATTTGATTCATGATTCATGATTCAATTCATGATTTATGATTTAATTCATGATTCAATTCATAGATCATGATTTAATTCATGATTCATGATTCAATTAATGATTCATGATTCATGATTCATGATTTGATTAATGATTCATGATTCAATTAATGATTCATGATTCATGATTCGATTCATGATTCATGATTCATGATTCATGATTCAATTCATGATTCATTTCATGATTCATGATTCAATTCATGATTCATGATTCATGATTCAATTCATGATTCATGATTCAATTCATGATTCATGATTCAATTCATGATTCATGATTCAATTCATAATTCATGATTCAATTCATAATTCATGATTCATGATTCAATTCATGATTCATGATTCAATTCATGATTCAATTCATGATTCATGATTCATTTCATGATTCATGATTCAATTTTTTATTCAATTTATGATTCGATTCATGATTCATGATCCGATTTATGATTCATGATTCATGATTCGATTCATGATTCATGATTCGATTCAAGATTCATGATTCGTGATTCGATTTATGATTCATAATTCAATTCATGATTCATGATTTGATTCATGATTCGATTAAGGATTCATGATTCGATTCATGATTCAATTCATGATTCAATACATAATTCATGATTAAATTCATGATTCATGATTCATTTTATGATTCATGATTCGATTCATGATTCGATTCATGATTCAATTCATGATACAATTCATGATTCATTTTATGATTCATGATTCAATTCATGAATTATGATTCATGATTGAATTCATGATTCATGATTCATTTAATGATTCATGATTCAATTTATGATTCAATTTATGATTTGATCATGATTCACGATTCAATTCATGATTCATGATTCGATTCATGTTTTATGATTCAATTCATGATTCATGATCAGATTTATGATTCATGATTCAATTCATGATTCGATTCATGATTCATGATTCGATTAATGATTCATGATTCCATTCATGATTCAATTCATGATTCATGATTCGATTTATGATTCATGATTCGTGATTCGATTCATAATTCGTGATTCGATTCATGATTCGTGATTCGATTCATGATTCATGATTCGATTCATGAATCGTGATTCGATTCATGATTCGTGATTCGATTCATGATTCATGATTCGATTCATGATTCATGATTCGATTCATGATTCGTGATTCGATTCATGAATCATGATTCGATTCATGAATCATGATTCGATTCATGATTCATAATTCAATTCATGATTTAATTCATTATTCATGATTCGATTCATGATTTAAGATTCATGATTCAAGATTCATGATTTAATAAATGATTTATGATTCATGATTTGATTCATGTTTCATGATTCAATTCATGATTCAATTCAGAATTCATGATTCAATTCATGATTCATTTCATGATTCATTATTCATGATTCAAATCATGATTTATGATTTGATTCATGATTCATGATTCAAATCATGATTTATGATTTGATTCATGATTCATGATTCAAATCATGATTTATGATTTGATTCATGATTCAATTCATGATTTATGATTTAATTCATGATTCAATTCATAGATCATGATTCAATTCATGATTCATTTTTCGATTGATGATTCATTTCATAATTCATGATTCAATTCATGATTCATCATTCAATTAATGATTCGTGATTTGATTAATGATTCGATTCATGATTCATGATTCGATTCATGATTCAATTAATGATTTGTGATTCGATTCATGATTCATGATTCAATTCATGATTCATGATTCGATTAATGATTCATGATTCGATTCATGATTCAATTCATGATTCAATACATAATTCATGATTAAATTCATGATTCATGATTCATTTTATGATTCATGATTCGATTCATGATTCATGATTTAATTCATGATTCATGATTCATGATTCAATTCATGATTCATTTCATGATTCATGATTGAATTCATGATTCATGATTCAATTCATGATTCAATTCATAATTCATGATTCATGATTCAATTCATGATTCAATTCATGATTCATGATTCAATTTTTGATTCAATTTATGATTCGATTCATGATTCATGATCCGATTTATGATTCATGATTCGATTCATGATTCATGATTCGATTTATGATTCATGATTCGATTCATGATTCATGATTCGATTCATGATTCATGATTCGATTCATGATTCATGATTCGATTCATGATTCATGATTCGATTCATGATTCATGTTTCGATTAATGATTCATGATTCCATTCATGATTCATGATTCGATTCATGATTCCATTCATGAATCATGATTCGATTCATGAATCATGATTTGATTCATGATTCATGATTCGGTTCATGATTCATAATTCAATTCATGATTTAATTCATTATTCATGATTCGATTCATGATTCAAGATTCATGATTCAATTCATGATTCAATTCATGATTCAAGATTCATGATTGAATTCATGATTTATGATTCATGATTCATGATTCGATTCATGTTTCATGATTCAATTCATGATTCATGATTCATTTCATGATTCAATTCATGATTAATGAATCATGATTCAATTCATGATTTGTGATTCATGATTCAAATCATGATTCATGAGTCATGATTTAATTCATGATTCATGATTCAATTCAAGATTCATGATTCGATTAATGATTCATGATTCAATTCATGATTCATGATTCATGATTCATGATACAATTCATGATTCATGATACAATTCATGATTCATGATTCATGATTCGACTCATGATTCATTAGTAAATTCATGATTCATGATTCAATTTATGATTCATGATTCATTTCATAATTCATGATTCATGATTCAATTCATGATTCAATTCATGATTCAATTCATGATTCATGATTCAATTAATGATTCATGATTCATGATTCGATTCATGATTCATGATTCAATTGATGATTCATGATTCAATTCATGATTCAATTCATGATTCATGATTCAATTCATGATTCATTCATAATTCATGATTCAATTCATGATTCAATTTATGATTCATGATTCATGATTCGATTCATGATTCATGATTCGACTCATATTTCATGCTTCAATTCATGATTCATGATTCAATTCATGATTCAATTCATGATTCATGATTCAATTAATGATTCATGATTCGTGATTCGATTTATGATTCATGATTCAATTCATGATTCATGATTTGATTCATGATTCATGATTCGATTAAGGATTCATGATTCGATTCATGATTCAATTCATGATTCAATACATAATTCATGATTAAATTCATGATTCATGATTCATTTTATGATTCATGATTCCGTTCATGATTCAATTCATGATTCAATTCATGATTCATGATTCATGATTCATGATTCAATTCATGATACAATTCATGATTCATTTTATGATTCATGATTCAATTCATGATTCATGATTCAATTCATGATTCAATTCATGATTCATGATTCATTTAATGATTCATGATTCATGATTCAATTTATGATTCGATCATGATTCACGATTCAATTCATGATTCATGATTCATGATTCAATTCATGATTCATGATTCATGATTCGATTCATGATTCGATTCATGATTCATGATTCGATTCATGATTCCATTCATGATTCAATTCATGATTCATGATTCGATTTATGATTCATGATTCGATTCATGATTCGATTCATGATTCATGATTCGATTCATGATTCAAGATTCATGATTAAATTCATGATTTAATTCATGATTTATGATTCATGATTTGATTCATGTTTCATGATTCAATTCATGATTCATGATTCATGATTTGATTCATGTTTCATGATTCAATTCATGATTCAATTCAGAATTCATGATTCAATTCATGATTCATTTCATGATTCAAATCATGATTTATGATTTGATTCATGATTCATGATTCAAATCATGATTTATGATTTGATTCATGATTCATGATTCAAATCATGATTTATGATTTGATTCATGATTCAATTCATGATTCATGATTTATGATTTAATTCATGATTCAATTCATAGATCATGATTCATGATTCCATTTTTCGATTCATGATTCATTTCATAATTCATGATTCAAGATTTGATTCATGATTCATGATTCGATTCATGATTCATGATTCGATTAATGATTCATGATTCCATTCATGATTCAATTCATGATTCGATTTATGATTCATGATTCGATTCATGATTCATGATTCCATTCATGAATCATGATTCGATTCATGATTCATGATTCGGTTCATGATTCATGATTCGGTTCATGATTCATGATTCGGTTCATGATTCATGATTCGGTTCATGATTTAATTCATTATTCATGATTCGATTCATGATTCGATTCATGTTTAATGATTCAATTCATGATTCAATTCAGAATTCATGATTCAATTCATGATTCAATTCATGATTAATGAATCATGATTCAATTCATGATTTGTGATTCATGATTCAATTCATGATTCATGAGTCATGATTCAATTCATGATTCATGAGTCATGATTCAATTCATGATTCATGATTCAATTCAAGATTCATGATTCGATTAATGATTCATGATTCAATTCATGATACATGATTTAATTCATGATTCATGATTCATGATTCGACTCATGATTCATTAGTAAATTCATGATTCATGATTCATGATTCAATTTATGATTCATGATTCATTTCATAATTCATGATTTATGATTCAATTCATGATTCAATTCATTATTCAATTCATTATTCAATTCATGATTCAATTCATGATTCATGATTCATGATTCGATTTATGATTCAATTCATGATTCATGATTCAATTCATTATTCATGATTCGATTCGTGATTCAAGATTCATGATTCAATTCATGATTCGACTCATATTTCATGCTTTAATTGATGATTCATGATTCAATTCATGATTCAATTCATGATTCATGATTCAATTCATGATTCATTCATAATTCATGATTCAATTCATGATTCAATTTATGATTCATGATCCATGATTCGATTCATGATCCATGATTTGACTCATGATTCATGATTCGACTCATGATTCATGATTCGACTCATATTTCATGATTTGATTCATGATTCAATTCATGATTCATGATTCGATTCATGATTCAAGATTCATGATTCAATTCATGTTTAATGATTCAATTCATGATTCAATTCAGAATTCATGATTCAATTCATGATTCAATTCATGATTAATGAATCATGATTCAATTCATGATTTGTGATTCATGATTCAATTCATGATTCATGAGTCATGATTCAATTCATGATTCATGAGTCATGATTCAATTCATGATTCATGATTCAATTCATGATTCATGATTCAATTCATGATTCATGATTTAATTCATGATTCATGATTCATGATTCGACTCATGATTTATTAGTAAATTCATGATTCATGATTCATGATTCAATTTATGATTCATGATTCATTTCATAATTCATGATTTATGATTCAATTCATGATTCAATTCATTATTCAATTCATGATTCATGATTCAATTCATGATTCATGATTCGATTCATGATTCAATTCATGATTCAATTCATTATTCATGATTCGATTCGTGATTCAATTCATTATTCAATTCATGATTCATGATTCAATTCATGATTCATGATTCGATTCATGATTCAATTCATGATTCATGATTCAATTCATTATTCATGATTCGATTCGTGATTCAAGATTCATGATTCAATTCATGATTCATGATTCGACTCATATTTCATGCTTTAATTGATGATTCATGATTCAATTCATGATTCAATTCATGATTCAATTCATGATTCATGATTCAATTCATGATTCATTCATAATTCATGATTCAATTCATGATTCAATTTATGATTCATGATTCAATTCCTGATTCAATTTATGATTCATGATTTGACTCATGATTCATGATTCGACTCATGATTCATGATTCGACTCATATTTCATGCTTTGATTCATGATTCAATTCATGATTCAATTCATGATTCAATTCATGATTCATGATTCAATTTATGATTCATTCATGATTCATGATTCAATTCATGATTCAATTTATGATTCATGATTCATGATTCGATTCATGATTCATGATTTGACTCATGATTCATGATTTGACTCATGATTCATGATTCGACTCATGATTCATGATTCGATTCATGATTCATGATTCATGATTAGATTCATGATTCATGATTCGATTCATGATTCGATTCATGATTAGATTCATGATTCATGATTCGACTCATGATTCATGATTCGATTCATGATTCATGATTAGATTCATGATTCATGATTAGATTCATGATTCATGATTAGATTCATGATTCATGATTCAATTCATGATTCAATTCATGATTCTTGATTCAATTCATGATTCATGATTCAATTTATGATTCATGATTCGATGCTTGATTTATGAATTAATTTATGATTCAATTCATGATTCAATTCATGATTCTATTTATGATTTATGATTCAATTCATGATTCGATTAATGATTCATGATTCATGATTCATGATTCATGATTCATGATTCGATTCATGATTCATGATTCATGATTCATGATACATGATTCATGATTCAATTCATGATTCATGATTCATGATTTAATTCATGATTCATGATTCATGATTTAATTCATGATTCATAATTTATGTTTCGATTCATGATTCAGTTCATGATTCAATTCATGATTCATGATTCATGATTCAATTTATGATTCATGATTCGATTCTTGATTCATGATTCGATTCATGATTCAATTCATGATTTATGATTCATGATTCAATTCATGATTCATGATTAGATTAATGATTCATGATTTGATTCATGATTCAATTCCTGATTCATGATTCACATCATGATTCAATATTCATGATTCAATTCATGATTTATGATTCATGATTCGACTCATGATTCATGATTCAATTCATGATTTTCTGATTCATGATTCAATTCATGATTCTTGATTCGATTCATGATTCATAATATGATTCATGATTCGAATCATGATTCATTATTCAATTCATGATTCAAGTCATGATTCATGATTCAATTCATGATTCATGATTTTATTCTTGATTCATGGTATAATTTATGATTTAATTTATGATTCAATTCATGATTTGTGATTCATGATTCTATTTATGATTCATTATTCAATTCATGATTCGATTCATGATTCATGATTCAATTCATGTTTCATGATTCATAATTCAATTCATGATTCATGATTCATGATTCAATTCATGATTCATGATTCAATTCATGATTCATGATTCATGATTCAATTTTTGATTCGATTCATGATTCATGATTTGATTCATGTTTTATAATTCAATTCATGATTCATGATCCGATTTATGATTCATGATTCGAATCATGATTCGATTCATGATTCATGATTCAATTCATGATTCAATTCAGAATTCATGATTCAATTCATGATTCAATTCATGATTAATGAATCATGATTCAATTCATGATTTGTGATTCATGATTCAATTCATGATTCATGAGTCATGATTCATTTCATGATTCATGATTCAATTCATGATTCAATTCAGAATTCATAATTCAATTCATGATTCAATTCATGATTAATGAATCATGATTCAATTCATGATTTGTGATTCATGATTCAATTCATGATTTATGAGTCATGATTCAATTCATGATTCATGATTCAATTCATGATTCAATTCATGATTCATGATTCAATTCATGATTCATGATTCAATTCATGATTCATGGTTTAATTCATGATTCATGATTCATGATTCGACTCATGATTCATTAGTAAATTCATGATTCATGATTCATGATTCAATTTATGATTCATGATTCATTTCATAATTCATGATTCATGATTCAATTCATGATTCAATTAATGATTCAATTCATGATTCATGATTCAATAAATGATTCAATTCATGATTCATGATTCAATTCATGATTCATGATTCGATTCATGATTCGATTCATGATTCATGATTCGATTCATGATTCAATTCATGATTCTTGATTCATTTCATGATTAGATTCGTGATTCAAGATTCATGATTTAAGATTCATGATTCAATTCATGATTCATGATTCGATTCATGATTCATAATATGATTCATGATTCGAATCATTATTCATGATTCAATTCATGATTCAATTCATGATTCTTGATTCATTTCATGATTAGATTCGTGATTCAAGATTCATGATTTAAGATTCATGATTCAATTCATGATTCATGATTCGACTCATATTTCATGCTTCAATTCATGATTCATGATTCAATTCATGATTCAATTCATGATTCATGATTCAATTCATGATTCATTCATAATTCATGATTCAATTCATGATTCATGATTCGATTAATGATTCATGATTCGACTCATGATTCATGATTCGACTCATATTTCATGCTTCAATTCATGATTCATGATTCAATTCATGATTCATGATTCGACTCATATTTCATGCTTCAATTCATGATTCATGATTCAATTCATGATTCAATTCATGATTCATGATTCAATTCATGATTCAATTTATGATTCGATTCATGATTCATGATTCATGATTCGACTCATGATTCATGATTCGACTCATGATTCATGATTCGATTCATGATTCGATTCATGATTCGATTCATGATTCATGATTCATGATTTGATTCATGATTCGACTCATGATTCATGATTCGATTCATGATTCAATTCATGATTTATGATTCATGATTCGACTCATGATTCATGATTCAATTCATGATTTTCTGATTCATGATTCAATTCATGATTCTTGATTCGATTCATGATTCATAATATGATTCATGATTCGAATCATGATTCATTATTCAATTCATGATTCAAGTCATGATTCATGATTCAATTTGTGATTCATGATTCAATTCATGATTCATGATTTGATTCTTGATTCATGATTCAATTTATGATTTAATTTATGATTCAATTCATGATTTGTGATTCATGATTCTATTTATGATTTATGATTCAACTAATGATTTGATTCATGATTCAATTCATGATTCATGATTCGATTCATGATTCAATTCATGATTCATGATTCAATTCATGTTTCATGATTCATGATTCAATTCATGATTCATGATTCATGATTCAATTCATGTTTCATGATTCATGATTCAATTCATGATTCATGATTCAATTTATGATTCGATTCATGATTCATGATTTGATTCTTTTTTTATGATTCAATTCATGATTCATGATCCGATTTATGATTCATGATTCGATTCATGATTCGAATCATGATTCGATTCATGATTCATGATTCAATTCATGATTCAATTCAGAATTCATGATTCAATTCATGATTCAATTCATGATTCAATTCATGATTAATGAATCATGATTCAATTCATGATTTGTGATTCATGATTCAATTCATGATTCATGAGTCATGATTCAATTCATGATTCATGATTCAATTCATGATTCAATTCAGAATTCAGAATTCAATTCATGATTCAATTCATGATTAATGAATCATGATTCAATTCATGATTTGTGATTCATGATTCAATTCATGATTTATGAGTCATGATTCAATTCATGATTCATGATTCATGATTCAATTCATGATTCATGATTCGATTAATGATTCATGATTCAATTCATGATTCATGGTTTAATTCATGATTCATGATTCATGATTCGACTCATGATTCATTAGTAAATTCATGATTCATGATTCATGATTTAATTCATGATTCATGATTCAATTCATGGTTCATGATTCATGATTCATGATTCAATTTATGATTCATGATTCATTTCATAATTCATGATTCATGATTCAATTCATGATTCAATTCATGATTCAATTCATGATTCATGATTCAATTAATGATTCAATTCATGATTCATGATTCAATTCATGATTCATTCATAATTCATGATTCAATTCATGATTCGATTCATGATTCGATTCATGATTCAATTCATGATTCATGATTCATTCATAATTCATGATTCAATTCATGATTTGACTCATGATTCATGATTCGACTCATGATTCATGATTCGACTCATGATTCATGATTCGACTCATGATTCATGATTCATAATATGATTCATGATTCGAATCATTATTCATGATTCAATTCATGATTCAATTCATGATTCTTGATTCATTTCATGATTAGATTCGTGATTCAAGATTCATGATTTAAGATTCATGATTCAATTCATGATTCATGATTCGACTCATATTTCATGCTTCAATTCATGATTCATGATTCAATTCATGATTCAATTCATGATTCATGATTCAATTCATGATTCAATTCATGATTCGATTCATGATTCATGATTCGATTCATGATTTGACTCATGATTCATGATTCGACTCATGATTCATGATTCGATTCATGATTCATGATTTGACTCATGATTCATGATTCGACTCATGATTAATGATTCGATTCATGATTCATAATATGATTCATGATTCGAATCATTATTCATGATTCAATTCATGATTCTTGATTCGGTTCATGATTCATAATTCAATTCATGATTTAATTCATTATTCATGATTCGATTCATGATTCATGATTCAATTCATGATTTATGATTCATGATTCATGATTCGATTCATGTTTAATGATTCAATTCATGATTCAATTCAGAATTCATGATTCAATTCATGATTCAATTCATGATTAATGAATCATGATTCAATTCATGATTTGTGATTCATGATTCAATTCATGATTAATGAATCATGATTCAATTCATGATTTGTGATTCATGATTCAATTCATGATTCATGAGTCATGATTCAATTCATGATTCATGATTCAATTCAAGATTCATGATTCGATTAATGATTCATGATTCAATTCATGATTCATGATTTAATTCATGATTCATGATTCATGATTCATGATTCGACTCATGATTCATTAGTAAATTCATGATTCATGATTCAATTTATGATTCATGATTCATTTCATAATTCATGATTTATGATTCAATTCATGATTCGATTCAATTCATGATTCGTGATTCATGATTCATGATTCGATTCATGATTCAATTCATGATTCATGATTCAATTCATTATTCATGATTCGATTCGCGATTCAAGATTCATGATTCAATTCATGATTCATGATTCGACTCATATTTCATGCTTTAATTGATGATTCATGATTCAATTCATGATTCAATTCATGATTCAATTCATGATTCATGATTCAATTCATGATTCAATTCATGATTCAATTCATGATTCATGATTCAATTCATGATTCATTCATAATTCATGATTCAATTCATGATTCAATTTATGATTCATGATTCGATTCATGATCCATGATTTGACTCATGATTCATGATTTGACTCATGATTCATGATTCGACTCATATTTCATGATTTGATTCCTTATTCGATTCATGATTCATTTCATGATTCATGATTCATGATTTATGATTTAATTCATGATTCATGGACCAATTCATGATTCATGATTCGATTCATGATTCATGATTTGATTCATGATTCGACTCATGATTCATGATTCGGTTCATGATTCATAATTCAATTCATGATTTATGATTCATGATTCAATTCATGATTCATGATTCATGATTCGATTCATTATTCATGATTCGATTCATGATTCAAGATTCATTATTCAATTCATGATTTATGATTCATGATTCAATTCATGATTCATGATTCAATTTATGATTCATGATTCGATGCTTGATTTATGAATTAATTTATGATTCAATTCATGATTCAATTCATGATTCTATTTATGATTTATGATTCAATTCATGATTCGATTCATGATTCATGATTCATGATTCATGATTCGATTCATGATTCGATTCATGATTCATGATTCGATTCATGATTCATGATTCATGATTCAATTCATGATTCATGATTTAATTCATGATTCATGATTTAATTCATGATTCATAATTTATGTTTCGATTCATGATTCATGATTTAATTCATGATTCATAATTTATGTTTCGATTCATGATTCAGTTCATGATTCAATTCATGATTCATGATTCATGATTCAATTTATGATTCATGATTCGATTCTTGATTCATGATTCGATTCATGATTCAATTCATGATTTATGATTCATGATTCAATTCATGATTCATGATTAGATTAATGATTCATGATTTGATTCATGATTCAATTCCTGATTCATGATTCACATCATGATTCAATATTCATGATTCAATTCATGATTTATGATTCATGATTCGACTCATGATTCATGATTCAATTCATGATTTTCTGATTCATGATTCAATTCATGATTCTTGATTCGATTCATGATTCATAATATGATTCATGATTCGAATCATGATTCATTATTCAATTCATGATTCAAGTCATGATTCATGATTCAATTCATGATTCATGATTCAACTAATGATTCGATTCATGATTCAATTCATGATTCATGATTCGATTCATGATTCATGATTCATGATTCAATTCATGTTTCATGATTCATGATTCAATTCATGATTCATGATTCGACTCATATTTCATGCTTCAATTCATGATTCATGATTCAATTCATGATTCAATTCATGATTCATGATTCAATTCATGATTCATTCATAATTCATGATTCAATTCATGATTCATGATTCGATTAATGATTCATGATTCGACTCATGATTCATGATTCGACTCATATTTCATGCTTCAATTCATGATTCATGATTCAATTCATGATTCAATTCATGATTCATGATTCGACTCATATTTCATGCTTCAATTCATGATTCATGATTCAATTCATGATTCAATTCATGATTCATGATTCAATTCATGATTCAATTCATGATTCGATTCATGATTCATGATTCGATTCATGATTTGACTCATGATTCATGATTCGACTCATGATTCATGATTCGATTCATGATTTGACTCATGATTCATGATTCGACTCATGATTCATGATTCGATTCATGATTCATGATTTGACTCATGATTCATGATTCGACTCATGATTAATGATTCGATTCATGATTCATAATATGATTCATGATTCGAATCATTATTCATGATTCAATTCATGATTCTTGATTCGGTTCATGATTCATAATTCAATTCATGATTTAATTCATTATTCATGATTCGATTCATGATTCAAGATTCATGATTCAATTCATGATTTATGATTCATGATTCATGATTCGATTCATGTTTAATGATTCAATTCATGATTCAATTCAGAATTCATGATTCAATTCATGATTCAATTCATGATTAATGAATCATGATTCAATTCATGATTTGTGATTCACGATTCAATTCATGATTCATGAGTCATGATTCAATTCATGAGTCATGATTCAATTCATGATTCATGATTCAATTCAAGATTCATGATTCGATTAATGATTCATGATTTAATTCATGATTCATGATTCATGATTCGACTCATGATTCATTAGTAAATTCATGATTCATGATTCAATTTATGATTCATGATTCATTTCATAATTCATGATTTATGATTCAATTCATGATTCAATTCATTATTCAATTCATGATTCATGATTCATGATTCGATTCATGATTCAATTCATGATTCATGATTCAATTCATTATTCATGATTCGATTCGTGATTCAAGATTCATGATTCAATTCATGATTCATGATTCGACTCATATTTCATGCTTTAATTGATGATTCATGATTCAATTCATGATTCAATTCATGATTCAATTCATGATTCATGATTCAATTCATGATTCATTCATAATTCATGATTCAATTCATGATTCATTCATAATTCATGATTCAATTCATGATTCAATTTATGATTCATGATTCGATTCATGATCCATGATTTGACTCATGATTCATGATTTGACTCATGATTCATGATTCGACTCATATTTCATGATTTGATTCATGATTCAATTCATGATTCAATTCATGATTCATGATTCAATTTATGATTCATTCATAATTCATGATTCAATTCATGATTCAATTTATGATTCATGATTCGATTCATGATTCATGATTTGATTCATGATTCGACTCATGATTCATGATTCGGTTCATGATTCATAATTCAATTCATGATTTATGATTCATGATTCAATTCATGATTCATGATTCATGATTCGATTCATTATTCATGATTCGATTCATGATTCAAGATTCATGATTCAATTCATGATTTATGATTCATGATTCAATTCATGATTCATGATTCAATTTATGATTCATGATTCGATGCTTGATTTATGATTCAATTCATGATTCAATTCATGATTCTATTTATGATTTATGATTCAATTCATGATTCGATTAATGATTCATGATTCATGATTCATGATTCATGATTCGATTCATGATTCGATTCATGATTCATGATTCGATTCATGATTCATGATTCATGATTCATGATTCATGATTCATGATACATGATTCATGATTCAATTCATGATTCATGATTTAATTCATGATTCATAATTTATGTTTCGATTCATGATTCAGTTCATGATTCAATTCATGATTCATGATTTAATTTATGATTCATGATTCGATTCTTGATTCATGATTCGATTCATGATTCAATTCATGATTTATGATTCATGATTCAATTCATGATTCATGATTAGATTAATGATTCATGATTTGATTCATGATTCAATTCCTGATTCATGATTCACATCATGATTCAATATTCATGATTCAATTCATGATTTATGATTCATCATTCGACTCATGATTCATGATTCAATTCATGATTTTCTGATTCATGATTCAATTCATGATTCTTGATTCGATTCATGATTCATAATATGATTCATGATTCGAATCATGATTCATTATTCAATTCATGATTCAAGTCATGATTCATGATTCAATTCATGATTCATGATTTGATTCTTGATTCATGGTATAATTTATGATTTAATTTATGATTCAATTCATGATTTGTGATTCATGATTCTATTTATGATTTATGATTCAACTAATGATTCGATTCATGATTCAATTCATGATTCATGATTCGATTCATGATTCATGATTCAATTCATGTTTCATGATTCATAATTCAATTCATGATTCATGATTCATGATTCAATTCATGTTTCATTATTCATGATTCAATTCATGATTCATGATTCATGATTCAATTTATGATTCGATTCATGATTTGATTCATGTTTTATGATTCAATTCATGATTCATGATCCGATTTATGATTCATGATTCGAATCATGATTCGATTCATGATTCATGATTCAATTCATGATTCATGATTCAATTCATGATTCAAT
Organism: Mixophyes australis; assembly: GCA_036250195.1. Classification (NCBI taxonomy): domain Eukaryota; kingdom Metazoa; phylum Chordata; class Amphibia; order Anura; family Limnodynastidae; genus Mixophyes; species Mixophyes australis. Next base: position 89,874,831 of record JAVHZZ010000012.1, read on the forward strand.
TCAGAATTCATGATTCAATTCATGATTCAATTCATGATTAATGAATCATGATTCAATTCATGATTTGTGATTCATGATTCAATTCATGATTCATGAGTCATGATTCAATTCATGATTCATGATTCAATTCATGATTCAATTCAGAATTCATAATTCAATTCATGATTCAATTCATGATTAATGAATCATGATTCAATTCATGATTTGTGATTCATGATTCAATTCAGAATTCATAATTCAATTCATGATTCAATTCATGATTAATGAATCATGATTCAATTCATGATTTGTGATTCATGATTCAATTCATGATTTATGAGTCATGATTCAATTCATGATTCATGATTCAATTCATGATTCATGATTCAATTCATGATTCATGATTCAATTCATGATTCATGATTCGATTAATGATTCATGATTCAATTCATGATTCATGGTTTAATTCATGATTCATGATTCGACTCATGATTCATTAGTAAATTCATGATTCATGATTCATGATTCAATTTATGATTCATGATTCATTTCATAATTCATGATTCATGATTCAATTCATGATTCAATTAATGATTCAATTCATGATTCATGATTCAATTCATGATTCATGATTCAATTCATGATTCATAATTCAATTCATGATTCATTCATAATTCATGATTCAATTCATGATTCGATTCATGATTCGATTCATGATTCATGATTCGATTCATGATTCAATTCATGATTCTTGATTCATTTCATGATTAGATTCGTGATTCAAGATTCATGATTTAAGATTCATGATTCAATTCATGATTCATGATTCGATTCATGATTCATAATATGATTCATGATTCGAAATATGATTCATGATTCGAATCATTATTCATGATTCAATTCATGATTTAATTCATGATTCTTGATTCATTTCATGATTAGATTCGTGATTCAAGATTCATGATTTAAGATTCATGATTCAATTCATGATTCATGATTCGACTCATATTTCATGCTTCAATTCATGATTCATGATTCAATTCATGATTCAATTCATGATTCATGATTCAATTCATGATTCATTCATAATTCATGATTCAATTCATGATTCATGATTCGATTAATGATTCATGATTCGACTCATGATTCATGATTCGACTCATGATTCATGATTCGACTCATATTTCATGCTTCAATTCATGATTCATGATTCAATTCATGATTCAATTCATGATTCATGATTCAATTCATGATTCAATTCATGATTCGATTCATGATTCATGATTCGATTCATGATTTGACTCATGATTCATGATTCGACTCATGATTCATGATTCGATTCATGATTCATGATTCGAATCATGATTTGACTCATGATTCATGATTCATAATATGATTCATGATTCGAATCATTATTCATGATTCAATTCATGATTTATGATTCATGATTCGACTCATGATTCATGATTCAATTCATGATTTTCTGATTCATGATTCAATTCATGATTCTTGATTCGATTCATGATTCATAATATGATTCATGATTCGAATCATGATTCATTATTCAATTCATGATTCAAGTCATGATTCATGATTCAAGTCATGATTCATGATTCAATTCATGATTCATGATTTGATTCTTGATTCATGATTCAATTTATGATTTAATTTATGATTCAATTCATGATTTGTGATTCATGATTCTATTTATGATTTATGATTCAACTAATGATTCGATTCATGATTCAATTCATGATTCATGATTCGATTCATGATTCAATTCATGATTCATGATTCAATTCATGTTTCATGATTCATGATTCAATTCATGATTCATGATTCAATTCATGATTCATGATTCATGATTCAATTCATGATTCATGATTCAATTTATGATTCGATTCATGATTCATGATTTGATTCTTTTTTTATGATTCAATTCATGATTCATGATCCGATTTATGATTCATGATTCGATTCATGATTCGAATCATGATTCGATTCATGATTCATGATTCAATTCATGATTCAATTCAGAATTCATGATTCAATTCATGATTCAATTCATGATTTGTGATTCATGATTCAATTCATGATTCATGAGTCATGATTCAATTCATGATTCATGATTCATGATTCAATTCATGATTCAATTCAGAATTCAGAATTCGATTCATGATTCAATTCATGATTAATGAATCATGATTCAATTCATGATTTGTGATTCATGATTCAATTCATGATTTATGAGTCATGATTCAATTCATGATTCATGATTCATGATTCAATTCATGATTCATGATTCGATTAATGATTCATGATTCAATTCATGATTCATGGTTTAATTCATGATTCATGATTCATGATTCGACTCATGATTCATTAGTAAATTCATGATTCATTTCATGATTCATGATTCATGACTCAAATCATGATTCATTTAATGATTTAGGATTCAATTCATGATTCATGATTCGATTTATGATTCATGATTCAATTCATGATTCAATTCATTATTCATGATTCGATTCATGATTCAAGATTCATGATTCAATTAATGATTTATGATTCATGATTCGACTCATGATTCATGATTCAATTCATGATTTATGATTCATGATTCGACTCATGATTCATGATTCAATTCATGATTCGATTCATGTTTCATTATTCAATTCATGATTCAATTCAGAATTCATAATTCGGTTCATGATTCAATTCATGATTTGTGATTCATGATTCAATTCATGATTAATGATTCGATTAATGATTCATGATTCATAATTTGACTCATGACTCATGAGTCAATTCATGATTTAATTCATGATTCATGATTCATTTCATAATTCATGATTCATGATTCAATTCATGATTCATGATTCATGATTCAATTTATGGTTCATGATTCATGATTCATGATTCAATTTATGATTCATGATTCTTTTCATAATTCATGATTCAATTCATGATTCAATTCATGATTCATGATTCAATTAATGATTCATGATTCATGATTCATGATTTGATTCATAATTTGTGATTCATGATTCAATTCATGATTCATGATTCGATTCATGATTCATAATATGATTCATTATTCGAATCATGATTCATGATTCAATTCATGATTTGTGATTCATGATTCAATTCATGATTCATGATTCGATTCATGATTCATAATATGATTCATTATTCGAATCATGATTCATGATTCAATTCATGATTCAATTCATGATTCATGATTCAATGCTTGATTCATGATTCAATTTATGATGCAATTCATGATTCATGATTTGTGATTCATGATTCATGATTCAATTTATGATTCATGATTCATTTCATAATTCATGATTCATGATTCAATTCATGATTTAATTAATGATTTATGATTCAATTAATGATTCATAATTCATGATTCATGATTCAATTCATGATTCATGATTCAATTCATGATTCATGATTCAATTCATGATTCGACTCATATTTAATGCTTCAATTCATGATTCATGATTCAATTCATGATTCATGATTCAATTTATGATTCAATTTATGATTCATGATTCGATTCATGATTTATGATTCGACTCATGATTCATGATTCAATTCATGATTCGTGATTCATGATTCAATTCATGATTTGTGATTCATGATTCAATTCATGATTCATGATTCGATTCATGATTCATAATATGATTCATGATTCATAATGATTCATGATTCGAATCATGATTCAATTCATGATTCGAATCATGATTCAATTCATGATTCATGATTCGATGCTTGATTCATGATTCAATTTATGATTCAATTCATGATTTGTGATTCATGATTCTATTTATGATTCATGATTCAATTCATGATTCATGATTCGATTCATGATTCATGATTCGATTCATGATTCATGATTCGATTCATGATTCATGATTCGATTCATGATTCATGATTCGATTCATGATTCATGATTCATGAATCAATTCATGATTCATAAATCGATTCATGATTCGATTCATGATTCATGATTCAGTTTATGATTCATGATTCGATTCATGATTCGATTCATGATTCAAGATTCATGATTCAATTTATGATTTATGATTCATGATTCGACTCATGATTCATGATTCAATTCATGATTCATGATTCATGATTCAATTCATGATTTGTGATTCATGATTCAATTCATGATTCATGATTCGAATCATTATTCATGATTCAATTCATGATTCAATTAATGATTCAATTCATGATTCAATTAATGATTCATGATTCAATTCATGATTCATGATTCGATTCATGATTCATGATTCGATGCTTGATTCATGATTCAATTTATGATTCAATTCATGATTTGTGATTCATGATTCTATTTATAATTCATGATTCAATTAATGATTCATGATTCGATTCATGATTCGATTTATAATTCAATTCATGATTCATGATTCAATTCATGATTCATGATTCAATTTATGATTCATGATTCAATTCATGATTCATGATTCGATTCATGACTCAAGAATTATGATTCAATTTATGATTTATGATTCATGATTCGTCTCATGATTCAATTCATGATTCATGATTCAATTCATGATTCATGATTCATGATTCGATTCATGATTAATGATTCAATTCATGATTCGATTCGTGATTCGATTCATGATTCATGATTCAATTCATGATTCATGATTCGATTCATGATTCGATTCATGATTCATGATTCGATTCATGATTTATGATTCGATTCATGATTCATGATTTGATTCATGATTCATGTTTTATGATTCAATTCATGATTCATGATCCGATTTATGATTCATGATTCATGATTCAAATCATGATTCATTTCATGATTTAGGATTCAATTCATGATTCATGATTCATGATTCGATTCAGAATTCATAATTCGGTTCATGATTCAATTCATGATTTGTGATTCATGATTCAATTCATGATAAATGATTCGATTAATGATTCATGATTCATAATTTGACTCATGACTCATGAGTCAATTCATGATTTAATTCATGATTCATGATTCATTTCATAATTCATGATTCATGATTCAATTCATGATTCATGATTCAATTTATGGTTCATGATTCATGATTCATGATTCAATTTATGATTCATGATTCTTTTCATAATTCATGATTCATGATTCAATTCATGATTCATGATTCAATTCATGATACAATTCATGATTCATTTTATGATTCATGATTCAATTCATGATTCAATTCATGATTAATGATTCATTTAATGATTCATGATTCATGATTCAATTCATGTTTTATGATTCAATTCATGATTCATGATTCATGATCCGATTTATGATTCATGATTCAATTCATGATTCATGATTCATGATTCGATTTATGATTCATGATTCGATTCATGATTCATGATTCGATTCATGATTCATGATTCGATTCATGAATCATGATTCGATTCATGAATCATGATTCGATTCATGAATCATGATTCGATTCATGAATCATGATTCGATTCATGATTTAATTCATTATTCATGATTCGATTCATGATTCAAGATTCATGATTAAATTCATGATTCATGATTCAATTCATGATTCATGATTCAATTCATGATTCAATTCAGAATTCATGATTCAATTCATGATTCATTTCATGATTCATGATTTAAATCATGATTTATGATTTGATTCATGATTCAATTCATGATTCATGATTTATGATTTAATTCATGATTCAATTCATAGATCATGATTCAATTCATGATTCATGATTCATGATTCCATTTTTCGATTCATGATTCATTTCATAATTCATGATTCAAGATTCATGATTTGATTAATGATTCATGATTCATGATTTGATTAATGATTCGATTCATGATTCGATTCATGATTCAATTCATGATTCATGATTCGTGATTCGATTCATGATTCGTGATTCAATTCATGATTCATGATTCAATTCATGATTCATGATTCGATTAATGATTCATGATTCGATTCATGATTCATGATTCAATTCATGATTCATGATTCATGATTCATGATTCAATTCATGATTCAATACATAATTCATGATTAAATTCATGATTCATGATTCATTTTATGATTCATGATTCGATTCATGATTCATGATTCAATTCATGATTCATGATTCATGATTCATGATTCAATTCATGATTAATTTCATGATTCATGATTCAATTCATGATTCATGATTCATGATTCAATTCATGATTTGTGATTCATGATTCAATTCATGATTCATGATTCGATTCATGATTCAATTCATGATTCAATACATAATTCATGATTAAATTCCTGATTCATGATTCATTTTATGATTCATGATTCGATTCTTGATTCATGATTCAATTCATGATTCATGATTCATGATTCATGATTCAATTCATGATTAATTTCATGATTCATGATTCAATTCATGATTCATGATTCATGATTCAATTCATGATTCATGATTCAATTCATAATTCATGATTCATGATTCAATTCATGATTCATGATTCAATTCATGATTCAATTCATGATTCATGATTCATTTCATGATTCATGATTCAATTTTTGATTCAATTTATGATTCGATTCATGATTCATGATCCGATTTTATGATTCATGATTCATGATTCGATTCATGATTCGATTCATGATTCATGATTCGATTCATGATTAATGATTCCATTCATGATTCCATTCATGATTCATGATTCGATTCATGATTAATGATTCCATTCATGATTCCATTCATGAATCATGATTCGATTCATGAATCATGATTCGATTAATGATTCATGATTCGGTTCATGATTCATAATTCAATTCATGATTTAATTCATTATTCATGATTCAAGATTCATGATTCGATTCATGATTCGATTCATGATTCATGATTCAATTCATGATTCAAGATTCATGATTCAATTCATGATTTATGATTCATGATTCATGATTCGATTCATGTTTCATGATTCAATTCATGATTCAATTCAGAATTCATGATTCAATTCATGATTCAATTCATGATTCAATTCATGATTAATGAATCATGATTCAATTCATGATTTGTGATTCATGATTCATGAGTCATGATTCAATTCATGATTCAATTCAAGATTCATGATTCGATTAATGATTCATGATTCAATTTATGATTCATGATTCATGATTCAATACATGATTCATGATTTAATTCATGATTCATGATTCATGATTCGACTTATGATTCATTAGTAAATTCATGATTTATGATTCATGATTCGAATCATGATTCAATTCATGATTCATGATTCATGATTCAATTCATGATTTGTGATTCATGATTCAATTCATGATTCTTGATTCGATTCATGATTCATGATTCATAATTCAATTCATGATTCAAGATTCATGATTCGACTCATGATTCATGATTCAATTCATGATTCGATTCATGTTTCATGATTCAATTCATGATTCGATTCATGTTTCATGATTCAATTCATGATTCAATTCAGAATTCATGATTCAATTCAAGATTTATGATTCAATTCATGATTTCTGATTCATGATTCAATTCATGATTCATGATTCATGATTCATGATTCAATTCATGATTCATGATTCATGATTCAATTCATGATACAATTCATGATTCATTTTATGATTCATGATTCAATTCATGATTCATGATTCAATTCATGATTCAATTCATGATTAATGATTCATTTAATGATTCATGATTCATGATTCAATTTATGATTCAATTTATGATTCGATCATGATTCACGATTCAATTCATGATTCGATTCATGTTTTATGATTCAATTCATGATTCATGATCCGATTTATGATTCATGATTCGATTCATGATTCATGATTCGATTCATGATTCATGATTTGATTAATGATTCATAATTCCATTCATGATTCAATTCATGATTCATGATTCAATTCATGATTCATGATTCGATTTATGATTCATGATTCGATTTATGATTCATGATTCGATTTATGATTCATGATTCGATTCATGATTCATGATTCGATTCATGAATCATGATTCGATTAATGATTCATAATTCAATTCATGATTTAATTCATTATTCATGATTCGATTCATGATTTAAGATTCATGATTAAATTCATGATTCATGATTCAATTCATGATTCATTTCATGATTCATGATTCATGATTTAAATCATGATTTATGATTTGATTCATGATTCATGATTCAATTCATGATTCATGATTTATGATTTAATTCATGATTCAATTCATAGATCATGATTCAATTCATGATTCATGATTCATGATTCATGATTCCATTTTTCGATTCATGATTCATTTCATAATTCATGATTCAAGATTCAATTCTTGATTCATGATTCAATTAATGATTCATGATTCAATTAATGATTCATGATTCATGATTTGATTAATGATTCGATTCATGATTCATAATTCAATTCATGATTCATTTTATGATTCATGATTCGATTCATGATTCATGATTCAATTCATGATTCATGATTCAATTCATGATTCAATTCATGATTCAATTCATGATTCATGATTCAATTCATGATTCAATTCATGATTCAATTCATGATTCATTTCATGATTCATTTCATGATTCAATTCATGATTCAATTCATGATTCATGATTCAATTCATGATTCATGATTCAATTCATAATTCATGATTCATGATTCAATTCATAATTCATGATTCATGATTCATTTCATGATTCAATTCATGATTCATTTCATGATTCATGATTCAATTCATGATTCATGATTCAATTCATGATTCATGATTCATGATTCAATTCATGATTTGTGATTCATGATTCAATTCATGATTCTTGATTCGATTCATGATTCATGATTCATAATTCAATTCATGATTTAATTCATTATTCAAGATTTGATTCATGATTCAAGATTCATGATTCAATTCATGATTCAAGATTCATGATTCGACTCATGATTCATGATTCAATTCATGATTCGATTCATGTTTCATGATTCAATTCATGATTCGATTCATGTTTCATGATTCAATTCATGATTCAATTCAGAATTCATGATTCAATTCAAGATTTATGATTCAATTCATGATTTCTGATTCATGATTCAATTCATGATTCATGATTCATGATTCATGATTCAATTCATGATTCATGATTCATGATTCATGATTCAATTCATGATACAATTCATGATTCATTTTATGATTCATGATTCAATTCATGATTCATGATTCAATTCATGATTCAATTCATGATTAATGATTCATTTAATGATTCATGATTCATGATTCAATTTATGATTCAATTTATGATTCGATCATGATTCACGATTCAATTCATGATTCGATTCATGTTTTATGATTCAATTCATGATTCATGATCCGATTTATGATTCATGATTCGATTCATGATTCGATTCATGATTCATGATTTGATTAATGATTCATAATTCCATTCATGATTCAATTCATGATTCATGATTCGATTTATGATTCATGATTCGATTTATGATTCATGATTCGATTTATGATTCATGATTCGATTTATGATTCATGATTCGATTTATGATTCATGATTCGATTCATGATTCATGATTCGATTCATGATTCATGATTCGATTCATGAATCATGATTCGATTCATGAATCATGATTCGATTCATGAATCATGATTCGATTCATGATTCATAATTCAATTCATGATTTAATTCATTATTCATGATTCGATTCATGATTTAAGATTCATGATTAAATTCATGATTCATGATTCAATTCATGATTCATTTCATGATTCATGATTCATGATTCAATTCATGATTCATTTCATGATTCATGATTCAATTCATGATTCATGATTCAATTCATGATTCAATTCATGATTCAATTCATGATTCATGATTCAATTTATGATTCGATTCATGATTCATGATCCGATTTATGATTCATGATTCATGATTCGATTCATGATTCATGATTCGATTCATGATTTGATTCATGATTCATGATTCAATTCATGATTCATGATTTATGATTTAATTCATGATTCAATTCATAGATCATGATTCAATTCATGATTCATGATTCAAGATTCAATTCTTGATTCATGATTCAATTAATGATTCATGATTCATGATTCAATTAATGATTCATGATTCGATTCATGATTCATGATTCAATTCATGATTCAATTCATGATTCATTTCATGATTCATTTCATGATTCAATTCATGATTCAATTCATGATTCATGATTCAATTCATGATTCATGATTCAATTCATAATTCATGATTCATGATTCAATTCATAATTCATGATTCATGATTCAATTCATGATTCATTTCATGATTCAATTCATGATTCATTTCATGATTCATGATTCAATTCATGATTCATGATTCATGATTTGATTCATGATTGAATTCATGATTCATGATTGAATTCATGATTCAATTCATGATTCATTTCATGATTCATGATTCAATTTTTGATTCAATTCATGATTCATTTCATGATTCATGATTCAATTTTTGATTCAATTTATGATTCGATTCATGATTCATGATTCAATTTTTGATTCAATTTATGATTCGATTCATGATTCATGATCCGATTTATGATTCGATTCATGATTCATGATTCGATTCATGATTCATGATTCAATTCATGATTCATGATTTAAATCATGATTTATGATTTGATTCATGATTCATGATTCAATTCATGATTCATGATTTATAATTTAATTCATGATTCAATTCATAGATCATGATTCAATTCATGATTCATGATTCATGATTCCATTTTTCGATTCATGATTCATTTCATGATTCAAGATTCAATTCATGATTCATGATTCAATTAATGATTCATGATTCATGATTCATGATTTGATTAATGATTCGATTCATGATTCATGATTTGATTAATGATTCGATTAATGATTCATGATTCGATTCATGATTCAATTCATGATTCAATACATAATTCATGATTAAATTCATGATTCATGATTCATTTTATGATTCATGATTCGATTCATGATTCATGATTCAATTCATGATTCATGATTCATGATTCATGATTCAATTCATGATTCATTTCATGATTCATGATTCAATTCATGATTCAATTCATGATTCATGATTCAATTTATGATTCGATTCATGATTCATGATCCGATTTATGATTCATGATTCATGATTCGATTCATGATTCATGATTCGATTCATGATTTGATTCATGATTCATGATTCGATTCATGATTCATGATTCCATTCATGATTCATGATTCGATTCATGATTCATGATTCGATTTATGATTCATGATTCCATTCATGAATCATGATTCGATTCATGATTCATGATTCGATTCATGATTCGATTCATGATTCATGATTCGATTCATGATTCATGATTCGATTCATGATTCATGATTCGATTCATGATTCAATTCATGATTCATTTCATGATTCTTGATACAATTCATGATTCATGATTCAATTCATAATTCATGATTCATGATTCAATTCATGATTTAATTCATGATTCATGATTCATTTCATGATTCAATTTTTGATTCAATTTATGATTCGATTCATGATTCATGATCCGATTTATGATTCATGATTCATGATTCGATTCATGCTTCATGATTCGATTCATGATTCGATTCATGATTCATGATTCGATTCATGATTCGATTCATGATTCGATTCATGATTCATGATTCGATTAATGATTTATGATTCCATTCATGATTCAATTCATGATTCATGATTCGATTTATGATTCATGATTCGATTCATGAATCATGATTCGATTCATGATTCATGATTCGATTCATGATTCATGATTCGGTTCATGATTCATAATTCAATTCATGATTTAATTCATTATTCATGATTCAAGATTCATGATTCAATTCATGATTCAAGATTCATGATTCAATTCATGATTCAATTCAGAATTCATGATTCAATTCATGATTCAATTCATGATTAATGAATCATGATTCAATTCATGATTCATGATTCAATTCATGATTCATGAGTCATGATTCAATTCATGATTCATGATTCAATTCAAGATTCATGATTCGATTAATGATTCATGATTCAATTTATGATTCATGATTCATGATTCAATTCATGATTCATGATTTAATTCATGATTCATGATTCATGATTCATGATTCGACTTATGATTCATTAGTAAATTCATGATTTATGATTCATGATTCGACTCATGATTCATGATTCAATTCATGATTCATGATTCAATTCATGATTTGTGATTCATGATTCATGATTCAATTCATGATTTGTGATTCATGATTCAATTCATGATTCATTATTCAATTCATGATTTGTGATTCATGATTCAATTCATGATTCATGATTCGATTCATGATTCATAATATGATTCATGATTCGATTCATGATTCATAATATGATTCATGATTCGAATCATGATTCATGATTCATGATTCATGATTCAATTCATGATTCATGATTCAATTCATGATTCATGATTCAATTCATGATTCATGAATCAATTTATGATTCAATTCATGATTCAATTCATGATTTGTGAATCATGATTCTATTTATGATTCGATTCATGATTCCATTCATGATCCATGATTCGATTCATGATTCATGATTCGATTCATGATTCAATTCATGATTCATGATTCAATGCTTGATTCATGATTCAATTTATGATTCAATTCATGATTCAATTTATGATTTGTTATTCATGATTCATGATTCATGATTCATGATTCAATTTATGATTCATGATTAATTTCATAATTCATGATTCATGATTTAATTCATGATTCAATTCATGATTCATGATTCAATTCATGATTCATGATTCATTCATAATTCATGAATTATGATTCAATTCATGATTCAATTTATGATTCATGATTCATGATTCAATTCATGATTTGTGATTCATGATTCAATTCATGATACATGATTCGATTCATGATTCATAATATGATTCATGATTCGAATCATGATTCATGATTCAGTTCATGATTCAATTCATGATTCGATGCTTGATTCATGATTCAATTTATGATTCAATTCATGATTTATGATTCATGATTCAATTTATGATTCATGATTCATTTCATAATTCATGATTCAATTCATGATTTAATTAATGATTCATGATTCAATTCATGATTTAATTAATGATTCATGATTCAATTAATGATTCATGATTCATGATCCATGATTCGATTCATGATTCAATTCATGATTCATGATTCATGATTCGACTTATGATTCATTAGTAAATTCATGATTTATGATTCATGATTCGACTCATGATTCATGATTCAATTCATGATTCATGATTCAATTCATGATTTGTGATTCATGATTCATGATTCAATTCATGATTTGTGATTCATGATTCAATTCATGATTCATTATTCAATTCATGATTTGTGATTCATGATTCAATTCATGATTCATGATTCGATTCATGATTCATAATATGATTCATGATTCGATTCATGATTCATAATATGATTCATGATTCGAATCATGATTCATGATTCATGATTCATGATTCAATTCATGATTCATGATTCAATTCATGATTCATGATTCAATTCATGATTCATGAATCAATTTATGATTCAATTCATGATTCAATTCATGATTTGTGAATCATGATTCTATTTATGATTCGATTCATGATTCATGATTCCATTCATGATCCATGATTCGATTCATGATTCATGATTCGATTCATGATTCAATTCATGATTCATGATTCAATGCTTGATTCATGATTCAATTTATGATTCAATTCATGATTCAATTTATGATTTGTTATTCATGATTCATGATTCATGATTCAATTTATGATTCATGATTAATTTCATAATTCATGATTCATGATTTAATTCATGATTCAATTCATGATTCATGATTCAATTCATGATTCATGATTCATTCATAATTCATGAATTATGATTCAATTCATGATTCAATTTATGATTCATGATTCATGATTCAATTCATGATTTGTGATTCATGATTCAATTCATGATACATGATTCGATTCATGATTCATAATATGATTCATGATTCGAATCATGATTCATGATTCAGTTCATGATTCAATTCATGATTCGATGCTTGATTCATGATTCAATTTATGATTCAATTCATGATTTATGATTCATGATTCAATTTATGATTCATGATTCATTTCATAATTCATGATTCAATTCATGATTTAATTAATGATTCATGATTCAATTCATGATTTAATTAATGATTCATGATTCAATTAATGATTCATGATTCATGATCCATGATTCGATTCATGATTCAATTCATGATTCATGATTCAATTCATGATTCAATTCATGATTCATGATTCAATTCATGATTCATGATATTCATGATTCATGATTCATGATTTAGGATTCATGATTCCTGATTCGATTCAAGATTCATTTCATGATTCATGATTCATGATTTATGATTCAATTCATGATTCATGATTCAATTCCTGATTCATGATCCGATTTAGGATTCATGATTCATGATTCAGTTCATGATTCAATTCATGATTCATGATTCAATTCATGATTCATGATTCGATGCTTGATTCATGATTCAATTTATGATTCAATTCATGATTTATGATTCATGATTCATGATTCATTTCATAATTCATGATTCATGATTCAATTCATGATTTAATTAATGATTCATGATTCAATTAATGATTCATGATTCATGATCCATGATTCGATTCATGATTCAATTCATGATTCATGATTCAATTCATGATTCAATTCATGATTCATGATTCAATTCATGATTCATGATATTCATGATTCCTGATTCGATTCAAGATTCATTTCATGATTCATGATTCATGATTTATGATTCAATTCATGATTCATGATTTATGATTCAATTCATGATTCATGATTCGATTCATGATTCATGATTCGATTCATGATTCGATTCATGATTCGATTCATGATTCATGATTCGATTCATGATTCAATTCATGATTCAATTCATGATTCAATTCAGAATTCATGATTCAATTCATGATTCAATTCAGAATTCATGATTCAATTCATGATTCATTTCATGATTCATGATTTAAATCATGATTTATGATTTGATTCATGATTCATGATTTATAATTTAATTCATGATTCATGATCCGATTTAGGATTCATGATTCATGATTCAGTTCATGATTCAATTCATGATTCATGATTCAATTCATGATTCATGATTCGATGCTTGATTCATGATTCAATTTATGATTCAATTCATGATTTATGATTCATGATTCATGATTCATTTCATAATTCATGATTCATGATTCAATTCATGATTTAATTAATGATTCATGATTCAATTAATGATTCATGATTCATGATCCATGATTCGATTCATGATTCAATTCATGATTCATGATTCAATTCATGATTCAATTCATGATTCATGATTCAATTCATGATTCATGATATTCATGATTCCTGATTCGATTCAAGATTCATTTCATGATTCATGATTCATGATTTATGATTCAATTCATGATTCATGATTTATGATTCAATTCATGATTCATGATTCGATTCATGATTCATGATTCGATTCATGATTCGATTCATGATTCGATTCATGATTCATGATTCGATTCATGATTCAATTCAGAATTCATGATTCAATTCATGATTCATTTCATGATTCATGATTTAAATCATGATTTATGATTTGATTCATGATTCATGATTTATAATTTAATTCATGATTCAATTCATAGATCATGATTCATGATTCCATTTTTCGATTCATGATTCATTTCATGATTCAAGATTCAATTCATGATTCATGATTCAATTAATGATTCATGATTCATGATTTGATTAATGATTCAATTCATGATTCATGATTCGATTAATGATTCATGATTCGATTCATGATTCAATTCATGATTCAATACATAATTCATGATTAAATTCATGATTCATGATTCATTTTATGATTCATGATTCGATTCATGATTCATGATTCAATTCATGATTCATGATTCAATTCATGATTCATTTCATGATTCATGATTCAATTCATGATTCATGATTCAATTCATGATTCATGATTCAATTCATGATTCAATTCATGATTCATGATTAAATTTTTGATTCAATTTATGATTCGATTCATGATTCATGATCCGATTTATGATTCATGATTCATGATTCGATTCATGATTCATGATTCGATTCATGATTCGATTCATGATTCATGATTCCATTCATGATTCATGATTCCATTCATGATTCATGATTCGATTCATGATTCATGATTCGATTTATGATTCATGATTCCATTCATGAATCATGATTCGATTCATGAATCATGATTCGATTCATGATTCATGATTCGATTCATGATTCATGATTCGATTCATGATTCATGATTCGATTCATGATTCATGATTCGATTCATGATTCAATTCATGATTCATGATTCATGATTCAATTCATGATTCATAATTCAATTCATAATTCATGATTCATGATTTGATTCATGATTCAATTCATGATTCAATTCATGATTCATGATTCATTTCATGATTCATGATTCAATTTTTGATTCAATTTATGATTCGATTCATGATTCATGATCCGATTTATGATTCATGATTCATGATTCGATTCATGATTCGATTCATGATTCGATTCATGAATCATGATTCGATTCATGAATCATGATTCGATTCATGATTCATGATTCGATTCATGATTCATAATTCAATTCATGATTTAATTCATTATTCATGATTCGATTCATGATTCAAGATTCATGATTCAATTCATGATTCAATTCATGATTCAATTCAGAATTCATGATTCAATTCATGATTCAATTCATGATTAATGAATCATGATTCAATTCATGATTTGTGATTCATGATTCAATTCATGATTCATGATTCAATTCATGATTCATGAGTCATGATTCAATTCATGATTCAATTCAAGATTCATGATTCGTTTAATGATTCATGATTCAATTTATGATTCATGATTCATGATTCAATTCATGATTTATGATTCAATTCATGATTTGTGATTCATGATTCATGATTCAATTCATGATTTGTGATTCATGATTCAATTCATGATTCATTATTCAATTCATGATTTGTGATTCATGATTCAATTCATGATTCATGATTCGATTCATGATTCATAATATGATTCATGATTCGAATCATGATTCATGATTCATGATTCATGATTCAATTCATGATTCATGATTCAATTCATGATTCATGAATCAATTTATGATTCAATTCATGATTCAATTCATGATTTGTGAATCATGATTCTATTTATGATTCGATTCATGATTCAATTCATTAATCATGATTCCATTCATGATCCATGATTCGATTCATGATTCGATTCATGATTCAATTCATGATTCAATGCTTGATTCATGATTCAATTTATGATTCAATTCATGATTCAATTTATGATTTGTTATTCATGATTTGTGATTCATGATTCATGATTCAATTTATGATTCATGATTAATTTCATAATTCATGATTCATGATTTAATTCATGATTCAATTCATGATTCATGATTCAATTCATGATTCATGATTCAATTCATGATTCATTCATAATTCATGAATTATGATTCAATTCATGATTCAATTTATGATTCATGATTCATGATTCAATTCATGATTTGTGATTCATGATACAATTCATGATACATGATTCGATTCATGATTCATAATATGATTCATGATTCGAATCATGATTCATGATTCAGTTCATGATTCAATTCATGATTCATGATTCAATTCATGATTCATGATTCGATGCTTGATTCATGATTCAATTTATGATTCAATTCATGATTTATGATTCATGATTCATGATTCAATTTATGATTCATGATTCATTTCATAATTCATGATTCATGATTCAATTCATGATTTAATTAATGATTCATGATTCAATTCATGATTCATGATTCATGATCCATGATTCGATTCATGATTCAATTCATGATTCATGATTCAATTCATGATTCAATTCATGATTCATGATTCAATTCATGATTCATGATATTCATGATTCATGATTCATGATTTAGGATTCATGATTCCTGATTCGATTCAAGATTCATTTCATGATTCATTTCATGATTCATGATTTATGATTCAATTCATGATTCATGATTCAATTCATGATTCATGATCCGATTTAGGATTCATGATTCAATTAATGATTTAATTCATTATTCAATTCATTACTTATGATTCAATTCATGATTCGATTCATGATTCATGATTCATGATTCAATTCATGATCCATGATTCAATTCATGATCCATGATTCAATTCATGATTCATGATTCAATTTATGATTCATGTTTTATGATTCAATTCATGATTCATGATCTTATTTGATTCATGATTTATGACTCAAATGATGATTCATTTCATGATTTAGGATTCAATTCATGATTTATGATTCATGATTCAATTTATGATTCATGTTTTATGATTCAATTCATGATTCATGATCTTATTTATGATTCATGATTTATGACTCAAATCATGATTCATTTCATGATTTAGGATTCGATTCATGATTCATGATTCATGATTGATGATTCAATTCATGATTCAATTCATTATTCATTATTCGATTCATGATTCAAGATTCATGATTCAATTCATGATTTATGATTCATGATTCGACTCATGATTCATGATTCAATTCATGATTCATGATTCGACTCATGATTCATGATTCAATTCATGATTCATGATTCGACTCATGATTCATGAGTCAATTCATGATTCATGATTCAATTCATGATTCATGATTTAATTCATGATTCATGATTCATTTCATGGTTCATGATTCATGATTCATGATTCAATTTATGATTCATGATTCAATTCATGATTCAATTCATGATTCATGATTCAATTCATGATTCATGATTCAATTCATGATTTGTGATTCATGATTCAATTCATGATTCTTGATTCAATTCATGATTAATAATATGATTCATGATTCGAATCATGATTCATGATTCAATTCATGATTCAATTCATGATTCAATTCATTATTCAATTCACGATTCATGATTCAAATCATGATTTGTGATTCATGATTCAATTCATGATTCATGATTATATTCATGATTTATGATTCGATTAATAATTCATGATTCAATTTATGATTCATGATTCATGATTCGACTAATGATTCATGATTCGATTAATGATTCTTGATACAATTCATGATTCATGATTCAATTCATGATTCATGATTCATGTATTGATTCATAATTTATGATTCAATTCATGATTCATGATTCATGATTTATGATTCAATTCATGATTGAAATCATGATTCAATTCATTATTCATGATTCAATTCATGATTCATTCATAATTCATGATTCAATTATAATTCATGATTCATGATTCAATTCATGATTCATGATTCAATTCATGATTCATTATTCAATTCATGATTTGTGATTCATGATTCAATTCATGATTCTTGATTCGATTCATGATTCATAATATGATTCATGATTCATGATTCATAATATGATTCATGATTCATGATTCAATTCATGATTCATGATTCATGATTCATGATTCATGATTCAATTCATGATTCAAGATTCATGATTCAATTCATGATTCATGATTCGACTCATGATTCATGATTCAATTCATGATTCATGATTCAATTCATGATTCATGATTTATGATTCATGATTCAATTCATGATTTGTGATTCATGATTCAATTCATGATTCTTGATTCGATGCATGATTCATAATATGATTCATGATTCGAATCATGATTCAATTCATGATTCATGATTCAATTAATCATTCATTACTCTATTCATGATTCATGATTCATGATTTGATTCATGATTCAAGATTCATGATTCAATTCATGACTTATGATTCATGATATGATTCAATTCATGATTCATGATTCAATTCATGATTCATGATTCAATTCATGATTCAATTCATGATTCATGATTCAATTCATGATTCATGATTTGTTATTCATGATTCAATTCATGATTCATGATTCAATTCATGAGTCATGATTCGATTCATGATTCATGATTCAATTTATGATTCATGATTCATGATTCGACTAATGATTCATGATTCAATTTATGATTCATGATTCGACTAATGATTAATGATTCAATTCATGATTCATGATTCATGATTCATGATTCAATTCATGATTCATGATTCATGATTTAATTCATGATTCATTTCATAATTCATGATTCAATTCATGATTCATGATTCAATTCATGATTCATGATTCATGATTCATGTATTGATTCATAATTTATGATTCAATTCATGATTCATGATTCATGATTTATGATTCAATTCATGATTCATGATTCAAATCATGATTCAATTCATTATTCATGATTCGATTTGTGGCTCAAGATTCATGATTCAATTCATGATTTGTGATTCATGATTCAATTCATGATTCTTGATTCGATTCATGATTCATGATTCAATTCATGATTCATGATTCAATTCATCATTCATGATTCATGATTCAATTCATCATTCATTATTCTATTCATGATTCATGATTCAATTCATGATTCGATTCATGATTCAAGATTTACGATTCGACTCATGATTCATGATTCAATTCATGATTCATGGTTCATGATTCAATTCATGATTCATGATTCAATTCATGATTCATGATACAATTCATGATTCATGATACAATTCATGATTCATGATTCAATTCATGATTCATGATTCATGATTCGATTAATGATTCATGATTCAATTTATGATTCATGATTCATGATTCGACTAATGATTCATGATTCAATTTATGATTCATGATTCATGATTCGACTAATGATTCATGATTCAATTCATGATTCATGATTCATGATTTATTTCATAATTCATGATTCATGATTCATTTCATAATTCATGATTCATGATTCATGATTCAATTCATGATTCGATTAATGATTCATGATTCAATTCATGATTCATGTATTGATTCATAATTTATGATTCAATTCATGATTCATGATTTATGATTCTATTCATGATTCATGATTCATGATTCAATTCATGATTTGTGATTCATGATTCAATTCATGATTCTTGATTCGATTCATTATTCATAATATGATTCATGATTCATGATTCAATTCATCATTCATTATTCTATTCATGATTCATGATTCAATTCATCATTCATTATTCTATTCATGATTCATAATTCAATTCATGATTCATGATTCGATTCATGATTCAAGATTCATGATTCAATTCATGATTTATGATTCACGATTTGACTCATGATTCAAGATTCAATTCATGATTCATGGTTCATGATTCATGATTCAATTCATGATTCATGATACAATTCATGATTAATGATTCATGATTCGATTAATGATTCATGATTCAATTTATGATTCATGATTCATGATTCGACTAATGATTCATGATTCAATTCATGATTCATGATTCATGATTCATGAATCAATTCATGATTCATGATTCGATTCATTATTCATGATTCATGATTCGACTCATGATTCATGATTCAATTCATGATTCATGATTCATGATTCGACTCATGATTCATGAGTCAATTTATGATTCAATTCATGATTCATGATTTAATTCATGATTCATGATTCATTTCATGGTTCATGATTCATGATTCAATTCATGATTCAATTCATGATTCATGATTCAATTCAAGATTCATGATTCGATTAATGATTCATGATTCAATTTATGATTCATGATTCAATTCATGATTCAATTCATGATTCATGATTTAATTCATGATTCATGATTCATGATTCATGATTCATGATTCGACTCATGATTCATGATTCAATTCATGATTCGATTCATGTTTCATGATTCAATTCATGATTCAATTCAGAATTCATGATTCAATTCAAGATTCATGATTCAATTCATGATTTCTGATTCATGATTCATGATTCAATTCATGATTCATGATTCATGATTCAATTCATGATTCAAGATTCATGATTCAATTCATGATTCAAGATTCATGATTCAATTCATGATTCAAGATTCATGATTCAATTCATGATTAATGATTCATTTAATGATTCATGATTCATGATTCAATTTATGATTCAATTTATGATTCGATCATGATTCACGATTCAATTCCTGATTCATGATTCGATTCATGTTTTATGATTCAATTCATGATTCATGATTCTATTCATGATTCATGATTCATGATTCGATTCATGATTCATGATTCGATTAATGATTCATGATTCCATTCATGATTCAATTCATGATTCATGATTCGATTTATGATTCATGATTCGATTTATGATTCATGATTCGATTCATGATTCATGATTCGATTCATGATTTATAATTCAATTCATGATTTAATTCATTATTCATGATTCGATTCATGATTCAATTCAGAATTCATTATTCAATTCATGATTCATTTCATAATTCATGATTCATGATTTAAATCATGATTTATGATTTGATTCATGATTCATGATTCAATTCATGATTCATGATTTATGATTTAATTCATGATTCAATTCATAGATCATGATTCAATTCATGATTCATGATTCATGATTCCATTTTTCCATTCATGATTCATTTTATGATTCAAGATTCAATTCATGATTCATGATTCAATTAATGATTCATGATTCAGGATTCATGATTTGATTAATGATTCGATTCATGATTCATGATTCGATTAATGATTCAATTCATGATTCGTGATTCGATTCGTGATTCATGATTCGATTAATGATTCATGATTCGATTCATGATTCAATTCATGATTCAATACATAATTCATGATTAAATTCATGATTCATGATTCATTTTATGATTCATGATTCGATTCATGATTCATGATTCAATTCATGATTCATGATTCATGATTCAATTCATGATTCATTTCATGATTCATGATTCAATTCATGATTCATGATTCATAATTCAATTCATGATTCATGATTCAATTCATAATTCATGATTCATGATTCAATTCATGATTCATGATTCAATTCATGATTCAATTCATGATTCATGATTCATTTCATGATTCATGATTCAATTTTATGATTCAATTTATGATTCGATTCATGATTCATGATCCGATTTATGATTCATGATTCATGATTCGATTCATGATTCATGATTCGATTCATGATTCATGATTCGATTCATGATTCGATTAATGATTCAAGATTCCATTCATGATTCAATTCATGATTCATGATTCGATTTATGATTCATGATTCGATTCATGATTCATGATTCCATTCATGAATCATGATTCCATTCATGAATCATGATTCCATTCATGAATCATGATTCGATTCATGATTCGATTCATGATTCGGTTCATGATTCATAATTCAATTCATGATTTAATTCATTATTCATGATTCGATTCATGATTCAAGATTCATGATTCGATTCATGATTCAATTCATGATTTATGATTCATGATTCATGATTCGATTCATGTTTCATGATTCAATTCATGATTCAATTCAGAATTCATGATTCAATTCATGATTCAATTCATGATTAATGAATCATGATTCAATTCATGATTTGTGATTCATGATTCAATTCATGATTCATGATTCAATTCATGATTCATGATTCAATTCATGATTCATGAGTCATGATTCATGAGTCATGATTCAATTCAAGATTCATGATTCGATTAATGATTAATGATTCAATTTATGATTCATGATTCATGATTCAATTCATGATTCATGATTTAATTCATGATTCATGATTCGACTTATGATTCATTAGTAAATTCATGATTTATGATTCATGATTCGACTCATGATTCATGATTCAATTCATGATTCATGATTCATGATTCAATTCATGATTTGTGATTCATGATTCAATTCATGATTCATTATTCAATTCATGATTTATAATATGATTCATGATTCGAATCATGATTCATGATTCATGATTCATGATTCATGATTCAATTCATGATTCATGATTCAATTCATGATTCGAATCATGATTCTATTTATGATTCGATTCATTAATCATGATTCCATTCATTAATCATGATTCCATTCATGATCCATGATTCGATTCATGATTCGATTCATGATTCAATTCATGATTCATGATTCAATGCTTGATTCATGATTCAATTTATGATTCAATTCATGATTTAATTTATGATTTGTTATTCATAATTCATGATTCATGATTCAATTCATGATTCATGATTCAATTCATGATTCATGATTCAATTCATGATTCAATTCATGATTCATGATTCAATTCATGATTCATGATATTCATGATTCATGATTCATGATTTAGGATTCATGATTCCTGATTCGATTCAAGATTCATTTCATGATTCATGATTCATGATTTATGATTCAATTCATGATTCATGATTCGATTCATGATTCATGATTCGATTCATGATTCATGATTCGATTCATGATTCGATTCATGATTCATGATTCGATTCATGATTCAATTCATGATTCAATTCAGAATTCATGATTCAATTCATGATTCAATTCAGAATTCATGATTCAATTCATGATTCATTTCATGATTCATGATTTAAATCATGATTTATGATTTGATTCATGATTCATGATTTATAATTTAATTCATGATTCAATTCATAGATCATGATTCATGATTCCATTTTTCGATTCATGATTCATTTCATGATTCAAGATTCAATTCATGATTCATGATTCAATTAATGATTCATGATTCATGATTTGATTAATGATTCGATTAATGATTCATGATTCGATTCATGATTCAATTCATGATTCAATACATAATTCATGATTAAATTCATGATTCATGATTCATTTTATGATTCATGATTCGATTCATGATTCATGATTCAATTCATGATTCATGATTCATGATTCATGATTCAATTCATGATTCATTTCATGATTCATGATTCAATTCATGATTCATGATTCAATTCATGATTCATGATTCAATTCATGATTCAATTCATGATTCATGATTAAATTTTTGATTCAATTTATGATTCGATTCATGATTCATGATCCGATTCATGATTCGATTCATGATTCGATTCATGATTCATGATTCGATTCATGATTCATGATTCGATTCATGATTCATGATTCCATTCATGATTCCATTCATGATTCATGATTCGATTTATGATTCATGATTCCATTCATGAATCATGATTCGATTCATGAATCATGATTCGATTCATGATTCATGATTCGATTCATGATTCATGATTCGATTCATGATTCATGATTCGATTCATGATTCATGATTCGATTCATGATTCATGATTCGATTCATGATTCATGATTCGATTCATGATTCATGATTCGATTCATGATTCAATTCATGATTCATGATTCAATTCATGATTCATAATTCAATTCATAATTCATGATTCATGATTCAATTCATGATTCATGATTCAATTCATGATTCAATTCATGATTCATGATTCATTTCATGATTCATGATTCAATTTTTGATTCAATTTATGATTCGATTCATGATTCATGATCCGATTTATGATTCATGATTCATGATTCGATTCATGATTCATGATTCGATTCATGATTCGATTCATGATTCATGATTCGATTCATGATTCGATTCATGACTCATGATTCGATTAATGATTTATGATTCCATTCATGATTCAATTCATGACTCATGATTCGATTAATGATTTATGATTCCATTCATGATTCAATTCATGATTCATGATTCGATTTATGATTCATGATTCGATTCATGATTCATGATTCCATTCATGAATCATGATTCGATTCATGAATCATGATTCGATTCATGAATCATGATTCGATTCCTGAATCATGATTCGATTCATGATTCATGATTCGATTCATGATTCATAATTCAATTCATGATTTAATTCATTATTCATGATTCGATTCATGATTCAAGATTCATGATTCAATTCATGATTCAAGATTCATGATTCAATTCATGATTCAATTCAGAATTCATGATTCAATTCATGATTCAATTCATGATTAATGAATCATGATTCAATTCATGATTCATGATTCAATTCATGATTCATGATTCATGATTCAATTCAAGATTCATGATTCGTTTAATGATTCATGATTCGTTTAATGATTCATGATTCAATTTATGATTCATGATTCATGATTCAATTCATGATTCATGATTTAATTCATGATTCATGATTCATGATTCGACTTATGATTCATTAGTAAATTCATGATTTATGATTCATGATTCGACTCATGATTCATGATTCAATTCATGATTCATGATTCAATTCATGATTTGTGATTCATGATTCAATTCATGATTCATTATTCAATTCATGATTTGTGATTCATGATTCAATTCATGATTCATGATTCGATTCATGATTCATAATATGATTCATGATTCGAATCATGATTCATGATTCATGATTCATGATTCAATTCATGATTCATGATTCAATTCATGATTCATGAATCAATTTATGATTCAATTCATGATTCAATTAATGATTTGTGAATCATGATTCTATTTATGATTCGATTCATGATTCAATTCATTAATCATGATTCCATTCATGATCCATGATTCGATTCATGATTCATGATTCGATTCATGATTCAATTCATGATTCATGATTCAATGCTTGATTCATGATTCAATTTATGATTCAATTCATGATTCAATTTATGATTTGTTATTCATGATTTGTGATTCATGATTCATGATTCAATTTATGATTCATGATTAATTTCATAATTCATGATTCATGATTTAATTCATGATTCAATTCATGATTCATGATTCAATTCATGATTCATGATTCAATTCATGATTCATTCATAATTCATGAATTATGATTCAATTCATGATTCAATTTATGATTCATGATTCATGATTCAATTCATGATTTGTGATTCATGATACAATTCATGATACATGATTCGATTCATGATTCATAATATGATTCATGATTCGAATCATGATTCATGATTCAGTTCATGATTCAATTCATGATTCATGATTCAATTCATGATTCATGATTCGATGCTTGATTCATGATTCAATTTATGATTCAATTCATGATTTATGATTCATGATTCATGATTCAATTTATGATTCATGATTCATTTCATAATTCATGATTCATGATTCAATTCATGATTTAATTAATGATTCATGATTCAATTAATGATTCATGATTCATGATCCATGATTCGATTCATGATTCAATTCATGATTCATGATTCAATTCATGATTCATGATATTCATGATTCATGATTCATGATTTAGGATTCATGATTCCTGATTCGATTCAAGATTCATTTCATGATTCATTTCATGATTCATGATTTATGATTCAATTCATGATTCATGATTCAATTCATGATTCATGATCCGATTTAGGATTCATGATTCATGATTCAATTAATGATTTAATTCATTATTCAATTCATTACTTATGATTCAATTCATGATTCGATTCATGATTCATGATTCATGATTCAATTCATGATCCATGATTCAATTCATGATCCATGATTCAATTCATGATCCATGATTCAATTCATGATTCATGATTCAATTTATGATTCATGATTCGATTAATAATTCATGATTCAATTTATGATTCATGATTCATGATTCGACTAATGATTCATGATTCGATTAATGATTCTTGATACAATTCATGATTCATGATTCAATTCATGATTCATGATTCATGTATTGATTCATAATTTATGATTCAATTCATGATTCATGATTCATGATTTATGATTCAATTCATGATTGAAATCATGATTCAATTCATTATTCATGATTCAATTCATGATTCATTCATAATTCATGATTCAATTATAATTCATGATTCATGATTCAATTCATGATTCATGATTCAATTCATGATTCATTATTCAATTCATGATTTGTGATTCATGATTCAATTCATGATTCTTGATTCGATTCATGATTCATAATATGATTCATGATTCATGATTCAATTCATGATTCATGATTCAATTCATGTTTCATGATTCGATTCAAGATTCATGATTCAATTCATGATTCAATTCATGATTCATGATTCGACTCATGATTCATGATTCAATTCATGATTCATGATTCAATTCATGATTCATGATTTATGATTCATGATTCAATTCATGATTTGTGATTCATGATTCAATTCATGATTCTTGATTCGATGCATGATTCATAATATGATTCATGATTCGAATCATGATTCAATTCATGATTCATGATTCAATTAATCATTCATTACTCTATTCATGATTCATGATTCATGATTCGATTCATGATTCAAGATTCATGATTCAATTCATGACTTATGATTCATGATATGATTCAATTCATGATTCATGATTCAATTCATGATTCATGATTCAATTCATGATTCAATTCATGATTCATGATTCAATTCATGATTCATGATTTGTTATTCATGATTCAATTCATGATTCATGATTCAATTCATGAGTCATGATTCGATTCATGATTCATGATTCAATTTATGATTCATGATTCATGATTCGACTAATGATTCATGATTCAATTTATGATTCATGATTCGACTAATGATTAATGATTCAATTCATGATTCATGATTCATGATTCAATTCATGATTCATGATTTAATTCATGATTCATTTCATAATTCATGATTCAATTCATGATTCATGATTCAATTCATGATTCATGATTCATGATTCATGTATTGATTCATAATTTATGATTCAATTCATGATTCATGATTCATGATTTATGATTCAATTCATGATTCATGATTCAAATCATGATTCAATTCATTATTCATGATTCGATTTGTGGCTCAAGATTCAATTCATGATTCATGATTCATTCATAATTCATGATTTATGATTCAATTCATGATTTGTGATTCATGATTCAATTCATGATTCTTGATTCGATTCATGATTCATGATTCAATTCATGATTCATGATTCATGATTCAATTCATCATTCATGATTCATGATTCAATTCATCATTCATTATTCTATTCATGATTCATGATTCAATTCATGATTCGATTCATGATTCAAGATTTACGATTCGACTCATGATTCATGATTCAATTCATGATTCATGGTTCATGATTCATGATTCAATTCATGATTCATGATTCAATTCATGATTCATGATACAATTCATGATTCATGATACAATTCATGATTCATGATTCAATTCATGATTCATGATTCATGATTCGATTAATGATTCATGATTCAATTTATGATTCTTGATTCATGATTCGACTAATGATTCATGATTCAATTTATGATTCATGATTCATGATTCGACTAATGATTCATGATTCAATTCATGATTCATGATTCATGATTTATTTCATAATTCATGATTCATGATTCATTTCATAATTCATGATTCATGATTCATGATTCAATTCATGATTCGATTAATGATTCATGATTCAATTCATGATTCATGATTCATGTATTGATTCATAATTTATGATTCAATTCATGATTCATGATTTATGATTCTATTCATGATTCATGATTCATGATTCAATTCATGATTTGTGATTCATGATTCAATTCATGATTCTTGATTCGATTCATTATTCATAATATGATTCATGATTCATGATTCAATTCATGATTCATGATTCATGATTCAATTCATCATTCATTATTCTATTCATGATTCATGATTCAATTCATCATTCATTATTCTATTCATGATTCATAATTCAATTCATGATTCATGATTCGATTCATGATTCAAGATTCATGATTCAATTCATGATTCATGATTCGATTCATTATTCATTATTCATGATTCGACTAATGATTCATGATTCAATTCATGATTCATGATTCATGAATCAATTCATGATTCATGATTCGATTCATTATTCATTATTCATGATTCGACTAATGATTCATGATTCAATTCATGATTCATGATTCATGAATCAATTCATGATTCATGATTCGATTCATTATTCATTATTCATGATTCATGATTCGACTCATGATTCATGATTCAATTCATGATTCATGATTCATGATTCGACTCATGATTCATGAGTCAATTCATGATTCAATTCATGATTCTTGATTTAATTCATGATTCTTGATTTAATTCATGATTCATGATTCATTTCATGGTTCATGATTCATGATTCAATTCATGATTCAATTCATGATTCATGATTCAATTCAAGATTCATGATTCGATTAATGATTCATGATTCAATTTATGATTCATGATTCAATTCATGATTCATGATTCAATTCATGATTCATGATTTAATTCATGATTCATGATTCATGATTCATGATTCGACTTATGATTCATTAGTAAATTCATGATTTATGATTCATGATTCGACTCATGATTCATGATTCAATTCATGATTCATGATTCAATTCATGATTTGTGATTCATGATTCAATTCATGATTCGATTCATGATTCAATTCATTATTCAAGATTTGATTCATGATTCAAGATTCATGATTCAATTCATGATTCAAGATTCATGATTCGACTCATGATTCATGATTCAATTCATGATTCGATTCATGTTTCATGATTCAATTCATGATTCAATTCAGAATTCATGATTCAATTCAAGATTCATGATTCAATTCATGATTCAAGATTCATGATTCAATTCATGATTCAAGATTCATGATTCAATTCATGATTCAAGATTCATGATTCACTTCATGATTAATGATTCATTTAATGATTCATGATTCATGATTCAATTTATGATTCAATTTATGATTCGATCATGATTCACGATTCAATTCCTGATTCATGATTCGATTCATGTTTTATGATTCAATTCATGATTCATGATTCTATTCATGATTCATGATTCATGATTCGATTCATGATTCATGATTCGATTAATGATTCATGATTCCATTCATGATTCAATTCATGATTCATGATTCGATTTATGATTCATGATTCGATTTATGATTCATGATTCGATTCATGATTCATGATTCGATTCATGAATCATGATTCGATTCATGAATCATGATTCGATTCATGATTCATGATTCGATTCATGATTTATAATTCAATTCATGATTTAATTCATTATTCATGATTCGATTCATGATTCAATTCAGAATTCATTATTCAATTCATGATTCATTTCATGATTCATGATTCATGATTTAAATCATGATTTATGATTTGATTCATGATTCATGATTCAATTCATGATTCATGATTTATGATTTAATTCATGATTCAATTCATAGATCATGATTCAATTCATGATTCATGATTCATGATTCCATTTTTCCATTCATGATTCATTTTATGATTCAAGATTCAATTCATGATTCATGATTCAATTAATGATTCATGATTCATGATTCATGATTTGATTAATGATTCGATTCATGATTCATGATTCGATTAATGATTCAATTCATGATTCGTGATTCGATTCGTGATTCATGATTCGATTAATGATTCATGATTCGATTCATGATTCAATTCATGATTCAATACATAATTCATGATTAAATTCATGATTCATGATTCATTTTATGATTCATGATTCGATTCATGATTCATGATTCAATTCATGATTCATGATTCAATTCATGATTCATTTCATGATTCATGATTCAATTCATGATTCATGATTCAATTCATAATTCATGATTCATGATTCAATTCATAATTCATGATTCATGATTCAATTCATGATTCATGATTCAATTCATGATTCAATTCATGATTCATGATTCATTTCATGATTCATGATTCAATTTTTGATTCAATTTATGATTCGATTCATGATTCATGATCCGATTTATGATTCATGATTCATGATTCGATTCATGATTCATGATTCGATTCATGATTCATGATTCGATTCATGATTCGATTAATGATTCAAGATTCCATTCATGATTCAATTCATGATTCATGATTCGATTTATGATTCATGATTCGATTCATGATTCATGATTCCATTCATGAATCATGATTCCATTCATGAATCATGATTCCATTCATGAATCATGATTCCATTCATGAATCATGATTCGATTCATGATTCGATTCATGATTCATGATTCGGTTCATGATTTAATTCATTATTCATGATTCGATTCATGATTCAAGATTCATGATTCAATTCATGATTCAAGATTCATAATTCAATTCATGATTTATGATTCATGATTCATGATTCGATTCATGTTTCATGATTCAATTCATGATTCAATTCAGAATTCATGATTCAATTCATGATTCAATTCATGATTAATGAATCATGATTCAATTCATGATTTGTGATTCATGATTCAATTCATGATTCATGATTCAATTCATGATTCATGATTCAATTCATGATTCATGAGTCATGATTCATGAGTCATGATTCAATTCAAGATTCATGATTCGATTAATGATTAATGATTCAATTTATGATTCATGATTCAATTCAT
Source organism: Mixophyes australis (assembly GCA_036250195.1). Taxonomy (NCBI): domain Eukaryota; kingdom Metazoa; phylum Chordata; class Amphibia; order Anura; family Limnodynastidae; genus Mixophyes; species Mixophyes australis. The sequence goes on from JAVHZZ010000012.1 coordinate 89,907,520, forward strand.
GATTCATGATTTAATTCATGATTCATGATTCATGATTCGACTTATGATTCATTAGTAAATTCATGATTTATGATTCATGATTCGACTCATGATTCATGATTCAATTCATGATTCATGATTCAATTCATGATTTGTGATTCATGATTCAATTCATGATTCATTATTCAATTCATGATTTATAATATGATTCATGATTGGAATCATGATTCATGATTCATGATTCATGATTCATGATTCAATTCATGATTCATGATTCAATTCATGATTCATGAATCAATTTATGATTCAATTCATGATTCGAATCATGATTCTATTTATGATTCGATTCATTAATCATGATTCCATTCATTAATCATGATTCCATTCATGATCCATGATTCGATTCATGATTCGATTCATGATTCAATTCATGATTCATGATTCAATGCTTGATTCATGATTCAATTTATGATTCAATTCATGATTTAATTTATGATTTGTTATTCATGATTCATGATTTGTGATTCATGATTCATGATTCAATTTATGATTCATGATTAATTTCATAATTCATGATTCATGATTCAATTCATGATTCAATTCATGATTCATGATTCGATTCATGATTCATTCATAATTCATGAATTATGATTCAATTCATGATTCAATTTATGATTCATGATTCATGATTCGATTCATGATTCGACTCATGATTCATAATTCAATTCATGATTCATGATTCATGATTCAATTCATGATTTGTGATTCATGATTCAATTCATGATACATGATTCGATTCATGATTCATAATATGATTCATGATTCGAATCATGATTCATGATTCAGTTCATGATTCAATTCATGATTCATGATTCAATTCATGATTCATGATTCAATTCATGATTCATGATTCGATGCTTGATTCATGATTCAATTTATGATTCAATTCATGATTTATGATTCATGATTCAATTTGATTCATGATTCATTTCATGATTCATGATTCAATTCATAATTCATGATTCATGATTCAATTCATGATTTAATTAATGATTCATGATTCAATTAATGATTCATGATTCATGATCCATGATTCGATTCATGATTCATGATTCAATTCATAATTCATGATTCAATTCATGATTCATGATTCAATTCATGATTCATGATTCGATTCATGATTCATGATTCAATTCATGATTCATGATTCAATTCATGATTCAATTCATGATTCATGATTCAATTCATTATTCAATTAATGATTCATGATTCATGATTTAGGATTCATGATTCCTGATTCGATTCAAGATTCATTTCATGATTCATGATTCATGATTTATGATTCAATTCATGATTCATGATTCATGATTCAATTAATGATTTAATTCATTATTCAATTCATTATTTATGATTCAATTCATGATTCGATTCATGATTCATGATTCAATTCATGATCCATGATTCAATTCATGATCCATGATTCAATTCATGATTCATGATTCAATTCATGATTCATGATTCAATTCATGATTCAATTCATGATTCATGATTCATGATTTAGGATTCATGATTCCTGATTCGATTCAAGATTCATTTCATGATTCATGATTCATGATTTATGATTCAATTCATGATTCATGATTCAATTCATGATTCATGATTCATGATTCAATTAATGATTTAATTCATTATTCAATTCATTATTTATGATTCAATTCATGATTCGATTCATGATTCATGATTCAATTCATGATCCATGATTCAATTCATGATCCATGATTCAATTCATGATTCATGATTCAATTTATGATTCATGTTTTATTATTCAATTCATGATTCATGATCTGATTTATGATTCATGATTTATGACTCAAATCATGATTCATTTAATGATTTTGGATTCAATTCATGATTTATGATTCATGATTCAATTTATGATTCATGATTCGATTCATGATTCATGATTGATGATTCAATTCATGATTCATGATTCAATTCATTATTCATTATTCGATTCATGATTCAAGATTCATGATTCAATTCATGATTCAATTCATGATTTATGATTCATGATTCGACTCATGATTCATGATTCAATTCATGATTCATAATTCGACTTATGATTCATGATTCAATTCATGATTCATGATTCGACTCATGATTCATGAGTCAATTCATGATTCATGATTCAATTCATGATTCATGATTTAATTCATGATTCATGATTCATTTCATGGTTCATGATTCATGATTCATGATTTAATTTATGATTCATGATTCATTTCATAATTCATGATTCATGATTCAATTCATGATTCAATTCATGATTCATGATTCAATTCATGATTCATGATTCATGATTCAATTCATGATTTGTGATTCATGATTCAATTCATGATTCTTGATTCGATTCATGATTAATAATATGATTCATGATTCGAATCATGATTCATGATTCAATTCATGATTCAATTCATGATTCATGATTCAATTCAGGATTCAATTCATTATTCAATTCACGATTCATGATTCAAATCATGATTTGTGATTCATGATTCAATTCATGATTCATGATTATATTCATGATTTATGATTCATGTATTGATTCATGATTCAATTTATGATTCATGATTCATGATTCGATTAATGATTCTTGATACAATTCATGATTCATGATTCATTTCATGATTCATGTATTGATTCATAATTTATGATTCAATTCATGATTTATGATTCAATTCATGATTGAAATCATGATTCAATTCATTATTCATGATTCGATTCGTGACTCAAGATTCAATTCATGATTCATTCATAATTCATGATTCATGATTCAATTATGATTCATGATTCAATTCATGATTCATGATTCAATTCATGATTCATGATTCAATTCATGATTCATGATTCAATTCATGATTTGTGATTCATGATTCAATTCATGATTCTTGATTCGATTCATGATTCTTGATTCGATTCATGATTCATAATATGATTCATGATTCATGATTCAATTCATGATTCATGATTCAATTCATGATTCATGATTCAATTCATGATTCATGATTTAATTCATGATTCATGATTCGATTCAAGATTCATGATTCAATTCATGATTTATGATTCATGATTCGATTCATGATTCAATTCATGATTTATGATTCATGATTCGATTCATGATTCAATTCATGATTCATGATTTATGATTCATGATTCATGATTCAATTCATGATTCATGATTCAATTCATGATTTGTGATTCATGATTCAATTCATGATTCTTGATTCGATGCATGATTCATAATATGATTCATGATTCGAATCATGATTCAATTCATGATTCATGATTCAATTCATCATTCATTACTCTATTCATGATTCATGATTCATGATTCGATTCATGATTCAAAATTCATGATTCGATTCATGATTCGATTCATGATTCAAAATTCATGATTCAATTCATGACTTATGATTCATGATTCGATTCATGATTCAATTCATGATTCATGATTCAATTCATGATTCATGATTCAATTCATGATTCAATTCATGATTCATGATTCAATTCATGATTCAATTCATGATTCATGATTCAATTCATGATTCATGATTTGTTATTCATGATTCAATTCATGATTCATGATTCAATTCATGATTCATGATTCGATTCATGATTCATGATTCAATTTATGATTCATGATTCATGATTCGACTAATGATTCATGATTCAATTTATGATTCATGATTCGACTAATGATTAATGATTCAATTCATGATTCATGATTCATGATTCAATTCATGATTCATGATTCATGATTTAATTCATGATTCATGATTCATTTCATAATTCATGATTCATGATTCAATTCATGATTCATGATTCAATTAATGATTCATGATTCATGATTCATGATTCAATTTATGATTCATGATTCATGATTCAATTCATGATTCGATTAATGCTTCATGATTCAATTCATGATTCATGATTCATGATTCATGTATTGATTCATAATTTATGATTCAATTCATGATTCATGATTCATGATTTATGATTCAATTCATGATTCATGATTCAAATCATGATTCAATTCATTATTCATGATTCAATTCATGATTCATGATTCATGATTCATGTATTGATTCATAATTTATGATTCAATTCATGATTCATGATTCATGATTTATGATTCAATTCATGATTCATGATTCATTCATAATTCACGATTTATGATTCAATTCATTATTCATGATTCATGATTAGATTCATGATTCATGATTCAATTCATGATTTGTGATTCATGATTCAATTCATGATTCTTGATTTGATTCATGATTCATAATATGATTCATGATTCATGATTCAATTCATGATTCATGATTCATGATTCAATTCATGATTCATGATTCGATTCATGATTCAAGATTCATGATTCAAATCATGATTTATGATTCACGATTTGACTCATGATTCATGGTTCATGATTCATGACTCAATTCATGATTCATAATACAATTCATGATTCATGATTCAATTCATGATTCATGATTCATGATTCAATTCATGATTCATGATTCGATTAATGATTCATGATTCAATTTATGATTCATGATTCATGATTCGACTAATGATTCATGATTCAATTTATGATTCATGATTCATGATTCGACTAATGATTCATGATTCAATTCATGATTCATGATTCATGATTCATGATTTATTTCATAATTCATGATTCATTTCATAATTCATGATTCATGATTCAATTCATGATTCATGATTCGATTAATGATTCATGATTCAATTCATGATTCATGATTCATGTATTGATTCATAATTTATGATTCAATTCATGATTCATGATTTATGATTCTATTCATGATTCAATTCATGATTCATGATTCGATTCATGATTCAAGATTCATGATTCAATTCATGATTTATGATTCACGATTCGACTCATGATTCATGATTCAATTCATGATTCATGGTTCATGATTCATGATTCAATTCATGATTCATGATACAATTCATGATTCATGATTCAATTCATGATTCATGTATTGATTCATAATTTATGATTCAATTCATGATTCATGATTTATGATTCAATTCATGATTGAAATCATGATTCAATTCATTATTCATGATTCGATTCGTGACTCAAGATTCAATTCATGATTCATTCATAATTCATGATTCATGATTCAATTATGATTCATGATTCAATTCATGATTCATGATTCAATTCATGATTCATGATTCAATTCATGATTCATGATTCAATTCATGATTTGTGATTCATGATTCAATTCATGATTCTTGATTCGATTCATGATTCATAATATGATTCATGATTCATGATTCAATTCATGATTCATGATTCAATTCATGATTCATGATTCAATTCATGATTCATGATTCAATTCATGATTCATGATTCGATTCAAGATTCATGATTCAATTCATGATTTATGATTCATGATTCGATTCATGATTCAATTCATGATTCATGATTTATGATTCATGATTCATTATTCAATTCATGATTCATGATTCAATTCATGATTTGTGATTCATGATTCAATTCATGATTCTTGATTCGATGCATGATTCATAATATGATTCATGATTCGAATCATGATTCAATTCATGATTCATGATTCAATTCATCATTCATTACTCTATTCATGATTCATGATTCATGATTCGATTCATGATTCAAAATTCATGATTCGATTCATGATTCAAAATTCATGATTCAATTCATGACTTATGATTCATGATTCGATTCATGATTCAATTCATGATTCATGATTCAATTCATGATTCATGATTCAATTCATGATTCAATTCATGATTCATGATTCAATTCATGATTCATGATTTGTTATTCATGATTCAATTCATGATTCATGATTCAATTCATGATTCATGATTCGATTCATGATTCATGATTCAATTTATGATTCATGATTCATGATTCGACTAATGATTCATGATTCAATTTATGATTCATGATTCGACTAATGATTAATGATTCAATTCATGATTCATGATTCATGATTCAATTCATGATTCATGATTTAATTCATGATTCATGATTCATTTCATAATTCATGATTCATGATTCAATTCATGATTCATGATTCAATTAATGATTCATGATTCATGATTCAATTTATGATTCATGATTCATGATTCAATTCATGATTCGATTAATGCTTCATGATTCAATTCATGATTCATGATTCATGATTCATGTATTGATTCATAATTTATGATTCAATTCATGATTCATGATTCATGATTTATGATTCAATTCATGATTCATGATTCAAATCATGATTCAATTCATTATTCATGATTCAATTCATTATTCATGATTCAATTTGTGGCTCAAGATTCAATTCATGATTCATGATTCATTCATAATTCACGATTTATGATTCAATTCATTATTCATGATTCATGATTAGATTCATGATTCATGATTCAATTCATGATTTGTGATTCATGATTCAATTCATGATTCTTGATTCGATTCATGATTCATAATATGATTCATGATTCATGATTCAATTCATGATTCATGATTCATGATTCAATTCATGATTCATGATTCGATTCATGATTCAAGATTCATGATTCAAATCATGATTTATGATTCACGATTTGACTCATGATTCATGGTTCATGATTCATGACTCAATTCATGATTCATAATACAATTCATAATTCATGATTCAATTCATGATTCATGATTCATGATTCAATTCATGATTCATGATTCGATTCATGATTCATGATTCAATTTATGATTCATGATTCATGATTCGACTAATGATTCATGATTCAATTTATGATTCATGATTCATGATTCGACTAATGATTCATGATTCAATTCATGATTCATGATTCATGATTCATGATTTATTTCATAATTCATGATTCATGATTCATTTCATAATTCATGATTCATGATTCAATTCATGATTCATGATTCGATTAATGATTCATGATTCAATTCATGATTCATGATTCATGTATTGATTCATAATTTATGATTCAATTCATGATTCATGATTTATGATTCTATTCATGATTCAATTCATGATTCATGATTCGATTCATGATTCAAGATTCATGATTCAATTCATGATTTATGATTCACGATTCGACTCATGATTCATGATTCAATTCATGATTCATGGTTCATGATTCATGATTCAATTCATGATTCATGATACAATTCATGATTCATGATTCAATTCATGATTCATGATTCATGATTCAATTCATGATTCATGATTCGATTAATGATTCATGATTCAATTTATGATTCATGATTCGACTAATGATTCATGATTCAATTCATGATTCATGATTCATGATTCATGATTCAATTCATGATTCATGATTCGATTCATTATTCATGATTCATTTCATGGTTCATGATTCAATTCATGATTCAAGATTCATGATTGAATTCATGATTTATGATTCATGATTCGACTCATGATTCATGAGTCGATTCATGATTCGACTCATGATTCATGAGTCAATTCATGATTCATGATTCAATTCATGATTCATGATTTAATTCATGATTCATGATTTAATTCATGATTCATGATTCATTTCATGGTTCATGATTCAATTCATGATTCAATTCATGATTCATGATTCAATTCATGATTCATGATTCATGATTCTATTCATGGTTCATGATTCAATTCATGATTTGTGATTCATGATTCAATTCATGATTCTTGATTCGATTCATGATTAATAATATGATTCATGATTCGAATTATGATTCATGATTCAATTCATGATTCATGATTCAATTCATCATTCATTATTCTTTTCATGATTCATGATTCAATTCATAATTCATTATTCGATTCATGATTCAAGATTCATTATTCTATTCATGACTTATGATTCATGATTCGACTCATGATTCATGATTCATTTCATGATTCATGATTTAATTCATGATTCATGATTCATTTCATGATTCATGATTCAATTCATGATTCAATTCATGATTCAATTCATGATTCATGATTCAATTCAAGATTCATTTCATGATTCATGATTTATGATTCAATTCATGATTCATGATTCAATTCATGATTCATGATCCGATTTAGGATTCATGATTCATGATTCAATTAATGATTTAATTCATTATTCAATTCATTATTTATGATTCAATTCATGATTCGATTCATGATTCATGATTCAATTCATGATCCATGATTCAATTCATGATTCATGATTCAATTTATGATTCATGTTTTATGATTCAATTCATGATTCATGATCTGATTTATGATTCATGATTTATGACTCAAATCATGATTCATTTCATGATTTAGGATTCAATTCATGATTTATGATTCATGATTCAATTTATGATTCATGATTCGATTCATGATTCATGATTCATGATTGATGATTCAATTCATGATTCATGATTCAATTCATGATTCATGATTCGATTAATGATTCATGATTCAATTTATGATTCATGATTCGACTAATGATTCATGATTCAATTTATGATTCATGATTCATGATTCGACTAATGATTCATGATTCAATTCATGATTCATGATTCATGATTTATTTCATAATTCATGATTCATGATTCATTTTATAATTCATGATTCATGATTCATGATTCAATTCATGATTCATGATTCGATTAATGATTCATGATTCAATTCATGATTCATGATTCATGTATTGATTCATAATTTATGATTCAATTCATGATTCATGATTTATGATTCTATTCATGATTCATGATTCAATTCATGATTTGTGATTCATGATTCAATTCATGATTCTTGATTCGATTCATTATTCATAATATGATTCATGATTCATGATTCAATTCATGATTCATGATTCAATTCATGATTCATGATTCAATTCATCATTCATTATTCTATTCATGATTCAATTCATCATTCATTATTCTATTCATGATTCAATTCATGATTCATGATTCGATTCATGATTCAAGATTCATGATTCAATTCATGATTTATGATTCATGATTCGACTAATGATTCATGATTCAATTCATGATTCATGGTTCATGATTCATGATTCAATTCATGATTTATGATACAATTCATGATTTATGATACAATTCATGATTCATGATTCAATTCATGATTCATGATTCATGATTCAATTCATGATTCATGATTCATGATTCAATTCATGATTCATGATTCATGATTCATGATTCATGATTCAATTCATGATTCATGATTCGATTCATGATTCAAGATTCATGATTCGACTCATGATTCATGATTCAATTCATGATTCATGATTCATGATTCGACTCATGATTCATGAGTCAATTCATGATTCAAGATTCATGATTGAATTCATGATTTATGATTCATGATTCGACTCATGATTCATGAGTCGATTCATGATTCGACTCATGATTCATGAGTCAATTCATGATTCATGAGTCAATTCATGATTCATGATTCAATTCATGATTCATGATTTAATTCATGATTCATGATTCATTTCATGATTCATGATTTAATTCATGATTCATGATTTAATTCATGATTCATGATTCATTTCATGGTTCATGATTCAATTCATGATTCAATTCATGATTCATGATTCAATTCATGATTCATGATTCATGATTCTATTCATGGTTCATGATTCAATTCATGATTTGTGATTCATGATTCAATTCATGATTCATTATTCTTTTCATGATTCATGATTCAATTCATAATTCATTATTCGATTCATGATTCAAGATTCATTATTCTATTCATGACTTATGATTCATGATTCGACTCATGATTCATGATTCATTTCGTGATTCATGATTCATTTCATGATTCATGATTCATGGTTCATGATTCATGGTTCATGATTCATGATTCAATTCATGATTCAATTCATGATTCAATTCATGATTCATGATTCAATTCATGATTCATGATATTCATGATTCATGATTCATGATTTAGGATTCATGATTCCTGATTCGATTCAAGATTCATTTCATGATTCATGATTTATGATTCAATTCATGATTCATGATTCAATTCATGATTCATGATCCGATTTAGGATTCATGATTCATGATTCAATTAATGATTTAATTCATTATTCAATTCATTATTTATGATTCAATTTATGATTCAATTCATGATTCGATTCATGATTCATGATTCAATTCATGATCCATGATTCAATTCATGATTCATGATTCAATTTATGATTCATGTTTTATGATTCAATTCATGATTCATGATCTGATTTATGATTCATGATTTATGACTCAAATCATGATTCATTTCATGATTTAGGATTCAATTCATGATTTATGATTCATGATTCAATTTATGATTCTTGATTCGATTCATGATTCATGATTCATGATTGATGATTCAATTCATGATTCATGATTCAATTCATGATTCATGATTCGATTAATGATTCATGATTCAATTTATGATTCATGATTCATGATTCGACTGATTCATGATTCAATTTATGATTCATGATTCATGATTCGACTAATGATTCATGATTCAATTCATGATTCATGATTCATGATTTATTTCATAATTCATGATTCATGATTCATTTTATAATTCATGATTCATGATTCATGATTCAATTCATGATTCATGATTCGATTAATGATTCATGATTCAATTCATGATTCATGATTCATGTATTGATTCATAATTTATGATTCAATTCATGATTCATGATTTATGATTCTATTCATGATTCATGATTCAATTCATGATTTGTGATTCATGATTCAATTCATGATTCTTGATTCGATTCATTATTCATAATATGATTCATGATTCATGATTCAATTCATGATTCATGATTCAATTCATGATTCATGATTCAATTCATCATTCATTATTCTATTCATGATTCAATTCATCATTCATTATTCTATTCATGATTCGATTCATGATTCAAGATTCATGATTCAATTCATGATTTATGATTCATGATTCGACTAATGATTCATGATTCAATTCATGATTCATGGTTCATGATTCATGATTTATGATACAATTCATGATTTATGATACAATTCATGATTCATGATTCAATTCATGATTCATGATTCATGATTCAATTCATGATTCATGATTCGATTAATGATTCATGATTCAATTCATGATTCATGATTCATGATTCATGATTCATGATTCAATTCATGATTCATGATTCGATTCATTATTCATTATTCGATTCATGATTCAAGATTCATGATTCAATTCATGATTTATGATTCATGATTCGACTCATGATTCATGAGTCAATTCATGATTCATGATTCAATTCATGATTTAATTCATGATTCATGATTCATTTCATGGTTCATGATTCATGATTCAATTCATGATTCAATTCATGATTCAATTCATGATTCAATTCATGATTCAATTCATGATTCATGATTCTATTCATGATTCATGATTCAATTCATGATTTGTGATTCATGATTCAATTCATGATTCTTGATTCGATTCATTTATTCATAATATGATTCATGATTCAATTCATGATTTAATTCATGACCTATGATTCAATTCATGATTCATTATTCGATTCATGATTTATGATTCATGATTCGACTAATGATTCATGATTCAATTCATGATTCATGATTCATGATTCATGATTTATTTCATAATTCATGATTCATGATTCATTTCATAATTCATGATTCATGATTCAATTCATGATTCATGATTCGATTAATGATTCATGATTCAATTCATGATTCATGATTCATGTATTGATTCATAATTTATGATTCAATTCATGATTCATGATTTATGATTCTATTCATGATTCAATTCATGATTCATGATTCGATTCATGATTCAAGATTCATGATTCAATTCATGATTTATGATTCACGATTCGACTCATGATTCATGATTCAATTCATGATTCATGGTTCATGATTCATGATTCAATTCATGATTCATGATACAATTCATGATTCATGATTCAATTCATGATTCATGATTCATGATTCAATTCATGATTCATGATTCGATTAATGATTCATGATTCAATTTATGATTCATGATTCGACTAATGATTCATGATTCAATTCATGATTCATGATTCATGATTCATGATTCAATTCATGATTCATGATTCGATTCATTATTCATGATTCATTTCATGGTTCATGATTCAATTCATGATTCAAGATTCATGATTGAATTCATGATTTATGATTCATGATTCGACTCATGATTCATGAGTCGATTCATGATTCGACTCATGATTCATGAGTCAATTCATGATTCATGATTCAATTCATGATTCATGATTTAATTCATGATTCATGATTTAATTCATGATTCATGATTCATTTCATGGTTCATGATTCAATTCATGATTCAATTCATGATTCATGATTCAATTCATGATTCATGATTCATGATTCTATTCATGGTTCATGATTCAATTCATGATTTGTGATTCATGATTCAATTCATGATTCTTGATTCGATTCATGATTAATAATATGATTCATGATTCGAATTATGATTCATGATTCAATTCATGATTCATGATTCAATTCATCATTCATTATTCTTTTCATGATTCATGATTCAATTCATAATTCATTATTCGATTCATGATTCAAGATTCATTATTCTATTCATGACTTATGATTCATGATTCGACTCATGATTCATGATTCATTTCATGATTCATGATTTAATTCATGATTCATGATTCATTTCATGATTCATGATTCAATTCATGATTCAATTCATGATTCAATTCATGATTCATGATTCAATTCAAGATTCATTTCATGATTCATGATTTATGATTCAATTCATGATTCATGATTCAATTCATGATTCATGATCCGATTTAGGATTCATGATTCATGATTCAATTAATGATTTAATTCATTATTCAATTCATTATTTATGATTCAATTCATGATTCGATTCATGATTCATGATTCAATTCATGATCCATGATTCAATTCATGATTCATGATTCAATTTATGATTCATGTTTTATGATTCAATTCATGATTCATGATCTGATTTATGATTCATGATTTATGACTCAAATCATGATTCATTTCATGATTTAGGATTCAATTCATGATTTATGATTCATGATTCAATTTATGATTCATGATTCGATTCATGATTCATGATTCATGATTGATGATTCAATTCATGATTCATGATTCAATTCATGATTCATGATTCGATTAATGATTCATGATTCAATTTATGATTCATGATTCGACTAATGATTCATGATTCAATTTATGATTCATGATTCATGATTCGACTAATGATTCATGATTCAATTCATGATTCATGATTCATGATTTATTTCATAATTCATGATTCATGATTCATTTTATAATTCATGATTCATGATTCATGATTCAATTCATGATTCATGATTCGATTAATGATTCATGATTCAATTCATGATTCATGATTCATGTATTGATTCATAATTTATGATTCAATTCATGATTCATGATTTATGATTCTATTCATGATTCATGATTCAATTCATGATTTGTGATTCATGATTCAATTCATGATTCTTGATTCGATTCATTATTCATAATATGATTCATGATTCATGATTCAATTCATGATTCATGATTCAATTCATGATTCATGATTCAATTCATCATTCATTATTCTATTCATGATTCAATTCATCATTCATTATTCTATTCATGATTCAATTCATGATTCATGATTCGATTCATGATTCAAGATTCATGATTCAATTCATGATTTATGATTCATGATTCGACTAATGATTCATGATTCAATTCATGATTCATGGTTCATGATTCATGATTCAATTCATGATTTATGATACAATTCATGATTTATGATACAATTCATGATTCATGATTCAATTCATGATTCATGATTCATGATTCAATTCATGATTCATGATTCATGATTCAATTCATGATTCATGATTCATGATTCATGATTCATGATTCAATTCATGATTCATGATTCGATTCATGATTCAAGATTCATGATTCGACTCATGATTCATGATTCAATTCATGATTCATGATTCATGATTCGACTCATGATTCATGAGTCAATTCATGATTCAAGATTCATGATTGAATTCATGATTTATGATTCATGATTCGACTCATGATTCATGAGTCGATTCATGATTCGACTCATGATTCATGAGTCAATTCATGATTCATGAGTCAATTCATGATTCATGATTCAATTCATGATTCATGATTTAATTCATGATTCATGATTCATTTCATGATTCATGATTTAATTCATGATTCATGATTCATTTCATGGTTCATGATTCAATTCATGATTCAATTCATGATTCATGATTCAATTCATGATTCATGATTCATGATTCTATTCATGGTTCATGATTCAATTCATGATTTGTGATTCATGATTCAATTCATGATTCATTATTCTTTTCATGATTCATGATTCAATTCATAATTCATTATTCGATTCATGATTCAAGATTCATTATTCTATTCATGACTTATGATTCATGATTCGACTCATGATTCATGATTCATTTCGTGATTCATGATTCATTTCATGATTCATGATTCATGGTTCATGATTCATGGTTCATGATTCATGATTCAATTCATGATTCAATTCATGATTCAATTCATGATTCATGATTCAATTCATGATTCATGATATTCATGATTCATGATTCATGATTTAGGATTCATGATTCCTGATTCGATTCAAGATTCATTTCATGATTCATGATTTATGATTCAATTCATGATTCATGATTCAATTCATGATTCATGATCCGATTTAGGATTCATGATTCATGATTCAATTAATGATTTAATTCATTATTCAATTCATTATTTATGATTCAATTCATGATTCGATTCATGATTCATGATTCAATTCATGATCCATGATTCAATTCATGATTCATGATTCAATTTATGATTCATGTTTTATGATTCAATTCATGATTCATGATCTGATTTATGATTCATGATTTATGACTCAAATCATGATTCATTTCATGATTTAGGATTCAATTCATGATTTATGATTCATGATTCAATTTATGATTCTTGATTCGATTCATGATTCATGATTCATGATTGATGATTCAATTCATGATTCATGATTCAATTCATGATTCATGATTCGATTAATGATTCATGATTCAATTTATGATTCATGATTCATGATTCGACTGATTCATGATTCAATTTATGATTCATGATTCATGATTCGACTAATGATTCATGATTCAATTCATGATTCATGATTCATGATTTATTTCATAATTCATGATTCATGATTCATTTTATAATTCATGATTCATGATTCATGATTCAATTCATGATTCATGATTCGATTAATGATTCATGATTCAATTCATGATTCATGATTCATGTATTGATTCATAATTTATGATTCAATTCATGATTCATGATTTATGATTCTATTCATGATTCATGATTCAATTCATGATTTGTGATTCATGATTCAATTCATGATTCTTGATTCGATTCATTATTCATAATATGATTCATGATTCATGATTCAATTCATGATTCATGATTCAATTCATGATTCATGATTCAATTCATCATTCATTATTCTATTCATGATTCAATTCATCATTCATTATTCTATTCATGATTCGATTCATGATTCAAGATTCATGATTCAATTCATGATTTATGATTCATGATTCGACTAATGATTCATGATTCAATTCATGATTCATGGTTCATGATTCATGATTTATGATACAATTCATGATTTATGATACAATTCATGATTCATGATTCAATTCATGATTCATGATTCATGATTCAATTCATGATTCATGATTCGATTAATGATTCATGATTCAATTCATGATTCATGATTCATGATTCATGATTCATGATTCAATTCATGATTCATGATTCGATTCATTATTCATTATTCGATTCATGATTCAAGATTCATGATTCAATTCATGATTTATGATTCATGATTCGACTCATGATTCATGATTCAATTCATGATTCATGATTCATGATTCGACTCATGATTCATGAGTCAATTAATGATTCATGATTCAATTCATGATTTAATTCATGATTCATGATTCATTTCATGGTTCATGATTCATGATTCAATTCATGATTCAATTCATGATTCAATTCATGATTCAATTCATGATTCAATTCATGATTCATGATTCTATTCATGATTCATGATTCAATTCATGATTTGTGATTCATGATTCAATTCATGATTCTTGATTCGATTCATTTATTCATAATATGATTCATGATTCAATTCATGATTTAATTCATGACCTATGATTCAATTCATGATTCATTATTCGATTCATGATTTATGATTCATGATTCGACTCATGATTCATGATTCGACTCATGATTCATGATTCAATTCATGATTCATGATTCATGATTCGACTCATGATTCATGAGTCAATTCATGATTCATGAGTCAATTCATGATTCATGAGTCAATTCATGATTCATGAGTCAATTCATGATTCATGAGTCAATTCATGATTCATGATTTAATTCATGATTCATGATTTAATTCATGATTCATGATTCATTATTCAATTCATGACTTGTGATTCATGATTCAATTCATGATTCAATTCACGATTCATGATTCAAATCATGATTTGTGATTTATGATTCAATTCATGATTCATGATTCAATTCATGATTTATGATTCGATTCATGATTCATGATTCAATTTATGATTCATGATTCATGATTCGACTAATGATTCATGATTCAATTCATGATTCATGATTCATGATTCATAATTCAATTCATGATTCATGATTTAATTCATGATTAATGATTCATTTCATAATTCATGATTCATGATTCAATTCATGATTCATGATTCAATTAATGATTCATGATTCATTTCATAATTCATGATTCATGATTCAATTCATGATTCAATTCATGATTCATGATTCAATTCATGATTCATGATTCATGATTATATTCATGATTCATGATTCATTTCATAATTCATGATTCATGATTCAATTCATGATTCATGATTCAATTAATGATTCATGATTCATGATTGAATTCATGATTCATGATTCGATTCATTATTCATTATTCGATTCATGATTCAAGATTCATGATTCAATTCATGATTTATGATTCATGATTCGACTCATGATTCATGATTCAATTCATGATTCATGATTCATGATTCGACTCATGATTCATGAGTCAATTCATGAATCATGATTCAATTCATGATTCATGATTCAATTCATGATTCATGATTCATGATTATATTCATGATTCATGATTCTATTCATGATTCATGATTCATGATTCAATTCATGATTTGTGATTCATGATTCAATTCATGAATCTTGATTCGATTCATGATTAATAATATGATTCATGATTCGAATTATGATTCATGATTCAATTCATGATTCATGATTCAATTCATCATTCATTATTCTATTCATGATTCATGATTCAATTCATAATTCATGATTCGATTCATGATTCAAGATTCATTATTCAATTCATGACTTATGATTCATGATTCAATTCATGATTCATGGTTCATGATTCATGATTCAATTCATGATTCAATTCATGATTCAATTCATGATTCAATTCATGATTCAATTCACGATTCAATTCACGATTCATGATTCAAATCATGATTTGTGATTTATGATTCAATTCATGATTCATTATTCAATTCATGATTTATGATTCGATTCATGATTCATGATTCAATTTATGATTCATGATTCATGATTCGACTAATGATTCATGATTCAATTCATGATTCATGATTCATGATTCATATTTCAATTCATGATTCATTTCATAATTCATGATTCATGATTCATGATTCAATTAATGATTCATGATTCATGATTCATGATTCGATTAATGATTCATGATTCAATTCATGATTCATGTATTGATTCATAATTTATGATTCAATTCATGATTCATGATTCATGATTTATTATTCAATTCATGATTCATGATTCAAATCATGATTCAATTCATTATTCATGATTCGATTCGTGACTAAAGATTCAATTCATGATTCATGATTCATTCATAATTCATGATTCATGATTCAATTCATAATTCATGATTCATGATTCAATTCATGATTCATGATTCAATTCATGATTTGTGATTCATGATTCAATTCATGATTCTTGATTCGATTCAGTAATTCATAATATGATTCATGATTCAATTCATGATTTTGATTCATGATTCAATTCATGATTCTTGATTCGATTCATGATTCATAATATGATTCATGATTCAATTCATGATTCAATTCATGATTCATGATTCAATTCATGATATAATTCATGATTCAGGATTCAATTCAGGATTCATTATTCTATTCATGATTCATGATTCAATTCATGATTCATGGTTCATGATTCATGATTTAATTCATGATTCATCATTTAATTCATGATTCATGATTCATGATTCAATTCATGATTTGTGATTCATGATTCAATTCATGATTCATGATTCATGATTCGATTAATGATTCATGATTCAATTTATGATTCATGATTCATGATTCAATTCATGATTTGTGATTCATGATTCAATTCATGATTCTTGATTCGATTCATTAATTCATAATATGATTCATGATTCAATTCATGATTCAATTCATGACCTATGATTCAATTCATGATTCAATTCATGATTTGTGATTCATGATTCAATTCATGATTCTTGATTCGATTCATGATTCATAATATGATTCATGATTCGATTCATGATTCAATTCATGATTCAATTCATGATTCATGATTCAATTCATGATTCAATTCATGATTCATGATTCATGATTCAATTCAGGATTCATTATTCTATTCATGATTCATGATTCAATTCATGATTCATGGTTCATGATTCATGATTTAATTCATGATTCATGATTCAATTCATGATTCATGATTCAATTCATGATTTGTGATTCATGATTCAATTCATGATTCATGATTCATGATCCAATTCATGATTCATGATTCGATTAATGATTCATGATTCGATTTATGATTCATGATTCATGATTCGACTAATGATTCATGATTCAATTTATGATTCATGATTCATGATTCATGATTCGACTAATGATTCATGATTCAATTCATGATTCATGATTCATGATTCAATTCATGATTCATGATTTGATTCATGATTCATGATTCAATTCATGATTCATGATTCATGATTTAATTCATGATTCATGATTCATTTCATAAATCATGATTCATGATTCATGATTCAATTCATGATTCATGATTCAATTAATGATTCATGATTCATGATTCAATTCATGATTCATGATTCGATTAATGATTCATGATTCGACTAATGATTCATGATTCAATTTATGATTCATGATTCATGATTCATGATTCAATTCATGATTCATGATTCATGATTTGATTCATGATTCATGATTCAATTCATGATTCAATTCATGATTCATGATTTAATTCATGATTCATGATTCATTTAATAAATCATGATTCATGATTCATGATTCAATTCATGATTCATGATTCAATTAATGATTCATGATTCATTTCATAATTCATGATTCATGATTCATGATTCAATTCATGATTCATGATTCATGATTCATGATTCAATTCATGATTCATGATTCAATTAATGATTCATGATTTGATTCATGATTCATGTATTGATTCATAATTTATGATTCAATTCATGATTCATGATTCAATATTTTATGATTCAATTCATGATTCAAATCATGATTCAATTCATTATTCATGATTCATGATTCAATTCATGATTCATGATTCAATTCATGATTTGTGATTCTTGATTCGATTCATGATTCATAATATGATTCATGATTCATGATTCAATTCATGATTCAATTCATGATTCATGATTCATGATTCAATTCATGATTCATGATTCGATTAATGATTCATGATTCAATTTATGATTCAGGATTCATAATTCGACTAATGATTCATGATTCAATTTATGATTCAATTCATGATTCATGATTCATGATTCAATTCATGATTCATTATTCTATTCATGATTCATGATTCAATTCATTATTCATGATTCGATTCGTGACTCAAGATTCAATTCATGATTCAATTCATGATTAATGATTCATGATTCAATTCATGATTCATGATTCATGATTCAATTCATGATTTGTGATTCATGATTCGACTCATGATTCATGTTTCAATTCATGATTCATGTTTCAATTCATGATTCATGTTTCATTTCATGATTCATGGTTCAATTCATGATTTATGATTCAATTCATGATTCAATTCATGATTCATGATTCAATTCATGATTCATGATTCAATTCATGATTCGTGATTCAATTCATGATTAGTGATTCATGATTCAATCCATGATTCATGATTCATGATTCAATTCATGATTCATGATTCAATTCATGATTCAATTCATGATTCATGATTTATTTCATTATTCATTATTCGATTCATGATTCAAGATTAATGATTCAATTCATGATTTAAGATTCATGATTCGACTCATGATTAATGATTCAATTCATGATTCATGATTCATGATTCGACTCATGATTCATGATTCAATTCATGATTCAATTCATGATTCATGATTTAATTCATGATTCATGATTCATTTCATGGTTCATGATTCATGATTCATGATTCAATTTATGATTCATGATTCATTTCATAATTCATGATTCATGATTCAATTCATGATTCAATTCATGATTTGTGATTCATGATTCAATTCATGATTCTTGATTCGATTCATGATTAATAATATGATTCATGATTCGAATTATGATTCATGATTCAATTCATGATTCATGATTCAATTCATCATTCATTATTCTATTCATGATTCATGATTCAATTCATAATTCATGATTCGATTCATGATTCAAGATTCATTATTCAATTCATGACTTATGATTCATGATTCGACTCATGATTCATTTCATGATTCATGATTCAATTCATGATTCATGGTTCATGATTCATGATTCAATTCATGATTCAATTCATGATTTAATTCACGATTCATGATTCAAATCATGATTTGTGATTCATGATTCAATTCATGATTCATGATTCAATTCATGATTTATGATTCGATTCATGATTCAATTTATGATTCATGATTCATGATTCGACTAATGATTCATGATTCAATTAATGATTCATGATTCATGATTTAATTCATGATTCATGATTCATGATTTAATTCATGATTCATGATTCATGATTCAATTCATGATTAATGATTCAATTAATGATTCATGATTCATGATTCATGATTCAATTCATGATTCATGATTCGATTAATGATTCATGATTCAATTCATGATTCATGATTCATGTATTGATTCATAATTTATGATTCAATTCATGATTCATGATTTATTATTCAATTCATGATTCATGATTCAAATCATGATTCAATTCATTATTCATGATTCGATTCGTGACTAAAGATTCAATTCATGATTCATGATTCATTCATAATTCATGATTCATGATTCATTCATAATTCATGATTCATGATTCAATTCATGATTCATGATTCAATTCATGATTTGTGATTCATGATTCAATTCATGATTCTTGATTCGATTCATTAATTCATAATATGATTCATGATTCAATTCATGATTCTTGATTCGATTCATGATTCATAATATGATTCATGATTCGAATCATGATTCATGATTCAATTCATGATTCAATTCATGATTCATGATTCAATTCATGATATAATTCATGATTCAGGATTCAATTCAGGATTCATTATTCTATTCATGATTCATGATTCAATTCATGATTCATGGTTCATGATTCATGATTTAATTTATGATTCATCATTTAATTCATGATTCATGATTCATGATTCAATTCATGATTTGTGATTCATGATTCAATTCATGATTCATGATTCATGATTCGATTAATGATTCATGATTCAATTTATGATTCATGATTCATGATTCAATTCATGATTTGTGATTCATGATTCAATTCATGATTCTTGATTCGATTCATTAATTCATAATATGATTCATGATTCAATTCATGATTCAATTCATGACCTATGATTCAATTCATGATTCAATTCATGATTTGTGATTCATGATTCAATTCATGATTCTTGATTCGATTCATGATTCATAATATGATTCATGATTCGAATCATGATTCATGATTCAATTCATGATTCAATTCATGATTCATGATTCAATTCATGATTCAATTCATGATTCATGATTCATGATTCAATTCAGGATTCATTATTCTATTCATGATTCATGATTCAATTCATGATTCATGGTTCATGATTCATGATTTAATTCATGATTCATGATTCAATTCATGATTCATGATTCAATTCATGATTTGTGATTCATGATTCAATTCATGATTCATGATTCATGATCCAATTCATGATTCATGATTCGATTAATGATTCATGATTCAATTTATGATTAATGATTCATGATTCGACTAATGATTCATGATTCAATTTATGATTCATGATTCATGATTCGACTAATGATTCATGATTCAATTCATGATTCATGATTCATGATTCAATTCATGATTCATGATTTGATTCATGATTCATGATTCAATTCATGATTCATGATTCATGATTTAATTCATGATTCATGATTCATTTCATAAATCATGATTCATGATTCATGATTCAATTCATGATTCATGATTCAATTAATGATTCATGATTCATGATTCAATTCATGATTCATGATTCGATTAATGATTCATGATTCGACTAATGATTCATGATTCAATTTATGATTCATGATTCATGATTCATGATTCAATTCATGATTCATGATTCATGATTTGATTCATGATTCATGATTCAATTCATGATTCAATTCATGATTCATGATTTAATTCATGATTCATGATTCATTTAATAAATCATGATTCATGATTCATGATTCAA
This sequence comes from Mixophyes australis, assembly GCA_036250195.1. Taxonomy (NCBI): domain Eukaryota; kingdom Metazoa; phylum Chordata; class Amphibia; order Anura; family Limnodynastidae; genus Mixophyes; species Mixophyes australis. The sequence continues at coordinate 89,930,646 of JAVHZZ010000012.1, forward strand.
TTCATGATTCATGATTCAATTAATGATTCATGATTCATTTCATAATTCATGATTCATGATTCATGATTCAATTCATGATTCATGATTCATGATTCAATTCATGATTCATGATTCAATTAATGATTCATGATTTGATTCATGATTCATGTATTGATTCATAATTTATGATTCAATTCATGATTCATGATTCAATATTTTATGATTCAATTCATGATTCAAATCATGATTCAATTCATTATTCATGATTCATGATTCAATTCATGATTCATGATTCAATTCATGATTTGTGATTCTTGATTCGATTCATGATTCATAATATGATTCATGATTCATGATTCAATTCATGATTCAATTCATGATTCATGATTCAATTCATGATTCATGATTCGATTAATGATTCATGATTCAATTTATGATTCAGGATTCATAATTCGACTAATGATTCATGATTCAATTTATGATTCAATTCATGATTCATGATTCAATTCATGATTCATTATTCTATTCATGATTCATGATTCAATTCATTATTCATGATTCGATTCGTGACTCAAGATTCAATTCATGATTCAATTCATGATTAATGATTCATGATTCAATTCATGATTCATGATTCATGATTCAATTCATGATTTGTGATTCATGATTCGACTCATGATTCATGTTTCAATTCATGATTCATGTTTCATTTCATGATTCATGGTTCAATTCATGATTCATGATTCAATTCATGATTTATGATTCAATTCATGATTCAATTCATGATTCATGATTCAATTCATGATTCGTGATTCAATTCATGATTCGTGATTCATGATTCAATTCATGATTCATGATTCAATTCATGATTCAATTCATGATTCATGATTTATTTCATTATTCATTATTCGATTCATGATTCAAGATTAATGATTCAATTCATGATTTAAGATTCATGATTCGACTCATGATTAATGATTCAATTCATGATTCATGATTCATGATTCGACTCATGATTCATGAGTCAATTCATGATTCATGATTTAATTCATGATTCATGATTCATTTCATGGTTCATGATTCATGATTCATGATTCAATTTATGATTCATGATTCATTTCATAATTCATGATTCATGATTCAATTCATGATTCAATCCATGATTTGTGATTCATGATTCAATTCATGATTCTTGATTCGATTCATGATTAATAATATGATTCATGATTCGAATTATGATTCATGATTCAATTCATGATTCATGATTCAATTCATCATTCATTATTCTATTCATGATTCATGATTCAATTCATAATTCATGATTCGATTCATGATTCAAGATTCATTATTCAATTCATGACTTATGATTCATGATTCGACTCATGATTCATTTCATGATTCATGATTCAATTCATGATTCATGGTTCATGATTCATGATTCAATTCATGATTCAATTCATGATTCAATTCACGATTCATGATTCAAATCATGATTTGTTATTCATGATTCAATTCATGATTCATGATTCAATTCATGATTTATGATTCGATTCATGATTCAATTTATGATTCATGATTCATGATTCGACTAATGATTCATGATTCAATTAATGATTCATGATTCATGATTCAATTCATGATTCATGATTTAATTCATGATTCATGATTCATGATTCATGATTCAATTCATGATTAATGATTCAATTAATGATTCATGATTCATGATTCATGATTCAATTCATGATTCATGATTCGATTAATGATTCATGATTCGATTAATGATTCATGATTCAATTCATGATTCATGATTCATGTATTGATTCATAATTTATGATTCAATTCATGATTCATGATTTATTATTCAATTCATGATTCATGATTCAAATCATGATTCAATTCATTATTCATGATTCGATTCGTGACTAAAGATTCAATTCATGATTCATGATTCATTCATAATTCATGATTCATGATTCAATTCATGATTCATGATTCATGATTCAATTCATGATTTGTGATTCATGATTCAATTCATGATTCATGATTCATGATTCAATTCATCATTCATTATTCTATTCATGATTCATGATAAAATTTATGATTCATGATTCGATTCATGATTCAAGATTCATGATTCAATTCATGACTTATGATTCATGATTCGATTCATGATTCATGATTCAATTCATGATTCATGATTCAATTCATGATTCATGGTTCAATTCATGATTCATGGTTCATGATTCATGATTCAATTCATGATTTATGATTCAATTCATGATTCAATTCATGATTCATGATTCAATTCATGATTCGTGATTCAATTCATGATTCGTGATTCAATTCATGATTTGTGATTCATGATTCAATTTATAATTCATGATTCATGATTCGACTAATGATTCATGATTCAATTTATGATTCATGATTCATGATTTGACTAATGATTCATGATTCAATTCATGATTCATGATTCAATTCATGATTCATGATTTAATTCATGATTCATGATTCATTTCATAAATCATGATTCATGATTGAATTCATGATTCATAATTCAATTCATGATTCATGATTCAATTCAGGATTCATGATTCAATTCATGATTCATGATTCATGATTCAATTCATGATTCATGATTCAATTCATGATTTGTGATTCATGATTCAATTCATGATTCTTGATTCGATTCATGATTCATAATATGATTCATGATTCATGATTCATGATTGATGGCTCAATTCATGATTCATGATTCAATTGATCATTCATTATTCTATTCATGATTCATGATACAATTCATGATTCATGATTCAATTCATGATTTGTGATTCATGATTCAATTCATATTTCATGATTCATGATTCAATTCATGATTCATGATTCGATTAATGATTCATGATTCAATTTATGATTCATGATTCATAATTCGACTAATGATTCATGATTCAATTTATGATTCAATTCATGATTCATGATTCAATTCATGATTCATTATTCTATTCATGATTCATGATTCAATTCATGATTCATGATTTGATTCATGATTCAAGATTCATGATTCAATTCATGATTCATTATTCTATTCATGATTCATGATTTGATTCATGATTCAAGATTCATGATTCAATTAATGATTTATGATTCATGATTCAATTCATGATTCATGATTCAATTTATGATTCATGATTCATGATTCGACTAATGATTCATGATTCATGATTCAATTCATGATTCATGATTTATGTATTGATTCATAATTTATGATTCATGATTCATGATTTATGATTCAATTCATGATTAATGATTCAAATCATGATTCAATTAATTATTCATGATTCGATTCGTGACTCAAGATTCAATTCATGATTCATTCATAATTCATGATTCATGATTCAATTCATGATTCGTGATTCATGATTCAATTCATGATTCTTGATTCGATTCATGATTCATAATATGATTCATGATTCGAATCATGATTCAATTCATGATTCATGATTCAATTCATGATTTGTGATTCATGATTCAATTCATGATTCTTGATTCGATTCATGATTCATAATATGATTCATGATTCGAATCATGATTCAATTCATGATTCATGATTCAATTCATCATTCATTATTCTATTCATGATTCATGATAAAATTTATGATTCATGATTCGATTCATGATTCAAGATTCATGATTCAATTCATGATTCATGATTCATGATTCAATTCATGATTCATGGTTCAATTCATGATTCATGGTTTATGATATATGATTCAATTCATGATTTATGATTCAATTCATGATTCAATTTATGATTCATGATTCAATTCATGATTTGTGATTCATGATTCAATCCATGATTCATGATTCATGATTCAATTTATGATTCATGATTCATGATTCGACTAATGATTCATGATTCAATTTATGATTCATGATTCGACTAATGATTCATGATTCAATTCATGATTCATGATTCATGATTCATGATTTAATTCATGATTCATAATTCATTTCATAAATCATGATTCATGATTCAATTCATGATTCATAATTCAATTCATGATTCATGATTTGATTAATGATTCATGATTCATGATTCGACTAATGATTCATGATTCAATTTATGATTCATGATTCATGATTCGACTAATGATTCATGATTCAATTTATGATTCATGATTCATGATTCGACTAATGATTCATGATTCAATTTATGATTCATGATTCATGATTCGACTAATGATTCATGATTCAATTCATGATTCATGATTTATGATTCATTTCATGATTCATGATTCATGATTCATTTCATGATTCATGATTCATGATTCAATTCATGATTCATGATTCAATTAATGATTCATGATTCATGATTCAATTCATGATTCATGATTCGATTAATGATTCATGATTCAATTCATGATTCATGATTCATGTATTGATTAATAATTTATGATTCAATTCATGATTCATGATTTATGATTCAATTCATGATTCAAATCATGATTCAATTCATTATTCATGATTCGATTCGTGACTCAAGATTCATTTCATGATTCATGATTCATTCATAATTCATGATTCATGATTCAATTCATGATTCATGATTCAATTCATGATTCATGATTCATGATTCAATTCATGATTTGTGATTCATGATTTAATTCATGATTCTTGATTCGATTCATGATTCATAATATGATTCATGATTCAATTCATGATTCAATTCATCATTCATTATTCTATTCATGATTCATGATTCAATTCATGATTCATGATTTGATTCATGATTTGATTCATGATTCAAGATTCATGATTCAATTCATGATTTATGATTCATGATTCGACTTATGATTCATGATTCATGATTCAATTAATGATTCATGATTCAATTAATGATTCATGATTCATGATTCATGATTCAATTCATGATTCATGGTTCATGATTCGAGATTCAATTCATGATTCATGATTCAATTCATGTTTCAATTCATGATTCATGATACAATTCATGATTCATGATTCAATTTATGATTTGTGATTCATGATTCAATTCATGATTCATGATTCATGATTCAATTCATGATTCATGATTCAATTAATGATTCATGATTCATGATTCATGATTCAATTCATGATTCATGTATTGATTCATAATTTATGATTCAATTCATGATTCATGATTCATGATTTATGATTCAATTCATGATTCATGATTCATGATTTAATTCATGATTCATGATTCATGATTCAATTTATGATTCATGATTCAATTCATGATTCATGATTTAATTCATGATTCATGGTTCAATTCATGATTCGTGATTCATGATTCAATTCATGATTTATGATTCAATTCATGATTCAATTCATGATTCGTGATTCAATTCATGATTTGTGATTCATGATTCAATCCATGATTCATGATTTAATTCATGATTCATGATTCAATTTATTAATCATGATTCAATTCATGATTCATGATTTAATTCATGATTCATGGTTCAATTCATGATTCGTGATTCATGATTCAATTCATGATTTATGATTCAATTCATGATTCAATTCATGATTCATGATTCAATTCATGATTCGTGATTCAATTCATGATTTGTGATTCATGATTCAAATTATGATTCATGATTCAATTCATGATTCATGATTCATGATTCAATTCATGATTTGTGATTCATGATTTAATTCATGATTCTTGATTCGATTCATGATTCATGATTCAATTCATGATTCAATTCATGATTCATGATTCAATTCATCATTCATTATTCTATTCATGATTCATGATTCAATTTATGATTCATGATTTGATTCATGATTCAAGATTCATGATTCAATTCATGATTTATGATTCATGATTCGACTTATGATTCATGATTCAATTCATGGTTCATGATTCATGATTCAATTCATGATTCATGATTCAATTCATGATTCAATTCATGATTCATGATACAATTCATGATTCATGATTCAATTTATGATTTGTGATTCATGATTCAATTCATGATTCATGATTCATGATTCAATTCATGATTCATGATTCAATTAATGATTCATGATTCATGATTCATGATTCAATTCATGATTCATGATTCATGTATTGATTCATAATTTATGATTCAATTCATGATTCATGATTTATGATTCAATTCATGATTCATGATTCATGATTCAATTCATGATTCATGATTTAATTCATGATTCATGATTCAATTCATGATTCATGATTCAATACATGATTCATGATTCAATTAATGAATTATGATTCATGATTCATGATTCAATTAATGATTCATGATTCATGTATTGATTCATAATTTATGATTCAATTCATGATTCATGATTTATGATTCAATTCATTATTCATGATTCAAATCATGATTCAATTCATTATTAATGATTCGATTCGTGACTCAAGATTCGATTCATGATTCATTCATAATTCATGATTCATGAGTCAATTCATGATTCAATTCATGATTCATGATTCATTCATGATTCATGATTCGATTCATGATTCATGATTCGATTCATGATTCATGATTCAATTTATGATTCATGATTCATGATTTAATTCATGATTCAATACATGATTTATGATTCAATTAATGATTCATGATTCATGATTCAATTCATGATTCATGATTCATGTATTGATTCATAATTTATGATTCAATTCATGATTCATAATTCATGATCTATGATTCAATTCATGATTCATGATTCAATTCATGATTCATGATTCAATTCATGATTCATGATTCATGTATTGATTCATAATTTATGATTCAATTCATGATTCATAATTCATGATCTATGATTCAATTCATGATTCATGATTCAAATCATGATTCAATTCATTATTCATGATTCGATTCGTGACTCAAGATTCGATTCATGATTCATTCATGATTCAATTCATGATTCAATTCATGATTCATGATTCATTCATGATTCATGATTCATTCATGATTCATGATTCGATTCATGATTCATGATTCGATTCATGATTCATGATTCATGATTCAATTCATGATTCATAAATCATGATTTAATTAATGATTCATGATTTAATTCATGATTCATAATTCATGTTTCGATTCATGATTCAATTTATGATTCGATTCATGATTCACGATTCAATTCATGATTCATGATTCATGATTCGATTCATGTTTTATGATTCAATTTATGTTTCATGATTCATGTTTCAATTCATGATTTATGATTCATTTCATGATTCATGATTCATGATTCAATTTATGATTTGATTCATGTTTTATGATTCAATTCATGATTCATGATCCGATTTATGATTCATGATTCATGACTCAAATCATGATTCATTTCATGATTTAGGATTCAATTCATGATTCATGATTTGATTCATGATTCATGATTCATGATTTATAATTCATGATTCAATTCATGATTCATGATTCAATTCATTATTCATTATTCGATTCAAGATTTAGGATTCAATTCATGATTCATGATTCGATTTATGATTCATGATTCAATTCATGATTGATGATTCAATTCATGATTCGATTCATGATTCATGATTCATGATTCAATTCATGATTCATGATTCAATTCATTATTCATTATTCGATTCATGATTCAAGATTCAATTCATGATTTATGATTCATGATTCGACTCATGATTCATGATTCAATTCATGATTCATGATTCATGATTCGACTCATGATTCATGAGTCAATTCATGATTCATGATTCATGATTCATGATTCATGATTCAATTCATGATTCATGATTTAATTCATGATTCATGATACATTTCATGATTCATGATTCAATTCATGGTTCATGATTCATGATTCATGATTCAATTTATGGTTCATGATTCATGATTCATGATTCGATTTATGATTCATGATTCATTTCATAATTCATGATTCATGATTCATGATTCAATTCATGATTCATGATTCAATTCATGGTTCATGATTCATGATTCAATTCATGGTTCATGATTCATGATTCAATTCATGGTTCATGATTCGATTCATGTTTCATGATTCAATTCATGATTTGTGATTCATGATTCAATTCATGATTCATGATTCATGATTCAATTCATGATGCATGATTCGATTAATGATTTATGATTCAATTTATGATTCATGATTCATGATTTGACTAATAATTCATGATTCAATTCATGATTCATGATTAATGATTCAATTCATGATTCATGATTCATGATTTAATTCATGATTCATGATTCAATTCATGATTCAATTAATGATTCATGATTCATGATTCATGATTCAATTCATGATTCATGATTCGATTAATGATTCATGATTCAATTCATGATTCATGTATTGATTAATAATTTATGATTCAATTCATGATTCATGATTCAATTCATGATTCATTCATAATTCATGATTCATGATTCAATTCATGATTCATGATTCATGATTCAATTCATGATTCATGATTCATGATTCAATTTATGATTCATGATTCATGATTCAATTCATCATTCATTATTCTATTCATGATTCATGATTCAATTCATGATTCATGATTTGATTCATGATTCAAGATTCATGATTCAATTCATTATTTATGATTCATGATTCGACTCATGATTCATGATTCATGATTCAATTCATGATTCATGGTTCATGATTCATGGTTCATGATTCATGATTCAATTCATGATTCATGATTCAATTCATGATTCATGATTCAATTCATGATTCAATTCATGATTCATGTTTCAATTCATGATTTATGATTCATTTCATGATTCATTTCATGATTCATGATTCATGATTCAATTTATGATTTGATTCATGTTTTATGATTCAATTCATGATTCATGATTCAATTCATGATTCGTGATTCATGATTCAATTCATGATTCATGATTCAATTCATGATTCATGATTCAATTCATGATTCATGATTCAATTAATGATTCATGATTCATGATTCAATTCATGATTCATGATTCATGTATTGATTCATAATTTATGTTTCAATTCATGATTCATGATTCATGATTTATGATTCAATTCTTGATTCATGATTTAATTCATGATTCATGATTCAATTCTTGATTCATGATTTAATTCATGATTCATGATTCAATTTATGATTCATGATTCATGATTTAATTCATGATTCATGATTTAATTCATGATTCAATACATGATTCATGATTCAATACATGATTCATGATTCAATTAATGATTCATGATTCATGATTCAATTCATGATTCATGTATTGATTCATAATTTATGATTCATGATTCAATTAATGATTCATGATTCATGATTTATGATTCAATTCATGATTCATGATTCAAATCATGATTCAATTCATTATTCATGATTCGATTCGTGACTCAAGATTCAATTCATGATTCATGATTCATTCATAATTCATGATTCATGATTCAATTCATGATTCATTTCATGATTCATGATTCATTCATGATTCATGATTCATGATTCGATTCATGATTCAATTCATGATTCATAAATCATGATTTAATTAATGATTCATGATTTAATTCATGATTCATAATTCATGTTTCGATTCATGATTCAATTTATGTTTCTATTCATGATTCATGATTCGATTCATGTTTTATGATTCAATTCATGTTTCATGATTCAATTCATGATTTATGATTCATTTCATTATTCATTTCATGATTCATGATTCATGATTCAATTTATGATTCGATTCATGTTTTATGATTCAATTCATGATTCATGATCCGATTTATGATTCATGATTCATCACTCAAATCATGATTCGTTTCATGATTTAGGATAAAATTCATGATTCATGATTCATGATTCATGATTCGATTCATGACTCATGATTCATGATTCATAATTCATGATTCAATTCATGATTCATGATTCAATTCATTATTCATTATTCGATTCAAGATTTA